>CAKXYN010000130.1:3600000-4200000 GCA_935064755.1 Tragelaphus eurycerus
AATACCCATTTGTTGGCCAACATAATTAAGCATGTGAGATGTTTTAAAAAGTGAAATAAAATCCAAAAGTTCATACCTTATCCTGTGCTCTTGTGTTTACCTCACTGTCATGACATAAACTTTGTACATGTATGGCCAGTTCACTTTGCTGTTCAAGCAGAAACTGATATAGTAGTGTAAAGCAATTACACTGCAATGTAATTTTAAAAAGCCTTAAAAATTATGTTGATGTATGGTAGTTATCAACACAATACTGCTGCTGCTGCTAAGTCACTTCAGTTCTGTCTGACTCTGTGCGACCCCAGAGACGGCAGCCCACCAGGCTCCCCCATCCCTGGGATTCTCCAGGCAAGAACACTGGAGTGGGTTGCCATTTCCTTCTCCAATGCATGAAAGTGAAAAGTGAAAGTGAAGTCGCTCAGTCGTGTCCGACTCTTTGCGACCCCATGGACTGCAGCCAACCAGGCTCCTCCGTCCATGGGATTTTCCAGGCAAGAGTACTGGAGTGGGGTGCCATCACCTTCTCCCATCAACACAATACTGTTAAGCAATTATCCTCCAATTAAAAAAAAAACTATAATAATAAAGAAAATCTTAAAAATTCAAAGATAAATTTATAGTATCAGTTATGTGTAGAATCTAACATGTGATATAAATGAACTTATTTCAGAAACAAAAACAGACTCACAGACATAGAAGACTAATTTATGGCTACCAAAGGGAAAGGGAATAGGAGACAGATAAATTAGAAGTTTGGGATTAGTGGATACAAACTACTATATATAAAATAAACAACACCTCATTAGAACTGACTCAAATGTATTCTTTTTAATGGCTGAGTAATACTCCATTGTGTATATATACCGTGGCAGATTCATGTTGATGTATGGCAAAACCAATACAATATTGTAAAGTAATTAGCCTCCAGTTAAAATAAATAAATTTAAAAAAATAAAATAAAATAAACATCAAGGTCCTGCTGTACAGCCCAGAGAACCATATTCCATATCCTCTAATAAACCATAATAGAAAAAAATAAATGTGTGTGTGTGTATATATATATAAACAGAATCACTTTGCACTGTATCAACACTGTAAGTCTACTATAAATTAATTTTAAAAATTAAAATTAAAAAATATTCTCAAATCTGTTTAACTTTATCTACTTCTTGTTTCTTTTTGAAGTAATATACCTCATCTAGAATCATTTTACCTGAATCCAGGTCACTGGTTTACTGTGTCATCAAATCAAACACACAACAGTTCATGTACATGAGAAGGTCTCAGCCCCTTTTGAAAAATTTATTGAATGCTTTCATGTGTTTATTTTTACCACGTGTACACTTTTGAGTGTTCAAAGGAACATTTAGCCAAGCCACACAAAGAAGCTTTGCTAAACTGGTAAAACTCAATCCATGAACTGCTTCCTAAAAGAGGCACCCTCCTATTAAATTCTCTAAATACGAGAGGATACTTTATTTGGAAGAAAGATTTCAAGCATATTAAACATTATATATACTGACTTTCCAAGTAGAAAACTAACAAAAGCTTCACAAACGTAACTTTTCTCCACTATTTTCTTTACAAGCCTCTTATGTACCTCTAGACTTCACATGATATTTTTCAGTGAGATTTTTGAGAGTTAAAAAACCTATCATGCTTTTATAATAAAAAATCTAATCTACAGAAAATATTCTGTAAATATCATCAATATTCTATCTAGGCACAAAGAAAAATAAAGTAAACAATATCCTTATTTTTAGAGATATTTTTAGCAGCACATTTCTGTTTTAAAATTGCAGTTGAAAATTGCATTTTTTACCATTGTAATATAATAACAGATCTGATACATTTCTGTTCAATTATAAGAAACCGAGGGTGTTGTTAAAAGTATCTGCAAGCCGTGCTTTCAAAGAATAAATACAGGCCAGCATCCTTTATTGTTCTCTATAGACCTGCAGACACTTCCCTGTGTATGTAATTTCTTTCTTTCTTAGCTCTTTTTTCTTTTCTTTTCTCCTTATCATGCTTAGGTTTTCTCTGATTTAAATGAAAACTATTCTAGAACCTTAGTCAAAACTAGAGACTGCATCCAAACACTTATCTACAAATAACTTCTTTAAAATCCCAATTAATTAAAAGCTGTTTAGTATTAAAAGCTGTTTAGTACAGAGAAGTTGGAGAAGGAAATGGCAACCCACTCCAGCGTTCTTGCCTTGAGAATCCCAGGGACAGGAGAGCCTGGTGGGCTGCCGTCTATGGGGTCGCACAGGGTTGGACACGACTGAAGCGACTTAGCAGCAGCAGCAGCAGTACAGAGAATCTCACTAAGGTAGGAAAGCGGTACTTCTTTACCTGTTTATTACTTTTTGTTCCTGGTATTCTGTTGTTATTTAGTTGCTAAGTCCTGTCTGACTTTCTGTGACCCCAGGGACTGTAGACCGCCAGGCTCTTCTGTCTATGGGATTTCCCAGGCGGGAATACAGAAGTGGGTTGCCATTTCCTCCTCCGGAGGATCTTCCCAACCCAGGGATGGAAACCAAGTCTCCTGCATTGGCAGTTGAATTCTTTACCACTAAGCCACCTGGGAAGCCCTCCTGGTATTCTAGAAAATGATAAAAACAAATTACTTCTTATAGATTATTCCTTCAGATGTGGAGGTAGGAGGGATTCTAGAGCTCATCTGGATTAGAGATTCTATAAATGGTGATATCAAAGAATGTCATTTTTTAAATATAAAAAGTCAATCAGTGCTGGACAACATCAGCGGATAGTAGTTGTCTAAACAATAATACCATCTACTATTTGCATTGTTTCTTCAAAGAATGAAAATAAAACTCAGAACAAAAATGATTAGTTTTATATAAAAAAGTAAAGAAGTTTTAGAAGTACTGAAAATTTCACCTCATTATTCATATTCTCACAGGTTAGTCAACAAGTCCATCATCACCATGGTATAGTTCATAGATGGCATTGGAGCCCTAGCATACTGTAGAAACAGCAAAATAATCTAGTGACTGGGTCAGAAAGAAAACCCCTTGCTTCTGATTATCAATCAGGTGCATGCCTTTATATCAAGCTGAAGATCCAATGTGACTTCTAACTCACATTGTCTTAAAATCTTTGTTTTCTTACTCCTGAAAGTGAGTTGAGGATATAAGACTCAATCTATGGTCACCTTCAGCTCCGTAATGTCTACACTGAAAAACAATAGATTTGTCATCCAGCAAGAGATTTGGAGAATCTCTGACTAGGATATAAACCCAATGGGGAGGAACCAGGCAGAGTGTGAATCCTACTTCACTCGTGGGTTACATGCTGACTCTGAGCCAGATGGGGCACTCGGTTCCACTGGAGGTTGACAAGGGTCCCCACCAGTTCTGCTCATCAGAACCCCACACACTAAGCCTCACACCCCAGGCAGGAACTCTGAGAAGTCTCAAGGGCCCAATACAAAGAAGCCCTTCATGTAGAACGTAAATGATGTTCAAACCCATCTCTAATGCTGTTGGACAGGCCCATGAAAGGGTGATGATGCTCTGGGGTAAAATTTTCTGCTGCATTAATACAGAAACAATATATTCAGTGTCTGGGAATAAAACAGGCCTCTCTACATGCAATTGAAAAGGAAAATTAAATGCCAGCTTTCTGTTTTGAATGAGTTTTACAACTCAAAGTAGGGCTTTTGCTCAGCCCCAGCGATGAGCACGGAAATGCTGTCCCTGCAGTGGTGAGACCCAGGCTCCTGTGTGACCGCCCTGAGTGACAAGGGACAAGTAGGGGAGACTGCATGCCCTGGGGTTGAGGTGGGGTGGCAGGCCACAGACCTGGAGGGCTGGGAGAAGCCAGGACCGTGACTACTCTTACACCCCGGTTTTTGCTCCCAAAGATCAGGTGAGCTACACATAAACTGCTGGAGGTACTACATGGCAGGAGAGGCCGGAAGAGGCCACTTTGATCTGGTGTCCGTCTCAGTGTGAAAGCTCCTTGAGTGTCCTGCCCACCAAAGATAGAAGGTCAGGAGAGATGGGGACACGTCTCTTGGGGTCTGGAACAGCACAGGTGTCATTTAGAATACATCATTTGGGGTTGTCTAATGAAGGATGCCCCCAAACCCTGGGAGAAGACAATGCCATGTTCAGATCTGTTTATAAAAGATTACTCCAAAAACAATGTGCTATTCATCACCCACTGGTACCTGAAGGAACAACAGCCACTATTCCTTTTATTTTTTTAGCAAATTAATTCAGCTTTTCTGGGAATTTCTTATTCTCCCTCCACATATATATATTTTTGTTCTTCTGCCAGTGGAATGTGATCATTTTGCAAAATATTTCATACATGTGAATATATATACTACTATAAGAACATGGTGTGCCACGTAAGTTAACTAATATGTAAATTCTATCCACGGGACAAAATGACTGGGCATGAGAGTCAGACTGTCCACCCTGAGTAATGCTCACTTAAGAACCACACAGCACAGCTTTTATCATGCATTTTCCTTAAATTAGTGGCACAGATCTTTATCCAAACTTTTTTTTCTTTGATTTTCAGGCAATTCTGGTCAACTTACAGGCAACAACTATCTTCATTCAAAAGCCAAAAGGTTAAAATATCCACTATTTATTTCTACATAAACTTTCAGAAACCTGTATTTAATGCATTCTTTACTGAGTATTTATTTAGTATCTACTATGTACTAAATCTCTGATGTTCTTGAAGAGATCCCTAGTCTTTCCCATTCTGTTGTTTTCCTCTATTTCTTTGCATTGATCGCTGAAGAAGGCTTTCTTATCTCTTGCTATTCTTTGGAACTCTGCATTCAGATGCTTATATCTTTCCATTTCTCCTTTGCTTCTCGCTTCTCTTCTTTTCACAGTTATTTGTAAGGCAAAGAAATAGAGGAAAACAACAGAATGGGAAAGACTAGGGATCTCTTCAAGAAAATCAGAGATACCAAAGGAACATTTCATGCAAAGATGGGCTCGATAAAGGACAGAAATGGTATGCACCTAACAGAAGCAGAAGACATTAAGAAGAGGTGGCAAGAATACACAGAAGAACTGTACAAAAAAGATCTTCACGACCCAGATATTCACGATGGTGTGATCACTGACCTAGAGCCAGACATTCTGGAATGTGAAGTCAAGTGGGCCTTAGAAAGCATCACTATGGACAAAGCTAGTGGAGGTGATGGAATTCCAGTTCAGCTATTCCAAATCCTGAAAGATGATGCTGTGAAAGTGCTGCACTCAATATGCCAGCACATTTGGAAAACTCAGCAGTGGCCACAGGACTGGAAAAGGTCAGTTTTCATTCCAATCCCAAAGAAAGGCAATGCCAAAGAATGCTCAAACTACCGCACAATTGCACTCATCACACACGCTAGTAAAGTCATGCTCAAAATTCTCCAAGCCAGGCTTCAGCAATATGTGAACTGTGAACTTCCTGATGTTCAAGCTGGTTTTAGAAAAGGCAGAGGAACCAGAGATCAAATTGCCAACATCCACTGGATCATCGAAAAAGCAAGAGAGTTCCAGAAAAACATCTATTTCTGCTTTATTGACTATGCCGAAGCATTTGACTGTGTGGATCACAATAAACTGGAAGGTTCTGAAAGAGATGGGAATATCAGACCACCTGATCTGCCTCTTAAGAAATTTGTATGCAGGTCAGGAAGCAACAGTTAGAACTGGACATGGAACAACAGATTGGTTCCAAATAGGAAAAGGAGTATGTCTAGGCTGTATATTGTCACCCTGTTTATTTAACTTGTATGCAGAGTACATCATGAGAAACGCTGGACTGAAAGAAACACAAGCTGGAATCAAGATTGCTGGGAGAAATATCAATAACCTCAGATATGCAGATGACACCACCCTTATGGCAGAAAGTGAAGAGGAACTAAAAAGCCTCTTGATGAAAGTGAAAGTGGAGAGTGAAAAAGTTGGCTTAAAGCTCAACATTCAGAAAATGAAGATCATGGCATCCGGTCCCATCACTTCATGGGAAATAGATGGGGAAACGGTGGAAACAGTGTCAGACTTTATTGTGGGGGGCTCCAAAATCACTGCAGATGGTGACTGCAGCCATGAAATTAGAAGACGCTTACTTCTTGGAAGGAAAGTTATGACCAACCTATATCACATTTTCAAAAGCAGAGACATTACTTTGCCAACAAAGGTTCGCCTAGTCAAGGCTATGGTTTTTCCTGTGGTTATGTATGGATGTGAGAGCTGGACTGTGAAGAAGGCTGAGCGCCAAAGAATTGATGCTTTTGAACTGTGGTGTTGGAGAAGACTCGAGAGAGTCCCTTGGACTGCAAGGAGATCCAACCAGTCCATTCTGAAGGAGATCAGCCCTGGGATTTCTTTGGAAGGAATGATGCTGAAGCTGAAACTCCAGTATTTTGGCCACCTCTTGTGAAAAGCTGACTCTTTGGAAACGACTCTGATGCTGGGAGGGATTGAGGGCAAGAGAAGGGGACGACAGAGGATGAGATGGCTGGATGTCAGCACTGACACGATGGATGTGAGTTCAGTGACCTCCGGGTGTTGGTGATGGATAGGGAGGCCTGGCATGCTGTGATCATGGGGTTGCAAAGAGTCGGACATGACTGAGCGACTGATCTGATCTCTGATGTACCAAATGCTATACTAGGTATGGTACTAAAAGTGTGGAAAATACAGGACCAGTTTATGCTCTCCTGGAGATAGTGGGGATACTTGTTAAATAAGTAATTCTCATGTGATCTTTTATTCTACGAGACAAGTACAGATATCACAGCAGCCATGTCACTCATCACCTAGACCAGGCCATGGAGTGAAGAATGGATTGGTGCAGAGGTTGGTTGGGAGCTTACTAAACCTAAAACCTAAAGGGTAAGGAAGCTGAGAGAAGAATGGGGAGTAGATCAAATTTCAAGATCATAAACTGAGAAAATAAATTCAATGCCCATCCCTGGAATGAACCCAGGTATGTATGTTCTTGTTTTGTTTTTCTTGTTATTTCTTTCTTTTTTAATATATCTATAAACTAGGATGAGATCTCTAGAGCATAAATTTCTTGAAGCCAAGTAATACATCTTCCAGAGAATTTCAAATTTTCATTCTGCTTTCAAATGAGTGAGTGGATGCACACATTGTGATTTAGACAATACCATCGGAGAAGGCAATGGCAGCCCACTCCAGTACTCTTGCCTGGAAAATCCCATGGACAGAGAAGCCTGGTATGCTGCAGTCCATGAGGTTGCTAAGAGTCAGACATGACTAGGTGACTTCACTTTCACTTTTCACTTTCATGCATTGGAGAAGGAAATGGCAACCCACTCCAGTGTTCTTGCCTGGAGAATCCCAGGGACGAGGGAGCCTGGTAGGCTACCATCTATGGGGTCACACAGTCAGACACGACTGAAGTGACTTAGCATAGCATAGCATAGCATGTGACTATGGGCCACAGTGTATTGACCAGACAGTGTCATGCCAAGTACTGGAGATGAAGGCCAAGGTTCCGAGGACATCATCACTGATGGAGAGAAGAGAAAAACGAGAATGATAAATATGCAACTTACAAAACTGTTCATTTATTCCCTAAATTTCATTCCACATTTCTTATTTCTTAGACTCCATTGCTTTATTTTATTTTGTTGTTTGTTTAACATATCCTTGGGGACTTTCCTGTGGCTCAGATGGTAAAGAATCTGCCTGCAATGCAGAAGACCCAGGTTCGATCCCTGGGTCTGGAAGATGCCCTGGAGAAGGGAATGGCAACCCACTTCAGTGTTCTTGCCTGGAGAATCCCAGGGACGGGGGAGCCTGGTGGGCTACAGTCCATAGGGTAGCAAAGAGTCAGACACGACTGAATGACTAACGTTACTAATATATCCTTATATGCTACAAAGGTCAATAGATAGTGATTAAACAAATGGACTAAAATGGAAATAAGTGGAGTTGTTTTTTAGAATTTTAGAAGAGAGTCTCATTACAATTTTGAACAGACATTGTGTATAAATGTGTGTATGCATACATGTGTGATATAACTGTGTGCATGCAGTTGTGTGTATATGCACACGTGTATGGCATATGTGTTTGTGTATAGCCATGTGTGGGTGCATGTAGCTTGTGTGCATGTGCATATATGTGTGTATATGCGCATTCCTATGTTTATGTGAATGTGTGTGAAAAAAGTGTTAGTCGCTCAATCATGTTCGACTCTTTGTAACCCCATGGATTGTAGCCCACCAGGCTCCTCTGTCCATGGGATTTTCCAGGCAAGAACACTGGAGTGGGTTGCCATTTCCTGCTCCAGAGGATGTTCCCGACCCAGGGATCGAACCCGCGTCTCCTGTGTCTCCTGGACTGCAGGCAGATTCTTTACCCACTGAGCCACGGTGAATGTGTGCATATGTATTTACATATGCAAGTGTGTATAGTATGCGTGCATCTTTATGTTAATGCATGCAGCTGTTGGAAAATATTGAAGGCAGAAGGAGAAGAGCATGACAGGGGATAAGATGGTTGGATGGCATTCCTGATTCAATAGACATGAACTTGGGCAAGCTCAGGGAGATGGTGAAGAACAAGGAAGCCTGGTGTGCTGTATGTAGTCCATGGGATCGCGAAGAGTTGGACATGACTTGGCAACTGAACAAAAACAATGACAAAATACTACATGTGTATGTTTATGTTAATGCTTATATAGGTATATGAGCATGTTTATGTACATCTGCATGTATCTGTAGGTGTGGGTAGGTTTGTGTGTGTTTATGTGTGTGTGTACAGAGATCACAGGGAAACTGTATATTCACATATGTGATAAACAAATGTATCACAAATCATAACCTTAACAGAAACATATGAAAGACAAGCATAGTTTCAAGAAAAATGGTGACTGCTGGACTTCAACTGCATTCTCTTTCCTCCTCAGCGTCCCAGCTTTGTCTGACTCTGATTTAGTTTAACGTGTCTTCCAGGCTGGCCGAGGGAAAGAGCGCGGCCAGCACGACAACAAATAGGCGTCTGTCCCGACCCTGAATAGGGCTCAGTCCCCAGGGAGCCGGCCCCAGAGGCCCGGAGCATCCCAAACAGGCAGCAACAGGGACCCTGTGTTTGCGGCCCGGCGGCTGGACCCAGCGCCACCTCTAGGGGGAACCCTGTTCCCAGGAATCCCTCTCCTGCCGGCTCAGCCCAGAGTCCTTGAACTTTCAAGTGTTCTCTCCCCCACCCACTCCCCCACAGAACATTCACATTTGGCCTTCGGATGTCCACAGCTGGCAGTTTTTGGAAACTTTTTCATTAAAATGTGAATAATTTATTCAGGCAGAGACACATGTCTGAATTGTTATAACCACAAAAGAGTCAATGTTTCTTGAATATTCTCAACCAAAAAAAGGACTGGAGGGCTCCTGACTCCCCATGAATACACAGAGAGCTCTTCCTGCACAGAACTCAAGGTCCTCCCTGGTGCTCTGACAATTGCACATCAGCTGCGTTCTCATCCTCAAGTTCGTACACAGGATATGCAACCATGTGTCAGATACTCATGGAAGTCTGGGTCATGTCCAGATGGGAAAATAATTAACATGATGTGGATTTTTTCACTTCAGCTTCCTCAGCCTTTAACACGGTAATGCACACTGGGAATCTTCACAACTGACAGCGCTTGTTACCATTTCTTTGATTTTTTTTTTTTTTTTTTAAATTCATGGTCCATTCTTTCTTAGACTAATTTTTCAAGGAGGGTAGTCCGTAGCTAATGCCATGAAATCAGACGTAAGACAAGCTAGAGAAGTCATGGGAAAGGAGGGCGCAGAGGGGGCCAGGGTTTGCGGGGGAATGATTCCGGTCAGTTTCTGGCCCTGGGGTTTTTCCCCAGACTTGAACTCAGTGCGTGCTGCCCATTTCAGTCATGTAAAATTGATTTTCTAAATGTACAGCTTGGCTCCAACAGGAAGGAATGCCAATATGCCTTCCCTTGTCACGCAAGGCTTTTCTATAACTGGTCGCCCTCTGCCCTTTTGTGTACACTGCCCATTTCTGCGTGTGACCCTCACCCACGTGCAGCGCAGCGTCTTCACCCTTGCCTGCCCCACCTCCTCGTCCTCTGCCAAGGCCCCGCCTTCTGCCTGGAAGGCCCTCTGGCTCCCAGCACACCCTCTCTGTGCTCGGCACGTGCCTGGTCAGCTGTCTCGGGTTGACCACAAACACCACACGGCCATGGCTTTGACACCTAGCATCATCTCGCCGATGTTAGTGCCACCCACACACCTACAAAAAAACCACTGTGGATGTGATTCCCTATTTATAACCTCCCTGGACAAGGGTCCTTCTAGGTCTGAGCACCCCATTCTGTATCTCCTGTGACCCGCAGAGTCTTCCACGTAGCACACGGGGAGTAGCGTCACATGGCTGGATGGAAGGTGGAGAGAAGAGCTTCCTTCTGTGTGACAGCTAACTGAGTGGGGCAGGAGAAAGCCACTCGGTTTCACTTCTCACTGCCAAATCCCTGGAAGTTTTAAAACTTTATCAGAAAGAAGTCTCCAAGGTAGAACTAGACACAGAATTTAATAGAAAGCAGTGGTTCAAACCAAGCTCGAGGGTCTTAGAACCATATCAGGTTTACAGTCTCCTCTCCTCCACTCCTTCTCTACCCAGTCACCATGGCTGAAGCCCCTAGCAAAAGCCCAGGGCTCCAAGGAGCCCTTTCCACAGCTACTGGTAAGAAAAGCCCCCATAAGTGACCATTGGTCTACCTGTAACCGCCTCACTTCTCCAGAAGAGCAACATTCAACAGCTACCACTCCTTCCATAGGGTGCTATCATGTATCTGTCCCAAATGCAGGGTATAGATCTGAACTGTAAAAAATGGGCAAGATAACCAGACCTAGCCCTGGACCCGGGCCTTTCCTGCAACTCTCCACCTTCTCGTCTACTGTGAAACCCTTCACACTCTTTTGCCATTTCTGCTTTGTTACTCTTTCACAAAAGTGATGACTGCAACTTTTGGCCTTCTTCTGTTTACTTGTGTAATACACGTCCCTCAGTCATCTCCTTCACTCCCACGAGTTTAGCTAGAATCTGGCAATGTCCCAGGCACAGAATCAGGGCTCAGTAAGCACCTACGAAGTCTATGCGTCAGAGAGCCTCCATAGGCATCGTCCCCGATTCTAATCCACCTGAACTCTCCCCTGAGTGCTGTCCAGCTCTACGTTTCCATCAGCTTCTGAGGTGTTGCTGTGGGATTCCTCACAAGCACAGCGAGTGTGACTTGAACACTCATGTATGTGTGTTTTTACATACATGAGGATACATCAGTCTCACTGTGGTTGGCTCCAAGCCACAAAACTTGACTCTGGAGTTTTAAGTGGTTCTCTGTTCATCCCCCCAGAGTAGTGTGAATGGAGAATATCACTACACACAAGTCAAGATCTGAACAACGACTCCTTGGTACTGGCTTAACAATTTATCTTGACTTCTCTGGGTGCCTTCTCTTCCTGAGGTTAATCTAATATTTTCAATGTCACCAGACAGTCATTATTTTGTTCATTCATTTACTTGATACCAGATATTTATTGGAAGCCATGTGTCAGTCACTTTTATTCTAATTGTGGCAAGGATATTAAAACAGAAAAAATAACAGGAAATAAATGTCAAGTACAAATGATATAATTGATGGAGAATTTCACTAATAGGATAACATAGAAAGGTTTTTAAGTGCAGAATTTTCTGAAACTACTTTATTTTCAGAGACATGAAAGATGAGAATTAGGTTTGCATGAGAAAGATCAGGAAGGAAAAACACTGAAGCTATAAGGCTCAGCAGTGGGGAAGAGTGCCTGGATCTAAGAATTAGGAACACTGTGAAAGAGGGGAGTGTTACGGCCAGTCCACTCTGAGTCCTCTGTGGTTAGGATTAGTATATGTCAATGGAAGGCTTTAAAGGTTAGGAGTATGATGACATCCCATGCATATTCCTAGAATACTACTGGGCATGAGGAATGGATACATAGAGATGAGTTAGTAAGGGATCCTAGGTTTTTATGGAAAACAATGGTGGCATCTCATGAGAAAGTCATGGCAGGGACCAGCTGGTGGTACAGTGGAGACATGGAGATGAACTGCGGGGAGAGGGAAGGAGAAATGAATGGTGTCTGGGTGTTGCTTAAACAGCTCCTCTTCTGGAATGAAAAAGTCTGATGGAGGAACAGGTTGAAGGAAACAGGGGCTTGGAGTCACCTAGCAGACATCAGTTCAGCACCCAAGTTCAGGACCAGGATGAGCCACGGGGTGAATGAAAACTGGAGAGAGACCCAGGGCTGACTCCTGGGGAAGCAGTGAGCAGGCAACAGTCTCAGTTGAAGCCTGTGAGCCAACAATGCAACCGTGATGACCAGGTTCACAGGCGGCCAGAGATTGTCTTGGGCCCCACCAGGTACTTCCTGAGCCAGGCTGCCCTGGAAGAGGCTGGTGGTTCTCCAGCTCTGCCAAGCCTTGGGATGGTCACCAAAGGAGTGAGGAAAAGAGCTCGACACAGAGAGAACCTTAATGAGCAGAACATCACTTCATTCTTCCAAACTCCAGTCTGTTTTCAGTTTATTCCGCCCCATACATCTTCCAAAGACAACGTGGAAAATGGAATTCATCAAAACTGGAGAACTTCCTGTGAAAACTGGCATATTGAATACGTTCATGCACTTCCCACGTCTTGCTCACAAAACGCTTCAGAGGCATAACAAAGCCCATCTCCATGAGGACGGAGAAAAAAGGAGACGTGTTGACAGAACACCTTACAAATCACAGGGTTAACAGACAAGTGGGACTGACTGAGAAGTGTTAAAGCTGAGATTTAAATGGGCAATTTGGGAATTCCAGGAGCCAGCCAATTCACAGCACAGTCCCAGAGAGGCTCAGGTGTGGGAGACTCTGATATCTCTGACAATGTGTGAAGAGAGGGCTCCCCACAGGAGAACACGTGAGAGGAGTGGATGAGACAAATGATATCACCTCTCTCCAATTTGGGGAAGTCATTGCCACCCCCAGGCTTCAGCAGAAGCTGGAGGCTGTCTCTCCAGAGACACTGAATTTGACGTGGAGATACCGGCAGAGACAGGCTGGTGGGGAGTGGAGATAAGAGAAAAGATCTAATCTGAGCCATGAGACAGCTAGCCTCCTTCTCCTCTGTGGATCTGAGCATCCTCAGGACAAGTCTCACCAGAAAGAACATGAGAGAGTTCTTCACTGAGGAAATGCAGCCAGAGAACCTGCCCATGGAGTTGAAATTCCAGGAATGGCCAATGGAACTGCTCAGCGCGCCCTTCTACACCCAGGCTGTCTACTCCTCAACTGGTCCTCACATCAAAAACAAGATGAAACACAGGTTCATAGAAGCTCTCTGAAATATGAGCTGAAACCCAAGGATCAATCAACTGAAAAAGCCGTTAGTCTGAGAAAGCTCAAACCAACCTAGCAACCACCCAGAGACAAACAGAAGGAATGTGACTATCTCGTTGTTGTGTGAGGTTCTATGGGAGAGGAAAGACCATGGAGACATTCTTTCCACCCCAAGGAAGCCTGAAACTGAGTCCATGGTGCTTCCCCTACCCCACTGTTACAGGCTGACTGAACGGCTTCTATGAGGCTAATAATCATAGAAAACAACATGAGGACACTTTATTTCCTTCTGTTCAGTAGACATCAAACCATGAACAAGTAAAACTCATGTAAATGGTTTATGATCTGATTCATATAAAGACCTTCCTATCTTCCTCCCTCTCTCTCTTTTCCCCTTTCCTCCTTCCCTTTCTTTCAAACTAATTTAGGTTTCGAGAAGCTGAAATTAAGACAAATAGCCAAGCAGAAAGCCCTGTCATCAGGCTTGGTGTGTCAGAGACAACATGGCATGGCCGTCACGCGGCTGGCCCCCGCCCTGTGAGCCTCTGTGGTCAGTCCTGAGTGGTTTGGGACCTCCCTGAGGAAGGGCGCTCCTACCCACCCAGAGAGCTTCTACAAAAGTCCCCTCTCTACCCTGTAGAAAACCGCAAATGAACTGTGTCTTGGACATCTGTGTGTTTCTGTTGACTGACATTCTGGGCCTCGTGCTTTTCACCTTGAAATCCAACTACAAATTGGTGGGAACTCCAAAGAAATACCAGTGCTTCAGAACAGTAAACTCCTGTCTGTAGTTCATCAATAAAGCAAATTCAGTGGCTGTGAAGGTGAATGTGGAAAAGGGTCACCGTCAAGGAAACATGACAAATAAGGCTACCATTAAGGCAGATCCCAGCATCACTGTGACAGGTGACTGGAAAAAATGATGGTGGAAAACACATGCTACAACCCAACCGCAAACGAACAAGGCATCCAGGAAATCTGTCAGCCAAGGCGGGACCCACGTCACCCCAACACTGGCTAGCACCGTGACTCACTATTGACTGATTATGGGCAGAATGTCTGAGAGGGATCCGGCACACAGACTCCAACCCCCATCCTGTGACAAGGTACTTAACTTGTGATGCCCTCATTTTTCTTATCTGGAAAATGAAAAACCTGGATTCAAGCCACAGAAGGCTCCTGGCAGAAGTTACAAGGCTTGATGCAAATTAAAGGACTCTTTGACCAACAAAGCCAGTGAAACTGAGTGCTTTTTCTCCTTAAGCTTAATAATGTATATTTGCTGCTGCTAAGTTGCTTCAGTCATGTCCAACTCTGTGCTACCCCATAGACGGCAGCCCACCAGGCTCCCCTGTCCCTGGGATTCTCCAGGCAAGAACACTGGAGTGGGTTGCCATTTCCTTCTCCAATGCATGAAAGTGAAAAGTGAAAGTGAAGTCGCTCAGTCGTGTCTGACTCTTAGCGACCCCATGGACTGGAGCCTACCAGGCTCCTCCGTCCATGGGATTTTCCAGGCAAAAGTACTGGGGTGGGGTGCCATTGCCTTCCCCTAATAATGTATATTTAGAGGTTCCTATAAGTCCTGTACAGAACATGCAAACCATGATCACTCCTTCAAGTGTGCATCCCCTCAGAACACTGTTTTATTTCCCTCTACACACTCAGTAAAGACTACTGCCCCACACAATACCCAGGCCAGCCACTTTTGAGACCTTCTTAAATTTAAAAAAAAAAAAAAAAAAAAATTAAGCTCAAATTATAACCCTAACGAGATACTTTGAATAAAAGGTTTATACATAATGAGATCAAGCAGGCTCTCATGAACAGGCTAGCATGCATTTTTTTTAACTCTGATGAGAGAATATAAATAGGATAAAAATTACCATTCTAACCAGCCTTAAATGTATCTTTCAGTGGATTTACATTTCTGACCCTAGTTAACTACTTCAACTCTTTCTAATATCATTGTGACTTCAGAAAGTAGTATTTAAATGAAAAAGTGAATCTCTTGAAGGTGATTTCCAGAACCCACATGGAAGAGTAGTTGGTGAGACCTTTCAACTCCATGTGTCAACGCCTACCTGAAGCCCACTGAGTACCATACCCATCCTCCTGGCGCTTGAGTAACTCCAGCACTCTGAAAGGTTGTTACTTCAGACTGAATTCTCATTCCGTGGGCAGAGATATAATTAGATATAATTCTTCACCACTCAAGTTCCAATGCATGGCTATGAATTCCTAATACAGTTTCTTCTTCCCCTAGCCAGTTGTGTATTCCAACCATAAAAACTTACCTATAATAACCTCAATTCTTTGCAGTGTTAATTATCTGCAAACGGTTTCCCTAATCATAGGAATATGTATGTGTTGGTTTTAAGAAGCTACCCCTAACTTCCTTTAATTTGTTCGTGCCTGGGAAACTCCATTCTCCTAGTTAGTGATACATGGTATTTCAGGGCACACCACTGTAACATAAGTAAGGAGATGTTAAGAAGAAGTCAGAGGTGAACCGTAATTTTCTTTGGAATAGGAATAGCTCATTATTTAATCATGTTTTAAACATTTTTTTTTTATGAATCATTAACAGAGATATTGATTCTATATTAAAATTCAACCTAAAGGATATATAAGTATATATTAAATATATTACTTTTTTTGTTAGATTTTAAGCTTCTACATAAGGTTGTTTATACATTTTATTGTGATCAGCATTTGAGGAAAAATGATAAAATATAGGGCTAGCCAAAGAGTTTGTTCAGGCTTTTCTATACTTTCTTATGGAAAAACTCAAATGCACTTGCACTTTTTGGCCAACCCAAAACAAAATGGTCAGGATCTACATAAAATTTATACAAGGCAAATCATCACACTTTCACTTATTTCCTCTTTTTTAGCTTGTACTCCATGACTGTGAGGCAAATATACAAATCGCATTTTTATTTAGAGGAAAATTGTGCTAGTGAGCATTTTCCTTATCTGTTCTGCATAAACATCAGATAAGTTAAAGGGAGAAAGTGGTAATGCCCAGGAGATTGTGAATGTTATCATGACAAAATGATGCAAGATGGCAGTTTCTCAGAAAAAGCTTTAAATGGCACAGATATGAATTGTAAATGTATATTTGCATGTGTTTGTGTATATATATCAGCCTGATCCATTCAGAGTAGAATTGCACCTTTATTGCATACATTCTTACATGTAACTGTGTCCAGCTTAAATAAAAACTACCTGTGCATATACCTGTATTTTTGATAAACATTCTAATTGGCCAATTTATGAATTTTTTAAAATTTCATATTGACTTTAGTTGATTAAAGGTCTGGAGACATTTTGAAATAAATTCTTCCATGTGTATTTACTTTCTACCTACTCAGATAACCTATAGGGACACACACATTTCATTATTTTTTTTCATCACTTGGTATCTTAGCCTTAATACTTTAAAGGCAGTAATTCCATCATTTTTTAATCACCACATAGCAAACTCAGCAAGAAAACAAACAAACAAAAATCCAATGAGAGTGAATTCACACCTTGAAATATGTCTAACCGTTTGGACAACACAATGACTGACATTCAAAAGAAAAGTCCACTAAATATTGTATTTTAAAAAATATTTCTCTCTTGAGACACACCATTTCATATATACACATCCTATTTTTCCTAAGATGATGCAGAAATAAAAACACACATAATTAATTCAGATACAAGCATGGCAGAGAATACAATCACATGTATTTTTTTACAGGCATTGCAGTAAGTAGCAGAACCTTCAGTGAGTCAACATGGTTTACTTTATCATTAATCCTATGAAATGGAAATAGGAAAAAAAGGTAACTTACAAAATAAGGGTTGTATTTTTATGCATCCAAATCTCATAACATCAATTGTTTCATTAAATAAGAGAACATTATAATTATGGATATAAGAAAATTGATTCCTTAAAAAAAAAAAAAACCCTGTGGGTCTCTTATGTGACTAACATGGCACTGGGCTTTAATGAGGGATAAAAAATTGAATTAGAAAATGCTTCCGCCTTTGGTGTTAACAGTATAGCTGGGATGTTCAAATGCAGAATCTGTATCCATGAGCCTTCAGCTGACCCTAGTTTGCAGATAACAAGAACTATTTGATTTTAAAGTTGTTCTTTTTAATGAATTTTGCTTCGGTTTAGAGAAGCACAGTTCTTGTAATCACAAGATACTATTGTCATCCCTGTAGGTGAGATGAGTCTGAGCTTGCCCTAAAACTGTGTGACCTGCAGGTGAAATAACTCACAACAGGAACCTGAGGACTCTTCTGGGAAGGGAACTGTCTCACAAAGAGTGTTCTGATGCTTACAGCTGACCCATCAAAAAACAGCACACAACTGTGTATTTGTGCATCTCGTGGTTGTGGAGAGTGGTCCAAGCAGACAGGGGGCTGAATGACCAGTTGAAGATTACTCGCTGTCTTCACAAAATCCACATGCACGGCGGTGACAGTGACTAGTGACCTCCTGGGTTCCTTTGGCCAGCCCAGCCCCTCCCCCCACCCCACATCCTCTCCTTTCATGTGATGACTCTTCTCTGCTGAGTCAATTTAGGGCTTCCTGTGCAGGAAAGGAGAACTTTCTGCAGGGTTCTGGCCTCTTGTGACAGGAAGACTTGAGTATATCCACACATGAAAGACTGAAAGAGGCAGGAATGTCATAGAGTGAAGAAGCTATTGGGAGGGTTTGCCTGGGACTAGAAAGAGTTGACACAGAGCAGGTGGTGGTGGAAAAGACCATGATTCTGGGGAAGATAGAAGGCAGGAGGAGAAGGGGACGACAGAGGATGAGATGGTTGGATGGCATCACCAACTCAATGGACATGAGTTTGAGCACACTCCAGGAGGTGGTGAAGGACGGGGCAGCCTGGAGTGCTGCAGTCAGTGGGAGTGCAAAGAGTCAGACACGACTGAACAACGACAAAAAGATGGTGGTAGGAAGCTCTGAGGAGCGTGAGTCTTCAAGATAGAAAAGGCAAAGAGGAAGAAGAAAACAGCAGTATCAACATTGCAGAGACTTGAGCGATGGATACTTTCTAAAATTTCTATTTTGGCTGTGTAGCTGGTATTCTCCAGTGGAAACTGGCACTCAAAGACTCAACCACCTAATGGTAAATCTGTTTCAGGACAGTCTCCAAACATTCTAGGATCAAAAGTGGCACTCCTTTGAGCGCCACTGATCTCAAGGTCATACAAAGGTCATGAGGAGGGATTTCCCTCTTTAATGAAAGAAACAGTGTCCTGGTGGATGGAGTCCTTGTTCTTCCTAGACAGCTGAGTGCAAGTGTGGCCACTGAGGTCTGAGCATCCTTCAGCTCCACCAGCACCCCTGGTTCAGGCAGAACAGGGTGTCAGCCACAGTCGGAAGTGCTGACCCTGTCTGAGGTGACACTGTGATTTCGACTGCACTCAGACTTCAGAGCTCAACCAAAGACCACAAAATATAAGAGCAGGGGGTAAACAGGCTCTGGTCAGAGAAATGAAGGCTGATTTCATGGGAACTCTTTGAAAAACATAGAATCTATACTCAATTACACTGTATTCAATTAAATTCTTATCAGTTCAGTCAGTTGTGTCGGACTCTTTGCGACCCCATGAATCGCAGCACGCCAGCCTCCCTGTCCATCACCAGCTCCCGGAGGTCACCCAGACTCATGTCCATCGAGTCAGTGATGCCATCCAGCCATCTCATCCTCTGTCGTCCCCTTCTTCTCCTGCCCCCAATCCCTCCCAGCATCAGGGTCTTTTCCAATGATCAACTCTTCACATGAGGTGGCCAAAATACTGGAGCTTCAGCTTTAGCATCATTCCTTCCAAAGAAATCCCAGGGCTGATCTCCTTCAGAATGGACTGGTTGGATCTCCTTGCAGTCCAAGGGACTCTCAAGAGTCTTCTCCAACACCACAGTTCAAAAGCATCAATTCTTTGGTGCTCAGCCTTCTTCACAGTCCAACTCTAACATCCATACATGACCACTGGAAAAATCATAGCCTTGACTAGACAAACCTTTGTTGGCAAAGTAACGTCTCTGTTTTTGAATATGCTATCTAGGTTGGTCATAACTTTCCTTCCAAGGAGTAAGCGTCTTTTAATTTCATGGCTGTAGTCACCATCTGCAGTAATTTTGGAGCCCCCAAAATAAAGTCTGACACTGTTTCCACTGTTTCTCCATCTATTTCCCATGAAGTGATGGGACCGGATGCCATGATCTTCGTTTTCTGAATGTTGAGCTTTAAGCCAACCTTTTCACTCTCCACTTTCACTTTCATCAAGAGGCTTTTAGTTCTTCTTCACTTTCTGCCATAAGGGTGGTGTCATCTGCATATCTGAGGTTATTGATATTTCTCCCGGCAATCTTGATTCCAACTTGTGTTTCTTCCAGTCCAGCATTTCTCATAATGTACTCTGCATATAAGTTAAATAAACATGGTGACAATATACAGCCTTGATGTACTCCTTTTCCTATTTGGAACCAGTCTGTTGTTCCATGACCAGTTCTAACTGTTGCTTCCTGACCTGCATACAGATTTCTCAAGAGGCAGATCAGGTGGTCTGGTATTCCCATCTCTCTCAGAATTTTCCACAGTTTATTGTGATCTACACAGTCAAAGGCTTTGGCATAGTCAATAAAGCAGAAATAGATGTTTTTCTGGAACTCTCTTGCTTTTTCCATGATCCAGCGGATGTTGGCAATTTGATCTCTGGTTCCTCTGCCTTTTCTAAAACCAGCTTGCACATCAGGAAGTTCACGGTTCACATATTGCTGAAGCCTGGCTTGGAGAATTTTGAGCATGACTTTACTAGCGTGTGAGACGAGTGCAATTGTGCGGTAGTTTGAGCATTCTTTGGCATTGCCTTTCTTTGGGATTGGAATGAAAACTGACCTTTTCCAGTCCTGTGGCCACTGCTGAGTTTTCCACATTTGACTGTAAATTCTTATAGTCAATTTATATTCTATTAAGTTGTTCAGTCAAATTAGTGGAAACTTTATATACTTAAACTTTACATGCATAATCAGTTATGCTTTTGTTACTAGGATACTACATGCCAGAAAACATGATCATCCATCAATCGGGCACCCCCTCATCTATTTGTTATCCACTAGTCTAACACAAACACACACCCCCCACACATACACATATATATATGTCATATGTATAATATATATAATATGTAAATAAGCTCATGGCAAATGCCAGTGTTTTTCATCCCACATATAAATGTGTGTGCTCACATGTGCTTTTTTTGTGTAATTATTTCTTTGATTAGACTATAAATTTTTATGCAAGTAGAGCCCCCTCCACTTTTCAAAATCAGTTACAACATTTGGTATAGTAAGTGAAAATTATAATGTTGGATAATTTTAAGCTAATATCCTTTTTTTTCCAAACAAAATTTTATTAAAGTATAGCTGATGTACAACACTGTATTAGTTTCATGTGTACAGAAAATTTATCCATCTTAATATACATATATTATTTTCAGATTATTTTCAATTATAGGTTATTACAAGGGATTGAATATACAGGAGAATATATATCCTGTGCTATACAGGAGGTTTTTGTTGTTTAGCTATTTTATATATAGTTATATAGTATCATATATCTGTTAATCTCAAGTTCCTAATGCATCCCTCCTTCCCCCTTCAGTAATTATAATTTTGTTTTCTATGTCTCTGAGTTTATTTCTGCTTTGTTAAAAAGTTCATTTGTATCTTTTTTTTTGTTGTTTTTTTAGATTCCATAGCATATTATTTGACATTTGCTTTTCCTGACTTTCTTCACTTGGTATGATTATCTATAGGTCCATCCATGAGCTGATATTATAGATCAAATTAGTTTAAGATCCAGGACTTCCTTGCTTAATAGATTGCTTTCAACTGACATATTTATGAACCTGTGCAATCCTTACAGTCATACTATACACTTTATATAATTCTCCCCATCATATAGATTAAAAAATTCAGTACAGTGAACTTACGTGACCTGCCCAAGTTCAGACAACTAATAAATAAAAGAGCTTACATACCTTCCAAGGTCTTTCTCGTTTGACACCTATGACTTAACATCCTCATTTAATTATCTGCTAATAAATGGTGATTAAAGCTATGCTCTAAGTGGATGCAATCAGCAGTCCACTTTTTTTACACATTGATTAATTAGATTATTTGCTCCATTCTGCTGGATGCATCCATGAGAGATATGTCCCAACATGTTTCAAAGCCCCCAATTTGTGATTTCTTATTGTTCATAATTTTCTCTATAAATATAAAAATATTACTGAATAAATTAAGCAGCTTCTTCAGATCTTTAATGGCACAAGGTTTAAAAAAAAAAAAAGAAGAGCAGAAATAAAGCCAATTAAAAAGCTACTGAAATAAATTCTATCATTTTCAAACTTTTGCTTAATTTCTGCCTCTCACTGAGCAGTTTCTGTTGTCATTATTTTTTGTAGTTAGCAACAAGAGATTATATTTTCATTAATGGCATCACTTAAGCCACTAGCAAATTTAGTATTAAATTCTATGATTCCTCAGCTTTTCAATTTTCTACCAGTCAGTCTCCCTGAGGTGGTTTAATTTTCAACATCACTAACCAGCACTCACTTTCATTATGCACACATCCGTGGTACCGCGGTTATCTCAACTGCTATCCAAGGAAAAAGAGACAAAAGACTTCTGTTCATTCCTCTCCTCAACTGCATGTGATAAGGATATAATGTAACTTCAAGAGAGTATTACGGAAACTGAGAGGGCATCTCCCAACGTATACGTGTAACATTTCAAAAACACATGAATTGTGCTTTGCCCCCTATGGCACAGGCACTTCTTCTGCCTCTCGGAGATGACGTCCTCCACCAGGAACGGTGATGCTGCAAAGAGTGAGAGGCTCGGAGCTGCAGACGTGTCCAACTTCACCCCTGGTGTCTCAGGGCATCCCCAGCATTTCAGGCTGGTATTCTTCATCTGAGAGAAGGAGATCACCTTTCTCTTCCGAGGCTGTCACAAAATTGCTATATTAATACCAGTGGGGTATTAATATATCCCACAGAGGTGGGGAAAGGCAAAAAGGTTAAGTGAAGTGACTCAGTCGTGTCCAACTCTTGGTGGCCTCATGGACTGTAGCCCTCCAGGCTCCTCGGTTGATGGGATTCTGCAGGCAAGAATACTGGAGTGGGGTGCCATTTCCCTCTCCAGGGGATCTTCTTGACCCAGGGATTGAACCTGGTTCTCCTGCATTGTAGGCAGATGCTTTACAGTCTGAGCCACCAGGGAAGTCCTGGGGAGGTAGGGAACATGATTTCGAACAGTGAACCCTCCCAGGGCCATGAATCTCTTCTCCTTCAATTAAATGAATTCAGAAGAAAAGTCTTTTATTTTTATTACAGGATGATCAAACATGCTATTCCATGAATTATAATTATTATTATATTAAATTTGCACATAGCCTCCCTCCAGAAGTGAAGCCACTGTCTCTCTTGCTGAAGACATGGTCAGCACCACAGCCTGTGATGGGAGCCAATGTGTGCAGGCCAACATTCTCCACTGCAGTCTTAAGAATCCCCTCTGCTGCCATGGGTCACTGCAAAATGAACTGACCCCTGTTGGCCCACCCAGAGTCTCATCCCAAAGGGAGCTGAGCATGACTCTGCGTGAACAGAAAAGCATCCAGCACATTCACATACATATTTAATAAAAGACTGAACATCAGCTCAAACTATCTGTGTTGCACTAACAACACTTGTGAAAATCATGAACAAAACATGTCCACCCCTCCGCCCCTTCCTCCTTCTCTTCCCTTCCTACCTTCTTTCCTTCCTTCCTTCCTCCTCTCCTTTCCTTTCTCTCTCTCTTGGAATTCATCTAAATTAAAATAAGATGATTTATTGCTTTTTGTGTGTGTAAATGGTAATGTCTTATTAGAGTAAAAACACCCACAGATGGCCTTGAAACATTTTGGCTTGTTACCCTAAGGTACTAGAAGCAAAAGAAAGGAAGAGGGAATAACTATTCTAGTATTTACTGCAATTTGTGCTTCTGATCCTTTCAAGATTTTCACCTTAATAATTCAATGTTGTTTTCTTCTATGAACCATTTTTTTTTCTCTCCTACCCTTGAAAATCTGATGGTATTGAGACATGTTTACTCCCCCTAAGTGCATTGTCTATAAAAAATACTGGACTTGGGTTTTCTTTACTCAAAAGTGGGAAATCCAGGTGACTTGGGATTCTAATCCTAGTTAGAAGGAAATGAAGTGGAAGGTATGTGGTCACGGAATCTCATTTTCATATCTGATATTCCCATTCAGAACTGAAGGAACCATTGTTGACAGGTGAGTCCTGAATTCAGAAGGGCATGAATAAGGGCTGGAGGCCTGCTCTTTCTCTGAGCATCATTCCGTAGTGTTGAGACTGTCTTAATCCACTGTGTTTAGAGGAAAAAAAAAAAAAAAAAGTCCAGACTGAGGCTGGGACCAACTTGAACATCAGGTGCTATGAAATCTAAGAGGCAGACATCCTTTTATCCCTTTGTTTAAATTCCTTCTTTAGGGGGCAGATTCTTGGAAGAGAGTGGAAGTAAAAACAGGATGCTGAAGTTTATAGGAACTCATTGTTGCAAGAAGTTTTCTGCAGTCAAATGTAATTTGGTTATTCATAAGAAAGGAGGCAACAGGAAGAGAAGGACAGTAGAGTGGTGCCCAACGCACCTGCTGATCAAAGCCGCAGGGGTACGTCGTTGTAAGGTTTATCAAAGCTCATTGTTCTGCGGGCCGCGCTCCGCTACACAGTTGGAAAAAGCCATCACTCATCTCAGTCTTCCAGTCTCAAGAACAATGACATGCATTTCAATAACAGAAGCAACAACATTCATATGGAAAACATATCATTTTTTGCAAATTTTTTTTTCCATTTTCTTGTTGAAGTTAACACTGTTGTACCAAGGATGGCTGCCCTGTGTGGGGATGGCATCCCCAGCCACTCAGGAGCTACATCTTGGATATGAACTCGAAAAGCCACTTTTCTCTCGCCCATGTTGCTTGAAGTTTCTACTATGAAAGTTTCTTGATGATTAAGAAAATAACTTTTGTAAGAATGCTGTTGAAACTCACAAATAGTATCTGAAAGGAAAGAGGGCACCTTCTGGATTCTCTGTGACATTTCGTCAGTTTGGATTTGCTGCTTAATTATTTTGCTCTATATAAAGAACCTAATCCCAGAGAATTTGCAGTAGAAGCTGTTTATAAGACTATCTGCAGGAACCATGTTAACCTAAATGGCTTAAGCTGCTGAAACTGACACATGCAGGGTCATGGGGGAAGAATTAGAGGAACATTTCAGGAGAATGTCCCTGAGTAGGAAGGGGAATTTGGGGACTATATCTAATACAAACTTTCCCTTCTGATAACTTCTGTTGGGTCCCGGGGAGTCTATATCCAGGATGCATGTCATGGTGCTGTAGGAGTCTAATGAAAAGATGGATTCCTCTTCCTGGGACTGAACAGAATCCAAGGGAGCATCATGTGCCTGGATCAGGAAGAGTGAGAAGAAAATACAAGGCAAGGGCAAGACTCAGGCTCACCTGGGTCAGGTGAGGTCACCTGCGAAGGCTTGGAGGGGGTGGTCCCCAGGGCCAGTGCAAGGGTGGGGGCAGCAGGCTCCTACAGGTGGGGGGACCCCTGTCCTGGACTCACAGACTGTGCTGTGGCCAATGAGGCTCCCCAACCACCTCACTCTGCACTCTTCTCTTGACTTTTGTGGAAGCTAGGCTTTCTGCCAAGACCATCACCCAGCTCTCCTGGCTGGCAGACACCCTCCTGCCCTGAGGTCCAAACTCACTGGGATCTGCTTGGATGTACCTTCTGAGCCTGCATCTTCCTATGTGCTCCTCACATGCAATTCCACACTGAGTCACCAGTGACCTGTGTGATGGATGAGCTGATGGTCTACATTTGTCTGTTACAACACAACAGGCAGGGTCTCATAAACACATACACCTGCTGAGTGCATGACTTGGGGTCACAACCACAGTGCTGCTTCTCCAGGACACAGGAGCCCCCTCAGTTTCTCCCCAGTGCAGAGGATCCTTTCTAACCCAGGACAGGAAATCACTACAATATGACTGCTGGAAAGGCAGGGGCAGCTTCCGCATTGTGGGGGAGGGGCTACAGTAAGCTGGCAACCCATGGCCATCCCAACTCATGGGGCTGCAGAGGAGAGAGACTCTTCTCCTGTGATCCTGTCATGCTCTGGTATTTCAGGGACCCCAGTATAATATCAGATCTTCAGCTAAAATGCATGAACCTTCTCCATAAGATGCACGTAAAAAACAAGGTTTCCAAGGTTTGGTGCTCAATTTATCATCCCAGCCCCTTGCAGAGCTCAGAACAGTCTGTCTTAGCAGCTCCAGTGGCCACAAGATGCCACAGACGGAGGCAAGGGGTGGGGGGATCAGGGACTTGGACAGAAGTCATGCATTTGTCAGTTCTGCAGCCTGGTGGAAAATCCACAATGAAGGTACTCCCCAAGGTGGTTTCTGCTCAGAGCCACTTTCCTACCTGGCAGACGGCCTTCTGCTCGCATGGCCTCCATTGGATGTGTGTATGGAGGAGGGGAGAGAGGATGAGCCCTCGGTGTCTGTACTCAGCAGGACACCCATCCCAATTATCTCCCAAGACCCCATCTCCAAAGGCATCTCATAGAGCTCCCGCCTATGAATCCTGGTGGCACAAATAGCCAGTCATGAGAAGTTCTGCCCATAAGACTGGAGATCAGAAAACCTCTGTCTATACCCCAGCCCAAGACTCATTCTCTCTCACCCTTAGGTGCATCTTGCTCCTGGACCAGCCCTCGAATGGAGGATGAAATCAAGGGTGAAAGAATAAACAGGCCCCTTGATTTTTATCTTTCTGACTCCTCAGGCAACACTATGTGTGTCTGTTCCATGTGCATCCATTATTCCCAGTTCCATGCTGGGATAAATCTGATAGAGATGATTTAAAAAGATAAGCCGCCTCTTTGTTTTTTGTTTTTTTTTTTTAGGAAGTAACATTTTCTAAGTAACTTTACATGGACAAATCTACAACGAATGTCCCGCAATAACCCTGTCTTGTTTTTACTATAAAGGAAGTACATCTAGGCTTCCTGGCAGCACCATGGGGACCTGGAGCTAATGGATTGGAGACACACTAGGCCTTTTGAACATGGAGCAGCCCTCACTCAAAAGTCTACAGATAACAAACGCTGGAGAGGGTGTAGAGAAAAGGGAACGCTCCCTCCCACATTGCTGGTGGGAATATAAGTTGGTAATAACCATTCTTGGAAACAGTATGGAGCTGCCTTTAAAAACTGAACACAAAACTACCATATGATACTGTAATCCCACTCCTGGGCATATATCTGGAGGAAATTGTAATTTGAAAAGATACATGCACTTCAGTCTTTACAGCAGTACTATTTACAGTAGCCAAGACACAGAAGCAGCCCAAATGTTCATCAACAGACAGGTGGATATAGAAGATGTGGTACATATATTCAATAGAATATTATTCACCCATAAAAAAGAATGAAATAATGTCATTTGCCCCAATCTCTAGAGATTATCATACTAAGTGAAGTTGTTGTTCAGTCACTAAGTCATGCCTGATTCTTTGCGAGCCCATGAACTGCAGCATGCCAGGCTTCTCTGTCTATCACTATCTCCCCTTGCTTGCTTGCTTGCTAAGTCGCTTCGATCATGTCTGACTCTGTGCAACCCCATAGACGGAAGCCCACCAGGCTCCTCCACCCCTGGGATTCTCCAGGCAAGAACACTGGAGTGGGTTGCCATTTCCTTCTCCAATGCATGAAAGTGAAAAGTGAAAGTGAAGTTGCTCAGTCGTGTCTGATTCTAGCGACCCTAAGGACTACAGCCTACCAGGCTCCTCTGGCCATGGAATTTTCTAGGCAAAAGTACTCGAGTGGGGTGCCATTGCCTTCTCTGATCTCCCCTAGTTTGCTCAAACTCATTTCCACTGCATCAGTGATACCATCCAACCATCTCAGTCTCTATTGCTCCCTTCTCATCTTGCCCTCAATTTTTTCCAACATCAGGGTCTTTTCAAGTGAGTCAGCTGTTTGCATCCAGTGGTCAAAGTATTGGAACTTCAGCTTTAGCATCAGTCCTTTCAAAGAATATTCAAGATTAATTTCCTGTAGGATTGACTGGTTTAACCTCCTTGCTATCCAAGGGACTCTCAAGAGTCTTCTCCAGCACCACACTTTGAAAGTGTTAATTCTTTAGTACTCAGCCTTTTTTATGGTCCAACTCTCATATCCATACATGACTAGTGGAAAAAATCATAGCTTTGACTAAGTGAAGTAAGTCAGGCTAATAACACACAATATCACTTACATGTCGAGTCTAAAAGAATGATACAGATAAATGCATTTAGAAAACAGAAATAGACTCACAGATACAGAAAATACTTATAGGTATCAAAGGGGAAAAGGGAGGAGGGATAAACTAGGTATATGGGGTTTACAGATATACACCACTATATCTATTAAAAAGCAGAGACATTACTTTGCCAACAAAGGTTCATCTAGTCAAAGCTATGGTTTTTCCAGTAGTCATGTATGAATGTGAGAGTTGGACCATAAAGAAAGCTGAGAGCTGAAGAATTGATGCTTTTGAACTGTGGTGTTGGAGGAGACTCTTGAGAGTCCCTTGGACTGCAAGGAGATCCAACCAGTCCATTCAGAAGGAGATCAGCCCTGGGTGTTCATTGGAAGGACTGATGCTAAAGCTAAAACTCCAATACTTTGGGCACCTGACGTGAAGAACTGATTCATTTGAACAGACCCTGATGCTGAGAAACATTGAAGGTGGGAGAAGGGGATGACAGAGGATGAAATGGTTGGATGGCATCACCCACTTGATGGACATATGAGTTTGAGTAAACTCCGGGAGTTGGTGATGGACAGGGAGGCCTGGTATGCTGTGGTTCATGGGGTCACAAAGAGTTGGACACAACTGAGTGACTGAACTGAACTACTATATATAACACAGATCAACACATCAACAAGAAGATCCTACTGTAGGGCACAGGAAACTATATTCAGTATTTCATAATAACCTATTATGGATAAGAATATGAAAAAAGATATATATATATATATATATATATATGTATCATGAATCACTTTGCTATACAATCAACATGATGTTGTAAATTAAGTGTATTTCCATTCTTTTGAAAAGGGAAAATAATTTGGCACAGCCGAGCTCTTTGTGCTCCCAGGAGGCATTCTGATCCTCTCGTGAGGCCCGTGTCTCAGGTGCAGGTCAGAGGAGGGCCATCGCCGCCCTGCCTGCCCACCCACAGGCCCTCCTTCACTTTGAGAAGTTGTGGGCAGCACTGGCAGCAACACAGGAGCCAGAGGAGGCGCAGCCCTTGGTCCCGTCGTGCTGACAAGTGGCTGCTCGGCGGGACAGGCTGGAGGCTCAGCGGGGAGCTCATCCAGCAGGCCATGTGCTTCGTGGGCGACAGACCTGGTTGCCAACAGGCAAACAAAATGAGAACAACCTCCAGACTGATGACTTGGAGCAAAGAGGCTAATGCATATTGCTCTTGCTTTTCGCTTTTTTCCTCCATGCATCCTGCAGGCTTCACGTGGTACAACGTGGCTGACACACACCATGTTATCAGGCAGGTTCCTGTCAGGAATACCAGACTGTGGGCAGAACAGGAGCAGGTGGGGAAGCATGCTTGGTTCTGCCTTTGGCCACTGATGTTTCTTTCTGAGGGACTTTATTTGTAATTGGCACAAAGATCTGGATTCTTAGAGAAACAAGTAGGGAGATACAGTATAGTAGATTAGTGCAAGTTGCACTAATTTAAAATTTGACCCTGAATCTGGGAAAGTACATGGCAGATGAGACTAAATGCCCACCTCACAGACACCAAGGACACACCCCTACATCCAAGGATTCCCTGGGACCCCTGAACACAGAGTAAAGTGGCGCTAGGGATGGGCAAGAGCATCCCTAATAGTACTCCTTACATAATTTGAGAGAATTTGGTGAAAAGTTAATCTGAGTGAATAGTTGACAGAACTCAGTGTGACAGTTGATTTCCAAAATTAAATGTACTTACACATTTAATTTTACAATCTCAAACTGCTTATGAAAACCACTCATCCAAACTTGAGGCTCAACTGATGAAAGGGATGTGTCCACTCAAGCTCTTCATGCCCCCTTTTTTATCTGCAAACGTGTTTCAAAGCCTGGGGATTAAAAGCATTTCCAGTACATTAAATACTGTACCTTCTGCAACTTGGGCAGTGGCTACATGCTAGCTTCAATTATGAGGTCCATGTTGCTTTCCTAAAGATGTAATTCACCAAGTATAAGGAAAGAGAAACTTTAATTACTTGTAATTGGCAATGGGGTAATTGAAATTCCAGGCCTCTCAGCTAAAATGTGATTCAAAAGCAAGTCCCAGTCCTGCTTCCCGGCACAACACTCACACTGTAGACCAATTATTTCCACACACATACACTATCTGGATCTGCTATCACACTGCTTCAGGGAAAGTGCCCTGCCCCAGAGAGACTTAACCTCCCAAGATCAAAGGCCAGATCCCTTCCAGTGCATCACCCCCACCCCGCCCCTGCACCGAAGCTGCTGGGCACCTAAGCCCTGAAGGAATCCTTGCTGAAGGTGGTGTCACCTTCCCTCTTCCTACCTCATCACCAGTATCAGGGTAGAGACTGGTTTCCTCCTGCACCTTTCCCCAGGTCACTACAGGTCAGGAGTCAAAAAAGTGGAAGATGTAGCTAGTGGGAGTTAAGGGGTTCTGTGCACCAATTAGCAGATCAATTGTTTTAGAAGAAGTAGACATTCTGTATTACTCAGCCATAAAAAAAAAAAGAATAAAATAGTGCCATTTGTAGCAACATGGATGGACCCAGAGATTATCATACTAAGTGAAGTCAGTCAAAAAAAGACAAACACCAGGCAACAGCACTCATATATAGAATCTAAAAATAAATAAATAAATAAAAGATACAAATGAACTTATTTACAAAGAAATAGATTCACAGACAGAGAAAACAAACTTATGGTTATCAAAGAGGATGTGGGGGGGGTTAATTAGGAGACAGGTATTAGGTATTAACATGTACACAGTACTATATGCATACAATAGAAAACCACCAAGACTACTAATGAGCACAGGGAACTCAATTCAGTATTTTGTAATAACTGTTAAGAAAATAGAATCTGAAAAATAATAGATATATATGTCTGTATAACTGAATCACTTTTCTGTGCATGTGAAAAAAAACCCCACAATATTGTAAATTAATAATATTTTAATTTTAAAAAATGCTAGTTAAAAAAAATAGATCTTCTTCCTCTTGGGTCCTGAAGAGACTCGGTGTGGGAGTGTTTATGTTATGAAGCCAATTTAATTTATAAGCAGAGTACATCATGTGAAATGCTGAACTGGATGAATCACTAGCTGGAATCAAGATATCTTGGAGAAATATCAACAACCTCAGATATGCAGATGATACCACTCTAATGCCAGAAAGCAAAGAGGAACTAAAGAGCCTCTTGATGAAGGTGAAAGAGTAGAGTGAAAAAGCTTACTTGAAACTCAACTTTCAAAAAACTAAGCTCATGGCATCTGGTCCCAACATTTCATAACAAATATATGGGGAAAATTAGAGACAGTGGCAGATTTTATTTTCTTGGGTTCCAAAATCACTGCATATTGTGACTACAGCCACAAAATTAAGATGTGTGCTCCTTGGAAGAAAAGCTATGACAAACCTAGACAGCATATTAAAAAGCAGAGATATCACTTTGTCCACAAAGATTTGTAGAGTCAAAGCTATGGCCTTTCTAGTAGTCATGTACAGATGTGAGAGTTGGACCATAAAGAAGGTCCAAAGAACTGATACTTTCAAATTCCGCTGCTGGAGAAGACTCTTGAGAGTCCCTTGGACAGCAAGGAGATCAAATCAGTCAATCCTAAAGGAAATAAACCCTGAATATTCATCAGAAGGACTGATGCTGAAGCTCCAATACTTTCACCACCTGATGAAAAGAGCCAGGATCGCTGGAAAATATCCTGATGCTGGGAAATATTGAGGGCAGGAGGAAAAGGGAACAACAAAGGATGAGATGATTGGATGGCATCGTCAACTCAGTGGACATGAGTCTGAGCAAACCTTGGGAGAGAGTGAAGAACAGCGAAGCCTGGTGTGTTGCAGTCCATGGGGTCGCAAAACGTCGGACATAATTAAGACACTGAACAACAACAACTGATGGAGAAGGAAACTTCTGGAGCCTTTATGAGTTAATACATCAGCAGCAAGCATTCTCCCTGAGTCTGGCTTCCTCTACATGAAATAAGTAATGACCCCTCCCGTGAGGTTTACAAAGAAGACAAGATGTGGAGCCCTCTCTGCAAGGTGACCCCTCTGGGTCAGAGCTAATGCCCATCTCAAGGTCATGCCTTAGCCCACAGCGGGGATATTAACAGCTGCCAGCACTGTGGAGAGCTTGCTCCAAGTTCAGTGCAAGGTGGTGTCACCATTTCCGTGCGTTGCTTCTGGACAACGGCGTTGCTTGAAATTGGAAGGAGGCTGGTATTTCCTTAATTATGATCTGTCCAATGTATGTGAATTTCATACTCACAGGAAAGATGACAGTATTTATAAAATATCTGCCTGAACCTGTTGACACTACCTTTTGGGAGTAAAGGGAGAGTGACATTGCATTTTCCAGGGTGAGCAGTTGGCATAAGCGAAATCAGGTTGAGTGAGTAAAGTACAACCTAAAAATATACATGTTCAACTCCAAGAATTTCTTCTCAGTGATTTATTAATAAGAAATACTACTTGAGAGGTCTATTTCTTTTCAAGAAAGGGCTAGATATGTTTCAACAAAAATCAGGTACTTTATCATCTTATGAAGATTTAAATGAGCTTTCACTTAATAGTAATGCAAATACAACAAAGTCATTTTCTTACAAAATTTAAGAGATATTATTTAAATCTACATTTCTATGTAAGACCTAGGTTATCAGTTTCTATTATTTCTGTATTTTTAATTTAACCTTTTTTCCCAAGAATGCAAAGTTAATTACAATTTATTTTAATATACCCACATTTTGAAAATTGTATCAGGAGTTTGGTGTCTGCAAACTCCCCCTCAATTACTGTGAGCACTTCCTGGGGAAGTCTCAGATCCTCTGGAGGGTCAGGAGGAATCCTGAGCAGGCAATGTAAACTGCTGGTGTGTCTGCGTCTCTGCTTTTAAAAAGAGAACTCTGACATCCTCACAGTAAGCCCTTCTTCTTTTCCAGAGCCAGAGTATCAGCAGCAGAATGTGGTTGCAGGCACTGCAGGGATGGGGTACAATAAGATGCTGGTTGAAGGGTCCAAACTTTTAAGATAAATAAGTTTCACCTAATGTACTTTATCTTTGCTTCTCATTTTTGCATATCAAGTCCGCAGGGAAAGTCTCTCTACAAAGCCTTGAATGGAGCACTGTTACACTTTCTCATGGTAGCTTGTATTTTTTGAGTAAAACCATTCAATTTGTGATACCTCTTCAGGCAGCCCCGACGTATCTATTGAATGTCTGTCTACTTGTGGGGGATGCTGCTCATCTATGCACCTCTCCTGCCTGCTCAACCCAGTGAATGAAACAGAACAGAACCTCAAGAAATACCTGAAACATAAGTTTAGGCAATTGTTGTGTAGACCAGGAATAATTCAGCACTCAACTCCTAAAAAGATGTTGCTTTCATCCAGACTAAAAACAACAGTTTAAGATGTTTTTAAGAGGGGAAATCCCTGATGATCCAGTGGTTAGGAGTCTGTGCTTTCACTGTTGGGCCCCTGGGGGGATAGGGAAAAAAAGACACAGGAAACAGAGGAAGGTGGAGATAGAATAGAGCACAAGAAAAAGAAGCCATTCACCACAAAAGCTAATTTATATTCTCCTATCAAAGGACCAGAACAACTAGAGCTGTCGAAGAGATCAAAATGGAAAATAGTCTTCTCAGCAAATGCGAAAAATTTGTTTTTACTCCTTTGGTCTTCAGAAATAAGAGAAGGAAAATAATTTAAACAAGGAGGTAAAGATTTGCATCACTGTGAATTCTCAGAAGGCTTTAAGAATTCTATTGGTCTTTATTAATATTAGATCCACTTCTAGGAATAATAGATTGAAAAAAAAAATGAAAGAACTGTGATTTTTCAAGGAAATTAGATAAGAAAATTGCCAGTTTTTATAAACACCACAATATGTGGATGCTTTAGGGCTAAAGATAGACTAGAAAATTCACAACAGCATAATTACAAATGATTAATAAACACAAAAATTATATAACCTCCCCAGTAATCAAAGAGCTGGTAATTAAACAACACTTCCCCCTCCCCAGCAAATAAGCAAAGAAGAAAATCTATCATAACACTTCCAGCTGTAATAGGACAATTGGAGTGAGCATAAATTAGTACAGAATTCCACAGAGCCAATTTCCAACATTTATTAAGGATTTTAAGAAGGTTGTTAACCACTATTTTCCTTTTGTTCTACTAAGATGACTTAAAGAAAGACCCAGAAATATTAGGAAAGATATAGATAGATGGATAGATGGATGGGTGGATTGGTGGGTGGATGGATCAGTGGATGGGGAGATGAGTAGGTGAGTGGGTGGAGTGAGGGGTGGTACATGGGTGGGCGGATGGGTAGATGGGCGGATGGACAGACAGATGGAAAGAGACAGGTATTATCTCTATCTTTGCATGTCAAGCTGCTGCTAGTCTACATGGCATCTTTGTGTGGTTGGAAAACAGAAGCCCTTTCAAGATGACAGACCCAAACCCTGGGCTCAGCATTCCACAGGTGAAGCCCTTGTTACCCTCTGCAGGGTGTCTGGCTGCAAAGATTACTGTGAACAGCAATGGATGAAAACGGAATAGTTCCCTTTATGTGAGGTGGGGGAAATTCCTTCAATTACAATCTCTATGTGAACATTAGGTGAAGCCATTAAGTAGATTATTAAAAAGTATCATGATGAAATATTACAGTCATTAAAATGGATGTTTTGACGGTTTTTAAAACTTAGGGAAAAAGGGTCAATATCAAGTATTGAACAGAGGGTCAGAACACAAAATGCTATATACAGTACAGTCAAATGTGTAAAAATGCAAAGAGGTTCGTGTTCTCTGAGTCCCAGAGTGACAGAATTTCTCTCTTTGATCGAACTCGATTTCAGTTCCCCAGAGCTCTTCTTCAGTTAGACTAACTGCTGGAATCCCATGTTCCTCTCCACACTGTCCAGTCTGAGCAAAACCCCAGCCAAGTCTGTCTAAGCAGAACTCCTTCGCCTTGAGAGCTGAGCCACCTTCTACATCTGATCAGTTTCCCTCATCCCCTACCCTTTCCCCAGTGATAGTGTGGCCTGCAGCAAGAATTCTCTTCATAAGGTTGACTTAGCCGGAACCCCCCACACTCCTGATGCTTCCCCTTCTCACATTTCCATCCTCCAACCCCACTTCCCATGCTTTGGACTAAGTCATTCTTCTGCTAGCCCATGTACCCCTTTTTCCTCCTTCTGCATGTTCTATTTCTCCCCGGATGTGACTCCTAACAGTTCTGCTTTCTCAGTGCAGGAATTTTAAACACTAAGTTTGCGTTACGTTTGTCACCAGAGAATATAAAGAGGGAAATACCCATAAACCAACATACAGGTAAATATATTATGCATCCTACCCCAGGATTTTTTCCTTTGTTCAGTCACTAACTCCTGTCCGACTCTTTGCGACCCCATGGACTATAGCATGCCAGACTTCTCTGTCCTTCACTAATCCCCAGAGTTTGCTTAAATTCTTGTCTATTGATTTGATGATATAATCCAATCATCTCATCCTCTGTTGCCCCCTTCTCCTCCTGCCCTTAGTCTTTCCCAGCATCAGGGTGTTTTCCAATGGCTCAGCCCTTTGCATCAGGTGACTAAAGTATCGGAGTTTCAGCATCAGTCCTTCCAATGAATATTCAGGGTTGATTTCCTTTAGGATTGGCTGTTTTGATCTCCTTGCTGTCTAAGGGATTCTCAGGATTCTTCTCCAGCACCACACTTTGAAAGTATCAACTCTTCAGAGCTCAGCACTGGAGATGATTAGAGTTCCATAACACACACATGCATTATACTGCAGATTGATCAACTTTCCATCTCATGCCGTGATGCACATATAACCTGAGTTATATTCAGAAATACAAAATGTATGTTCTTTGTGAATACATATACACACACATACACACACACAGACACAAATACTTATATTTAGAAATACAAAATTTCAGCCTCTTCTTGAGTGGCAGATTAAAAATCATTTCACCAAGACCCCAGGTGATTTGTTTGCACATGAGTGTCCAGGTGGTGGAGGTGGAGTCCGCCCCAAGCTTTGACCCCCAGGGTAACTTCCAAGGGCCACAGAGATGAGTCGTCTGCTCTCTGCCAAGTGGATTTGCTGCTATGCGTGGTTCCGTACATTTATGGTAGGACCACTCAGGCTGAGCCCTGGCCAACTGGGCGACCTCAACTTTAATAACTGAGCTTGAATAACTGAACTGAGAACAAGGACAATGAGCAGGCATTTGTCTGAGCATGTCTGGGAAACGAGCCTTGCAGGGTGTCCACATGTCACAGGCAATGGAGGGCCCAGAGACTGAGGTTCTAACTGGGAAATTCAGTGAAGAAGGCTCATCCTCATATTAACAAACATCCGTGAAGTTAATTGAAAAGTGAATCTTTAAAGTTGTCAAATAGAAAACAGGCTACAAATATGTGAGCTTGAGCACTATAAAAATAATTCAAAGAATGCTATCCAGAGAAATCAGAATAATTCTTTCCATTTCAGGTTTGTGGGAAAATGTCACATAAACCACTGTAGATTTCCCACCCAGAACACAGCACTGAAAATCACATATGCTCCTTAAAAGCTGATGGAGCTTTTACATGAGCAATTTGCGTTGTGATCCACATTTTAATCACATCATTTCTCTATTTCTAGACAGTTCTATTTTTATTTCAGTTACCCCAAGAACATCTTTTTTAAGACTGAAGAGTTTGACTAAAAAGAGAAGGTATATATACTTTTCGAATCAGAACTCAGTTGTAAGGAACACCGAGTAAACACTTGAAGAAAGCCTCAAACTTTCCTGGCATTGCTGTAAGGAGGCCCGCTAAGAGTCCTAAATGTTTGGCCAGTGCGATTTGTTAAAGGAAACACAACTCTTCCAATTCGTTGCCACAATTGACTCAGAGCACAGAAATTTTAAAACAATCAAATGCCCAGAGTGAAAGCAAATCAATAAACAGCATATATATATATATATATTTAAAATATACTTTGTGTAAGAAAATTTGTATTATAAGTATTTTTCATAAATTTTGCAATGAATTGTGGCAATTCAAATGTCTAATATGTACTCTATATAAAGAGAGACAGAGGGAAATAATGAGACAGACAGAGAGAGGGAGGGACAGACAGACAACCAGAGAGGGGTGGAGATGAGAGGATGACAGGGAGGTAGCCGGCTGGTTCGGGAGCCCACCTTCTCCATCCACCTGGTCTTCGTCCTGGCAAAGGGCAGTGATTGGCAGAGTGAGTGAGCAGGCTCCTGTTCTATCACCAGAAACCCAGGATAACCCACATCAAAGTTTCACAGAGAGCCGGTCTTGCCCCATCCATGGTGTCTCTATGCTTTGAGGACATATGTTCAGGGGGTTGAGGTGATAGTGGTGCACAGTAACCTCATTCACGCAGGTCAAAACTTCAGCCCAAGAAAGACCAGAGTCACAGCAACTCCCCTGACCCACAGGTGAAACCCTTCACATGAGGCTGTGTCTTTAAGCGCTGTGCTCAGACATAAGTTTCTTAAAAAGCAAGTCAATCCCTGCACCTAATTCTGTTGTTGACATTATCTTCTATCTCTCCTGGTAAAACAGGGCATACAGATGTTGACAAATCAATATAAGTACACAATTCTACCTCTGAGCACCCAGGACATCCCACAAGGTAATATTTCACCCATGCTACTTTAACTAGGGACTTCTGCCAACTCAGGAAAATGTATTTATTTAATTTTTTAATATGTTTCCTTCTTAAACAATCATGGCCATCAGGGCTATGACCAGGGTGGGCTTCATGGTGGGCTAGCCACATGGGCCAGTGCACAGAAGGGCCATACACCAGGCTCACTGTTCTCCTGTTGCCATCTTGAAATTCTTAATAAATTGTGAACATAAAGCTCTCCATTTTCTATTACACTAAATCTCAGAGTTACAGAACTGGTCCTGATTATGAATTTTTTTCTTACTAGAAATTGTAATTTTACCTTTTTTTATTTTTTGCTTAAGATATATCATGATAATTTTAAATGATTCTTTAGAATTGTCCTTTAGAATATGACAGGTTAGGTCTATGTAGGAGAAACAAATTCTGACTAAAGTCAGGGTAAAAGAAGCAACAATCAAAAAGTAAACTGATTTATGGGAAATAATGAACAGCATATTACAGCATATGTGTACAAATTTTAATATCAAGTATTAGTTAATTTACTAACATGTACCTTTGCAAACCAGAGGAAGGTTATGGTGATGGTGCTCAGTCATATCTGACACTCTGCTACCCATGGATTTTAGTTTGCGAGGCTCCTCTGTCCATGGGATTCTCTAGGCAAGAATACTGAACTGGGTTTCCTTTTCCTACTCCAGGGGATCTTCCCAACCCAGGGATTGAATCTGCACGTCTTTAATCCCTGCATTGGCAGGCAGATTCTTCACCACTGCATCACCTGGGAAGCCCTATTCTATTGAAGGAAGAAGATCTTATCAATGGAAAAAGGTATTGAATAAAGAAAGAAAGTAGGGTCCAGAAGAGAGTCATGACATTTGGCAATGCAAAGGAAAACTGAGATGTGGCATCCAGATTTAGTCACATGTTCATAGAATTTAGGGCTTCCCTGGAGCCTCAGAGGTTAAAGCGTCTGTCTGTAATGCAGGAGACCTGGGTTCAATCCCTGGGTCAGAAAGATCCCCTGGAGAAGGAAATGGCAACCCACTCCAGTATTCTTGCCTGGAGAATCCCATGGAGGGAGGAGCCTGGTGGGCTACAGTCCACAGGGTCGCAAAGAGTGGGACATGACTGAATGACTTCACTTTCACTTTCATTGTCCTGGAATTTAGAGCTGGAAATTCCCTTAGACATACTCTAGAAGAAACAGGCACATGAGAGATGTTCAACATCACTAATTATTAGAGAAATGCAAATCCAAACTACAATGAGATATCACCTCATTCTGGTCAGAATGGCCAGCGCCAAAATGTCTACAAACAATAAATACTGGAGATGGTGTGAAGTAAAGGAAGTCTCCTACACTGATGTGGGAAGGTAGGTTGGTGTAGCCACTATGGGGAACAGTGTGGAGATTCCTCAAAAACTAAAACTAGACCTACCATATGATCCAGCAACTTACCCCTGGCCATATACCTGGAGAAAACCATACTTTGAAAAGAAGCATGCACCTCAATGTTCACAGCAGCACTATCTACAACAGCCAAGACATGGAAGCAACCCAAATGTCCATCAACAGATGGGTGGGTAAACGTGGTAAATATATACAATGTAACATTATTCAGCCATAAAAAAGAGTGAAATAATTCCACTCGTAGAAACATGGATAGACAGAGATTGTAATATTGAGTTAAGTCAGATAGAAAACTATCCTATAACATTTCATATATCTACAACGATTCTAAAAAGAAATGATACAAATGAACTTATTTACAAAACAGAAATGAACTCACAGCCATGGAAAACAAACTTATGATTATCAAAGGGGCAAGTGGATGGAGGGGTAAATTAGAAGTTTGGGGTTAATAGATACTATCTATAAAATACATAAACAACAAGGACCTACTGTATAGCACAGGGAACTATATCCAATATCTGAAATAACCAATAATGGAAAAGAATACCTATGTATCTATATCTATATATATCTGAACAGGTGTATTTATATCTGAACTACTTTGCTATACACCTGAAACCAACACAACATTATAAACAAACTATGGTGTGTGTGTGAGCGGTCAGTTGCGTCCAACGTTTTGCAACCCCATCAACTGTAGCCCACCAGACTCTTCTGTTCATGGGATTTCCCAGGTAAGGACACTGGAGTGGGATGCTGTTTCCTCCTCCACACTGCAATTTTTTAAAAAGTCATCTATAAGAGTTATTTTTCAATACCATTTAGTGCATAAATATTTCTTCAGACAAACTTTAGGGGACAGAGAATAAATAATAGTGAAAAATACAAAGCCTTCCAAAAAGTGGGGAATTAATTAATTTGTTATTCCACAAATATTGGCTTGGTACACATTATGTACAAACAACTGAGTGCAGAAAACCTCAGTAAAGAATGTGAAATCGCTCAGTCGTGTCCGACTCTTTGTGACCCCATGGACTGTAGCCTATCAAGCTCCTCTGTCCATGAGATTTTCCAGGCAAGAACGCTGGAGTGGATTGCCATTTCCTTCTCCAGAGGATCTTCCCGACCAGGGATTGAACCCAGGTCTCCCGCATTGAGGGCAGATGCTTAACCGTCTGAGGCACTGGGGCCTATATCTATATAAATCATGTGGTATTCAGCACCACTTTCCAAGCACACCCCCTTGTGTTACCTAACCCAGTCTGCACAGCAATTCTCCAGAACGATCCTAACAAAATAAGGAAGGGGATACCAAAGAGCTAACTGGTGGCAACAACCAAAGGGAAAACACAGAGCTAACCAGTACTTGCATCATGGTTCTTTCCACCTCATCACCCCACCATTCCTCATGAAGGTGGCTAGACTCTATACACTTGTGGATGATACAGGGTTAATTCCAGAACTGGAGCCATCTCAAGGGTCCATGTACCTGCCTTCTAATCTACCCAGAGCACACCCAGCAGCCTCCATGGAAATCCTATTCACTGCAATGGTATTTATATCTGCTATATTTTTTTTTCAAATTTTTTTTCTCACCAGTACCCAAAGAAGCAAAGGCTGTTAAGAATTTCCCATAAAAATAACAAATATTCTTGTTAAATGGCTATATTAAATAATTATAAAAAGAAAAGCAGGGGCAGATTTCAAGTAGATTATCACCCATTTAACATGTAAAAGAATTATTTTTATAATGCATTTTTTTTGCATTTTTTATATTGGTGCATTTACTGTAATGACCTTTTGAAAATGTGCTGTAATAACTCTGAAGACTTGGAAGCCTAAAGGCTTAACACAGAAACTGAGAAACACTGTAGAAGGTAAGAAATTCCATAACATCACTGGTTGATGTTAAATTATACCACATTATGATAGAAAAATAATGTACATTATTTTCTTCTTCCTTGAGGGAGAAACTTGAAATAAGTTTAGGGACTATTTTCACCCATATATTAGCATTACACACAGACATTAATCAAATATTCATGAAGCTTTTAAAAACCATCCTTTGAAAATTGCTCTAGTCAATCTTCAGGTTAACTTGGCTCTCTGTAACTGTATATAGATTTGTGACTCAGATATGTTAGTAATGATGAAGAACCGGATTGTTGCATGATAACTTTTTTTTTCTTTTTAGAGGTCTTTATATTTACACGTAATTTAAATTTTCTGTGGCAAACAGGCTATTTTTTGTAGTGAGAAAAAAAATATTGCTTTGAAAACGGAAGCTCAGAGTATTCTATGGTGAGTCCAATTTCCTACAGCAGAGAGATGACGTGCTGTGCTTTCAATGTGTCCGTTTCTTTGTGATCCCAAGGACTGTAGCCCGCGGCTCCTGTCTGGAGTGGGTTCCATGCCCTTCTCCAGGGGATTGTCCTGATGCAGGGATCAAATCCCCATCCCTAGTGTCTCCTGCACTGGGACCACTAATCAAACACACGTGAGCTCTTCTCAGAGAGCCCATGAGCAGTGTTGGCTCAGCCAGTGCTGCAGTCCCTCCAAGCCAAACTGGCTCCAGGGAACCCACAGTGGGGATGAGAGCGGGCAGCCTCCCTGCCTATAGCTTTACCATCTGAGTTAAAACTGAAAAGCGTGGTCATCACGTCTGGGTATTTCTGAAGCTGTCACCAGTAGGTCACTCTTCCCAAGAAGATGTTTTCACGTTTTCCTACAGAGACATTCTCTTTTTTGTCTGGCTAACCCCCTCATCTCCTTCAAATCTTCTCTTACTGCCTTCTCATTAAGACCTACACTGACTACACTATTTAAACTCCAAACAACTCACCACTTATTCTCCACATGTGCCATCCTAGCCATTGCCAGTTCCCTCATTCCCATTTTTCTTTTATTCTATTTATCAGCTGCTCACGTATTGTAGAACTTACACAGTAAATCACTGACCATTGTCTACTTTGCCCACTGAAACGCGAAGCAAAGATCTTTACCACTTTTGGTCACTGATGTGTATGAAGAACCTCAAAAAAGAGTAACATGCTGCACTCAAATTTCATGTTGGAAAAAAGTCAATTTAAGCAATGCTGATAATTTTTGTTTAATTTTCATAGTTGATACTTTTAGCTGAAGCTCGATTACTTTTGCCACCTGATGCAGAGAGTCAACTCATTAGAGAAGACCCTGATGCTGGGAAAGACTGAAGATGAAAGGAGAAGGGGACAGCAGAGAATGAGATTATTGGATAGCGTCACAGATTCAATGCACACGAACTTGGGCAAACTCTGGGAGATGATGAAGGACAGGGAGGCCCAGTATGCTGCAACCCATGAGGTTGCAAAGAGTTGGACACAGCGTGGTGACTGAACAACAACAGTAATTTTAATGTAAGAGATCAGAACACACACATGCCACCCACAAGGTAAGGCATTAAATGAGCTTAGTGCCTGGCCTGTCATAAAGGTTTAGGGATTTGTGACTGACCTTCCTAGGTGGAGGCATTTATCCCATGGCTAGAACATTCTCAATCTCCTCAATTACACCAAACTTCAGGGGGAACAGAGAGCCTTCATGAATCAAGCGATGTTTGATGTTGCCATGATGGGGCTGGAGAGGAGGAGTTTAGGGAGAGATATGGAAAAGATCACATGGTTTCTTTATTAGTTTGGCCTTTACTCCTGAAGGCAAGATGGAAACGACCTAGCAAAATCTGCTTGGTCATGAGGGGAAAGGGACAAAGCAGTCTTTGTTCTGTAGCTGTTTCATTCACAGTATTCCTCAGAATACAACTTCTGCCATGGAAAATAAGCAGTAGGCAGAAAGGGTCCCGTGATCAAACCCACCTGGGAAATGCTTGGTGGACACGAGATTGAGCACTGTTTTTAACACAGGTCTGGGGGGAGGCTCCAATACACTAATGTACCCTGCCTCCCCCAGAGGGACACCGTGCACCTTACCTGGGGGAATCGGGAAGGTCTAGCTGGGAACCGTATTTGGGGGGAACAGCACTGAGCACACCTGTGGAAGATGCTCCAGGTGGAGGGTTCCAGGCTCTCTGCTGCTGGTGTGGCAAGACTTCCCCTAAGGACTCAGCCTGTGCAGAGGTCACCTCCCCACTGGGCAAGCACAGTCTATTCATGGTGTGGGAATGAAGAATCCCAGTGTCAGCCTAGAACTTCTTCAGGCTCCAGATGATAAGGACAGGAAGTCTTCCTACTGGCATAAATGGCTCAGCCCCGCCTAGGAGTCCGGGTGAATTGGTAACTGCCCTCCAACCTATTGGAAGGAATGGTGCAACCACTCTGCAGGAGAGGATACTTGGGCAGTTTTCTATGGAATGTCACCTGCTCTTATATCAGGTCCAGTGACCACACTCCTTGATATGCATCCAGAGGAACTGAAAACTTATGTCCACACAGAAACCTGCACATGGGTGTTTACAGCAGCTTTATTCATTCATAACTGTCAAAACTTGGAAGCAACTAAGATGTCCTTCAGTAGGTGAGTGAATAAACAAACTGTGGTCCATCCAGAAAATGAAGTATTATTCAGCACTAAAAGGATATGAGCTATCAAGCCATGAAAAGACTTAGAAGAACCTTAGGTACATATAACTAATTGAAAAAGAGCCCCTCAAAAACTTTACACATTGTATGAATTCAATCATAGGATATCCTGGGAAAAGCTAAAAAAGATCAGTGGGAGAAATAAAAAAAAAAAAAAAAAAGATGAGTAATTGCCAAAGGTTGGGAGAAGGAGGGGTGAACAGGTGGAGCATAAAGGACTTTAAGGGCCATGGAAATGCTCTCTCTAATGGGTGATAATGAACTCTCATGTAAACTATACATTTTGGGTGATGATGACTTGTCAATATAGGTTCATCAATTGAAACAAAGGTACTATTCTGACAAGTGACCTAGACAGTAGAGAAAGTTTTTGTGTCTGATGGGGCTAGAGGATTTGGTAAATCTCTGTACCTTTCACATCATTTTTTCTGTGACCCATAAAGTGCTCTTAAAAAACAAAAACAAACTATCTCAATTTAGAAATAAAGTTTTCAATAGAAGAAGCTTTCCTAACAGGAACTTGTACATACATTCCCCATGGTAGGAAGCTTACTGAAGATTCAGTATGGTAGCCACCTCTTCTTGGGAACACATGGGTGATATTTGGGGTAATATTTGGGCTTATATTGCTCAGTATTCTGAGTGATATGATGATTCGTTGGAAGAATAACACACATCCCACATTACATCAGCCTTCCAACATTTAGACTAGAAAACCAATTTTCTTTTAATAACCACATGCAAGTTACAATCCATGAATTCACCAAAATGGGTAAAACAGTCCTATCAACTACATGTTAGATACTATTCTAATTATCACATCTAATTTTAGGTATCAGTAAATATTTCCTTTTCAACACAACTCCCTTCCTTGAGCAAATTTAAAGGAAGTTTGAAAAGATAAAATGGTAAATATGTACAAATATGCCAGTAACTCAAAGATTCTTTTTCTCTGGGAAAAGGCTTAATTGTACCAGGCAGAAAAATTTTTTTAGAATATGCCAACACTTCATCACTATTTACAGGATGTACTCACCACCCTGATGAAAAGAGCTCCTCTCCAACAATGAGGTCTTAATCACTGCTCAGCTTTTTCTTTAGATGACATCGTTCCCTGAATGTTAGTGGCTGAATTGATTAGACACTGATACTTCTTAAATCACAGCTAATGACAAGCATATTTTTAGCTATTGGGCTCAAATTCTAGCCAGTAATATGCAGGTGCTTATGAAAAGCTGCATTCACAAATTCTCTGCCAAATTTTCTGAAGGCTACCTACAAATCAATTTTTAAAAAAGAACAGAAGAGAATAACGGTCCAACAGGCCCACAGAGAAGAGAACACATAATATAAAAAGTGACTGAGTTTAAAATAAGTGAAAACTGTAACAGTTATGAAGGAATTCCACCTCCCTATCACATAAGTATATGCTTAACTTAAAAAAAAATGTGTTGACTGTATTAGTCTATAAGCTCACTATATGATTTACTTTATACCATATATATTTAATGCAACATAATGTAATGATTTGGAAGGACTGACTTAAGTGTTCTAAGATTCTCCTATTAAGCACTAGTATTTTGAGAAAGAAGGGATACAGGAAGACCCCCAAAGACAGTTAGGGGTCTACCTACCCTGAGGCTTAAGGAGTCAGTGGGACTCTACATGGGAGGCCATAGTTGTGTCAAAAAAAATATTCTAAATGGTCTCTAACAAATTTTATCCAAAAGTTGCTTCTTTCTCCCAAAATCTGTTGAAAATACGAAATCCATGTAGGGCAGGGAGGGTTTCTTTATAAATATGGTATGGAAAGAATGTTATGTTTGAGATGCAAAAATTATATATATTTCCATTGACTTTTAGGTATGTTGAGCCAGTTTCTGGAATTCCTGGCTCTTCTACAAAATGCTTTCAGGGCAGTGATAATCAGCACAACAACACAAAGGCCACAGGCATTTCTTATGCAAATTTTCACTTCATTTATTTATGATTTGTTATTACTCAAACTAAGTGCATAATTGATAAATCACCCTCTATGCTTTGAGTCCTGTGTTCTTTAACTACATCAATACTGTGGAATGCAATGGACAACAATTTTCAGATGTGCATGTCGATTTCTCACTCTTACTTCTGGCCTTAAATCTAAGATCTTGTTCAAATTGCTTGATCCTTCCTTACTTGCCTTCATTTCCTCTTCTGCAAATAACACAGACTTGTAAGGATTAAAGCGATATACAGAAAGTGAACTAAGTAAAAATAACATAAAATAGTGTAAAAATAAAGGGGTGAACATAAAAAACCCCATTAACTTTAATCTTAGCCTATGGGGAAAGGGTTACCTTCACTTTAGAGAAAAGCACACTGAGGTTCAGTGGAACAATGGACAGAGGGCCCCAGGTCACAGATGTTGTGACCAAAGGCAAAATCCCAGGGAACTTGCTGGACGCTGTGATGAGTATGGGATTGGCATGGATACACAGGAGAAGGAAGCTGTCAGGGCCTGTGCTCTTGAGGAATGCTCAAGAGCTGAGAAGTTAGGAGCCGAAATATCAGAGACTTGTGAAGAAAGGACAGACCTGAAGAAAGAATAGATTTGACTGTACAGATCACAACTGAACAGAGAGGAGCAGTCTTGTCTGGATGCAGCTCCTCAAAGAGTGGGCAGAATTTATTTTCCTTCCACTGCCCCTTGCCTGACCTTTCATCACAGGCTGCAGGTTTCCCATCTGGAAGAAGTATGCAATTTTTAAATGATGCAAGCCATTGGTACCAAGCCATCTAGGAAATCTGCCTGGGTCATCATTTTCAAATTGATCGTCTCTTCTGAGAACTTTCTCACCATGTTCTACACGTGAGTCATACCCACTACATCTGTAACTTAGGGCAAATTACTGAAAGTTTGACCTTGAGCTATAAATTATGGTACTATGTTTTTAAGCATGAGGAGTTTTATTGAAAGAGACTAATATCATTCTGCCATGTATTTTAATTTTATGATACTAGTCCTACTGTACCCTTTCTGTTATGGCTTATTATTTCACAATACAATTTTAAATGAGAACTATTTTTAGCCATCCACTCAAGGGTTGAATAATTTTCTCTTTTAGAAAATTAAATATCACCATTTTTCTTCATCTCATGTATAATCACAAATTTGCACTTTTCCTGTCTCTAAATGGATTAAGAATTCTTTCTTTAATAGTTTTAAGAATGTGTATATTTCTGGTCATTTTAATATTTCTTAGCCCTTTCTTAATACAGTTATGAATAAAGTGCCTTCAATTACTTTATTTTTAATGAGGAACTAGAGGCAAAAAAAAAAAAAAAAAATCTGTGCCCAGAAGATAAAAAACATCAGATGGAAAGTTTTCCCTATTGTTTAAGGAAATACAGCTTGTGGTTAATGCATGAACTGCACAGTTGAGCCACCTCAGAAAGAAATCCTAACATTAACACGTCACTCTGTCTACACCGGGTTTTCTTATTTTTTAAACTGAGGATAATAATACTACCTTCCTAAAAGGACTGTATGTTTGCATGTGATTGTACCTCCGTGGCAAACGTGAAACACACACGTTCTTATTGATGGGTCACCTATGGCAGGCTAATCACTAATCACTTTGAAGATCACATTTTTCCCAAAATATTAGCATCTTAGTGTCTTGGGGCTGCCATGCCAGAATACCAGGGACTCTGGGAATCTGAAGAACAGGAATTCATTTCCCACAGGCCTGGAGGCTGGACATCCAAGAGCCCTGGGTTTCTGGTGAGGGCCCTCTCGTTGGCTTCAGGGTCTGTCTGAACACCTGGACCAGGTGGGGTGGGAGAGGGGGAGAGGCGTGGGCTGCTCCTGAGTCTCTTTTGATAAGGACCAGAGTCCCTTGTAAGGGTCCCGTTTTCATGACCAGATCTCACCCTAATCATCTCCCAAAGGCCCTACCTCCATAGCACTGCAGAGGTGAGATGAGTACCACATGCGTCCTTGGAGACAGGGGTGGAAAACCTCTCCATCCTACCAAGTCCTGCCTGTGTCCCAGGAACTCTGTTTCTCTCTAGAACTGAGATATAGAGAATGCTATTTCACACTCTAAGGGTTGTAAAGCTTTAATCTAAGAGCAAGAGATTTTTCTGGGGAAACCACGGTTTGCTGGAAGGAGAGGCTTTTAAAGAACACACACCAAGATTCAGAGCTTCAGGACTGAGGACTGCCTCAGTTCTTAGCCTCGGCCTCACTGAGACTCAAAGAGGTCATATTCGTAACACCTGAGTGGATGTGGTATTCCTGCATCCCAGCCCCGAAGCCTCAGCCTGACCCTGAACATTACACCTGAGACCACTGCTGGGTTCACACCACAGACATGACAAGAGTCCACCGAGCTTGATGTGAAAATGCAACCACAGTCCCCGCAATGAAATAACTGTCCCTTGAGGTTGGTTTTCTTCCTTCCTCCTGAGGAAAGACATGGCTTCAGTTTAGGCAAGTTATCGCATCCCAAAGAAAGACAAAGTCAGAAGCCCCAGGCAAGCTTGGTCTACCTGATGATCACACCAGGAGCTGTCCTCATCTAGAGAAGGACATACTTCCCTCCTGATTCTTTTACCTACAAACTAACTTTCATATAAAGCATATGCCCCACTGTACCTTTTTCAAAAATGTTCAGAGTTAAAGAGAAAATTCTGATTTTTTTATTTTTTTGCTTTACAATATTGTATTGGTTTTGCCATACAGTAACATGAATCCACCATGAGTGTGCATGTGTTCCTCATCCTGAACCCTGCTCCCACCTCCTTCCCTGTCCCATCCCTCTGAGTCATCCCAGTGCACCGGCCCTGTGCACCCTATATCATGCATCGAACCTGGACTAGCAATTTGTTTCACATGTGATAATTTACATATTTCAATGCCATTCTCCCATATCATCCCACCCTTGCCCTCTCCCACAGAGTCCAAAAGACTGTTCTATACATCAGTGTCTCTTTTGCTGTCTTTCATACAGAGTTATCATTACCATCTTTCTAAATTCCATACATATGCATTAATATACTGTATTGGTGTTTTTCTTTCTGGCTTACTTCACTGTGTATAATAGGCTCCAGTTTCATCCACCTCATTAGAACTGATTCAAATGTATTCTTTTTAATGGCTGAGTAATATTCCATTGTCTATATGTACCACAGCTTTCTTATTCATTCGTCTGCTGATGGACATCTAGGTTGCTTCCATGTTCTGGCTATTATAAACAGTGCTGCGATGAACATTGGGGTACATGTGTCTCTTTCAATTCTGGTTTGTTTGGTGTGTATGCCCAGCAGTGGGATTGCTGGGTCATATGACAGTTCTATTTCCAGTTTTTTAAGGAATTTCCATGCTCTTCTCCATAATGGCTGTACTAGTTTGCATTCCCACCAACAGTGTAAGAGGGTTCCCTTTTCTCCACACCCTCTTCAGCATTTATTGCCTGTAGACTTTTGGATCGCAGCCATTCTGACTGGTGTGAAATGGTATCACATTGTGGTTTTGATTTGAATTTCTCTGATGAGTGATGTTGAGCATCTTTTCATGTTTGTTAGCCATCTGTATGTCTTCTTTGGAGAAATGTCTGTTTAGTTCTTTGGCCCACTTTTTGATTGGGTTGTTGCACCTGCTGTACACCCAGAAAACTGAGCTGCTGGGATGGGGGAGGTGATAAGTTGCAGCCTTCAACTATGGGCGACTGTTCTCACCAAGTACCTGGTCACCTGAGCTGGTCAGATCTGGGATGGGCACAAAATGCAGGCCTAACCAAGCCTGCACCTTTCATGGAGTTACACAGAGAAGAAAAGAGGGAGGAAGGAGACAGAGGTGGCCAGGAGGATAAAAAGGGGAATCAAAAGGAAAGAGACAGATCCAGCCAGTAATCAGTTCCCTAAGTGTTCTTTAGGGAACATGAGCGGCTTAGACCTGGGGAGTGCATACAGCCCAGGGCTAGCATCAGACAGTTTCTGGCAGAGAAACTTAGAAACTGAGCAGTGTAGACTGGGAAAGCACACACACTGTGAGTGGGGGGAAACCCAGTGTGGCTGAATTATTGTGAGCACACACCAGTGATATTTGTTTGCAGTGTTCCTCCCTCCCCACAGCACGACTGAACAAGTGAGCCTAAAAAAAAAGTGACCACCATCACCCCCTCGTCTTGTGTCAGGGCAGAAATTAGACACTGAAGAGACCAGCAAGCAGAAGAAGCTAAAATAAACAGAGGGAACCACTTTGGAAGCGACAGGTTCAATAGATTAAAACCCTGTAGTTAGCATTGACTACACAGGAAGGGGCCTGTAGACCTTGAGAAGTACAAGCTGGACCAAGGAACTTTCTGAAAATGAACTGAACCCACACTGTCCACAACAGCTCCAGAGAAAGTCCTAGATATATTTTTTCTATTATCATTTTTTTAATTTAATTTTTTAAAAAATTTTAAGTCCCCTATTACTCCTTTAATTTTCATTTTTATAATCTACTATTACCAGACCACCTGATCTGCCTCTTGAGAAATCTGTATGCAGGTCAGGAAGCAACAGTTAGAACTGGTCATGGAACAACAGACTAGTTCCAAATAGGAAAAGGAGTACGTCAAGGCTGTATATTGTCACCATGTTTATTTAACTTATATGCAGAGTACATCATGAGAAATGCTGGACTGGAGGAAACACAAGTTGGAATCAAGATTGCTGGGAGAAATAGCAATAACCTCAGATATGCAGATGATACCACCCTTATGGCAGAAAGTGAAGAGGAACTAAAAAGCCTCTTGATGAAAGTGAAAGTGGAGAGTGAAAAGGTTGGCTTAAAGCTCAACATTCAGAAAACGAAGATCATGGCATCTGGTCCCATCACATGGGAAATAGATGGAGAAACAGTGGAAACAGTGTCAGACTTTATTTTTCTGGGCTCCAAAATCACTGCAGATGGTGACTGCAGCCATGAAAGTAAAAGACGCTTACTCCTTGGAAGGAAGGTTATGGCCAACCTAGATAGCATATTCAAAAGCAGAGACATCACTTTGCCAACAAAGGTTTGCCTAGTCAAGGCTATGGTCTTTCCTGTGGTCATGTATGGATGTGAGAGCTGGACTGTGAAGAAGGCTGAGCGCCGAAGAATTGATGCTTTTGAACTGTGGTGTTGGAGAAGACTCTTGAGAGTCCCTTGGACTGCAAGGAGATCCAACCAGTCCATTCTGAAGGAGATCAGCCCTGGGATTTCTTTGGAAGGAATAATGCTAAAGCTGAAACTCCAGTATTTTGGCCACCTCATGCGAAGAGTTGACTCATTGGAGAAGACTCTGATGCTGGGAGGGATTGAGGGCAGGAGGAGAAGGGGACGACAGAGGATGAGATGGCTGGATTGCATCACTGACTCGATGAATGTGAGTCTGCGTGACCTCCGAGAGCTGGTGATGGATAGGGAGGCCTGGCGTGCTGCAGTTCATGGGGTCGCAAAGAGTCGGACACGACTGAGCGACTGATCTGATCTGATAAATAGCCTGGAGACAAGCATCGAGAAGATGCAAGAAAGGTTTAACAAGGACCCAGAAGAAATAAAAAAGAGTCAATATATAATGAATAATGTAATAAATGAGATCAAAAACACTCTGGAGGGAACCAACAGTAGAATAATGGAGGCAGAAGATAGGATAAGTGAGGTAGAAGGTAGAATGATAGAAGTAAATGAGAGAGGAAAAAAGAAAAAAGAATTAAAAGAAATGAGGACAACCTCAGAGACCTCTGGGACAATGGTAAACACTCCAACATTCGAATCATAGGAGTCCCAGAAGAAGAAGACAAAAAGAAAGACCATGAGAAAATACTTGAGGAGATAATAGTTGAAAACTTCCCTAAAATGGGGAAGGAAATAATCACCCAAGTCCAAGAAACCCAGAGAGTCCCAAACAGGATAAACTGAAGGTGAAACGTCCCAAGACACATATTAATCAAATTAACAAAGATCAAACACAATGAACAAATACTAAAAGCAGCAAAGGAAAAATGACAACACACAAGGGGATTCCCATAAGGATAACAGCTGATCTTTCAATAGAAACTCATCAGGCCAGAAGGGAATGGCAGGATATACCTAAAGTGATGAAGAAAATAACCTACAGACCAGACTACTGTATCCAGCAAGGATCTCATTCAAATATGAAGGAGAAATCAAAAGCTTTACAGACAAGCAAAAGCTGAGAGAATTCAGCACCACCAAACCAGCTCTCCAACAAATGCTAAAGGATCTTCTCTAGACAGGAAACACAGAAAGGGTGTATAAACTCGAACCCAAAGCAATAAAGTAAATGGCAACGGGATCATACTGATTTTTTTTTAATGGTGTTAATGGAATAATGCTCTCAATACAAATCTAGGATTTTTTTTTAACTCTTTAAAATGTTACAAAGAGAGTTGACATGTCACTCAAAACAATGCCTTTTCTTCCTCACAGACAATACTTGTTCTGAACTTTCTATTCATCATAATTTAAATAATTTGATAACACATGCATGAATATATTATATGCATACATTAAAATAAAGAATATGGAGAAGAGTTTAATATATTTTGAAATTTTCCTATAAATGATATAATTGGCATATAACTGTCAATATTATGTTTCTGAAATTTATCTACATGAAAACATGTAACTCAAGTACATTACTTATAAAAATGTCTCCTATAAGACTTTTACATATATCTTCCTCTCTCTCAGGGCTAATATTTTTTTTCCTTAAATTCATTTTTACCCTCTACTGGCTTAGAAGTTACATGTTCTATTTCCACTACAATTTAATATGCATAATTAAGTTAAAGTCTACAGTTGAACGTTATATCCGAATGTGTAAAGTTCTTAGAATGTTTAGTCCTCAGTGCTTCTTTATGATGCATCAGTGTTTTGGATTTACCTTTTTTTTTTTTTTTTTAACCTCTAAAATTAGGCATTATTAATGTTAGTTCTCTTATGCAGACAGGGTGTTTGGAGTTCAGATTCTGCTGTGGCTGTGGTACAGATCCTCAGTCATGTGCTCTTCGGAGTCTCAGATGGATTCTGATATGAGGATTTACACCTGCCTGGGATCTTAAAAGGACATGAAAAGTCCCTGGTTGAAGACATCACCACTCTGGATAGGTAATGTGTGTGTTTCTGTCAGATACCCCAGGGCACACAATGCAGGGATCCCTACAACCTACTGGAAACAACCAGAGTGAAAGCAGGTTTGTGGTTACAAATTTAAGAGAGTCCTTTCATTTTTCCACTGAGAATGCAGGCAGTGATGATATATTTCCCTTACTACTTCCTTTTCCTGCAGGCTGGTTCCTACATCTGACTGGAGGTCTAGCACTTCGAGTATTCTGGACTCACCTCGAGGGATCTAAGACCCAGCTCCCTTACCTTACCTTCAGTAGACTGAATCCCTAATTCCCAAACAATTAGAGTCCTCCCTCAGTAACTGGGCTGGACGACTACAGATACCAGACCCCAAGGATGCTCAAGTCCCACACATAAAAGGGCAAGGTGTTTGCATCACACCTACCCATGTCCTCCTCCACATACAGTAAACCATCTCTGGATTATTTCTGATACCTAAAACTATGTAAATGCTGTTTAAACAGTTGCCAACATGCAGCAAACACAAGTTTTGCTTTGTGGATACATCTGGAATATTTTATTCAAATACTTTCCATCGGAAGCCTATTGAATGAGAGTCTGTGGATCCATTGCGTTTCTACCTTCCTCTTTCCTCTTGGCCCTGAGATCTTCTGTTATCTTCTTTCAGAATCAATAATGGACTGAAATCCATCCCACAAGAATATAAAATCAGGGAGGATTGCTTAAGTCTTGGTTTTAGTCACGACTCAAAACCAGTAAAAACATGACTTGCAACTCAAAACTTCAATCACAGAGAAGGCACTTCAAACAACAATGGACACTAAGAACCTCCTCAAGGCCTCTAGAACCCAAGCAAGGTCACATTTTATATTCTTAGATCAGGAACTAATTCTCTCTTAACCAAATGGTGTCATAAAATATTAGAACAGAATTTTACTCTGCATGAGAACAATAATTTGAATGAAAGAGATCTACCAATTTCCATTAAAAATCAATATTGTTTCTTGAGAAGTTTCCTTGTTCTTAACAATAATAAAAAAATATTATTTGAAAGTAATTTAATGAAAGCCTATGCACTCTGTGTGCTTGGTCGTGTTCAACTCTTTGCGACCCTATGGACTATAGCCCACCAGACTCCTCTGCCCACGGGATTTCCCAGACAAGAATACTGGAGTGGGTTGCTATTTCCTCCTTCAGGGAATCTTCCCTTTCCAGGTATCAAATCCACGACTCCTGTGTTTCCTGCATTGACAGCTGTATTCTTTGCCACTAGTGCCACCTGAGAATCCCAACGTGCTCTAGGCATTGTATTAAAAGTCATTATAGCTGAAGTCCCAGTAAGGACAAAGCCCAGCCTTCCCTTGCAAAGACTTGCAGTTTAATAGGAAAACGTAAGCAGAGAGGTTGGGGAGTCCACAGAGAGAGGTCAAGGCATGGCTTTCTTGACATGAGAGAAAACACTTCTGGTCTAAGCCACTTAGGGTCTCGGTATTTAGTGATCTGAAAGACAGGGAAGCCTATCATGCTGCGGTTCATCGGATTGCAAAGAGTTAGAAAGGACTTAACAAATGAACAACAAAAGAAAAAAAAAGAAAAGAAAACAAACTTTTATTTATCAGGCAAGGGAAGTAACAATAGAAAAGATAATACATCAGTTGTGAAGATTCCTAGTCATGTTTCAATGGTAGACTAGCCTGAAGCATTTTCCTCAATTGTTTTTCAGACTTTAAACTCCCCCAGGCACTCAACCCCTAAAGAAACCTAAAGAATGATGAGGTTGACTTTTTCTGAACTGCTTGACCTCTGTTAACTAAAGCTTGGAGTCTGACTGCCCAAGCCCCTTCATGAATATGCATGTGCCTTAGCTTAAAACTTCTTCAGTTTTGCTGCTGGGGAGGCCCTATTTGGGGAAAGATCCCTGATATTTTTCATACTTGCCACAGGTTATAAATCCTTCCTTCTCCTACTCTTTGCTTTGGTTGTGTGTTTGGGATTGAAATTAACCAAGAGAGAGAACCAGTTTTGGGTAACATGCAAAAATAGCAAAGAAAATCCAACATAATGATTTGGTTTTTACATGCAAACTATTGAAATGTCTTTCTAATGTGAAATTAATTGTCAGGAACAAGCAACTATGATACAAGTCATCACTGCACTGTGGTAAAATTTCTGAGGAAGTTGAGTCTTAAAAAGAAAAATCAGCTTCAGATATATGGTTTGAAACAGATTCCTTCCTCTGCATGTCTCCTGTTGAAAGCCAAAGCCTGGCCTGTTAGGAGGATGCCCCACATCTACCTGTAAGCCGAAAGCTTAGATTTCTTATTAAGGATTTATGGGTACATCCTTCCTATCGAAATGCGCCCCTGTGATTTCTTCCCCACTGTGTTATTGGGAACAAACAGGAGCAGAATAAACAAGGAAATGCTGCTTTGTCTGCACTTGTATCAAATAGAGACGAAGAAAACAGTGTAGAGATCATTTTTAGATTTGTGATGAAATTGCTTCTTCCAAATGAACTCAACTCCTGAAGTGTTGGTTCTGAGTTAATTTTCTTCTCTGACACTTTTTATCAGCAACTTTGATGTCTTCATTGAGGATGAATCATCCAGTCATGAGTCAGTTCTCCGTGACTCCCTAAAATTCAGCTCCCAGATGCTCCAAAATGCAGAGGCACCCATTGTCTCAGCAATGCTATCTCTATTCGGGAACTACATTGTTTTCCTTTATTTATATCAACCTCACTTCAAGGTAGCATCTTACTAGTAAAATAATACAGTATTAAAATCCCCCCTTTTTCCTCCTTTTTTTTTTTTTTTCTATTTTGAATAACTACAATTATCATAGCAACTCAACAACAAATTCAGAGTAGACAGCACAGGGAACTATATTCAATATCTTGTGACAAACATAATAATCCTGTACAGCATGAATTAACATTGTAAATCAACTAATCTTGGATATTTTTTTTTAATTACAAACAGTACTAACTCTACCCCAACAGTATTTGGCTACCCTCAACCAAACACATATTTTCTAAGTCAAATTTTTGTAGCACTCAAAAACATTAAATAGGTAGTATTTTCACCAGGATGATCAAAACAAGAACAGACACAAGAATTCTCTATTTCTGTGAATAAGGTGTTTATCTCTAAAGCTTATATAATCTGGTATAGCACAGAAATCATAGCCTCAGGGGGGAAAAAAAGTCTTGGAATTGAATCCTATTTCCACTGACTAGCTCCATGAAGTTGGGCAAGTTAATGCTCCTTTCTGAACCTCATCTTTAAAGCAAGGATGATAAGAATAAATGGAGTGACATCTGCAGGATAAAGAACTTAGTGCCTGACACTAAAATTTTGTACAACAATCTGAGGCTGTGACATGATGTTGATGATGATTACCATGAGAATTTTCTTCTTTGAAGCCTATGAATAACTGGATAGAACAGTCTCAAATATCCCTATAGTAACACAAGTAGAGCACGTTCAAAAGATACACCATTCCTTTTTTTTTAATTAGTGTTACTATTTTTTTTGATGACATAGCCCTATCTTGCCACTTTTTAAAAGATAACATAAGAAATATTTGAAATGGTTTTCTGCAAAATCCCAGCTTATTAAAATAACTATTGGCCCAATAGTTGGACCTATCTCAACTCTCATAGATTCAGCTCATGAACTAAGAAGCAATTGCCTGAATCTAAGTGTTTCTGCTTCCTAAAGTTTTATGCTTCTAAAGATCACTAAGCATCTTACTCCTGAAGACCAGTCCCTTCAAGTACCCAGGCAGATGACAGTGAAGTTTCCACTCATTTCACTATCCCATCCTGGGAGCCAAGTCACTGAAGCCAAAGCTGATTGCCCCCAAAATATGTTGTCCAGGGTGTTAACACTGATACCAATGAAGAGCCCAGGAGTAGGGGAAATTAAGAACATAAATTTATTTATATTTATAAATATTATCATATGTATTATTTATTTATATTTATAGTATCTATGAGCTTCCCAGGTGGCTTAGTGGTAAAGAATTTGCCTGCCAATGCAGGAGACATTGGAGATACAGGTTTGATCCCTGAGGCAGGATGATCAATATGGCAACACACTTCAGTATTCTTGCCTGGAAAATTCCACGGACAGAAGAGTCTGGCTGTCTACAGTCCATGCGATTGTAAGGAATCCAACATGACTGAGCACACATGTACCAGCACAGTATCTAATATTCTTTTGATAACTTATTAGATAAAAGCCAAATATTAAAAAGAACATAACTCCGATAAAGAATCTACTACATTTAAAAACAGTTCATTTTCATCCTCATAATCTCCTTCAGAGAATCATTTTTAAATAAACATATTATGTTTATATAATAAACAATGATTATAAAAATAATATGAACTACATTTGAATTGTTTTTCTCACCACTTTATGAACTAATATGATTCATAACTTGAAAAATACATTATAAAAATTTATTCACACCAATCTTTCTTAAAAATGAGATGAAAAAATTATAAAACTTTTAATGCAGTAGGACAAAGACTTCAGATAAAATTTGAAATAATAATGAATCATGACTAAGTTATGTTTCTTCCAAAACTGAAAATGATTTAATATTTGGAAATATTTACCAAGATGCTAATATGGAGGAGAGAAATAAAAAGATACATTAAATATTGATAATAATCAAAATACATTTAGTAAAATTTAATATCCTTTCTTGATATGGATCATCAAATTTGTGGATACAAGAAAATAACGTCTTATGCGAATTTAATAGAACAAAAGCCAGCATTAAACTTAATAACAAATCAGAAAGCATTCTTATGAAAGATCCAAGAATAAGATGCTTACTTCTCTTATTTTAGCTTAACTTCTTGTTTTTCTCAATGTTTTGTTTATGCAATTATGTGACAAAAATAAATAAGAAGTATAATTATTCAGAATAAAAAAATTCATTTCTTATAAAAGACAAAACAAAATAATCAAATACTAATGAGAAATGAGTTCAATTAAGTTGCTAGTTAGGGGTAAAAAAAAATCACATTTTAACATATATAAACCACAACTATGTAGAAAATATATATATAAAAAAAAATCTTATGCCAGTGTAAGAGGATTAAAACAGCAATAAGGATTTAAAACAAAACCTTAGGAATATATTTAAGAACTGTGAAAGACTTCTGTAAGGAAAATGGTAAACCTCTCCTGAGAAGCATAAAAGGTTTAAAGAAATGTGATGCAGGCATTAATAGATTTAAGTTCTCATATCTTAAATACTACAAACAAGGATTTATGTAACATGATGCCACCGATTGTGGTAGGAACAGGATTCATTACTGTGCCAAAGTAACAGGCAGCATAATTGCCTGGTAGGATATTCTCACATCGAATGTTAAAAATTAAACAGGGATCTCCACAGGTGAAGCATTTAGGTTTTAACTCCAGTCATGGGCTTCCACTCTCTTTTCTATCTTATATGCATTTATGTCATCCCTGGAGAGTCTAGAAATATTATTGAAGGTTAGCAAATACTCAGCACCAGAATGTCTAGTTTGATTTAGACAATACTCTTGCCTGGAAAACCCCATGGATGGAGGAGCCTGGTGGGCTGCAGTCCATGCGGTCGCGAAGAGTCAGACACAACTGAGTGACTTCACTTTGACTTTTCACTTTCATGCTTTGGAGAAGGAAATGGCAACCCACTCCAGTGTTCTTGCCTGGAGAATCCCAGGGATGGTGGAGCCTGATGGGCTGCCGTCTATGGGGTCGCACAGAGTCCAACACGACTCAAATGACATAGCAGCAGCAGCAGCATATAAACTTGGACGATGTATCCACAAATAAATAAAATGTATGCACTGTCAATTTCAATTAACAGTGATCTCACATTATTCATGCTTTTTAAAATTTTTTTTAAAAATACAATTTTTAACAAATAGACAACATTAACTGTGGTTGTTATATACATTAAATTAAATATTAAAATCGAAGGATATTTTAGGGTCTTACTGCCTGAAATAAAACGGATTTACTCATCCATGCCTAATACATATTCCAAGCACACTTGTAGTACGTCTTCCAGAGGAAGGACTGGGTTGAAATGATTGAAGAGAGAAGCAAGTCACAGATGCAAGATCATTCTGGAAACCATATTCATGATTTCAGAATCTATGCAATTCTAAAATAGAAATACTGTTAACCAAAAGATCTAAATCCAAGAGCAACAAGCCTCCCATTTTGAGACATATCCAAATATGCAACATCTTTTCCAAAAAAGTAATTCAGATGCCTTGATTCAAGTCATCATAGAGGGATCATCACTGTATTTAAAGAGAATAATGGAGAAGTGAATGAAACCTACCAGAGACATTCTGAGTTCCTTCATTTGAACAAACTGATGACTACAGCTATATGCAAAACAATTAGGGCCTGAAGTAAATATCAATTACATTCTCCATGGCTAACGCTTTCCTCTTGAGTCAATATACTTTGTTAATTTTTACAAGAGAAAGTATCAAAGCAGCGAGTAATGATTATTTGATGCCCACAGTGAGTCCATAGTGCTCCAAGGTGATATCATTGCTTATATTTGTAAATATTTTACACTATTTAAAGAAACATGTAGTCAAAGTAATTTTAAAATTGTATTTCACTTACTTCAAAGATGGAAGACAATTATCCTCATTTCAAAAGACTAGTTTGTAAGAGTAACTATGTGAGCACAAAACCAAGTTGACCTCAAAAATATCTTCAAATCATAAATACATACCAAAAAAGAAAAAAGTAATCCATATACATGAAGCTGACTTTTTTTAAAGTCACATAACCAAATACCCAGACTTGATTCAATTGTCAAAACAAAACTAAGTAGTATCAGTTGCTCAGCCATGTCTGACTCTTTGCAATCCCATGGACTGTAGTCTGCCAGGTTCCTTTGTCCAAAGGATTCTCCATATAAGAATACTGGAGCGAATAGCCATTTCCTACTCCGGGGCATCTTCCCAACCCAGGGATCGAACCCGGGTCTCCTGCATTGCAGGCGGATTCCTTACTGTCTGAGCCACCTGGGAAGCCCTAAAACAAAACCAGAACTACCTGCAGATCACACAGTATTTAGATGGATAGGGCTTGCTACTGCTTCCTAGCAATCCCCACTGGCAGAGGCTTTCCTGAAACAAACCCCTTTCCACATAGAATGGTGATTTATGATGCAGCATATTTGCAGCAAGACCCTGGCTATTTGGAGAATAAGAATTAGTTTCTAATCCCATTGTTTCATTTCATTAATATATTTGTTATATAAATGAAACATTTTCTTAATTAATTTCCTGATTTCAAAATAAAATACATGGCCAAGTATATTTTCTCCAGGTATCCTATTTGTATTTGGTTCTTTCAACCATATTCCTTAGGTTTTGTTGCTTTTGTGTGTTTGCTCTTTCAAGTCTAATGATGTATTTTTATCAGAATGCATGCATTCTGCTTATCTGAGTTTTTTGAATACAAGAAGCATTTTTTAATCTATTTCTTTAAAAAAATATATCTCATTCACCTGCAGTTTTTCTTCATTTCCTCAAATCTATGTCAAGAACCTTCACATATATAAGTCACCTAGTTTTACCCATTGGAGAAGGCAATGGCACCCCACTCCAGTACTCTTGCCTGGAAAATCCCATGGACGGAGGAGCCTGGTGTGCTGCAGTCCATGGGGTCGCTAAGAGTCAGACATGACTGAGCGACTTCACTTTTCCTTTTCACTTTCATGCATTGGAGAAGGAAATGGCAACCCACTCCAGTGTTCTTGCCTGGAGAATCCCAGGGACGGGGCAGCCTGGTGGGCTGCCATCTATGGGGTCGCACAGAGTCGGACACAACTGAAGAGACTTAGCGGCAGTAGCAGTTTTATCCATAAATGCATTCTAAATAATGCCTGTGTCTGTATCTTGTTCCACTTCTTGCTAGTCAGTGTAGATTGCCTATTCCAAAACCAAATACTATTCTAAGTATTTTTTCAAGCTTATCAATTAAGTTTGAGCTTATCAATTAACCAAGAAGTGTTTAAACTCTAATATTTATATTCTAATTAAAATACTGCAAAAGTCACCTTCATAAAAATTAGCAGTATCCAAGTTATAGGCAGGTGGTACCCAATCAAGTCTCCAGAATTGCAAGTAATGCCAATCCATCTTTTCTCTAAGTGATTCATTCAGATCACTGCATCGTTACTGGAGTTTGTGCTACAGAACTTTATTACAGAGAGAAGACAAAGACAAAGGAGAGACATTCCAAGAAATGGATACAGTACAATCCAAGATGGAAAAAGTAAATGATGACTTACTTGGGGAGCAGGAAATAATCTGAAAGGAAGAAGGCAGGGTTTGAAGGGACGTTGACCCAAGAGAAGCCTGGGAATGGAGCTATGGACCAGTGTTGCATGGACTTAAATTCCGCAGTGCACTTGGATATTCTTTCAATGCCAATGAAGACCTACTGAAATCTTGTGGGGATTATAATATGATAAGGTTGATAATGTGAGTTTTTGATTGTGAGGAGGAAGGCTGGACTAAGGAAGGAGAGGACGATGAGGTAGAAGGTGCTGAAGTACCAGGGATTTTGCTGGAACACATGCCATGTGTTTCCTTCCTGTTTTTCCTTAAGGATTTTCCTCATTTTTATTCAGTACAGTTATTTTTCAATTCTTCACACTAGAGCTAATTTTTACCATCAAACCACAATTTCAGCTTTTGTTTCTACCACATCACCTGCACCGCCCCCCACCCCCTAACCCCAACTCTCTGTGACCCTTCTGCATTTGCTTTTCTACCTCTGGAACGAGTGTTGGTGAGGTGTTCCCAAGGAAGCACCTCAAGCTTTCTCCCCTCCATGTGGTACCTCTTACAGCTTATCTGAGTCTCCTCTTGTGGACACTTAGCTATGAGAACAGCTTCATTTACAGTATCTCTGATCACTGCTCTTTTGGAAATCCTACTTCCTGTTTTGACTCTGATAGAATTAAACCTGCTTGTCAACTGAAGATGGCATTTGTGCCACTTTGGCTGTTTCCCGTTGCTTGGGGTTACATGAAAGGCACCTTACTCTGGTTTTCATTCACTATTTGCAAGTACAGAAGATGTATTTGAGGCTGGCCTCACTCACATCCACCCGGGACCTCCTGAGTTCCTGGGACGTCCCTCCACCTGGTTCATCTCTGCCTTCTGAGCCTCCACCCACTTCCTCATCTGTGCCCAAAACCCCACTCAGAGGACTCCATTCCTCCAGCTTGAGGCTGGGCCTCTGTTCAAGTGAGACTCCGTCGGAGAGAAAGAGAACGTTAAACCAAAGGCATCTCCTTTGTGGTGAGACTGAGTTTCACAGTCTATTCTGGGCAAAGACCTGAGAGAAAAGAAAGAAGATACATCAGAAACCTAAGCGAAACAGTGGAGGGTGAGGATGTGAGTACTGAATTCTGTCCAGAGCACACTCTGAAGTAAGGTTGCTGTGGGCAACAGTGCACTGCATGCTTTCCTTAGGGACAGAAAGACAACAGTTATGTAACTTGTAAATGTCACTAGGTTTCTTTGCTGTATATGTGACCTCATGCACTTTCTGAGACCCATAAAATTGTGTATGCTCTCATGGAACTCATTACCACCAACTTCCAAAGACTGCTAACTAGTTTATTAGCAGCACACAGTTCTTTAGTAATAAACATTAGCCTTGATTGGAAAATGCAAAAACAATAATAAACCTTAAAAATCCATTTGCTTTGCTAAGAAGTTCTTTGAAGATTTGTAGAAGAGCTTGATATTTCACTGAAGAAAAAGTCACTTAATTCAACATATTTTCCTGGGGGTGGGGGTGGTGGGAAAACCTGAGTAAGAATCAGGATAGCCTAAATGAGCCAAAATGTCACCATTACAGTAATATTTGAAAGGATGGAAAAAGAGTGGGAAAAAAAATCTCATGTGCCTGACAATTAACTCTATAGTAGAGAAGAGAGAAAGGAGTAATAATTACAAACATCAATGGTATTTCCCTATTAAATCACAAGTCTACATACCATTAATACACTTAAAAATTCAGAGATGAAGTCAGTTTATAAGACTTCTTCACTTTTAAAATGTTCTGGAGCAAGAACATCAAAGCTGCTTAAAAGCCAAGAGGAGTAGACCATCTCAATCAGACCTGTGAGATGTAAGCTTGACATTATTTAAGGTCACTGTAAGACAAGTGCCAGTTCTGTGAGGTGGTAGGAGCACCAGTCCACATGAGTGGTGGGATGGCATTTACCGGTAGGGGCTGGTATGGCTCAAGGAGGCTTATCAAAGACACAGGGCCATTTTTATTTCAAAAGTGAAATCAGCACAGGAGACTGAGAAGCGGGTGTACTCCACTAAACACAAGAGTCATCTAAGAGACATCAAAGCTTCTTGCACATATTTTTTTTCCTTTCCCCTGGTAAAAAGAAGCTATTGAGAATGCCTTAATGTGTAATAAGTAGATACTACCACATTTTTTCACGTTTCTGCAGAAAGGAAAAACATTTTCTGTATGCTACTAAGTTGTATAGACTCTATGGTTAGTAGATAGAGAATCAAATGCTAATCCAAGAAAATTATTGAGCTCATTTTTCAAAAAGATGAAGGAATACAGAAGAGTAAATTTTCAGGTGGTGCCTCAGCTGAAATTTGAAAGTGGTATTCATATAAAATATGAAAACTGATGCTGGTTTATTATCAGTATTATCTCTACTACTACTATCACCAGCATCACCACCATATGTACAGGCTGGGTTTAGAAAAGGCAGAGGAACCACAGATCAAATTGTCAACATTTGTTGGATCCTCGAGAAAGCAAAGGAGTTCCAGAAAGTCATCTACTTCTGCTTCATTGACGACACTAAAGCATTTGGTTGTGTGGATCACAACAAACTGTGCAAAATTTTTAAAGAGATCGGAGTACCAGATCTTGTATGAAAGTCAAGAAGCAACAGTTAGAACCAGACATGGAACAATGGCCCAGTTCAAAATTGGGAAAGGAGTATGTCAAGGCTGTATACTGTCACCCTTCTTATTTAGCTTACATGCCAAGTACATCATACAAAATGCTGGGCTGGATGACTTACAAGCTGGAATCCAGATTGCCAAGAAAAATATCAACATCCTCAAATTTGCACATGATACCACTCAAATGGCAAAACATAAAGAGGAACTAAAGAATCTCTTGAAGACGGTGAAAGAGGAGAGTGAAAAGGCTGGCTTAAAACTCAAAATTCAAGAAACAAAGATCTTGACATCTGGCCCCATCATTGTGTGGCAAATAGAAGGGGGGAAGTGGATATAGTAACAGATTTTCTTTTCTTGGGCTCCAAATTCACTGCAGGTAGTAACTGCAGCCATGAAATTAAAAGACTCTTTCTCCTTGGAAGAAAAGCTATGCCAAACTCAGATAAGCTTATTTAAAACCAGAGATATCACTTTGCTGGCAAAGGTCCATATAGTCAAAGCTATGTATGGATAGTCATGTATGGATATGAGAGTTGGGGCTTAAAGAAGGCTGAGCACTGAGAATCAATGCTTTCTGATTGTGGTGCTAGAAAAGACTCCAGAGAGTCCCTTGGATAGTAAGGGGATCAAATCAGTCAATCTTAAAGGAAATCAACCATGAGTATTCATTGGAAGGACTGATGCTGAATCTAAAGCTCCAATACTTTGGTCACCTGATATGAAGAGCCAACTCAATGGAAAATATCCTGATGCTGGAAAAGATTGAAGCCAAGAGAAGTGGGCAGAAGACGATGAGATGGTTAGGTAACATCACTGACTCAATGGACACAAGTTGAGCAAATTCCCAGAGGCATGAAGCACAGGGAAGCCTGGTGTGTTGCAGTCCATGGAGTCACAGTGAGTTTCACAGGACTTAGTGACTGAACAGAGGAGTGGGTCTGACCATCTGGGTCCAGCCCTGATGTCTTGGCCAAGTGACCAAATCTCTGTAAGCTTTGGCTTGCTTACACGTCAGATGCCAGTTATATCTGTACCTTCCACAAATGGTGGTTATGAACATGGATTAGTGAATGATGCATTGGGTATTTGAATAAGTGCAAGTAATCGGTAAGTGCTGACTACTGTCATTATCACCAACTTTCTTGTATAGAAGTGTCCCTCAATAGTACTTGGAGGCAAAGAATGGCACTTTCACCCTCTTAGAGACAACTAAACCATTTTCCCATTATACTTCCTGAATGTCACTTTAAAAACAATTACAGAATGGAAGTAGAAAGATGTGACTTTATTCTAGCACATACATCATTATTATATCAAACATACAAAGAGCATCTCTTCCACCATTGTACTGTAACTTACTTTAACTCCAGGTAATGCATTTTCTTCCCTTCACAGATTATTGCCTTGTTGGGGTGAAGGGGCTTGTGTAACTCAATAAAGCTGTGAGCCATGTCATGTAGGGCCACCCAAGATGGATGGATCATAGTGGACAGTTCTGACAAAATGTGACCCACTGGAGAAGCAAATGGTAAACCACACCATTATATTTGGCATAAGAATCACATGAACTGTATAAAAAGACAAAAATATATTAAACCAAAAGATGAGTCCCCCATCTTGGAAGGTGTCCACTATGCTACTGGAAAAGAGTGGAGAAGTAACTCCAGAAAGAATGAAGAGACAGAGCTAAAATGAAAACAATGCCCAGTTGTGAATGTGGTCTGGTGGTGAAAGTAAAGTCTGATGCTGTAAAGAACAATATTGCATAGGAACTTGGAATGTTAGGTCCATGAATCAAGGTAAATTGGAAGTGGTCAAACAGGAGATGTAAAGAGTGAACATAGACAATTTTAGGAATCAGTGAACTAAAATGAACTGGAATGGGAGAATTGAATTCAGAAGACCATTATATCTAGTACTGTGGGCAAGAATCCCTTAGAAGAAATGGAGTAGACCTCATAATCAACAAGAGAGTCTGAAATAGAGTACTTGGGTCCAACCTCAAAAACGACAGAATGATCTTGTTTTTTTTCCAAGGCAAGTCATTCAACATCACAGTAATTCAACTATATGTCCCTACCATGGATTCTGAAGAAGCTGAAGTTGATCACTTCTATGAAGACCTAGAAGACTTTCTAGAACTAACACCAAAAAAGATGTTCATTTCATCATTGTGCACAGGATTACAAAAGTAGGAAGCCAAGAGATACCTGGAGTAACAGGCAAGTTTGACATTGAAGTACACAATGAAGCAAGGCAATGGCTCATTGAATTCTGTCAAGAGAATTAATGGTCATAGCAAGCACTCTTTTTCAACAAGAGACAGTTTTACACATGGACACCCCCAAATGGCCAATACTTAAATAAAATTGATTGCATTCTTTTTTTTTTAACCAAAGATGGAGAAACTATATACAGTCAGCAAAAAAAGACCTGGAGCTGAGTGTGGCTCAGATCAAAAATTCAGACTTAAACTAAAGAAAGCAGGGAAAACCACTAGGCCAGCCAGGTATAACTTAAATCAAATTCCCTGTGAATATGCAGTGGAGGTGACAAATAGATTTAAGGGGTTAGATCTAGTAAACAGTGTACCTGATGAACTATGGATGGAGGTCAGTAGCATTATACAGGAGTCAGTGAACAAAACCATCTCCCAAAAAGCAAGAAGGATTAAGGGAAAATTTCACCCATAGATGGGCAAAACAAAGGATAGAATCAGTAGAGACCAGGACACGACTGAAGCGACTTAGCAGTAGCAGTAGAAGCATAAGTGCTCAAGAAGAGATGGAAAGAATACACAGAAGAACTGTACAAAAAAGATCTTGATGAACTGGATAACTACAATGGTGTCGTCAGTTACCCAGAACCAGACATTCTGGAGTGTGAGGTCAAGTGGGCCTTAGGAAGCACTGATGTCAATAAAGTTAGTGGATGTGATGGAATCTCACTAGAGCTATCCAAAACCATAAAGGATGATGCTAACAAAGTGCTGCATTCAATATGTTAGAAAATCTGGAAGACCTTGTAGCAGCTACAGGACTAGAAAAGGTCAATCTTCATCCCAGTTCCCAAGAAGGGCAGTAGTATAGAATATTCTAACCATCGGACAGTTGCGCTCATCTCCCATGCTAGTAAACATACGCTTAAGAGCTTGCATGCTAGGCTTTAGCATTAAGTGAACCAAGAACTTTCAGGTGTCCAAGCTGGGTTTAGAAAAGGCAGAGGAATCAGAGATCAAATTGACAACATTTGCTGGATTATAGAGAAAGCAAGAAAATTTCAGAAAAATATATACCTCTGTTTCATTGACTATGCTAAAGCCTTTGACTGTGTGTAACATAACAAACTGTGGAAAGCCCCTAAAGAGATGGGAATACCAGATCATCTTACCTGTCTCCTGAGAAACCTGTATGTGGGTCAAGAAGCAACAGTTAGAACCCTGTATGCAACAACTGATTGGTTCAAGATTGAGAAAGTACAATACATCTGTCTGCTGTCACCCTGTTTATTTAACTTATACGCTGAGCACGTCATGAAAAATGCTGGACTGAATGAGTTACAAGCTGGAATCAAGATAAGCTGGAGAAACATCAGCAAAGTCAACTATGTGTATGATACCACTCTAATGGCAGAAAGCAAAGATGAACTAAAGAGCCTCGAGATGAAGGTGAAGGAGGACAGTGAAAGGGTCAGCTTAAAACTAACTACTAAAAAAACCAAACCAAAACAAACAAAAAACAAGATCATGACATCCGGTCCATTTACTTCATGGCAAACAGAAGGAGAGAAGGTGGAAGCAGTGACAGATTTCCTCTTCTTGGACTCTAAAAGTATTGCAGATGGTGACTGCAGTCATGAAATCAGAAGACAATTCCTTCTTGGCAGGAAAACTATGACAAACTTAGATAGTGTGTTGAAAAGCAGAAACATTACTCTGTCAACAAAGTCCATATGGTCAAGGTTATGGTCTTCCCAGTGGTCACATACAGTTGTGAGAGCTAGACCATAAAGAAGGCAGAGCATCAAAGAATTGATGCCTTCTAACCATGGTGTTGGAGAATACTCCTGAGAGTCCCTTGGATAGCAAGATGCTCAAACCAGTCAATCATAAGGTAAATCAACCCTGAATATTCATTGGAACGACTGATGCTGAAGCTCTAGGATTCTGGTCACCTGATATGAACAGCTGACTCATTGGAAAAGTCCCTGATGCTGGGAAAGATTAAGGGTAGAAAGAGAAGAGGTTATCAGGGGATGAGATGGCTCAGTGGCATCACCAATGTAATAGGCATGAACTTGGGCAAACTTCCAGAGATGGTAAAGGACAGTGAAGCCTGGTGTGCTGCAGTTCATGGGGTCACAGAGTTGGACATGACTGGGCAGCTGAACAAAAACAATGCATTTTCTGAAAAGTTAACTTAGATGCTGAAACAGGAACAGTGAAGAAAAAATAATCAGTCCTATAGCAGGTCTATAATTCTTCCACCTTTTGCTATCAGACCTCTATAAGGAATATTACCTAAAGGGTGTAGATGGCAAGAAGAGGCATATTGTTTCATAAATTTTAGTTTTCTAAATAGTGAGCATATATCAGGGTTTTAAGCATCCCCGATACATTCAGAAAGGCAGCCCTCTTGCCTGGAGAATGCCTTGGACAGAGGAGCCTGGTGGGCTATAGTCCATCGGGTCACAGAGTTGGACACAACTGAACGACTGACATCACACACACACACACACACACACACACACACACACACCACTCAAAGTTGTTCTAGTACCCAAGAGTTGCATATTAATCACTGATCAGTTCTAAGATCTTTCCAGTGGCGTCAGGGAAACCTCCAAGCCAAGTTATTATCCTTGGAACATTTATCACAGATTCTGGCAACAGGTCCATGTTTATAGGCAAGGTCTTCTGTTCTGGTCAGATGTCTTTTTAAAATGCAAAGGAGTCTCCTGAAGTCACTTAAAATCTATTTCCTGTTTCTTGGAGATACATCGAGTGTGAACTTAACATGCAATATTTCATCACTTGCATCTTTAAACTGCCCATTAACAGGACACTGGGGATTATTAGGGTTTCTTTTTTATGGGAAAATTGTACCACTCTCCACAAACATCAGCCTCACTTGAAACCCTTGCTGCTGTTTTCAACCACAGACTAACGTATCTACAAGACCTTCCTACAGATTTTCTAGATGATCTCTTTGTATGTGTTGTTCACACACCTATTTTCTCAATGAGGGCATCAGCCTGCGTGTGCCTATCTGGACAGAGAGTGTAGTTTGTAGAATGCCAATTATAAATAATTAACAGGTTTTGCCATTTGGTTCCATAAAACTTCTTGATCTGAAAACTTCTTCAAGATTCATGATGCAAGACCATAAACAAATAAGTCATCCTTGGCATAACTAAGATAACAGATGATGTTCAGTAAAACAGTAGATTCATGGCATAGCTATATTTTTCTGGATACTTTCTGTGTTGTTTTTAAGCTAAATTTCTGTCCAGTTTACTTGTTCATATTGATAATAATAATTAGAAAGTCATGACCTCTCTTTTATATCTCATAAAAAATAGAAAATCAGAAGATACAATCTTATGCATTTGTGTGTTCTCCCCTCACCAAAAAAAAAAAAAATTGTATGCTAAGATAAAAGGACTCATCTTTCCACTTTGAAATGAAGGAGGAAGGAGCATAAATATATTGATTTATGCATACTATACAATGTCTTTATTTAACATTTAAAATAATGATCACAGAAAGATCATATTGCACAGGACCAGTTAAAAATGCTCACCCACATCAGTATTGCAATTATTGAGTTTTTAACTTTCAGAACTTCTGAGTACTTATGTGTCTAAATGAGAAAATAATCTTATATTTTCAACCTCAGTCTATAAAGAAATCATATGCAAATATGTATAGTCTAGAAATGCAAATTCAAGCAAAAATTATAAACATTTTGGTCTAACTTTGAAAAGCTTTTTCTAATAATAATATTCAACATGCTTTTATTCACTGCTGCTAAGAATAACTCTGTACACTCACTGGAAAATACTTAAGCCATGAAACCAAGGCCCCTCAGATGTTATAATAATCTGTTATTTTAAGGATCTACACTAATAAAATCAGATCTATTTTATTGAAGTATAATCACTGTACAATATCATTTAAGTTACAGGTGTTACAATATAGTGATTCATAATTCTTAAAGCTTACACTCGATTTATAGTTATTATAAAACATTGTATATCATATCCATGTTGTCCAATACATCCTTGCAGCTTCATTTATACATCAATTCTAGATGTCTTCAAAAGTTCAATAAGGTTCAAAATATGACCAAGAAGCCAAAGAGTATCCATTTTACAACATGGATATGATAATATTGACATTGCTAAAAAATGTTTCACATATGAACACTGAAGATACAAGGTCACAGTTTAGTTTAAATATCTTTTACATGGATACCTTCATCTATATCTGTGTTTATGTCCATGTGTAGATATCCATCTCCAATACGTATACAACTGTATCCTCAATAAACAGGTTTAGAAATCCATGTGATTGTGAGACAGAACAGAGGATGAATGTAATTACTTGATAATTGAAAGAGTGCAGACCTCCCCTGGATATTTAAACTTTTCTCTGTTCTCACTTTCCCTCCCTCCCTGCATTTGAATGCCTTGGCAACGCCCTTCTTTCCTCCCATTACAATGTTTGCATCAATTTTCAATCACCATCTCCATCACCAAATTAAATATGCTGTTTTAAAACAAGAATATGTTCACTTTTCCCTTCAGCCAAATTTTCCATCTATATCCACACAATTCACTTGAATTATCAACATGGAACCACATGCTACTACTTGTTAAGACATAACTTTTGTTTTTAAGTAAATCATATCTATTCATTCACTTTATTGCAAGTATATGCAGAACCAGCTCATTTGTAACCTGTGTTTATTTACACAGGAGTGACTTAATCCAAGCAAAACGTTGTCCTTAAAGTGCTGACATAATTCACCATACCGCGGCTTCCACTACCTAATTTTCACTATAGTAACTGAAATCCTGCCTTTGCATAATCCTTGATTCTGTTATTCTTTGTGTCTATGAATTTTCCCAAATGATGTAATCTATTATTGATTTTCAGGATACATTTCATAATTTATGTGCCATTCTAATGCTTAATAGACTCTAAGCTTGGTAAGTGTTCACTGATATAAAATGATTAAAATTCAGTTTTATTTTCAGTGAACAGAGCTTAAAGATTCATGAGTATTAAAAAGATGATGATAATGTCTAATCATCTACAGCATGATTAATAGGCAATTCAAAATTAATAAGTAAGCTGATCTACACAATTATGAACCATATTAAATATGAAAACACATTGGTTTACAAAATGGAATTTAATGTGAGGCAATCATGGACACACACACAAAATTTAATTTAAAAAAATAAAGGCAGTATTTGGATAGCATTTAAATATGTAACGAGGTGATATTAGATAACCTGTGGCTATTTTTAGAAAATGATTATATTCATGAGTGAGAAATCAAAAATGATTTATAAGTTTAACATGAAGCGAGTACTGTTTTATCAACTTAACTGAAGATTCTGTGACCAAGAGACCTACACTAAACCACGCGGCAGCACCGTGGCTTTATTACCACGACTTGCAATTGGACAAAGGAACAAACTGTGATGATTATGTTACTGACTTTCTTTATATTCATAAACTAGCCCTTTTAGGGTATTTACAGAATAAAAGATTTGAAATCGCATTCCCAATTCCAGCTTAATCAGAATAAAGGTGAATGCCCTAGTGTGATTATTCTGAAAGTGACAACTTGCATTTGATGGCACATGTCCTGGTCTGTATGAAGTTCTGTCACTCTCTGAAATAGGACTGAGGCACTGACACCAGTATCTATGAGAGCTATTGAAGCTGAGGGATGGACACGTACCTTCCCATGGGTATCTCTCTACTATTTTTATGCTTGAACATTTCCACAATAAATTCTTTACAAAGCAGTAACGGCACTGTTTTGGGGACTCTTTGTGACCCCATGGACTATAGCCCACCAGGCTCCTCTGTCCATGGGATTTTCCAGGCAAGAATATTGGAGTGGGTTGCCATTTCCTTCTCCAAGGGATCTTCCCCATCCAGGGATTGAATCTGGGTCTCCAGCATTTCAGGCAGCTTCTTTACCAACTGAGCCACCAGGGAAGCCCAATTTTCTATTAGTCACACACACACACACACACACACACACACACACACACAAACACACACACAACTGATAAGGAACAGGTGAAATTAATACAGTCAACTTCTGAGCACCTAAATTTAGGTGTGAAAAGGAGATTATCTGACATGATACATAAACTACACACAGACAGGTGCACGTACCCACAGAGACACGGCCACAAACACAGCAAGCACACTTCTAAACACTTCCCTAACACCGAATGTAAAAGGACAACTGCTTCAAACATATCATACAGAAACACATAGGACTAGACAGATAAGAAGAGCACAGAGATGTCACATAGCTTTGCTTAAGTGGTAGTGTGGAGTTCATCACTCAGGATAAATGGGTATAATAAGTACTACTTTAGCTAGGCACTCTCTACTAAGATTCTTCTCCACAGAGGGTGTGTTGTCTCCAACACAGACATTAGCTAAGAAGTGAGGGGCACAACTCTGCTGAGGACATGGCGACCCCTCCAAATCTCTTAGTTCTGTTCAGATTATAATCCGGCAAATTTCAATATGCATTTTAGAGTACTTGCCATTCACTGCACATTTCAATGCAGTATTTCTAAAATACTAATACTAATAATTCTAGTGGAAGATAGAGAGGCGGGCCAGTGGTACCAGGCTGTGTATTTTTGATGATAAAAAGCCTCAGAATTTGCCAGCAGCAGCTTGCCATCAGTAAAAATGAATCTGAAACAGATGCCAACCACGTCAACAGCTTGAGTCCTATACATTTTTTATTAGGCAAAGACACAAATCAGGAGAAAAGTACATAGGTGCGGAACACATCAAAGGAAGCCACTATTTCATTCCAACACATATATCAGATAAGCCCTCCCTCTAGAACGTTCTTCTCTGCATGCTAGAAAGCCGAGCACTACTGGCATTAAAAATGAAACCCCTTCTTCTGTGAACCCTCCTTTGCCAAAAGCTTAACTTCAGTTATTTCTGTACTGTTTAGATGAACTTAGGAGAGGCTGACCTTAAACAGTAGAATTGTCAAGGACTAGTTCAATGGACATGAACTTGGGCAAACTCCAGGGGTTGATGAGGGACAGGGAAACCTGGCGAGCTGCAGTCCATGGAGTCACGAAGAGTCAGAGACATGACTTGACAACTGAACAGCAATAGTCAAGGATTACTTTCTCTCTTTGGACATATATTTAGCTTTTACTATTATCATTTTTGATACTATCATACCTTTTCCATGATTTAACATATAATAACAAGTCTTTTGAAGTGGTGGGTATATTGACATGTTCTACAAAATTTATCATCTAGTAAATCATTAATGGATGTGGTGTCCTAGAATCTGCAAAATGAAGTCAAGCTTTGATGTAGAAATATAAGAATAGACACCTGAACTCCTGCATTCCTCATTTAGTGATATTTCATTACACCTATGTATCTTAGTGGAAAAACAAATACACAAGCCGATTTTTCACAGTTGCTAAGCTTGTACATAAATACAAGCTTAAACCTCAGACTGGGACTAGTCTGGGAAAGAGGATTCTTTTTGAAAATAGACATAAGTTATCAAGAACTTTGTAGATAAATAGACTTTAGGTGAAAAAGTTGACAAATAGCCAAAACTGTCTACACCAGCACCATCCACAGCAATAGAAAGGGAACCACTCATATTAATTATAATTTTATAGTAGTAGTGGTTTAGTCACTAAGTGGTGTCTGACTCTTTGTGACTCCATGGACTATAGCCCACCAGGCTCCTCTGTCCATGGGATTTTCCAGGCAAGAACATTGGAGTGGGTTGCCATTTCCTTCTCCAGGAGATCTTCCCCATCCAGGGACTGAACTTGGGTCTCCAGCATTTCAGGCAGCTTCTTTACCAACTGAGCCACCAGGGAAGCCCAATTTTCTATTAGTCACACACACACACACACACACACACACACAACCAAAACTGATAAGGAACAGGTAAAATTAATACTAATAACATGTATTTAACACACTATGCACAGAATATTATAATTTCAAATTATAATCATATGAAAAATATTAACTGGTATTTTTGTTTTCACGTTTTGTATTAAATATGCACTTATACCACAATCAAATTTTGCCTGGATATACTTTTTTGGTACGTAGATTTCATAAACTTTACAATTGAAAAAGTAGGTATGCATACCCAAATTTTTTCCAAACACACTTAAAATTTAAAATGATGGAATACAAGCATTGGTTTTAAAAAAAGTGATTGAAATGGGATTAAATTAAAACGTCAGTCCTACCGGGCCTATGTGGTCCTGCATCCAAGAAGTGTCCACATAAACTGGAATGTTTTCAGGTAAATGTGAATGAAATGGGCCTCAGAAAATAAATCCAGAGACTTGAGTCCCCAGAATGAGATTTGCGACTTACAACTGTCTCCCTATAACAGTATGGAAACTAAAGGGAAGGGGTGGAAAACTGCTGGTTACTGAGAGAAGAGAGCAGCTGAAGACCCGAGACTCAAACTACAGTGGAGAAGGTCTGACAGGCAGTGGTCTTGACCAAAGACAAATGGAAATAAATACCTTAACTTCTCATGTCAGAAGTTATGTAACTGAAGTTTCAGTAGGAAGATGAATTTGAGCACAGTAAGCTCCATTACTTGGCACCCCACTCCAGTACTCTTGCCTGGAAAATCCCATGGATGGAGGAGCCTGCTAGGCTACAGTCCATGGGGTTGCTAAGAGTTGGACTCAACTGAGCGACTTCACTTTCCCTTTTCACTTTCATGCATTGGAGAAGGAAATGGCAACCCACTCCAGTGTTCTTGCCTGGAGAATCCCAGGGACTCGGGAGACTGGTGGGCTCTGGGGTCGCACAGAGTTGGACACGACTGAAGCGACTTAGCCGCAGTAGCAGTAGCAGCAAACTCCATTACTAGGAAACTTCCCTGGTGCCTCAGATGGTAAAGAATCTGCCTGCAACACAGGAGACCCAAGTTCAATCCTTGGGTTGGGAAGATTTCCTGAAGAAGGGATGGATAGCCACTCCAGTATTGTTGCCTGGAGAATCCCATTGACAGAGGAGCTTGGCAGGCTACAGTTCATGGAGTTTCAAAGAGTCAGACATGACTGAGTGACTAACACACTACATCTTTCAGTAAAAATATTTTTTACATGAAAGCTCAAATGAAGGACTTTAATGTGTCAGGAAACAACAGTTAGAACTGGACATGGAACAACAGACTGGTTCCAAATAGGAAAAGGAACATGTCAAGGCTGCATTTTGTCACCCTGCTTATTTAACTTCTATGCAGAGTACATCATGAGAAATGCTGGACTGGAAGAAGCACAAGATGGAATCAAGATTGCCAGGAGAAATATCAATAACCTCAGATATGCAAATGACACACACTTATGGCAGAAAGTGAAGAACTAAAGAGCCTCTTGATGAAAGTGAAAGTGGAGAGTGAAAAGTTGGCTTAAAGCTCAACATTCAGAAAACTAAGTTCATGGCATCCGGTCCCATCATTTCACGGGAAATAGATGGGGAAACAGAGGCAGACTTTATTTTTCGGGGCTCCAAAATCACTGCAGATGGTGATTTCAGCCATGAAATTAAAAGACGCTTACTCCTTGGAAGGAAAGTTATGACCAACCTAGATAACATATTTAAAATCAGAGATATTACTTTGGCAACAAAGGTCCATCTAGTCAAGGCTACGGTTATTCCAGTGGTCATGTATGGATGTGAGAATTGGACTGTGAAGAAAGCTGAGTGGAAGCAACCTATATGTCCATCAGCAGATGAATGGATAAGAAAGCTGTGGTACATATACACAACGGAGTATTACTCAGCCATTAAAAAGAATACATTTGAAACAGTTCTAATGAGGTGGATGAAACTGGAGCCTATTATACAGAGTGAAGTACGCCAGAAAGAAAAACACCAATACAGTATACCAACGCATATATATGGAATTTAGAAAGATGGTAACGATAACCCTGTACGCAAGACAGCAAAAGAGACATAGATGTCTAGAACAGTCTTTTGGACTCTGTGGGAGAGGGAGAGGGTGGGATGATTTGGGAGAATGGCATTTAAACATGTATACTATCATATATGAAATGAATCACCAGTCCAAGTTCGATGCACGATACTGGTTGCTTGGGACTGGTGCACTGGGACGACCCAGAGGGACGGTACAGGTGGGTGGAAGGAGGGGGATTCAGGATGGGGAACATGTATATACCTGTGGCAGATTCATGTTGATGTATGGCAAAACCAATACAATATTATAAAATAATTAACCTTCAATTAAAGTAAATAAGTTTATATTAAAAAAATAAAAAAAAAAAGAAAGAAAGCTGAGTGCCGAAGAATTGATGCTTTTGAACTGTGGTGCTGGAGGACTCTTGCAAGTCCCTTGGACTGCAAGGGGATCCAACCAGTCCATCCTAAAGGAGACCAGTCCTGGGTTTTCATTGGAAGGACTGATGCTGAGGCTGAAACTCCAATACTCTGGCCACCTCTTGCAAAGAGGTGACTCATTGGAAAAGACCCTGAATGCTGGGAGGGATTAGGGGCAGGAGAAGGGGATGACAGAAGATGAGATGGCTGGATGGCATCACCGACTTGATGCACATGAGTTTGGGTGAACTCCGGGAGTTGGTGATGGACAGGAAGGCCTGGCGTGCTGCAATTCATGGGGTAGCAAAGTGTTAGACACAACTGAGCGACTGAACTGAACTGAACTGAATGTGAAAAATACTTTAGAGAAAAACATAAACCTAACATAATAAAATCTCCAACAAATGTATTTTATTTGTCTATTGTTTTCTTTTTTAAACTAAACAAAAATTTAACAAGAAGCTTCAGCTTATATTAATAATTTATCTATTTATCCTCAGCCTTTCTTACTGGCCATATAATTTTGTGTAAGACCATCTACACATAATATATGTACCCTATGTACACATCCATCTATGGGGTTGCACAGAGTCGGACACGACTGAAGCGACTTAGCAGCAGCAGCAGCATGTACATATATAAGTAATGACTATGTTTTAGCTTCAAATGTGAATAACATTAATGTCCCTATTTTGTCTTCCAAACACATCATCAAAAAATGAAGCAATCATCTTACCAAAATGTAATCTTATTAAAACTGTAAAATGTTATTTGGCTACCACTGCCTTCTAAAAACCTATAACATGCATTAAAAAATTGCAGTGCAGGTGATAAAGATGAGGATTATAAAGGTTAAGTGACCTACTGATGACCAGCGGTCAGTAAATGTGGTACTTGGACCTTGACCCATGCCTATGGATTACAAAACTCATCCACGAGAGGAAGGTGAGTTGGTTTTAGAAAAGGCAGAGGAACCAGAGACCAAATTGCCAACATCCGCTGGATCATGGAAAAAGCAATAGAGTTCCAGAAAAACATCTATTTCTGCTTTATTGACTATGCCAAAGCCTTTGACTGTGTAGATCACAATAAACTGTGGAAAATTCTGAAGGAGATGGGAATACCAGACCACCTGATCTGCCTCTTGAGAAATCTGTATGCAGGTCAGGAAGCAACAGTTAGAACTGGTCATGGAACAATAGACTGGTTCCAAATAGGAAAAGGAGTACGTCTAGGCTGTATATTGTCACCATGTTTATTTAACTTATATGCAGGGTACATCATGAGAAATGCTGGACTGGAAGAAACACAAGTTGGAATCAAGATTGCTGGGAGAAATATCAATAACCTCAGATATGCAGATGATACCACCCTTATGGCAGAAAGTGAAGAGGGGTTAAAAAGCCTCTTGATGAGAGTGAAAGTGGAGAGTGAAAAGGTTGGCTTAAAGCTCAACATTCAGAAAACGAAGATCATGGCATCTGGTCCCATCACTACATGGGAAATAGATGGAGAAACAGTGGAAACAGTGTCAGACTTTATTTTTCTGGGCTCCAAAATCACTGCAGATGGTGACTGCAGCCATGAAATTAAAAGATGCTTACTCCTTGGAAGGAAAGTTATGACCAACCTAGATAGCATATTCAAAAGCAGAGACATTACTTTGCCAACAAAGGTCCGTCTAGTCAAGGCTATGGTCTTTCCTGTGGTAATGTATGGATGTGAGAGCTGGACTGTGAAGAAGGCTGAGTGCCGAAGAATTGATGCTTTTGAACTGTGGTGTTGGAGAAGACTCTTGAGAGTCCCTTGGACTGCAAAGAGATCCAACCAGTCCATTCTGAAGGAGATCAGCCCTGGGATTTTTTTGGAAGGAATGATGCTAAAGCTGAAACTCCAGTATTTTGGCCACCTCATGCGAAGAGTTGACTCATTGGAGAAGACTCTGATGGTGGGAGGGATTGAGGGCAGGAGGAGAAGGGGACGACAGAGGATGAGATGGCTGGATGGCATCACTGACTCGATGGATGCGAGTCTGAGTGACCTCAGGGAGCTGGTGATGGACAGGGAGGCCTGGCGTGCTGCGGTTCATGGGGTCGCAAAGCGTCGGACGCGACTGAGCGACTGATCTGAACTGAACATATAATAAGCCTTCAGTATAATTTTTTTTCATTCAGATTGGAGTAGCCTAGGAGAAATATTCTTCTAGCAATATAAGAGTGTTTTAAATACTTTAAACACTGTCAAATCTTGTTCAAATACTATTTGAAATAGATTAAGGCTTGTTTTGGAAATTTTGTGATTTGTTCCAAAGTACAAATAAGGTTAATTCTTACAAGTATACCTGTGGCAGATTCATTTTGATATATGGCAAAACCAATACAATATTGTAAAGTTAAATAAAATAAAAATAAAAAATAAAAAAAAGAAGTGTTAAGAAATGTAAATATCATCTATTTGAACTTGTTGTTTTATAGACAGAATGCGAGGCTTAGGGATACCTACTCAGGATCAAGAGCCAGGGTCAGAACAGAGGTCTTGTGGCAGCTGAGGCATGGATCTGTCTTGGACTGGTGGGCACACTGATGCCAAAAGAATGTCCTCTTTTCTAGCAATTTTCTAATGCTAGAAGATAAAACTGCAGTTTTTGCTCTTTTATTGAGTGTGTCACAGAAAATCTCACTATCTTGAGCTTGTTATTGAAGACACTAGTGCATTTTCTTTATTATGTAGCTTTGTAAGAACTATACACAATGGGTTGATCTTAGAGGACCGTCATCAGGGAGAGTGATGAGCCAGCCCTCGGCGGTCATTCATCTCTCAGTTGCATTCAGATACCAGGTAAGGCTTGAACCCGACGGCATCATAACAACTCATTTATAATCTGTGTAAAGAAAGTACTTTTAATTACTCGTAGAGATAATTTGTTTAAATGGCAATATTTTGAGAGCTTTCTGCAGTAATTACACTTCATAATGGAATCAGGCATGTATCGACTTCAGTGAAACATCACTCACAGCCTGACAAGCATTTTCCTTTCTGAAGATCATAATTAGATTTTACATTAGTGTTTGAACTTCCTGTCGTTCAGTGCTTGTCGTTTAAACATTATAATTTCAAATATGGACCTGCAGTTCTCAGACTCACCTATCCATATGGTTTCTCCTGAGATAGGATCATTCTCTTGGACTACCCTCTGACTATATTTCCATTTTCAAAATGTTTGGTAGTTAGAAACAGACTAATTTTAATGGAAATATCCTGCTTTTATCAGACTTAAAAAAAATGCTACCAGTAACTATGGATGGAAATGCTAAATTTTTGGTTTAGTGCACGCAGTCTTTTAAAAACATTATCCTGAAATTCTCCCCCAAAATGAATTTTTCGCCTAAATTTAGATTTAAGACATCCACTCTCCTTTGGCAAAGAGTTCAGATAGAGGATTTCAGTGCAAATTTCCCACTTCTGGTCTGTGTCTGATTTTGTTGATTTCTTTGCAGCTTGAGTTCTTTACTCTTGTCATGTGCAAATGTAAACCTCTTGGCCATCTGAATGGGGCAGGTATATCATACACTGAATTAATTATAAGAACAGATTGTTTTCACTTGAGTACAGGCTTTCCAAATGCAAACTGTCTCCTACATTTTTTTCCTCTCAGTTTGTATAAATGTATTTTTCTTATTTTCTGCCCAAGAAGAATACCTCAAGAACAATCATTGCATAGAATGATATGCATCCTATTGAAAACCTTCAGCAAATAAATTACAAAACGGAGGCACAGGAAGGGCAAGCAATGTTCCCAAAGATTCACAGCAAGTGAATGATCAACCTGTAAAGGCACATCTCAGCTTCTGTGCATTCATTTTAGGTTTTGGAGAAGCACATTTTTTCATTGACCAAGGTATATTCGATCAGATTAAAATTCCAGACAAGAACAATGACAACAAAGAAGGAGAATAAAAAGGGAGCCTCTGCTTCTCTTCACCTATTAAATTCTGCTCTCCCTCAGACACAGTGCTAACATCTGGATATGCTGACTTCCACATATTCTCAATGTATCTATCTATATATATTTTCAATATTTGTAACCCAGAACTTTTACTTTTCTGCGTGCACTATTATTAAGGAAATGTTATCTTCAGTGAGATACATGGGGTAGCCAGCAGACAGACCTCCAAGCAGTGTGACCCAGTTGTCACCCCATCACTGCACACATTATTTTTGTACACTGTGTCCATCCATGGCAACAGAGGTTCTTGTTAAATACACTTACACTCTGTATGCTAAGCCCAGCATTTATTGTGCAGCCTAAACGAAACATCTGACGTTCTCATGTGAGGTGGTAAAACTTGAAGAGCGGCTCTCTGAGTGTGGACCTTACACTTGAAGCAGGTACAGATCAAAATTATTCTCATAACATTAAAGCCTTATTAGTTTTTTTTCCCATCATGTTGACGTTGACTGTGATGTTGCCAAACCAACTGTGAATACAGCTGCTGGTGCCTCTGAACAAATTAAGATGGTAGAAGCAAAGTGTAAAGATAATTAATTATTGGATTCTTCAACACAGTCTCTCCATTATTGTTGACTTTGACACGTATCTTAGTCTCTGGTGTCACTACACACAAAATACCTGGAGCTCTTCAGCTGCACCCTGAGCAAAGAATGGGGTTTGTTTCAAGGGGAAAACCTTGCATGGTTGTTTGAACGTTAAGGTTTGCCAAGGAACGCTTTTTATTTGAAACAAGAACTATGGTGATACAGTTATTTGGAGTTGCGTATTTTGCACACATTTTCTTGAAGGTTAATCTGGTCCTTTAAGGAAAATGACTGGCGATATTTTTACAGGTTAGTGAGAAACACATGAGCCTCTAAGGGCAAACCTACTGTTTTGTTATTACTGCATTACCTTGTTTGCTCTGGGAACTTGACAGCCTCCCAGGCTAACACCTTCTGATGGGTGAGGTGGGGTTGGCACTGGATGGGGTGTTGTGGTTGCTGAATTAATGATGTGAAACAAGGGAAGTGTGACTCTGTGAACTTTTTTTTTTTTTTTTTTCATACGACCAGTGCATGTTGTAGTCAAATTATGCATGGACCAAGTGAAATGAAAGTTGCTCAGTCATGTCTGACTCTTTACAAGCCTATGGATTATACAGTCCATGGAATTCTCCAGGCCAGAATACTGGAGTGGGTAGCCTTTCATTTCTCCAGGAGATCTTCCCAACCCAGCGATCGAACCCAGGTCTCCCAAACTGCAGGTGGATTCTTTAACCAGCTGAGCCAAAAGGGAAGCCCCAAAGCATGGACCGAAGATCACTTCAAAGTTCAAGACAGGGGAACTTCCCTGATGGTCCGCTGGCTGTCTCCCAGTGCAGGTGGCCTGGGTTCAGCCGCTGGGGTCAGCAAACTAGATCCCATGTGCCACAACTAAGAGTTCTCAAGCCACAACTAAAAATGATCCCAGCACATTTTTGTGCAACTAAGTGCATAATGTGCAAATAAGACCCAGCACAGCCAAATAAATAAATATTAAAAAGACAATAACAAAAGACTGTGCTATACATCGGTGTCTCTTTTGCTGTCTTGCATACAGGGTTGTTGTTACCATCTTTCTAAATTCCATATATATGCGTTAGTATACTGTATTGGTGTTTTTCTTTCTGGCTTACTTCACTCTGTATGGGTTTGGGGCTGGTTCACTGGGACAACCCAGAGGAATGGCACAAGGAGGGAGGAGGGTTCAGGATGGGGAACACATGTATATCTCTGGTAGATTCATGTTGCTATATGGCAAAACCAATACAACATTGTAAAGTTAAAAAATAAAATAAAAAATAAATTTAAAAAAAAAAGACAATACCAACAAAGGACAAGACAGACCAAAACAGTTTGAAGTACAGAGTAGGAAGTGTTTGCTGATACCGTTTTCAGATCACAGACAATGCAGGCACAGATATAGGAATCCAGGTTTATTTGCTGGAGCCAGCTATTGGAGATGTGTAGAATGGGCTTCCCTGGTGGCTCAGATGGTAAAGAATCTGCCTGCAATGAGGCGGAGACCTGGGTTCAATTCCTGGGTAAGGAAGATCCCCTGGAATAGGAAATGGCAACCTACTCCAGTGCTCTTGCCTGGAGAATCCCATAGACAGAGGAGCCTACTGCTGCTGCTGCTGCTAAGTCGCTTCAGTCGTGTCCAACTCTGTGCGACCCCATAGACAGCAGCCCACCAGGCTCCCTCATCCCTGGGATTCTCCAGGCAAGAACACTGGAGTGGGTTGCCATTTCCTTCTCCAACGCATAAAAGCGAAAAGTGAAAGTGAAGCCGCTCAGTCGTGTCCGACTCTTAGCGACCCCATGGACTGGAGCCTACCAGGCTCCTCCGTCCATGGGATTTTCCAGGCAAAAGTACTGGGGTGGGGTGCCATTGCCTTCCCCACAGAGGAGCCTGGCTGGCTATAATCCACAGGGTCACAAAGGGTCGGACACAACTGAGCAACTAAGCACAGTGCATAAGCGAAAATAACCTGAAAATATGAAAAAATAGATATATATGTATGTATAAGTCAGTCACTTTGTTATTCATCTAAACCACAAAGTTTTAAATTAACTACGACTTGGCATGCATGCTGCCATGTCCAACTATTTGTGACCCCATGGACTGTAGCCTGCCAGGTTCCTCTGTCCATGGGATTCTCCAGGAAAGAACACTGAAGTGGGTTGCCATTTTCTACTCCGTAAATTAACTATACTTCAATAAAATTTTATCTGTTTTAATTTCTGCCTGCATCACAAGGCACGTGGGATCTTAGTTCCTCAACCAGGGATTGAACTTGCACCCACTGTGGTGGAGGCACAGAACCTTAAATACTGGGCCATGAGGAAAATTCCTCCAACAAAAATTTAAACAACAACAACAACAAAAATGAGTATTAAACAGTCCTGAGGCAGGAATTTGGAGAACTTCTGCTCCAGGAGGATTCTCTTCTCTTATGCTGACATCTGCTCTCCAGCCACCATCTCTTGCCACAAGCTACCCAATTTTACCTCCATTGTACACAGAAGTACAGAAGAGAAACTAGATTAAAATACACCTGCATGTCTCCAGGCCTCCTGGTTTCAGTTTCTGCATCGAGCACATCTTTAGCTGTATGAATTCTGGCCAGTCACCAGCTCACAGTGCCTCAGTCCCTTCATCTGTAAAATGGGACCCATTTCAGCTTTTCTGTGAGAGTTCATAGAGCAATTTTGAGGGCATTGCTAGAAATACTTGACTCCTACCAGTGAGATCATTGCTTTTCCTCATAAATATTTAGAATATGCAGAACTGTCTACTCCGTGGATTTCACCCTCTTCCTATATATCAGGGGGTTAGCGTGTTAAAATTCACAGTGCTGGCCTCCAACCCAATTCCAGGACACAGCATATCAACAGCAGCCTTCAATAATAATCCATTCTTATTTAAATAATCATACTCTCTTTGAAGTAATATGCATTCTTCCCCTTTATGCCTCATGTATAAGATCCATCAGAAACCTCAGTCTCAGATCTTTCTGGTGGGAAACAGATTTGTGGCCGCAGTTCTTGAACCAAATGTACTATCAGAACTACTCAGAGTATCACTAATAATTCAGAGTTACAGGGTGATCTAGCAAAAAATGGGAAATGAAGGCAGAGGTAGTGTTTAGGCACATCTGGGCACGGCTCGGGCTCTCTCTTATTGGGTGAGGAGAGGAGATTGCTGATGCTGATTCCGGGTCAAGCAACAGGAGAACCTGATTTCACAAACACTTTCCTTGGAACAGCACAGATGTGGCACGCCTGCTCCCCTTGACCGGCAGTGGTGTAGGAAGAATTCTGCTTTCCAGACCCAGTCAAGCTATCAGGGAGCTGGACTTCTGCCTGCCCCGCTAGGGTCTCCAGAAGTCGACATAGCTTTGCTGAGGTGTGCCGCCCCCGCGTCTCCACAGGGTGGCCATCAAGTTTCATGTAAGTGCAGCGTCTTTGGTGGTTTTAATCAGGAACATAATTGCCTGCAGTCTCTTCCAGCTCATAAGGCAACCCAACTGAACCCTTGGAAATTCCATCTGCACAGAGGATTATATACGAATCTCCTCTTTCAACTGACTAAGCTGTATCTTCAGTCCTGTGATTTCACGTGTGTAACAGGTCACCTTTACCTCCAACCAAGAGCAGGTTTTGACCTAGCTGTGTCTGTCTTGGCTTGGGGGAGGGGGAACCCACAGCCATGTCCCTTGAAAAAACTAAGCTGAAAGGCTGCTGAACAAATAATTAAACATGGTTTATGAGTGTTGCCAGCTTGATGAAATATATATACATGTTCTTAAGTCCTCTCTGGGTTCATTAACAAAAATCATCAGAGGCTTGTTCTTCTATTCTTTTTTACCTTGATTTCACACTTTGTAATTGCCTGTTACAGGCTTAGTGTTTGTGTCCTGCACAAACTCCATATGATGAAATCCCCCTCCTGGCATGGAGGCAGGAGGTGGAAGGGTCTTCAGGAGGAGTTTCAGATTAGTGGAGATCAGGAGGATGGCCTCTCATGAATGGGACTGGTGTCCTGGGAAGGGTCATGAGAGAGCCTGCAACCCTTCTCTGCTTCTGAGATGCCACCTGCAACCTGGAAGAGGGTTCTCAGCAACACTGCATAGGCAGCAATTTAATCTCGAGGGTCCAGCCTTCAGAGCCATGAGCAGTGAATTTCCATGGCTCACAAGTCTATGAAATCCTCCTTAGAGCCATCCAAGCAAAGACAGTGCCTCTTGCTCACCTCCTCGGCACCTGTGTGCTATGCGTGCTGTTTCTGGTTCGTGGCCATTGCATGAGTGAGTCTGTCCTTGTGGTCCATGATGCTCCTGACACTCCCCGGAAGGGTGTTTCTCCTTGTTTAACTCAACACTGCAGATCTCTACCAAGGGTGTCAGTTACTGTGTGATGGAGAAGTAGAGTGAATCTGATCCCTGTTTCGCTATGATGTTAGCTCCCGATACACAAGACAGAAGTGACCCAGGAAGGAAGATGTCCTTCCAAGACAACCTGGGCTTTCTCATCAGTGTACTCAGGTGGAGCTGGCCGGATGCCACCAGTTCCACCTGCATCACCTGGAGAGCATCCCAGGGCCTCCCTAATAATAGAAATGAGAAACAGTGCTGACTTCACAAGACTGCCGGGAGAATTAAATGAGAGAATTCATGTAGGGCTTTCAGGACAGACCTTGGCATGTGACATCTGAGAAGGACTGTCTTCTTTCCCAATTCCTGTGTGTCTGGAAGTGTTTCCTAGAAAGCCACAAGGCATCTTCTCATCACCGGGGCTGATGACATGGGACCTCGCTTTCGTCCATCGAGGTGGACCTTATATCACCATGAGGTGATATGACCAGAACCGTGAGTCTCATGCTACGTCTACCTGAATGGCTAAACTTCACTTGAAAAATGGGAAAACAGTTTAAAAGAATAAATGTATACGCACCATTTATTATGTTAAATAATATATGCACCATACACAGAAACCAAACATATGGTACTACCGTTCAAGCTGCTGCTGCTGCTGCATCACTTTAGTTGTGTCCGACTCTGTGTGACCCCATAGATGGCAGCCCACCAGGCTTCCTGTCCCTGGGATTCTCCAGGCAAAACACTGGAGTGGGTTGCTATTTCCTTCTCCATTGCATGAAAGTGAAAAGTGAAAGTGAAGTCACTCAGTCGTGTCCGACTCTAGTGACCCCATGGACTGCAGCCTACCAGGCTCCTCCATCCATGGGATTTTCTAGGCAAAAGTACTGGAGTGGGGTGCCATTGCCTTCTCCGACCTTTCAAGCTATCTGCTCACACACAAAAAAATGGTGACACTGAAGATATAAACAATGCATATAATGGATGAGAATAAAACCAGTCAGATTTGGTAAAACATCAAAATAACAAAAACAAAACAAAAAAACCCCTCAAAATGAATGGAGCAAATTTGTTCCAATTGCAAAGCAGGTTCTGGAGAAATCTATGCAACCAAATACCATTTTGTGGGAAACACGCTTGCTCTCCAGCCTCCAGAAAACCGCTCTCACTCTCCAGGCTGTGCTATAACGGTCACTCCCTCAGGAGGCCACCTCACAGCCATCTGCCTGCCTCCCTCCACCACCCTGCATGCCAGGACGATTGTGTAACAGTCACAGAGCCTAACAGGTTCATTCTCATCAACGTTAAATACTTCTACATCCATCAGAATGCCCCAAAGTGGCCAAAGAAACTCTTCGTCAGTAGATTTTCCTGCGAATACCCTGAGGCTGCTAGCTTCGGGATCCCCGCCCCAGGCCGGAGTCTGGCCATTTTGGCATTTGCAGAAGCAGTACTTGCGGCTTCCGGTCGACACCTCAGCTTCCCAGGCAGGACCCTTCACACTCTGGCCTGTGGTGGAAGCACTGGGTGCCACCGTTGACAGTGTCTGAGGGGTGAGGGGTCGGTCTCGGGAGGCTGTTTGGAGCAGCGGAGGAGAGAGCAGCCCCTGCCTGGCTGTGGCCCCCCTGGACTTTGACAAGAAAAGAACCGCAGCCGGGTGTCCTCAGACCCGAGGCTTTGCTGGGCGGTGACCAGGTTGTGACTGAGTGTGTGTCACACTGGGGGCTCCCCAGGGATGGGGGACATCCATCTGTCCCCAGTGTGTCCCTGACTAATCTGATGTCCCGCCTAGGGTCGCACTCAGGGTTTTCCATAGAAACCACATGGAAACACAAATGCACAAAAAACGGCTGCGAGTCTAGATGAGTCACAAGGAAGACACTGACCTTAACAACTACTCCATCTTACACTCAACCCATATCCTTAAGGATCATGTTTCATGTGAGACACCCTCCTCACTGCCATCACTGTGAGGGAGAAACAAGACAACATTAGTGGGGAGGAGGGGGCAAGGCTCCCCGGAAAAGGAGCAGCAGAGTACAGAGCATATGTTTGTGTGTGTGTGTGTGTGTGTATGTGTGTGTGTGTGTGCGCACGTGTGAGCATGCTTGCAAAAAATGCATGTGTGTTTATGCCTGTGAGTGATACTTGTAAGAAGGAAAGCAAGATTTGCATTCTGAGGACCACAAATGCCATGGGTCAGAGATGGACATGGCGTCACTGGTAAAGGGCAGGGAAGCCTGGCTTGCCTCAGTCCATGGGGTCACAAAGAGCTGGACACGACTTTGTAGCTGAAACTACGACAAGGCATGGGCAGGTGGGGATCACTGCACAGTGACTCACCAAGTCATCTGAATGTGGGGAAGCGGATCTAACAACTCACAGAGTGGCCAGACTGGAATGGCCTTTCTAACTCAAGATTAGAGGTGGCATATTATACTAGATAGCATATTCAAAAGCAGAGACATTGCTTTGCCAACAAAGGTCCGTCTAGTCAAGGCTATGGTTTTTCCTGTGGTCATGTATGTATGTGAGAGTTGGACTATAAAGAAAGCTGAGTGCCGAAGAATTGATGCTTCTGAACTGTGGTGTTGGAGAAGACTCTTGAGAGTCCCTTGGACTGCAAGAAGATCCAACCAGTCCATTCTGAAGGAGATCAGCCCTGGGATTTCTTTGGAAGGAATGATGCTAAAGCTGAAATTCCAATATTTTGGCCACTTCATGCAAAGAGTTGACTCATTGGAAAAGACCCTGATGCTGGGAGGGATTGGGGGCAGGAGGAGAAGGGGACAACAGAGGATGAGATGGCTGGATGGCATCACCGACTCAATGGACATGAGTTTGGGTGAACTCCGGGAGTTGGTGATGGACAGGGAGGCCTGGAGTGTTGCAATTCATGGGGTCGCAAAGAGTCAGACATGACCAAGTGACTGAACTAAACTGATTATACTGTAGGAAAAAAAAAATTTTTTTAATTAAAGTAAAATAGGTGTTTGAGGATTAGAGAAACCATCCTCCATATCACTTGAAAAAAGAGGACAAAATTATTTCTCTAGTTACAGAAAATACAGGAAAATAACTTAAGGAAGGTTGCTAACCATGTCTATCTCCCACGCTTTTGATAGGTTCCAAGAGCAGCTGGAGTCATGCTGGGGGACATTTTCTTTGGCAGAATCAGACTCAACCATAACCCAGGTTTAAGTAGCAGCTTCAATTAAAAAAACAATGGGAATATGATACAGATAATGCTCATCAACTTTGTCTACACAGCTACAGTTCTATTCAGATTTCTATTCTCTAAGTTCAATTTTACTTGTAGCAGAAAATTGTAGTTTGTAATTAAGAAAAGGAAATTTTAAAGCAAAGTAAAAACAAATACCCATCTGTCCCTATGACTCAGCCAGCATACTTCTGTCCTGTGTAATTCCAGTGGCTCACAATTTTAACAGAAACACTTACAGTTCATTCTTTTCTAAAATTGAGAGGGATACAACTTCATCTTCCCACAACTTATTCATTAAATATTTGTCATAATGTCAAAATAAGAGCTTATCTTCATCCTTGCCCAAAATATTCTGAACAGAATAATGGAGTTGCATTTATTTTGTATAATAGGAATGCCAGCTTCTAAATATGTCTGCTATAGGAATGGGCATCTCTTTTAATTGATATGGATTGGGATGATTTAAATTCTCTTTAAATTGTTCTAAAACGTTTTATTAGAATTTAGATAAAAACAAGACAAACATCGCATTCTCGGGAACATATTCCAAGTGGTGGAGAAATGAATAATTATAGGGATAAATATATATTAAAAATCAAGAAAATTTAAAAACTGAGGATAATGAAAATTATTTTCCTTAATATAATATATTCTTAAGTATAAAATGAGAATACAAATCCATTCTTTTAACCATATACAATAAATCATCACAATGAAAGTAGATGCCCTAAACCATGGCAGACTTTGGATCAGCAGAGCTAAAGAATACATTTTTACTCTTTTTCCACTAGTTTCCACAAGTTTTGTTTTGAACCTGCATTTTTTTACCCTCAAAGTACAGTATATTTTCAAATTAAAGCCAAAATACAGCATTTTATTTTTATGGACTTTTTTTTATATGATGTGCTCTTTTTTCCTGAAATTTTAGCCTCAGTATGGAGAATATCTCTATGTAAAAGGTAAATAATTTATCATTTATTGGATAGTAATATTCATAAACCAACCTAATTACATGAGTAGATAAAAATTAGACTATTTAGATTGACTATTTTAAAGTAACACATCAAAAGAGTAGTATCTAGTTCTTATATTACATATGTGACATAGTTTATAAAATAATTTTGAAAGTATTCAACATTTTTTTCAAAATCTCTGTGAAATTAAAAGGTTTATTTAAACTTGACTGTCCTTCTGGTGAATGATTATGTCGTATGAATAGAAATGACACTTTTGTTTGTGCAAAAACGGGGCAGCAATCCAGTGTCCACAGAAAACTTCTTCCACCAAACAGCCTGTGAAAGCCGTCATTTTGTTCATGTTTCTTGTACGAATCCATTGTTACCTGGTTAGTGCAGAGGTTTAGGGACTTGGCAAGATTATCAAAACACCAGGGTCTACACATGGGAAAGAGAACATTTATTTCCTTGGCCATATCACAAATTTCTTTTTCTGTAATGTACAAATTTAAGCCAGGTTGCAGCTTTTAGCAAAGAGAGCCTTACTTATTGACATGTAGTCCACCCTGCTCCCACCACCCCACCTTTTGAAGAATTTTTCAATTGAGTGGAATTTGCAATAATCTACTGTAAGACAAGTACACATTTCTATATCTTCTAGAGGAAGATATTTGCTGGGGAAAAAAAAGTCTGTATTTTACTGACATTATAGTCTTAATGCCATGCCTTCAGGCATCTTCATTACTGTCCAAATTGAATTTTAAATGTTATATTCAGTAGTTTCAATGTGACATCTTATTACATAAAGACATGAGCTGGCCTAAGCAAAGCTGAATGCTAAGAAACATCAGGTCATCTAGTGTAAAGATCTTCTATTATACTTAGAAAAGTGATGACATTGCTGAGACACACTGAAATAACTCTAAGATTGAAATACTATAAAACAAAACACATGAGGTCTGGATTCCTAAAGAAAATATAAAATGGTCATATGGGTCAATTCAAGGATTTTTTTTTTTTTTTTTTTTTAATTAAGAACTTTATTTCTAGGGCAGTTTGAAGTTCCCAATAACTTTGAGTGGAGAGTCCAGAGATTTCTCAGATGGCTGGATGGCATCACTGACTCAATGGACATGAGTCTGGGTGGACTCCGGGAGTTGGTGATGGACAGGGAGGCCTGGCGTGCTGCAATTCATGGGGTCGCAGAGAGTCGGACACAACTGAGCTACTGAGCTGAACCCTCTTCTCAACAGCTCCAACGTTCCCCATTATCAACATCTCCACCAGATGGCATTCAATGCATCTGTGACAACTGATGGACCTACACTGATCCATCACAATCTTCCAAAGCGCACAGCTCACACTGAGGGTCACTCAGTGTTGGACTTTCTGTTGGTTTGGAAAACTGGATGTGTATGTGCATATTCAATCATGTCTGACTCTGCAATACTACAGACCACAGTCCACCAGACTTCTCTGTCCATGGAATTTTATATGCATGGGTTGGGTTGCCATTTCCTTCTCCAGAGGATCTTCCTGACCCAGGGATCAAACCAGCATCTTTGTGTCTCCTGCACTGGCAGGTGGATTCTTAACCACTGAGCCCCCTGGGAAGTGCCAAATGGATAATGACATGTATCTACCATCACAGCATTGTACAACATAGCTTCACTGCCCTCAAAGTCCTCCCTGTTCCTCCTGTTCATTCATTTCTCCCATCCCCAAAGCCCTAGCAACCCCTGATTCCTGTACAGTCTCCATAGCCTCACCCTTTCCAAAATGTTGACTACTTAGAACCATTTGGTATGAAGCCTTTTTACACTGGCTTCCTACACTTATGCATTGCAGGTTCCTCTGTGTGTTTTCATGGTTTGAAAGTCCATTTCTTTTTAGCGCTGGATAACATTCCGCTGTCTGAATTCAACTCAGGTGATGTATCCATTCATCTTGGTTGGGTGTTTTGCTAAAGATAATGTATTACTTCTTCAGAGGGCTGAGGGAAATTGCCATGGGACCCGGGAAGGACTCCAGAGCTAGAAGGGGTAAACAGTCTACTTCCTTTAGGTCAAGGGAGGTAGAAACCTGCCCACAGGAGAGGCCTGCTCACAGGAGGGAGCTGCGTTTGCACTAAAGTGGGCGCTCATCTGTAGGGAATGTGACCCTGACCTTGGCCCCCTCTTTTTTTCAGTGCTGCAGTCAGAAAGCAAGGATGCTCCCTGATTCTAGCCTTCAAGGCTGGGATCTCAGGGCTCAGAGAGATGCAGGGAAGGAGAGAACAAATTTGAAGCAGCAGATAAAAACTAGCCAGCTCAAAGGCAAACACAGAGCTAAGATTACTCCTGTGAAATTCTTAATGTCTTATTAATAAACCAAGTCTAAATATATTCAGCCACTAAACTCCTGCATTATTTACCAAAGCCAGAACCAACCAGAGTTTAAAATAAATTAATTCTACAAAGATGTGGAAATTATCATTTACATGTCTCAGTATTTTTTCGACTACAATTTCAAATAACAGGATCCATGACAGAATAACTTGTTACCCTTTGCCGTAGTTTCCAAATTAGAGATGATCAAAGAAGTGGCAGAAAACTAAGTCATTCTGCAATGTCGTGTCTTGATAAGATACATTATTTCTATATACCACCAATATATAAATTAAAACCACCTCATTTGTTACTCAGGATTTTGTTCTATGATTTAAAGAGGTCTTTTATATACATTTAGGTACAGACTTTTACGACAGATCAGTCTTGTATGTATAGAACATAGAAGATATAAGTAAAATAGACCAGTCTTCCTAAGCCGTGTTACAGTCGACATCCTAATCTTTCTCACCACATTTTAACTCAGTACTATTCTTGGTGATAGGAGCAGCTTTGGAGATTTGACATTTGATAAAGGGATGTTCTATTAGCACCTCCTGGATTGCTTCCCACCCCCATTGCACTCTTTCTGCAAGTTCTGATACCAGTGTCTTTTTGCACTGAGCAGATAGTGTGGCGAGAAAGTCCTGTGATAACAACCAGGATTCATATTTTGCATTAAGCTGTTGTAATCACTTTGCTGGCAGAACCACTAAGAGGCCGCCCTTGTGTGGTCCTGCTACCAAGAAGGAAAACCAGGCAGTGACATCCACCTTTTGACCACCAGCTGGAAAAGGCCAGCTGCGGCCAGCACCCTGACCTCAGAGATGCTAACACGTGAGAGGAACTGGGTATCTTAGAACTGATGGAAAAGATTGTGTCCCTAATTAACTGTGTCCACAGAGAGGTTTGAGCACCCCTCATATCCTTCTGGTAAATAGTAATCTCATTGCTGCTGCTAAGTCGCTTCAGTTGTGTCTGACTCTGTGCGACCCCATAGACGGCAGCCCACAAAGCTCCCCCATCCCTGGGATTCTCCAGGCAAGAACACTGGAGTGGGTTGCCATTTCCTTCTCCAAAGCAGGAAAGTGAAAAGTCAAAGTGAAGTCGCTCAGTCGTGTCTGACTCTTAGCGACCCCATGGACTGCAGCCCACCAGGCTCCTCCATCCATGGGAGTTTCCAGGCAAGTGTACTGGAGTGGGGTGCCACTGCCTTCTCCATAATCTCATTATTAGTTTTCAAAACAAATTCAACTTGACAAAGACATCACTGCAAAGACTGAACAAGTCCCAACTCCTCCCAGCAAATGTGTATGGAGGATTCTCTGATGGGGAATGATCTAAATCCAAGACAGGTACTGACTCAAAGATCACCTTGACCACCACCGAGGAGCTGTCATTCCCTCCATCTGCTCATGAGACAAACGCCTCATCCAAGTTCACCCAGTGAAGGAAAAAGCTGATGGCAACAGGCCTGATGGGCCTCTCAGAATGACCTATGAAAACATCTATTCATATTTGTTGGTATAATAAAAGTCACAAATATTTTTATTAAGACCATCAATTTAGCTCTGTTCTCATGGTTAGTAAGAAGCTGATATTTTTACTATGATTGCATGACTTTCTGAAATTCTTTATCTGGTAATAATCACTGATAAAAACCTCTAAAAATGTGCTTTCATGAAATACATTAATTTATGGTGCTTCACTCTCACAGTAAATCATCACCTTTCTTGAAATAGTTCTAGGAGTGTTGCCTGTCCCTTCTTGTGCACCTCCTTTGCTGTTATGTGTGGAATAAAAACCCAGGTAACCGTGCGGTTCCCTCTTACCTTAAATAAACTGCCCTGTGGTGGATTCATGTTGATATATGGCAAAACCAATACAATATTATAAAGTTAAAAAATAAAATTAAAAAAAAATAAGCTGCCCAAGATCATCTTCCATCTCATTTGACCAATTCAGCTCATTTTAACTCAAGTTGAGCTCTAGCTCAGCTCGAGCTAGCTCTCCTTTCTAGCTTGGTATCTATTTCCAGAAAATCTGAGGGCAGTTCTCCCATCCTGTATTCCCTCATCTGCTGTCCCAACCCAGCAAAATAAGCCCGGTCCTTTCCCCACCACTTGGTCACTGTCTCACTCTCTTCGGAAACAAAGTGGGCTCAGACTCACTGAGATGAACAGTTTCCTGAAATCATAAAAAGGAAACTTGAGACCAACAGAAAAGGGACCCCTAAATGTTTGTGTTCTGTTTTCTCATTTGCGGGGAGAGAAATCTTCACCAAAACTCACAAGTGAAACAGTGACAGAGAGGCTGTAGTCAGCCAGTCCCCAAGGTCAGCACCATTGTATCTGCCTCCCTGGGGCCACAGTTCCTGACTGGTCCCCAGAAGGACCCTGTTTGGAGCCTTGATCATGGATAAGAGATGGAGGAGTTACACTCCATATGTCTGGAGTTGCCACAGCAGGAAGAAGTCTATTGTCCAAATGGTTATGTTTACGTTTATAGCTCAGGCATCTCATGCTATAAACTTGTGCGTGGTTTTTTGAGCACCATTTACTTGCTTCCTAAATATTATAATTAAAAATAAAGGGTCACTGCCAGTGTGAAAGAGAATGGAATTTGGATTTACGGCCACAGATGAAATATTTAAATATTTTCAAGAATCCCTTTCTTCTTCTAAAGATATTTGTTTTTGCTGCTAAGCATTATTCACCATTGAAAATACACAGGACAAGTGCATTACTGTATAGAACGGGAAGCTAAATTAAATTTCTATTTATTATGTTTCATTTATTAAGCAAATATTTGTCAATTAACTAACATGTGAAAGATCCCATGCCAGGTGCCATGAACCTAAGGAACAGACAGCGTGAATTCCTAACTCAAGGGCACACACCCCAGTGGATAATTTTTATTATAAAAACTTCCAAACAAGAGCTTTATGCTGATGAAAAATGAATACAAATTATAACTAAAGTATTCATGCAAAAATATTTTTGGAAGAACTTCTTTGTACCCAGATCTGTTAAACTTGCAGGATTTTTTTTTTAAGGCTCATCTCATGGAGCTCATAGTCTATATAAAGATGGAAATTGATAAATACTGAACATACAAGGCCCTGTAAGCTAGATGGGGTCATGAAAAGGATAAGCAATAATAAAGCAATAAGAATTACTGGAGAAAAGTAGTTGCACATTTAAATAGGGCGAGGAGCTTGGGTGATGCTCAAAGGTAATATGTGGAGAAGATCATCAAAACTTAGCTTTTCATTCTGAGTGTGATAAAATGTAAAGATATGTAAAACAACCATGAAAACATTTTTAAAATATAAGAATTATTAAATGAATAACTCAAAATTTACCAAGGATACATAAGGAAAAAGCCCTATAATTTAGGTACGGTATTAAGAGGGAGGACATGATTTGAAACCTCCTTTAACCTGAATCTTAAAAGAAAAACAAATAAATAAATAAATAAATAAAACCATCTAATCAATGTTCAACATCATTCATCTCTACTGGGCTGCTTCATCTGTATCATGCATTCAAAATTCTTCTCCTCCTCTTATTAAATCACTGTGTTCTTTACCGAATACAATTCAAATTTATCCCATACTGACTGGACATCGTCAGCTTATCTACAAGTTCCACACAAGCTACAAGTGGGTCACACTGATACCTTATTTGTCAGGGCAGGGTGACAGATTTGGCAGCAGAATTCTTGGCCTCCAAGATGACTCACCATTCAAACTAACACACATTCAAACTAACACACAGTTTTTTGGTTTTGTTTTTTTCCAGAAAAAAAAACAAAAAACAAAAAACTACTTATTTTGATTTATGTGAATGTGTCCAGAACCTCACCACTACATATATCAAATAAACTCACAATCAGGAAAAACAGATATGGCAATTTTTAAAACAATATAAAATCAAAGAAGAGGAAATAAGGAGGTTCTGGTTCTACATGATGATACAGGAAGAGCCTGAACTCACTGCCTTCCAAGGACACACTGAACCACAGTTCCTCTGAAAATACATGGTAGGTACTGGGACAACTCCTTCAAAGAAAGTGGTCAACTGAGGGGGAAGAAAACAAACAAGGAAGCAAATAAAACCCTGGACAGGTAGGCAAGGCTGAGACACAATCTCACCATAAACCAGAACAGTGACCCATCATCTGGAGAGAACTCAAAACCCAGAGTTTCTCCAGGAGTGAAAACTTGGAACCCCTCATCAGGCACCCCAACTTTTATGACTGAAACCAAAATTCCAGAGCATGTAGCTCTAAAAACCAGTGGGGTTCATATATGTCCACCCCCCACAGGCTGCAGTGACCTGGGAAATAGCTCTTAAAGAGCTGGGATGTGTATTAACCCACTGCAGTCCAATGCAAAGCAGCAGTTTGAGAATCACCCAGACCTGGTGTGGGAGAGGCTTGCCTGCTGACCATGGAGCCTGCACCTCCAGGGCCGGCAGCAATCCTGACACAACTTAGGGACCAGTTGGAGGTTCTGTGGGGACAGAGGTTTGTGAGCACCATCTTTTTTTTAAACTCTAGTGCTCATGAATGGAAAGAGTTAATATTTTCAAAATGTCCATACTATCCAAGGCAACCTACAGATCCAATACCGTCTCTGGAAAAATCCCAATGACATTGTTCACAGAAATAGAGCCAACAATTATAAAACTTGTACAGAATCCCCCTCTCTCTCTTTCTCTCTCTCTCTCTTTCTCACACACACACACTGGTTTCAAACTATAGTACAAAGCTATAATAATCAAAAAAGTATGGTATTGGCATAAAAACTGACACATGGGTCAATGGAACAGAATAGAGAGCCTAGCAATAAACACATGCCCATGTGGTCATGTAATCAAAGAAGCCAAGAATATACACTGAGGAAAGGACCATCTCTTCAGACAGTGGTGCTGGTGTTGGAAAGACTAGATAGCCACATACAAAAGAAAGAGATCTGACCAGTATCTTACAGCATATAAAAATATCAACTCAAAATAGGTTGAAGACTTGAATATAAACTTGAAGCCATAAAACTGCAAGAAGAAAATATTGGCTGTAAGTTCCTTGACATGTGTCTTTGTGATGATTTGAGGGATCTGACACAATAAGCAAAGGCAATAGAAGCAAACATAAGCAAGTGGGACTACATCAAACTAAGAAGCTCTGAACAGCAAGGGATACCATCTACAGAATGAAAAGGCAACCTACATAATTGAGAAAATATTTGCAAATTATATCAGATAAAGAAATGGAATGGCAACCTACTTCAGTATTCTTTCCTGTAGAATCCCATGGACAGAGGAGACTGGCAAGCTATAGTCCATAGGGTCGCAAAGAGCTGAACATGACTGAAGTGACTTAACATAATATTAACATATCAGATAAGGGGTTTCCTGGGTGGCTCAGTTGGTAAAGGATCTGGTTGCAATTCAGGAGGCCCAGGTTTGATCCCTGGGTGGGAAAGATCCCCTGGAGAATAAAATGGCTACTCACTTCAGTGTTCTTGCCTGGAAAATCCCATCAAAAGAGGAACGTGGATGTTTAGAGTCCATGGAGTCACAAAGACACAACTCTTATCAGATAAGAAATTAATATTCAAAATATACAAAGACGTCATAGAACTCAATAGCAAAAAATAAATAAAATAAAATCAATTTGAATTAAAAATGCACATAGAAACTGAATACATATTTTTCTAAAGAAGACATACAGATGGGCAACAGGATCATGAAACAATGCTCATCATCATCACTAATTATCAGGGAAATGCATATCAAAACCACAATGATGTATACTCCCACACATTTCCACTATCAGGAAGATAAGAAATATCATTGTGTTAGTTCAGATGTACACTGTTAATGGGACAGAAAATTGGTGTTGCTATTCTGGAAAACTATATTGAAGGTCCTTAAATTAAAAGGAGAATTACCATGCATGCATGCTAAGTTGCTTTAGTCGTGTCCAATTCTTTGCAAGCCCATGGACTGGACTGTAGCCTGCCAGGCTCCTCTGTCCATGGGATTCTCTAGGCAAGAATACTGGAGGGAGTTGCTGTGCCCTCCTCCAGGAGATCTCCCAAACCCACCACGTCTCTTACATCTCCTGCGCTGGAAGACAGGTTCTTTACCATTAGCACCACCTGGAAATTACCATATAATCCATCAATTCCACTTCTGGGCATTTATTCAAAGGAAATGAACACACTAACTCAAAAATATATGCACCTCATATTCACCACAGCAAACAGTCAAGATACAGACACAACCTAAGTGTCTGGATCCATGGATGAATGGGTCAAGAAAATGTTGTATAAATACACAATGTAATATTACTCAGCCAGAAAAAAAAGATGAAATAATGCCATTTGCAACAACATGGACCTAGAGAGCATTATGCTAAATAAACTAAGTGAGAGAAAGACAAACACTGTTCAATTTCACTTGAATGTAGAATGTAAAAAAAAAAAAAAAAAACAACTAGATATGGGGGGTGAATTAAAGCTAGAGGATTGGGGGTTTGAAGAAGGGATCACAAAATACAAGTGAAAGTGAAAGTCACTCAGTCATGACTGAGTCTCTGTGACACCATGGACTGTCCATGGAATTCTCCAGGCCAGAACACTGGAGTGGGCAGCCTTTCCCTTCTCCAGGGGATCCTCCCAACCCAGGGATTGAACCCAGGTCTCCCGCATTGTGGGTGTATTCTTCACCGGCTGAGCCACAAGGGAAGTCCAGGAATACTGGAGTGGGTAGCCTATCCCTTCTCCAGTGGATCCTCCCGACCCAGGAATTGAACTGGGGTCTCCTGCATTGCAGGCAGATTCTTTACCAACTGAGCTATGAGGGAAGCCCCAAAAAGTACAGACTCCCACTTAAAATAAATAAGCAACGGAACGTAATGTACAACATGATGACTAGTGATGCTTTACTGTATATTTGAAAGTTGCTCAATTATATTTGAAATATTCTCATCACAAAAATAAATTTTCTAATTATCTGTGTTGATGTGTTTCAACTAAACTTGATGTGGTGATAACTGTGTAGTACATACAAATATCAAATCATTAAGAGGTACACCTGAAAGTAATATGTTATATGTCAAGTATATATCAATAAAATATATAAATATGTTTGAATTCCACCCATCTCTTCTCCCAAAAGGATGTACATCTGAAAAACTTTTCCACGTTGAAAAATTTTAAGTGATTTAGAGAGAATTAAAGGACATGTTGCTTTTCTCTAGGACTAAAAACTTTCTATGACAATTAGTTAGTAAAGGAATATTTTGGGCTCACCAACATAAAAGGTGCTCAAGTATATTTTATAAGTTTCCATTAACAGAAGCATCATCTCTTTCAGTATTTTCTACTCTTAGAAAATACAATGGAAAAAGAGCAACAATAGTATTTATAATATTTACTTAACCATACTCAAGTACTGAGCAAATATTTTTTTTAAAGGCAGCAAGAATAAGCATCTTATGATCGTACCACAGATATAAAAAATTCTTTATTTATAACAACAACAAAAAAAACCCTCTCGGTTATATACTAAACAAGAAGTCATTTGTTGTGTTTCCTGTGCTCACCCAATGCTAATTTTCAGCATTTGACGTCCTTACCACCCCTGAATTTCCCCAGAGGTGCTGTAAAAGGAAATTTCTTCCTCATCCTTGCCTGCTGCTACAGTGGCCAGGCGGCACCTCTGGATGGTGCATCGGGAGGAGAGACCAGCCGGAGTGGACTTGGGGTGGGGGGTCACTTTTCTAGGGAGGGTGAAACCCCAGCGGATGTCTCTCCCTCCCTCTGCCTCCTCCTCCTTCCTAGACCCCAAACGCTATGACTGGAAAGGTGTCCATGAGGGACTGAGACAGGGCAAGGAGACAGAACCGGGAGACGTACAAGCCACCACTGAAATGTGTGAACCTCCAGCGCCTAACATTAGAAACACAATCCACACTTGTTTACACATGATATGTGTTTCCTAATGGGTGCGAGCCGGATATAAACTAATTCACATTTGGAAGAATAATCTAGTTGCAGTGAAAAATCAGATTTAAAGTTGCTTTACTCTAATTACAAAGGGCCCTGCATGCCAAATTAAGGAGGTTTTTTTTTTTTTTCTCTTTTATTAATGGGTATCATATCTACTGTAGAATGTAATAGATTATACAAGATATTGATTTTACACGTTAAACTGATTTCTTAGACACATCCGATTTGATTATCACATTAAGCTTGTGAAACCAACAGAGGAATTATTTTCGTCCAAATTATACAGGAGATGAAATTCATTCCAAAATTGTGTACTTGCTCTAGGTTACTCAGCCAGTAAGTGATCAAGTTCTAATTCAAACTTCAGTTTTACCCTTTTAATTTGAGGGTTTTTACAGGAATATAACTTTCACTTTTCATTACACTTCCTCCTCACATATAGAATCAGATTCCTCTGACTTCTTTTACACCCAAATAATGCTGACAACTAGGAAACTTCTCCAATTTGAAGCTGATAAATCAATCCAATGTTCCCCAATTTCTTTGAAGCCAGCCACCAGTTTTGTGGAAGACAATCTTTCTGCAGACTAGGGGAAGTTGGGGAGTTGATTGGGGATGATTCACTTTATTTCCATTATCATTACATCAACTTCACCTTAGATCATCAGGTATTAGATCCCGGAGGATGGGGACCCCTGAATTAGACTACTGACATAATATGCCAATGAATAAATATTACATTTAATGAGTATCTTCATTCACACTTTAGCTGTGATTATCATTCAGGAAATCACTTGAGTTTTTGTCTCCAAATTCCGATTTCCTCAATCCTTTAATAGAACAAAACAGAAAAGGGTGCTTAATCCTTCTAAAGTATCCATATTTCATAAGGAAATGAAGGGGGGCTGCTCCTATTATCAAGTTTTAGTTTCCTAACTAATTACTGAATGAAAATGCCAGCTGTCCTTTAGGATCCGAGGGACAGTTGTACTTCCCTGACTGAGGTTCATTTTCCAGCATAGGGGTGTGTTCATTTGAAAGGCTGCATAAGCCACAGTAGGTGCTCTGGCCACTGGATAAAATAATTGATACTGTACAAATGTGTGCTAGAATCTATTTTAAAAAGTCAACTTTTTTTAAAAACCCAAGAATAGGAAGTACTTTTATAAATGCACTCCCTAAAATGGAAGGGCAAAACTCGTCTAAAGCTTAGGGCTGAGCAAAACTGGCCATTTCTTATAGCTGGGAACTGAGCAGAGACAATCACCCACAGCTGACAATTTTGGCAGACACAGAGCAAGGCAGTGACAGAGGTGTGGCCAGAGCTGGAGTCTAAAGACCCCTGCAGCAACCCCAGTGTGAGATTAGCATACTACTTCATCAGCTTAAGTGAAAGGCATAATTTATTAAACAGGAAGTAAGCTACACCACTGGGCAGACATAATCACTGCAAAGTTAATGTGCTCTTACAGGCAGTGGTTTCCCTGAGGATAGCACAGTTTTGAAGAACACTTCAGCATACCGGCCTTCTCACTATGAGGAAAGGAAAGGTACAAAAAAAAAAAAAAAAACCTGGCAAGATGGAAAAATTAACCTTTTAATACAGAATCCACTTAAGACTTCTATTTGAAGGACACATGAAGAGATGCAATGTCATCCTAAAACCATAGGGTATGTGTTTATGCAAAATGTGCCTCCTGCAAAGAAAGAACAATCTCTTTCATGTTTGGATTGCAAACAAGCTTTGAGAAGGGATGAAGGTATTGACCTATATATATTCTGCATGATGAACTTGATACATGAAATTCAACAATCTGAGGAATGGTGGCAATGCTTTTAGCTTCACCATCATGCCCTGTGTAAGGCCCTCCAGTCTTTCTCCAGTGCATATGCATTCTCAAATGTTATCAAAACACTTATCATTTTATAGTCTTTTTTTTAAACTAAACTGTATTGCAGAATCATGTTCATATTGCTACACAGTCACAGATAGTCCCTTAATAGTTTCATAGTATATATTCAGTATTACCGTATATTAAGGACATAACATAATTAATCATTTTACATTATAGGACATTTAGATGCCTTAGGATTTTTCATAATTGTGAACAGTTACTTTTTATTTTTAAATATTTTTTAATATTGAAGACATATTTAAGTATGCAATCTAAAAAAAGGTACTTAGTTTGTTTCCGTGCCTAGGAGAAAGGTTACTTCAGTAAATTTGAAAACATCTCAAAATTCTCTGACATAAAATTCTTAAGTGCTCTCCAAAGACTGTATTCAATACACAACATCATGAGTAATATACAGCAGTCTCGTTGAACCACTGACCTTCTTAATTTCAGACGCTAGATGATAGATATGAAAGGAAAAATGCCAGCTCTACTTTTTTATTATCACCATTTGCATTGTCTCAACTTCTTTATAGTCTTAGTTCTTCAGCCTGATTTTTTTTTTTTAATGCTGAATTCAAAGAAATATTGAATAGGTCAGAAATATGTCCGATCTTATTGTAAAAGTCTGGGCTATGAGGAGCGTTTTATCACTTTAACATTCTGAAGTCTTCAGTGTTTGTGAGAGATCTCATTTCTCTAAATATCAGTACCCAACGCTCTTCTTAGAATTTAATTATCATCTTAAACAAACAAACAAACAAATAACCCAGCTCCCTGTCCATCGCCTTGTGTGTTCACCATCCTCTCCCTTTCCTGACTGGTCAAACTTCAGATCTGTTCAGTCTCGTTCATGCACTGGAGGGACCCAAATATTGACCGTGTGCAGTTGATAGCATATTTGCATTTAATAGTCTCATCTTCCAAAACCTCTTCCTCATGTGAACAAAGCCCCTGACCACCTCGAGTGGATCTGCTGTAAGATTATCCCAATCAGCCTTTCTTTCTTCCATGCTTCAGAGCCCCAGCCCATCCCAATGATCTTCAGATTAAGAACAACTCTGATGATCATTTTTCTCTCCTTTTGCAAAATCTGCAGTGATGCTTCCATTTTTCAGCATCGTTCGATTCTACCCCAAGCACCTCTCAGACCCACTCTTCTTCCCCTTGTCACTGTCCTGGTCCCGTCCCCCTGCGCTGTGCCAGCCGTGTGGTCTATGCCATCACCGCCACCGCCACCTCTGCTGATGCCAACCTGAACCACCTGTCTCTGCGAGGTGGCTTCCTCACTGTCTCCTTGTAAGTCCTCACTTCTAGCTCTCATCGTCAGCATGTTCTCTTTTCCTTGTACGTAACCCTGCTCCCATATATTATTATCCACAGCTCAGTTACAGATCAACACACACTAACCACAAAGGCTGATATAAGACCCCAACATACACTAATCTCTCAGAAGAGAAATAATGCAGATCTACCCAGAGGCACAAAGTTAGGAGACAGCACAGGGCAAAGCTTGGCTGTAATTGTTCTTCTATGACCATTCTTGTGTGACTCCAAGTTGAGAGGCTATGATGAACATCTGAGTCCATGGATCATATCCTAGAAATGTGTTAGGATGAAACAAACACAGCTTACCTCCTCTACTGAGCAAACCGTTCCAAAACAATGTTTCTCCTGATGTAGGTTTGGGCCCTAGGTAGACAACTGACTTATGAAATAAAAAATGTGTATAATTTTGAGTCCCCAGAACTACAGGAAATAAGATAGAGTACAGGTCAGGGAGGGGAGACTGTAAACTAGCAGCTTGATGCTTTGATAACCAACCAGACTGAAAACCTATATGGGCAGCTACAGAGTTCAGCCAGGGTGGAACAGCATCCAGTTGACTTATCTAGTACACCACATGCTGAGAGACTGTGATAAGATGATTTAGAGACTTTGAAATTCAGGACAAAGCCTCACTGAAAAAGAGTAGAAGTTGAGTAGAAAGAGGGGACACAGACTGACAAGTGCAAAATGGTGCCAGGGCAATGGACCTGCCTCTCAGACCATGTTTTGAACGTTGACCTTTACACTCAGGTAAGTGACAAAAGAGAAAGTGTGTGGCAAAGTAAGGAGCTGCATATTATTTATAGAAGGGAATGTAAGGGTGTTTTCTCTAACACAGTGCCATTTCTCTGAGCGTCAGGAGGTGCAGTCATTTCAAACCATACGTGCAGTGCATGGTGTGTGTTGTGTTTGTGTATGGTTTTCAGTGTGCACGGTGTGGTGTGTGTCTGGGGTGTATGCTTTACTACATCTGCAGCTGTGTATCTGGGGGGTAGTTTCTGGGACATGCCTGCCTGTGTGCCATGTGTAATGTCCAATGATGTGAAGAAAGCTTGAAAAATGTTTTCTCCTCAGTGGGGACCAACGTGGAAAATGGAAAAACGTGGGGTCAGTGCATCTGAAACCTTCCTTTCCATAGCGGAGAGGACTTCCTCTTTGAAATTTCTTACTCTCTCTTCCAAAAAATGCTCCTTAGAGTAAAGACGACAATTTTCTAGACAGGTTTCTGAAAGTTAAGAATTTTTTTCTTCTAAAAGAAATCTATAATAAGTTTCAAAAAATGTCTGGAAGCTTTTGGTATGTGTGTGTGTGTGTGTGTGTGTGTGTGTGTGTGTGTGTTAGGGTTACTCATTTGGAGATGACCCCTCCACTCCAGCAAAGCAAGGCAGGATCTGAGACCAGCTGTCTGAATGCCATAACTGCAAAACAGCCAGGTTTCTGAAAGTTAAGAATTTTTTTCTTCTAAAAGAAATCTATAATAAGTTTCAAAAAATGTCTGGAAGCTTTTGGTATGTGTGTGTGTGTGTGTGTGTGTGTGTGTGTGTGTGTGTGTGTTAGGGTTACTCATTTGGAGATGACCCCTCCACTCCAGCAAAGCAAGGCAGGATCTGAGACCAGCTGTCTGAATGCCATAACTGCAAAACAGCCACAATATCATACGAGACAAATAAGGATTGAAACTGGTAGATTTCCCTCATTTGTAAAGCAGTGGTATTTCACAGCTAATGGATCTGACGGTTGTATTACAGCTGGGAATGCAACATGGCAACAGCCAACCAGAGAACATCACAGATTCATTTCTCCTTTCTGCTTCTTTCTTGAAGAATACCATCCATGTTCCTATGTGTCTGTATATGCTGTAACTCTCTGATGTGTTAAAATAAATCCTAAAAATAAGAGGGGGGGGGTGAAGCATAACAGCAAATGATTATTCACTTGATGCCAGTCTTCACATATATTTTGTTTCACCTACATTTTTTTATATAATGATTAGTACTTTCTTATATACTTTAATCTATGCCAGAGAATACTGTGCACTCATGGACTAATTCAAAGCCTTTCCAATTATCTGTGGGGTTTCTGTAAAGGTTCATTTCTTAGTGTCAGTTCAATATTCTGGTTAAGCATAAAGCCTATAATTTTAATTAATGGACCAAAGTACTAATTATTCAGCTTCTTGAGACACAACAATTGCATTATTTATATAGCATGCTATGTTATTTTACCAAGTGGGACAGGATTCCCTTAGAATAACTTGTTTTTATTGTCCCAAAGTTGTTTATAAATGCTCTCAAATGGCTTGGAAATATAGGAAGGAAGTAAACCCAGGGTATGTGATGATAATGTGAAAATATGGGCAGATATAAGTATTAGTGAAAATAATCACTTTAATATTGTATATAATATCTAAATCCAAATTTTCAGATAAGAAAAAATAAAAATAGTGACTAAATTTTCTGGTATCAACGTTCTACACTACAATGCAAAATCACATGTTCACACACAAACGCATTATGGATCACACACTCATATGGACAACTGAACTCTCAGTTACTGAGAAATTTCACAACAGTGCTCCCATTTGAGAAGAGCTCTCTTGAGATAGTTGCATCATCAACGTAACAGGGTTTCTAAATTGACCATTTGGTAAAGTTTACGCTGTTGCTCTAGAAATTACAACATATGTGATAGTGCCATCAAGTAGCACAGTTGGTAAAGAATCTGCCTGCCAATGCAGGAAACGCAAGAGACGTGGGTTTGATCCCCAGGTTAGGAAGAGCTCCTGGAGAAGAAAATGGCAACCTACTCCAGAACTTTTGCCTGGAGAATTTCGTGGACAGAAGAGCCTGGTGTGCTACAGTCCATGGGGTTGCAAAGTGTTGGACATGACTGCCCACACACGTGCACGTCTGAGAGTTCAGCATGCTTCAGAAACATAACTCAAGGTTATATAATTAAAGAGGGAAAAGGTGAAATTTCCAGTGGTTCTGTCTGCACCAGAGTCATCTTTCCAGCCTGACAACCTATGGTTTTTGTGGGAGAATAAAACCAAACGGATCCTTTCGCTGAGAAATTCAGCTTCTTTTGGATAGATAAAACGTTCATACATGAATGCCATGTAGAAAAAATATACTAGAGTGTATGTTCAAGTACCAAACATTTTGACAGTTTCTAACAGCAGCAGTAATGAGACTCCACAGGAGAGTTTCTGAAGTGGGTCCTGAACAGTGCTAAGAAAGGGTCGGTACCAGTCCTGCCTCTCCCCACCCCACCCCTGTCACCAGGTCAATAGAATGGTCAATACCACCTGCATCCAGGCATGTACAGATGTGAGAAGTGGACCATAAATAAGGCTGAAACCCAAAGAACTGATGCTTTCAAAACGTGGTGCTGGAGAAGAGTCTTGAATGTCCCTTGGACAATGAAGGATATCAAGTCAGTCCATCCTAAAGGAAATCAACCTTGAGGATTCATTGAAAAGGTTGATGCTGAAGCTGAAGCTCTAACACTTTGGCCACTTGATCTGAAGAGCTGACTCACTGGAAAAGACCCTGATGCTGTGAAAAATTGAGGGCAGGAGGAGAAGGGTACGACAGAGGATGAAATGGTTGGATGGAATCACTGACTCAGTGGACATGGATTTGAGAAAGCTCCAGGAGATAGTGGAAGACACAGAAGGCTGGTGTGCTGCAATCCATGAGGTCCCAGAGTCAGGCACGACTTACCAACTGAATAAATAGGAACAATTTTTCTAAGAAATGAGAGCAGATTCTAACCCCCAATGTTCTACTCACTGCAGTCCATTTTATTAACAAGTGCTGTGAGATGTCATGTCAAAATGCCTTAGAGAAAACTGCAGGTATACAAACATATACGGCAGTCAGTCATTTTTTCCTGTTCATGCATCTGGATCACATACATATCTTCCAATGCTTTACCTTCATGAAAGAATCAATGTCTGACATAAGAACAAAAGCTGCATGAAAAATGAACCAATAAATTAGAAAATTAGGTTTCTATAACTCAGTTAACAAGCATCCAGTATTTACCCAGAATTGTGCCAGATATTCTGAAATATATGATCTTGGTTTTCAGATGTAAAAGAATTTTGTCATACAACATTGATGTTAACATAAATATGATTTTTTAAATGGCTAATGAAGCCAATGTGCAGCCATAATTCGACTGAGCTGTACACAATAACTGAATCAATGCAATTAATTGGTTCTAAGTTCAAAACATATTTTACACAGGGTAATCAATTCAACCTTTTTCATTCTTCTTGAGAATCCTTTCAACACTGAATTCTGAATTATATACTTTAATAGTCTTTGCATCAATTTTTTTAAAAAACCACAGAAATATCATAATGGCAAATATGTACTAGAATATGCAAAATAATATGACCTTCTCTTGACTCATAAATACAGAATGAGAAATCTCATGATTATCCTTTGCTCATATTTTCTCTCCTTTGAAAATTCAAGCATTGTTGAAATTTGGAAATATCACAGTGAGAAATATATTAATCCTTGAGTAGAATAAAGTGGTTTTTAAAAGGCAAACACTCATTGCTGTTAACCTTTTTAATAACCACTTGAAACCTCAAGCAATTGAGATATTCCCTCTAAACCACAGAGGGTGCTGAGATGCCAGGAGCGTAGGACCACAGATGCAAGAACTGTAATCTCTGGTATGATCTTTCAGGACAATTATTATTTTTTCACCTTTGACTCTGCTTTTGTTGCGATCTAGTAGATAGCTCCAGGAATGTTTTAGAGTAAATAAATGCTGTTCCAAGTGTTTTCTTTTGTAAAAATTATACAGTCTGGGGTAATCAGACCTGCATTAAGTCTCTGCTTTACCAAGACTATTTCCATATATGTGTGTGTGTGAAAGAGACAGAGATTACCTCCATAATAGTCTTTTTTTTAATTGAGTCAAAAGTGATACAGACAGTGATTTTTCCAATTAATGTGTCACGGAGACTGCCGCCGCTGCTTATTTTTACTGTTGCACATGAAATCTTAGGAAAGGGGTGAATCTTTCTAAGAAAAAAACAGAAAATCTGGACTATGAATCCTGGGTACTGAATGGAAGTCTAACACACATCAAGTGAATCCTCACTTTTCAACAGACAGAAGCTTTTCTTAAATGAATTCAAAAGAAAGATCACAGTAAATAATACTGACTTGTTAATAAGTCTAAAGATAAAGTTTTATGGCAAAAAAAAAAAAAAAAACCTACATGGGTGAATTGCTTACTGTATTGTTAAGTAAAATAAAATTAAAAAAAATAAAATAAAACCCATTACATATAAATTTAAAAAAAAATGCAGAAGCCTATGGAATCAACCAGCAGGCATAATGGTGAACAGAAGCTTTCAGATGGACCAAGCTTATCACAAGGAAGGAGGAACAGCGAACTTAGAAGCAGGAAGGAGAGAGAGATGGGGTTTGTTGTGTATACTGAGAGCTCAGAGTCTGGGCTCAGGAATCCTCCCTGGAAGCTGGCTTGAGGGAGGGACGGAGTTGTGACTTTCCAGCTGAAGTCATCCCCAGCTCACTCATATTTTCCTGCTTGTCCTTTTTATGCACACCCCCCACACAGAAGCTTCCTTTTACACAGCCAAGTATCTGATGCATTTCAGCCATTCACTAAATAGTTGTTTAACACATCTTTTTTTACTAAGTCCAACCATTATGGTGGAATAAACATATGTTCTGCTCCTCAGGTGTGCTGAGAGGGAAACGGTTGAGACTCCTGCAGCTCCTCCTTGAGGATTTAACAGACTGGTTCATCTGTACCAGCCATTCACTAAACATCTGGGTACCTAATGAGAACTCAGAACTAACTCTTTTCTCATTGTGTAAAATGGTGGGCTGGTTTTTCTCACACAAATTTGCAGCTGAGTTGTGCCTGCCTGTAAACAAGTACCACTTACAAATTTATCCAATTACATTAGTAGGGATATCATATAATATCTGTATCCTGCTAGGCTAATCTGTCCATTGAATTCTGCAGGCAAGAATACTGGTGTGGATTGCCATTCCCTTTTCCAGGGATCTTCGCAACCCAGCGATCGAACTTGTGTCTCCAGCACTGTGGGCAGATTCTTTACCATCTGAGCCACCTGGGAAGCCCATAATATCTGTACCTATTAATAACTAACCATTGTTACTAACTCTATACAATTTGAATGTCAAAATAATTATTGCAAGTACTGGAATTATGCATTCATGGGCTTCCCTTGTGACTTGGCTGGAAGAATCCGCCTACAATGCAGGAGACCTGGGTCCAATCCCTGGGTTGGGAAGATCCCCTGGAGAAAGGAAAGGCTACCCACTCTAGTATTCTGGTCTGGAGAATTCCATGGACTCCCCATGGACTAGTCCATTGGGTCTCAAAGTGTCAGACATGAGTAACTTTCACTTTAAAAGAAAATGACATTTGATAACTCTTCAGGGCTTTTTAAAGTAAAAATTCCACTTTCTTATTTCCACAAACAGAATCCAAGATCTTCGCTATGAGACTCTTAGCCCACCTCTCACTTTCTACCTACAAGCTCTCTTGCACACATTGGTTCTATCTGTATCTCTAGTCTCTGTGTGTGTACATAATACACAAAAATTTGTATTAAGGATAACAGATCATATGCAAGTAATGAAATAAATCTTGCATTCAGGAGCTACTTAGAAAATGCAGATAAGTACTCACTAATTATTATAACTATTTTTTTTTTTTTAAGAAAAGAAAACTCAATTTTATTATTATTTTTTTTTTTTTTGCAGGGGAAAATGGACAAAGGAAAGGATCAATGAGGGTGGGAGGGAAATAGGAAGAAAGAAGGGGAGTGATGGTGGGGAGGAGTATATGTAATTTCTTAACCAATGGCTTTCTGTTTTTGATCACAAAGAACACTTAAAAAAAATCATGTTGAATTTTACCACAATATATTATTTAGGACAGGATCACATTTGTCACCTCTTCCTCCCTACTACCCAAAGTGGTACCAAACCCCTAAATTGTCAATAAACCTTTACAGGGTGAACAAATAAGTCTTTTTTTTTTTTTTAAACTCTCCTGAGTGAACTGAATTTTTTGAGGCTCATAAGTGAATATGTTTTGCTCTTTACTTTGTCTATTACAGCCAGATTATATGAGTGGGGTATTAAAGTCTCCCACTATTATTGTATTGCTGCATATTTCTTCTATCATATTAATTAATGTTTGTCTTAGATATATCAATGCTCCAATGTTGGGTGCATATATATTTATAATTGTTATAACTTCTTTTTGGATTGTTCCTTTAAGTCACTATGTGTAACCTTCATTGTTTCCTTTTCAGGATCTTTAAAGTCAATTTTATCTGATATAAGTATTGCTACTCCTGTTTTCTTATGGTCCATATTTGCATAGAAAATCTTTTTCCAGGCCTTCATTTTCAGTCAGTATATATCCCATATTTTAGGGTGGTTCTCTTGTAGACAACATATATAGGGGTCTAGTTTTTATATCCATTTGACCCATTTTAGTCTTTTGGTTGTCTCTTGTAGACAAGGTATGTAGGGGTCTTGTTTTTGTATTGATTCGGCCAATCTTTGTCTGTTGATTAGGGCATTCAGCCCATAAACGTTTAAAGCAATTATTGATAAATAAGATTTACTTTATTATTTTGGGTTCGAATTTATACACTCTTTTAGTGATTCCTATCTAGAGAATGTCCTTTAGTTTTTGTTGGAGAAATGGTTTAGTGGTGCAAAATTCTCTCAACTTTTGCATATCTGTAAAGCTTTTGATTTCTCCTTCATATTTGAATGAGATCCTTGCTGGATACAATAATCTAGGCTGTAAGTTATTTTCTTTCATCACTTTAATTACGTCTTGCCATTCCCTCCTGGCTTCTGGCTTGGAGAGTTTCTATTGAAAGATCAGCTGTTATCCTTATGGGAATTCCCTTGTGAGTTATTTGATGTTTTTCCCTAGCTGCTTTTAATATTTGTTCTTTATATTTAATCTTTGTTAATTTGATTAATATGTGTCTTGGGGTGTTTTGTCTTGGGTTTATCCTGTTAGGGACTCTCTGGATTTCTTGAACTTGAGTGGTTATTTCCTTCTCCATTTTAGGGAAGTTTTCAACTATTATCTCCTCAAGTATTTCCTCATGATCTTTCTTTTTATCTTCTTCTTCTGGAACTCCTATGATTTGAATGTTGTAGCGTTTGATGTTATCCTGGAGGTTTCTGAAATTGTCCTCATTTCTTTTGATGCATTTTTCTTTTTTCTCGTCTGAGTCATTTATTTCTAGGATTCTATCTTCTAATTCACTAATCCTATCTTGTGCCTCTGTTATTCTACTATTTGTTGCCTCCAGGGTGTTTTGGATCTCATTTATTGCATTATTCATTATGTGTTGACTCTTTTTTATTTCTTCTAGGTCCTTGTTAAACCTTTCTTGCATCTTCTCAATCCTTGTCTCCAGACTCTTTAACTGTGATTCCATTTTGATTTCGAGATTTTGAATTAATTTCGCTATCATTATTTGGAATTCTTTATCAGGTAGATTCCCTATCTCTTCCTCTTTGGTTTGGTTTGGTGGGCATCTATCCTGTTCCTTTAGCTGCTGGGTATTCTTTTGTCTCTTCATTTTGTTAAAATTGCCAAGTTTAGAGTGTCCTTACTATATTCTGGTAGTTTGTTGAATTCTCTTTATTGAGGTGGTTTACAGGTCTTTTCAATATCTGATCTCTGCCCTGTTACAGAGGGGGCGGATATGAACACCCAAATCTAAACCGGCCAGGTTCAGGCACTCGGATAATCCTCAGAAGCACAGACGTGGTTGAGTCTGCGTTTTATGCCCTTCCCAGATCCGAGTAGCGCAGGTGATGAAATGTTCAGCGAGCGCAGCTGCTGCGACTTATCGCCTCTCTGCCGCTCAGTTTTCTGGGTATACAAACAGCGCACTTTCTCAGGCAGATGTTGACCATCTAGAGCCCCAAGAAGCGTGAGTCAGCACAGAAACCTACTCACAGTTCCGTTAGACAGTGTCTCTCTAGGGCTGTAATTGCCCGCCTCCGGCCCTGGCTGCCTGTCACCGGAGTGGGACGGCCTGCAGCTGGCCAACTCTGTGCAGCCCTTTGTTCCGTAGGTAGTCCTGGTGGTGTCTTAAGTTAGGGCTGGTTTTTGATGTAGTAGATAACCAACAGTCTGGTTATTTCGCTCAGATAGCACTCGAGATAGCCAGGCCAAATCCTTTCTCAAAGCAATGCAGGCCTCGCCGCTCCTCCTAGCCCAGCCCCCGCTTGCCAATAGCAAATGCTGGTGTCCGCGCCACTTCTCCGCAAAAGGAGTTACCGCAGGGCTCGTTTTCTCATTTTGAAGACAAAGAGTTGTCTTTCTAAGTGCCTGATGTCCTCTGTCGGCATTCAGAAGTTGTTTTATAGGATTTATTCAGCATTCAAATGTTCTTTTAATGGATTTGTGGAGGAGAAAGTATTCTCCCCATCTTACTCGTCCGCCATCTTAGCTCCTCCCCTATTATAACTATTGAAAAAGAGTTTTTAGGTTTAATAGTGAGAGTTAAAAAAAAAAAAAAAACTTGATTGAGCTACTTATCCTTGAATTAGTAATCAAAAATGGCACACCTTTTAAATTCAAGACTTTCACCAACTCTGCTTCACACGTCACTCACTTTCAACTCAAGGTTTAATAGGATTGTTATGAAAACTCAAATATAGTGTTTCTACACTAATTGCGCCTGTCAGTCAATAGTTAGTATATTCTGCTGTTGCTGTTCAGTCACCCAATCATGTCAGACTCTTTGCGACCCCATGGACTGCAGCCTCCCTGCATGTCAGGCCTCCCTGTCCCTCACCATCTCCTGGAGTTTGCCCAAGTTCATGTTCTTTGAATTGGTGATGCTGTCCAGCCATCTCATCCTCTGATGCCCTCTTCTCCTTCTGCCCTCAATCTTTCATAGCATCCAGGGCTTTTCCAATGAGTCATCTGTGTGCATCAGATGACCAAAATCCTGGAGCTTCAGTTTCAGCATCAGTCCTTGCAGTGAATATTCAGGGTTTGATCTCCCTTAAGACCTGATTTGATGTCCTTGCTTTCCAGGGGATTTTCAGGAGCCTTCTTCAGCACCACAGTTCAAAGGCATCAATTCCCTGGTGCTGTGCCTTCTTTACGGTCCAGCTCTCCCATACGTGACCACTGGGAAGAGCACAGCCTTGATCATACAGACCTTTGTTGGCAGAGTAATGTCTCTGGTTTTCAACACAGTGTCTGGATCTGTCATAACTTTCCTGCTAAGAAGCAACTGTCTTCTGATTTCATGGCTACAGTCACTATCCACTGTGGTTTTGGAGTCCAAGAAGAGGAAATCTGTCACTCCTTCCACCTTTTCCCCTTCTTTTTGCCATGTAGTATTGGGGCCGGATACCATGATCTTAGTGTTTTAATATTTAGTCTTAAGCCATCTCTCTCATTCTCCTCCTTCCCCTTCATCAAGAGCCTCTTTAGTTTCTCTCTGCTTTCTGCCATTACAGTGGTATCATCCACATATCTGAGGTTGTTGTTTCTCCCACCTATCTTGATTCCAGCTTGTAACTCATCCAGCCTGGCATTTCTCATGATATGCTCAGTGTATAGGTTAAACAAACAGGGTGACAGCAGACAGCCCTGCCGTACTCCTTTCTCAATCTTGAACCAATCAGTTGCTCCATACAGGGTTCTAACTGTTGCTTCTGACCTGCATACAGGCTTCTCAGGAGACAGGTAAGACAGTGTGGTATTCCCATCTCTAAGAGCTTTTCACAGTTTGTCATTTACCGACATAATGAATGCAAAACCTTGGTGGCATCCTCCTTTAGGGATTTGAATAGTTCTGCTGGAATTTCATTGTACCCACTAGCTTTATCAACAGCAGTGTTTCTGTTGATTTCACAGCCCACTTGATTTCACACTCAAGAATGTCTGGTTCTTTGTGACTAACCATAACATCTTAGCAATCCAGCTCATTAAAATCTTTTTTATACAGTTCTTCCGTGTATTCTTTCCAACTCTTCTTGATCTCTTCAGAATCTACTAGGTCTCTACTGCTTTTATCCTTTATTGTGCCCACCTTTGGGTAGAAAGCTTCCTTGATGTTTCCAATTTCCTGAAGAGATCTCTAGTCTTTCCCCTTTTGTTGTTTTCTTCTGTTATTAAACACTGTTCATTGAAGAAGGCCTTCTTGTCTCTTCTACCTATTCTCTGAAACTCTGAATTTAGTTGGATGTACTGTCCCTCTCTCCCTTGCTTTTTGCTTCTCTTCAGTCTTCCACTATTCATGAAGCCTCCTCAGAACCACTTTGCCTTCTTGCTTTCCTTTTTCTTTGGGATGGTTTTGTTTGCCACCTCCAGTACAATTTTATGGACCTCTGTCCATAGTTCTTCATAGATCTAGTCCCTGGAATCTATTTGTTATCTCTACTGTGAATTCACATGGGATTTGAGTTAGTCATACCTGGCTAGCCTAGTGTTTTCCCTGGTTTTCTTTAGTTTAAGCCTGAAATAGTTATATGAAGCTGATGATCTGAGCCACAGTCAGCTCCAGGTCTTGTTTTTGCTAACTGTATACAGCTTCTCCATCTTTGGCTACAAAGAATGTAATGAATTTGATTTCAGTATTGACCATTTGTTGATGTCCATGAGTAAAACCATCTCTTGTGTTGTTGACAAAGAGGATTGGCTATGATTAGTGCATTCTCTTGGCAAAATTCAGTTAGCCTTTACCCTGCTTCACTTTGTTTTCCAGGGCCAAACTTGCTGTTACTCCAGGTATATCTTGACTTTCTACTTTTGCATTCCAATCCCCAATGATGAATAGAACATCTTTTTAGGTGTTAATTCTAGGAGGTCTTCTAGGTCTTCATAGAACTGATCAACTTCAGCTTCTTCAGCCCCTTCAAGGATCACTGCCTTGTTGTGATGAACGGACTTGCATAATTCAATGAAGATATGAGCCATGCTGTGCAGGGCCACCTAAGATGGATGGGTCATAGCAGAGTTCTGACAAAATGTGATCCACTGGAGGAGGGAGTGGGTAACCACTGCAGTGCACCTGCCATGAGAACTTCATCAACTGTATAAAAGGCCAAAAAGGTGTGACACCAAAAGATGAGTCCCCCAGGTCTGAAGGTGTCCGATATGCTACCGGGGAAGTGGAGGAGAATTACCCATAGCCCCAGAATGAATGAAGTGGCTGGGCCACAGCAGATATGACACGCAGTTGTTGATGTGTCTGGTGGTGAACATAAAATCGGATGCTGCAAAGATCAGTATGTCTAGGAACCTGGAATATTAGGTCTGTGAATTAAGGTAAATTGGACATGGTCAAGCAGGAGATGGTAAGAATAAACATCAACATCCTAGGACAGCAAACTAAAATGGATGGGAATGGGCGAACTTAATTCAGATGACCATTATATTTACTACTGTGGTCAAGAATCCCATAGAGGAAACAGAGTATCCTTCTTAATTAACGAAAGAGTCCAAAATATAGTACTTGGGTGCAACCTCAAAAATGACAGAATGATCTTGGTTCTTTTCCAAAGCAAGCCATTCAACATTACAGTAATCCAAGTTAGCATATAATAATAGTTAATTTTAAACTATTTGAAAAGCTAACTTTTACTCATAAATTACAGTGAAGTTTACAGAGACAAAGTTATCAGGGCTCTGCTCTAAATGAAGGTGGATTCTGAAAAGTGCAGAGTTAGAGGCAGGTTTTTAATTTTAGCCTTTGCAGTAAAAGTAAAAGCCGCAAAGATAACAACTGTGCTGTACTTTCTAAATAGTAAATGTGGAGGCCTTGCTTGCCATGCACTTTGCATTCAGGAGTGTCCATTATCTGAGCAAGTAACCCTCCTCTGGTTTCATCAGTGGTCCTCACCTACAGATGGGGAGTAGAGTAAAATGGGAGACTTTAAAAGTTGCTAGCTCTTGCCTGGAAAATCCCATGAATGGAGGGGCCTGGTAGGCTGCAGTCCATGGGGTCGCTGGAAGTCGGACATGACTGAGCGACTTCACTTTCACTTCTCACTTTCATGCACTGGAGAAGGAAATGGCAACCCACTCCAATATTCTTGCCTGGAGAATCCCTGGGATGGGGAGCTTGGTGAGCTGCCGTCTATGGGGTCGCACAGAGTCGGATACGACTGAAGCGACTTAGCAGCAGCAGCAGCAACATTTCACATTATACTCCAGATCAATTAACTCAGAATCTCTCAGGAAAGGACCTGAACATTTATTTTTTGTAAACTTCCCCACTTCTTTTTTTTTTTTCTTTCTTCAAATATCAAAATAACAGATATTTCCATATTTGGCTTTGCTGGAGGGGTAGTAGGGACCAGATTTATCCTTCCACTGGAAACAGCCAAAAAGAGAAGAAAAGATCAGAGAAAAGTAAAGAGAAATTAAAATAGAAAAGAAAGGGGAAGGGAAAAGAAGAAGAAAAGAATCAAGAGTTTGTGGATGTTGACTGACAGCTCATACTGGGCACTGACCTCCGCAGGACAAAATCAATCCACTGCCCGCTCTGTTCAAGCCCCCACAAGAGCAGGGAAGAGTCTGGCCGCCTCCTTTAGTAGAGGAGGGCAGAGGTGAGACTAGGTGAGGCCAAGGCTGCTTGCATCCCAGGGCAAACACCAGGGAAGAGACAGATGTTCAGAGGAACACACTGAGGAGCCTGGCAGTCTCGGGCTGAGAATCAGCATGCCCATGGACCCAGTCGCCCGCAGCCTAGATAGGGCTGCAATGATGCAGCAGCCGGAGCAGCAGGAGACTTCCTGGAGCCCGTGCAGGGCGGGCGTCTGGGCCCCCCAGCCAGAGCCGGAAGAACCCGCAGTGTAGGAGCTTCAGGGAAGAGCTCGGAAAGATACTGCCTCAGGAATGAGGAAAAACCTTAGAATGTAGCCTCTACTGACCCAGGGAAGAGGCAGATAGAATGCCCCCAATGTGAGAGGCAATACTTGATGAGAAATCAGATGCGAACATACAGTGAAGGTTGGAAGCCACTCAAAGTTCTCTCCCTGACTGAGAAGACAGTAGGAAACCAAAGAAAATTCAGAATAAAAAGACCTAGACCTGTTCAATATCACTCAGAAATGGATGCAAAGGTCTGGACTTAAGAAAGAGAAAAGAGAGTTTGGGTGGATTAAATGGGGAGGTGAGTAGTGTGCTCAGTCTTGTCCGACTCTGTGACCCCAGGCTCCCCTGTCCATGGCACTTTACAGGCAGGAATACTGGAGAGGGTTTCCGTGTCCTCCTCCGGGGGATCTTTCTGACCCAGAGATCTAACCTGCATCTCTTGCATTTTCTGCATTGGCAGATGGGTTCTTTACCAGTAGTGGAACCTGGGGAGCCCAAATAGAGAAGGGATGGTGAGTCTAATGGAGGAATTTAGTGGAAAGTTAAGTATAACAACATGGAAATCAGAAAAAAAAAAAATCACAAACCAATGCTTGGTTCTGAGAGTCCAGTACAAACAGGCCATAGCTGAAGCTTTGGAAATAAGTAATGCACAAACACACAATGTAGAGGGCAAAGGAGAGAAGAAACTGGCCACAGCCTTGAGAAGCATCTGCTTTTGAAGATCACACAGAGGGATAGGACGCCACAAAGGATACAGGAAAGTGAGAGATGCACAGAAAGAATCGGAGTGGGTCTGTGCTAGGACCTCCACAAAGGGGAAGATCTTAAGTAGCAGAAGGTACCCAGAACGTTCCTGCAAAAGCAGAAAACCCAGCTGCAGCTCCTGCTACATGGACAACTGGCCCTGACACATCACAGGACTCTCATACATTACATAATCAAGAAAGGACATATTGCTTTTCTTTAAAAACGATAGAAAAGTTCCCTGCAAGCTCCCACTTCACAGTTGTTTGTTCTTTAAACCTTTTTTTCCTCTGTTTTGTTTCCTTATGTTTTTTGTCTCCTTCCTTTGACAGAATGATTTTAAAAGAGAATAAAAATAGACAGCAAGTTAAAAGGAAGGTTAATGAAAATGGAAAAACTCTGCTGACGTATTTCATTGTGCAAATTGCAGAACCAGCTCACAATCAGTTAGACTGTTTGCTGCGGCCAGGTTGCTGCCTGCTGGTTCCTGGACATGAACCCTTCTCTGGGCTGCCTGCCTTCATCACTGTGTTACTTTCTGCAGCTCTAACTTTGCTTCCTGGGGAGTGCTCATCACTGTCATTCAGCTTCACAGACAATATGAAATAAGAGAGGAGGAAAAAAAAAAAAAACAAACAGATGCAGTAACTGTTTACAGAATGCACTTTTGGTTTAGATACAGATAATAAAAGTATGAAACTAATTTCTAACAAGAAATCTAGGGTTGAAAATTTTGTTAACTTTAATTTTTAAAGGGCAAAGATTATATATAAATGGTATGTATAATATATTTATAGAAAATGTATGAATTTTTACCTAACTAAAAAAAAAATTACATTCTGATTCCACTTGTTTGACTCAGTATGAGTAGAATGCTAGATTTCTATTAAAAAATAGATATGCAACAAGCAGCAAAGTTTTACTGTCTAGGACAGGGAACTATAGTTAATATTTTAAAATAACCTGGAAAATAATCTCAAAAATAATCTGTGTGTATACATATATGTGTGTATATATATATATACACACACACATGTATATGTGTGTGTGTATATATATATATATATATCTCTGAATCACCTCATTGTGTATCTGAAACATTATAAGTCATACTTCAAATATATATACACACACACACACACACACAAAGAAAAAAAAGCCAAAGATGAAATTCAATTTGTCTTACTAAAATGTCTTCTATAAGTGTAAGATTTGGTTTGAAATTAAAACATTTTGTTAAAAGCTTATTTTTCATTTGGAATTTGTATATTTAAAATTGTTTTTTCCCTTCTGCATAACAGGCATATTTTTTCACTGTGATCTAGATGTTGAATAAAACTACTGCTATAACATCCACTGGTAAAATTTATCTCCCTAGGAAAGATTAACAGTTACTAAGCAGAGGTGACTGAGCACCCACTGCTTACCAGGCTCTGTACAGGTCATGTGTCTGTTTTATTTGAGGTATGAAATAGTAACTCTGCAACTGCATGCATGAAGAAATAAATATTCACCAACAGTCTTACTCAAGGTCACATTTCAAGATAGCAACTAATCAGCTTTGGATCCAAATTCTATTCATTTTCTGTTAAGTTGAACTCACTTGAGACAAAATTCCTTGTCTCAAGAAATAGCAATTCCATTCCTATCTGTGAAATATCACTTCCTCATATCTCAAAAATATCAAACGTGAGATCAAAGACATCTCTCAGCACTACTAATCTCTTAAAACATTTTTCTCTTTATTCCTTTACATTTTTGTGGCCATAAAATTTACATGTAACATTTTATTAGTTTCATATGTACAACATAATGATTCAATAGTTGTGTATTTTGTGAAATGATCACCCCAATGTCTAGTTAACATCCATCATCATATATAAAGACATTTTTTCCCATGGTGAGAACTTTTAAGACCTATTCTTTTAGCAACTTTCAAATATATCAATACAATTTGTTATTAATAATTATAGTCACAAGGTTGTACTATTTTCTACTGTTTAAGTAGTTTAAATATTTGTAACTTTCATAAATATCTGTTGTCATATATAAGGTAATAAATGACACACTTATCAAATGTGAAGTGTTGTTCTTGCTTTTCATACAAAGTAAAGCCACTGTGGTAAGAAATGTCAATAGCATATTTACCAATGATAAAATTGCCCTTCCCCTTTGAATCTACATGTTCATCCTACTTAAAAGTATTTTATAAGCTATACTTAGGTATGATCTTTGTTGCTGCTCTTTCAGGAATAGTTGCCTAGGGATTTTAAGTTAGAAATCTGACAACCTATCCCCTCTGTTTTCAAGAGACTTAAAAATACCACAATGGCTTAGAAGTCCAAGCAATTTTTTTTTTGACAGAAAAAGTATAACTAAAGCTCATGAGATATCTTTATTGCTTTTACTTTGTGTACATTTTAGACTGTTTAATTTGCATTTTCTTTTATTGTAATGGAGTCTAATATTCAGAAGAGTTTTTGTCTGATATTTATGTTTATAGTTATTATTTCTCTTGGGTTTCAGCTATCAGTTTTTCTTTGTAAGTAAAGACTAGTGATCAAGGCCCTGGAGAATTATGGTATAATATATAAAAATTATTCAGCAGGCAAATCCAGGTATATGTCAAGTCTATATTGAATAGGTTGTTTACATTAAACCTTTCACGGTAAGGAACAAGTGTAGAGATTCTGAAATGAAATGTTTTATGCCTTAGATGTTGAAAAATGCACAGAGCACAGAAATTCAAATTGGTAAATGTTTGAAAGAGAATACTTATCTTATTTATATACTGGCTTCCCTGGTAGCTCAGCAGTAAAGAACCCACCTGCCAATACAGGAGATGCAAATTCGATCACTGGGTTGGGAAGATCCCCTAGAGAAGGAAATGGCAACCAACTCCAGTATTCTTGCCTGGGAAATCCCATCAACAGAGAAGCCTGGTGGGCTACCGTTCATGGGGTTGCCAAGAGTCAGACACGACTTAGCAACTAAACAACAACAACTGTATATATAGAAAACTTTTAGGCAATTTCTCCTTGGAAAGAAAAGTGAAGTCACGCAGTTGTATGCAACTCTTTGCGACCCGTTGATTGTAGCCTGCCAGGCTCCTCTGTCCATGGGATTCTCCAGGCAAGAATACTGGAGTAGGTTGCCATTTACTTCTCCAGAGGATTTTCCTGACCCAGGGATCAAACCAGGGTCTGCTGCATTGCAGGCAGGCAGACACTTTTCCATCTGAGCCACCAGGGAAGCCCCTGAAATTTGACGCAATTTAGGAGTTCATGAAATAATCTTGTTGTAATCAATTTACAATATATATGTCTCAAATCATTACGTAAGAGTACACCTGAACCTCACAGAATGTTATATGTGAATTACATGTCAGCTAAACTGGGGGTGAGGAGAAAAGACTTTACAACAAAGAGTATCCAAACAAATATTCAATAAAGCAGAAGTTTTAGGATGCATTCGTCTGATCCACCATCCCTCCTTAAAAATTTGATCCAAGAGGACCCTGGTGCCAGTTTTACAGACTACATATTTTACAAAAGCATGTGTGGATCTGTCACTTCAAGGGCCACCATGACATGAATTTTAAGTAGTTTCTGTAGTAATCTTGAATTTTGAAGGCCATTAGAGTTCATAACTCTTGAGAGTCTCTTCGACAGCAAGATCCAACCAGTAAATCCTAAAGGAGATCAACTCTGAATACTCATCAGAAGGGCTGATGCTGAAGCTGAAGTTCCAATACTTTGGCCACTTGATGCAAAGAGTCGACTCACTAGAAAAGACCCTGATGCTGGCAAAAATTGAGGGCAGGAGGAGAAGGGGACAACAGAGGATGAAATTGTTGGATGGCATCACCAACTCAATGGACATGAGTTTGAGCAAACTCTGAGAGATGGTAAAGGACAGGGAAGTCTGGTGAACTGCAGTCCATGGGGCGCAAACAGTCGGACATGACTTGGTGACTGAACACCAACAGAGTTCATAAATTTTTATGTTTTGTTTGACAACTTCCCATGTTTCACGATTCTGCCCCCTCACTAAATTTCCTGCATACTTCAGATAGCCCAGGTGAGTGTGACCCATCTTCTTCAGTACCTTTCTGCAGGCAGTTTCTTTATGCCTAGTTATCATTCTTCTTACATGTCTGTGTTTTGAAGCTCTATTCATCTTCCCAGACCCAGCTCCTATCTTACCTTCCTGAATCCCACCAGTTATCAGGAACTTCAGCTTTTCTCTGAAAGCCTTGATGCATACCCGATGGCTCGGCCCAGATTCACTTACCATGTGTTTATCTTTGAAACTGAGACAAGCTCCATAATAGGCACAAGACACACAGACACACTTAACTTGGCTGCCTCCTTGTGTTCAACCTGCCACAGCTCTTGCCACCCCACACCATGCTGAACACACGCTCATTCCTTTTGTATAATTTACCTTTCATATTCTCCAGATGTAACTACGGAATGACAACTAAATGAAAATCAACATCCTTCCCAACATGCTCTGTCATGATACCAAAGCCCACTCTCCAAACGCCTTGCCTGAGAAGAAGATACCAGAAAGCCTTCCTAAAAAGCAGAGACATTACTTGACACCAAAGTTCCCTCTAGTCAAAGCTATGGGTTTTTTTGTTTGTCCAGTAGTCATGTATGGATGTGAGAGTTGGACCAGAAAGAAGGCTGAGTGCCAAAGAATTGATGTTTTGAAATTGTGGTGTTGGAGAAGACTCTTGAGAGTTGCTTGAAAAGCAAGGAGATCAAACCAGTCAATCCAAAAGAAAATCAACCCTGAATGTTGGAAATCCAACCATTCATTGGAAGGACTGATGCTGAAGCTGAAGCTCCAACTCTTTGGCCCCCTGATGAGAAGAGCCAACTCTTCAGAAAAGATGCTGATACTGGGAAAGATGGAGGGCAAGAGGCAAAGGGAACAACAGAGAACGAGACAGCTGGATGGCATCACCGACTCGATGGACATGAGTTTGAACAAGCTCCGGGAGATGGTGAAGGACAGAGAGGCCTGGCGCACTGCAGTCCATGGGGTTGCAAAGAGTCGGACACGACTGAGCGTGTGAACAACAACTTCTTCCTCAAAAGAGTCAACAAGACCACTGTCATAGTTACAAGGGAGCCCTGTGATCAGCCTTCCACGGGGAGAGGCAGGGAGCTTAGGGTCAAGGCAGCAGGCTGAGTGCAGCCTCAGTACCACTAAGGGAGCCATCTGTACATCACTTCCAGGGAAGAAGCAGTCTTTGAAATCAATAATAGAAATGCTAAGCAAAAGGACAATTTTTTTGTTTTCTTCTAGAAGGTTTCGACCTGTATTAGCTGCAAGGTACTTAAAACTTTCCACAGTGATTGCCATCTTCCAGAGACCTGAAAAAAACATGCCCATTTTCAGTAAAGAGGGCCTTGCTATGTCTCTCATGGGTTTTGTATTCTGTATTTCAAACATGTTTTAATGTTTACCTCTCATTGGAGAATGGGCAGAACTGGGGGCAGGAACTGAACCCACATCTTAAAGCTATCAGACAGAAGCAGACCCGTGGTGGCGACTGTGGCTTTCCGTAACCAGTAACGAGCAGCCAGAATCAGTGAAGCCAAATGCTGGCCATTCTGAGTCCTCCAGCTGGGTCACTTCAGTGTCCCTTGTTTTCCAAAGACTTCAGAATGACCTTCCTGTCACGTGGCAGATCTTCTCTGGAGCAGCTCTTTCATTTGACTCACAGTATCTTTCCTCCAAGCTAAGAATTATTACTCAATCCTGGTAATGCAATATGTTTGTTTTCTTAAAAATGCATAATTTATAGCTTAAAATTTTAACACCCACACAGTAATTCTCTTTGGAAGTCTTCATGGCCACAGTATTGGAATTTATGGCCCTTCATTGCATGCATAGCACATCCCAAATGAAGATGGCAAACAATTTACGCAAACCCACAAACAGTGATTGATACTTGAGGATCTTTTTTTATCTTATCAGTTTGGCTCAATCAAACTATATTCAGTTTCACTAAAATATGTGCCTCATCCTGCCCTCAAGTTGTCCTGCAAATGTCAGGCTGCTCGGCTAAGAGTGCAAAGGCATAAGCAGATGGAAGCAATCGAGAGGGTCATGAGGAAACAGGCGTGGAGCCCCTGGAACACTACTGGCCACCATTGGGGTAGCTCAGGACCGAGGAGCAAGGGTTATCCCCCAAGGCTCCCAGAGCTCAGACTGCATTTCTCCTGCATATCAGGACTAGGATGACAGCTTTGCTCTCAAACTAACTCCCCACCACGCTGCTGGTGGGCATTATGGATTCTCTGCAGGCACCACGGGATGGAGACCAAACAGCTAACAGATAGTTTACTGTCCTTGCCACTGGGCTCAGGAAAACAGCTCTTCTCTTGTTTCCTGCTCTCCTCTCCCCCAGCTACACCCTCTTCCCACCTTAACCACACACCAGGCACCCAGTGACACACGACGCCACCCAGCTACAGAGACATACAGTGTTGCTCACTCTTTCTGTTACTCTGCAAACCCGGGAGAATATTAACTCCTGTGCACAAGAAAGAGCATTAAGTTCTGTTTCAGCATGCAGAATTATCCTGAAATATGTATCTGACTGTATGCAATGCATTTCCAAGTCCAACATTAAGTTGTGTGTAGAAAGGTGAAGATTTTGAGAAAACTTATTTATATGATCCAGTGAATTTTTTCCTCAGCCATGTACTCTCCCATACAAAATACCTTTGACAAGACAATGGAATGACTTGGAAAAAGTGCTTTACTATTATATTTTCTCTGTAAGAAAGTAAGAAAAAAAAAACTATTAAGATTACTGCCTGTGGTTTCAAGGTGAACACAGTATGCAGGAACCTAGCAACATCAATGGATTTCTCATTCACACACAGAGACCATTTTCAATGTCAAGAGCATTTCATAAAAATACTTCATTTTTTTCTAGCTAGAACTGTTTAGAAGATTTGAAGACAATAGGTGAAATCCACTAACACGTGACTGGAAAGCCTTTCAGAAAATCCTGTGCCAAGTGGGATGCCACCTCACCCACAGTCCTGAACACACAAGAAGTCATACTCTTCCTTGTGACCCTGGCTGAATTTCTAATTAAGACAAGTTGTGAGCTCAGCCTTTGTCTGAAAGAAGTGTCTCAGGTTTTGCTGAATACATGGTTCCAGGAGAAACAGGACGTAAGATTTCAGAGTGGAGTCACCAGCACATGCCCCAGGGTTGAATTTCTGTCTCCTGACCCTGATGCTGGGAGGGATTGGGGGCAGGAGGAGAAGGGGACAACAGAGGATGAGATGGCTGGATGGCATCACCGACTCAATGGACATGAGTTTGAGTGAACTCTGGGAGTTGATGATGGACAGGGAGGCCAGGCATGCTGCAATTCACGGAGTCGCAAAGAGTAGGACATGACTGAGCGACTGAACTGAACTGAACACACTTGTTGCCTACACTTGAATAACTTAATTAAATTCTCTGAATCTGAGTTTCCTTATCTAGAATTAAATTAGAATTAAATTAAATTAGAATATCAGTACCCTGTGCTGGTGATTGTTCAGTTGCTAAGTTCTGTCTGACTCGTTGTGACCCTATGGACTGCAGTACACCAGGCTTCACTGTCCTTCACCATCTCCCAGAGTTTTCTCAAACTCATGTCTATTGAGCCAGTGATACTATTTAACCATCTCAAATATGTTACCCCCTCCTCCTGCCCTCAATCTTTCCCAGCATCAGAGTCTTTTCCAGTGAGTTGGCTCTTTACATCAGGTGACCAAAGTATTGGAGCTTCAGATCAGTTCTTTCAATGAATATTCAGGGTTGATTTCCTTTGGGATTGACTTGTTTGATCTTCTTGCTGCCCAAGGGACTCTCAAGAGTTTTTTCCAGCATCACAGTTCAAAAGCATCAATTCTTTGATGCCCAGCCCTCTTTATAACCCAATTCTCACATCTGTACATGATAACTGGAAAAACCATAGCTTTGACTAGACAGACCTTTGTCAGCAAAGTGACATCTCTGTTTTTTAATATGCTGTCTAGGCTTGTCATAGTTTTTCTTTCATGGAGAGAATCCCAATTCTATAAATCAGGGAACTAGGGAGTGTAGTTCTTAGAACATCATGGGCATCCAATACTCATCAGTGATAACTACAATTCTGCCACGGCTGTTGCCTCATATATCAAAGGACATTAAATCTAAATGCAGTAAGAACATTTAACATAAGCACTTACAGAATGCAATGAAATTGGAAAGAATTGTAGAATCAACTGCTGGAAACTTGAAGATTCCAAGATCTAGTCCACTGGCTAATGGTTGTAGATATTCTTTAATCCTGCTCTGAGGGATGTGTCTCTATACACAGACACACACAGAATACCTCACTATTTCTGCTACTTTGTAAACCTGGAAGAATACTTACTTGCGTGCATGTGAAGGCATATTACTTTTGGTTTTGGGGGGAGGTATATGTGTAGATAGGAAAAGATTCTAGGAAAACTTTAGTTATATGATTGATGATATATGTTTTTATTATACTGTTCTGCACAGAATTCTTTAATAAATTTTATTGAAGTATCATTGATTTACAAGGCTATGCTAGTTTCAGGTGTATAGCAAAGTGATTCAATTAAATATACATGTTATTTTTCAGATTCTTTTCAATTATAGGTTGCTACACCATATTGAATCAACTGCTGTATAGCTCCCTATACTATACAGTAGGTCTGTGTTGTCTGTTTTACGTGTAACAGTGTGCCCCTGCTAATCACTTTTGATCAAGACACAGAATAAATTGGAAAAGACTGAGAAGTGTATAACTGGGGGCAGTGATTAACACACAGTCAAGACTTATTTCCAATAACAGACTCCATATTAAATGTACACAAGGAAAAGACAATTGGAGCTGGAGGATTTAATGCTTCCTGGTTGCAAAACTTAAGAGAAAACTACAGTAATCAAAGCCATGCAGTACTAGCACAAAGGCAGGCATACAGACCAAAGGAACACAAGAGAGCTCAGAAATAATCCCTCAAATATATGGAAAATTATTTTTTGACAAAGGTACCAAAACCATTTAACAGAAATCATTGGCAATGATTTCTTGGATATGACATCAAAGATACAGGCAAGAAAAAAAAAAAATTAACGAAGTAGATTTCTTAAAACATTTAATAACGTGTGTACCAAGGGACAGTATTAACAAAATAAAAAGGCAATTGACAGAATGGGAAAAAATATCTCCAAAGCCTTTATCTGCAAAGGATTAATACTCATAATATACAGAGAAAACTCAACAGCAAAAAATCACCCAGTTCAAAAATAGGCAAAGGACTTGAAAAGGCAAGTCTCCAGAGAAAATGCACAACTGGTCAGCAAGTGCATGCAAAGATACTCAACATCACTAATCAGATGCAATCCAGACCTAAAATGAAGCACTACCTCACACCTATTAAGATGACTACTTTCAAAAAAACAGAAAATACTAAGTGTTGGTGAGAATCTAGAGAAATCCGAACCTTTGTGCACTGCAGGTAAAAACATGAAACAGTATGGCTGCTGTGGGAAACAGTATGGAAAGTTCCAAAAAAAGTAAAAATACAATTACCATAATTAAAACTCCCACTTCTGGGAATATAACCCAATGATTTGAAAGTAAGGTATCAAAGGGTCATGTAGAACCATATTCATAACAGCATTTCTCACAATAGCTAAAATGTTGAAGCAACTCAAGGGCCCATCAACAGATGAATGGATAAACACAACATGATATATATACACATACAATGGAATATTATGCAGCCTTAATATTTTAGAAAATTCTGATATAGCTACAAGTGAGCCACAAAAGGACAGCTACTGTATGAATCCACTTCTGTGAGGTACCCAGAGTATTCAAAATAGAATCCTAGGGAAGCGGATGGTGGCTGCCAAGGTTGTGGGGAAATGGAGCCTTCCTGCTGAATGGACACAGGGTGTCTGTTTCACAAGATGAAAAGAGTTCTAGAAATGGATGGGACAATGGCTATATAGCACTGCGAATATAACTAACACCGCTGAGGTGAAGTGAAGTGAAAGTCGCTCAGTCGTGTCCGACTCTCTGTAACACATGGACTATACAATCCATGGAATTCTCCAGGCCAGAATACTGGAGTGGGTAGCCTTTCCCTTCTCAGGGGATCTTCCCAACCCAGGGATCAAACCCAGGTTCCCTGCATTACAGGTGGGTTCTTCACCAGCTGAGCCACCAGGGAAGCCCTAACAACCCTGAACCACACACTTAAAAATGGATGAGATGGCAAATGTTGTATGCTTATTTTACCACAAAAGAAACTTAGGGAAAAGATCAAAACTAAGGGGAAAACACATATGGAAATGTAATTAAATTCCATAATAAAAAATAATGATGCAGAAATACTACAAAGCTACAACACTTACACTGAAAAATCACATAGTTTTGTATGCTTTCTGGCAAGAACGATAGGTTGTGCATACCGCTAAGTCAACTACAACCATAATCATCATCCTGTCCCCTTCCTGCACTTGTTTGACCCCTCATCCCAGAGGGCCGTCAGGGCTCGTGACCACATGCGGAAGACCCAGGCATAACATTCCTTATCATTTTCATAACCAGTCTGTCCACACCTCTCTCTTGAGCAGTTTTTGCTCAAAAGAGGTGACATACTATCTGGACCCCTAAGACAGAAAACTCTAGTGCCTGATAAAAAAAAAAAAAAAAAAACTAAACCATCACAGCAACTAAACACTTACTTTCTCCTTGACATTTTTCTCTGCCATCAAAGGCAAAGTTTATCTCAGTGAACATGGCAACTGACAACTGTTGCACACTTATAGCTGATTCATTGTTTGCCCCTCTCCTCAGATCAATAGACGATTTAATTCCAAAATGCTTTTCTGTCTGAGCTCCTGTTGCCAATCGAGGTTGTTTTCGCTGACAGAGCAGGAAAGTGTGGCTGCTTTTCTTCCTGTTCTACATACATTCTAAGGATAATGGACATGCAGTGCATAATGTACACGATTTTGAAATCAGGCATTCAGCTCTGAGGTACACAGGAGTCACAGCAACTCTTCTCTCTCATAATCTTTATGAAAAGTGGGGAAGTATTTTAGACAGGTGTCAGTTAACTAGTTGAACTAGTTAGTTGACAAAGAGTATATTATCTTTAAAGACAGCCTTCCCCTGACTGTGGCCATTTTTAAGTGGTGTGTCCAAGTGTCTGGTATAAAAGCTGAGTGGACAAGGAGGATGTCTTATACCCTGGGCTGGGGTTCCTGCAGAACTCACACAACTCTCTCATTTCTCATCAACAGAATCACAAAGCCACACATTCCTTGCTAAACCCCCGAAAAGGCAAAGTGCAATTCCTTCCTCTAATAGTCAAACAAAATGATCCCATTACCAAACAGTTTCCAACATAATCTGTCACTTATTTCATAAACTTTAAATTACCATTTTCTCAGCTGTGAAACGTCATAATTCCAGTGAAACTGGGTTGTCCTGGTTATGGAATTATACAATTTAGGTAAATCAGGGGCTTCAATGAAGAACTGTTATATTATTTTCTTTGATATATGTATTTTGTGTATAATTATGGTACATAATTCAAGAGTTATGATTTTTATTTCAGAGTATGGCAGTAAAGGATTACAATAATTCAGGTACCAATGGTAGAGGTTATGTCAGAAAACTTAACACACATACATATATGTACATATGTATGTAATTAGGAATCTTGTGCTTCCAATATTGACTGGAATAGTTGTGATATTCCATGGTTGCATCAATGCAACATTTAAATACACTATTTGAATAAAGTGCTGTAGACATTCACCTTGTACTTGGTATACTCAGTTACTCTCTTAAAGATGAAGAACACAAGTGCATCTTACACTGTAAACTATACAGAAGCATGCAAGTCTGTGGACACCTGTTCAAGGCCTCTCTCAGTTCATTTCAATTCAGTTGCTCAGTCGTGTCTGACTCTTTGTGACCCCACGAATCGCAGCACGCCAGGCGGCCTCCCTGTCCATCACCAACTCCCGGAGTTCACTCAAACTCACATCTATCGAGTAGGTGATGCATCCAGCCATCTCATCCTCTGTAGTCCCCTTCTCCTTCTGCCCTCAATCCCTCCCAGAATCAGAGTCTTTTCCAATGAATCAACTCTTCGCATGAGGTGGTCAAAGTACTGGGATTTCAGCTTCAGCATCATTCCCTCCAAAGAAATCCCAGGGCTGATCTCCTCTCTGAGCACCAAGCAAATCAGGTTTTCATATATTTTGTTCCTTCTACTTTATTTTGTCCTCACAATTGATTTTTATGCTTGATAAGGCCTCTGATTACATCCAATGGCAACAACAGCAACTAAATTAAGGTTGAAACTAGGTTTGTCAATTTGTGTCCACGGAAGAGACAGAGACAGAAGCCACAGCTTCTTACTCCTAGGTCCAGGGATATTTCTAAACCTAGATTTCTTTCTCTCTAATCCCCCATTGAATATTAAATCTCCTGGAACCAGATTACATCATACCTCTGATATTTTTGTACAGTAGTAGCTCTTGCATTGTTTTCAATATTTAGGTTTTTCTTCATTTGCTTGAAAGGAAATATTTTTAAATGTTTGGAATGAAAGCTGAGGGGTGATATATGAAATCTAAGTAACAATAAACATCTGAACATAGGTCTGGTCACACATTAGATGCTCAAAACTGTTTTGAGTTTGTGTGGGGGTAAAAGTGAACATTTAAGTAGAGCCTCAGACCCCGAATACACCTAAAACTACTCCTTGCCTGTGGGTGGCCGGGGCACCAGCCTCCACCAAAGAACTCATCTCCAGGCAGCATTCCACCTGTACATGTTATCAGCAACCGGATGAATTTGTGACCCAGGCTTGATCCACTTCAAGTGAAATCTGCGAGAACACCACAGGCAATAATTCACAGAAAATACTTTAGTCCCCGTCTTGCCCACAGACAGAATTCGAGTCTGGATAACTACTTCAGACCCTTCCAGTTCTTAACCATTTTGTAATTTGAATTCAGAAGCCATCCTGGCAGGCTCATCAGCTGGCCAAATAACGGATCTATTTTCTGTCTAGTCCTGCCCTGTGCTAATCTGGGTCTGAGCTCTCTCTCATGTAAATGAGGGCCCGGTGTGTGAATCATCTGTGCAGAGAAAGGAGACCCAGGAGCTGCGTGACAGCATGCACACGACCTGAGTTTTAGTTCTGCTTTTTCTCAAGACTGAGGAAGATTCCCTACCTCACTTCTGGCTGTTAATTTCATAGGGCTGAGAACAAGTGTGGGATATTGGCCAGTGGTGATCTGCTCACATATAAAAAGCATCGATCAGATTCTTCAGTATGCTATGTGTGGATGGCACAAGGATTTCCATGTTTGGGTGAATAAATTAGAGAGAGACAGAGAGAGAAATGTAGGTATAAGAGGCTGAGAAAATGAGAAACGGAATTAACGGTGCATACAGTCAAGACTCAAATTGATCAGGGAATACCTCTCATTCTTTCAAAACAATTATGACCTGAGCTTCAAGACAGAAGAAAATGACAAATATGATCGTTTATATGATTTGTATGATCCCAGAAGAGAAACATGTATCAGTTACACACTTGAAACAAAGATTGTGAGTTCTTGCCAAGGGCAGAAATTTCTCAAGAGGGATTTCAATTAGAAATACCAAGAAGTTGTCATAGTAACATATTTTCAGCTTCTTACTAACACAGTTAGGGTTTTCTTGTGATTGTCAGACTTGGGAAAACATTCTCACTTGGTTACAGCATGCTAACGTTTCTGTTTACAGCGTATACCTCTTAATATACAGCCAGGATACCCTTTAACTTGATATAATTCATCATCACAGTCCTCTGGGACACACAGCAGAGCCAGGCTGCCACCAAAAGTGATGTGAAAACCCCAGTGGGGCTGGTTTTGCCCCAGGACCCCTCTTCAACAATCATGATGCTGATTCATCTGACGTACATTAAGTGATTTTCAACCATGATCTTGTGGACTCAACCATGAGCTGTTCATGATCCATACAGAAACTCACAAGTCTTCCCTTCAGTGAACGTCTACCTTAACTGAGGAGTTGATTGCTTAGCCTGTGGTCAGAAGCAAACTCATGTCAAAATGTCTTCTTTTCCAGACCCTTCCCATGAGGCACAGTGGCCTGCAAACCTCATCCCAGCCAGTATAAGAGTTTGGATGGCAACACATTACAAACAGAGACAGCCGGTATTAAAGAAAAGGCACACTACTGTCACGTTTCACTGGGGAGATGAGGGGAGAGAGTATTACACCTCTTTGGCAAGGGCGTAATGGGTTTCCTGCATCAGAAAGATGGTAGGAAGGGAATGGAATACATGACGTGAGAGCCTTGAAGGAGGGTGCTTTAACAAAGGCCCAGAGACACACTACCAACTCCAGCGCTTGTGGGACCCACTTGAGCACCAAAACCTGCAGTTTGACTCAGTGTCATAGCAACTACTTATGGAAAGGAACTTGATTATTTCACGTATCTACTTCTAAAAGCGCAATGATTCGCTTTCTGCTTAGACTATGTACTATGTTAGGTATTAACTTCTTTTTTCATTGAAGTTTGGTTGAATTATAATTTTGTGTTACTTTGAGGTGAACAGCAAAGTGAATCAGATAGACACACACACAGACATATGTGTGTGTGTGTGTGTGTGTGTATATATATATATATGTATGTATGTATATGCAAGTATGTATTTATATGTACTTTTTCAGATTTTTTTTTCCCTCATAGGTTATTACAAAATATTGAGTAGAGCTCCCTGTGTTGTTTAGCTATTTTACATACAGGAGTGTGTGTATGTGAATCCTAAACTCCTAAATTATCCTCTCCCCTTTCCTTTTGGTAACCATAACAGAGAAAGCAAACTTATGATATTAATTGTTCAGCACAACCTACAATCCAAGGTAAAGTCAACTGGAGAGGTTTCCAGGTCTAGGAGGAGCCAGTCTGTATTTGGAGGGTGTATTTCAAGCTGATGGATTTCAAAATTGTCATAATCATCCTATTTTTAAGGAAATTATATATTCAACTTTAAAATTCATACTCTAAGGCTACGTAAAAGGTAAAATTTGGCAAAGAAATGTGAGAGAATGCACATATCTCATTTCTAATACTCTGTTGCCTAGGTAACCAGGGCTATCTAAGCATTTTGAATTGGTAGGCGTTGATCATCTATATTTGGGGATTCAAATCTGCCTTGAAGGCAAGTTTCCATGGAGCTAGCAATTGCATAACTGTTTTCCCAGTATTTTTTAGAACAAAGTTGTATGTCATGTGGGCATATTTCAGGCTCAAATATGTTAGCCAATGAATCACATCACTAGGTGAAAAGTCTTTCACATTCAATTTGGAGATGAATATTCACCTACTGTTTAGTGTTGAAGGGCTTGAACTGAAAATGTAGGGGGTGGTGACTGAATTAAAAAAAAGACAGATCACTCAGGTTAAGACCTAAACCAAACACAGAGTAGCCTGCCTGTCATGAAGGTAATTGTCTGTAGGAAGCAAATTTGGGAATAACTGTTCTTTTCCTACAGTGTAATTTTGAGAAGAGATGCTGCTGTTCCACAGTGCCTTATCTGCCCAACAAACATTTAATTCCTACAAAAAATATCTGGGAATTTGCAATGTGTTGCGAATGCAGTGTTCAACAAAGCAATGTAACACTGTCAAGACAAACAGAAACACGTAAGAATGAGTCAGCGGTGCTTAAACAAGTAGGAATTAGAAGGTAGAATTAGGATTCAAAGTGGTCTATGTATTTTTTCAGTTAATTTAATAAACATATCTAAAGAATTTAAAGAAAGACGTTGTGTCTAGTGGCCCTAAAACTAATCTCAGGACTTTCCAATCCCCAACCTTCAGCCTTTAGATCATTCTTTTTTTTTTTTGAAACTTGGGATCAAAACAGAGCATTGTCCTGACATACTAACACATATCACTAAGGTCTAACAGACAAACTGGTCCCGTTTCCACCAAGGTAATTTTATGAATTGATATCAAGTTAAAAATATTCTGAGCAACTCAGGTATCTTGAGGGTTTGACTGGTGTGAGTCCATCTCTCCATGTTTCTATGGTAACTCCAACACATGTGAACAGGCAGAGGGATCAGAAATAAACCAGTCTACTATGCCCACCTTCTTAATTCCCACATGAAAAACTGGGGTGATGAAGTGTGTGTGTGTGTGTGTGTGTGTGTGTGTGTGTGTGTGTGTGTGGGTGTGCATATTTTAACTGCAAGCCAAGGTTCAGAAAAATGTGGTAATTATATACACAATATAGAGTCCGCTTGTAATGCAGGAGACCGAGGTTCCATCTGTGGGTCAGGAAGATCCCCTGGAGAAGAAAATTTCTACCATTAGTCCAGTATTCTTGCCTGGAGAATTCCATGGATGGGGGACCCTGGCAGGCTATAGTCCATGGGGTAGCAAAGAACTGGATGCAACTGAGCAGCAAACACTTTCATATATATGATAGCATGTCATATAGACAGAGAAATGTGTGTATGTTTCACAGTGATTGCACATGTATGTATCATACTGTTAGTATATCATATACAAAAAGATAATGACTTCACAAAATGCTGAAAGCTTTTCAGGCTTTTTTAATCATTGATAATAAACTGGCAGAAAGTAAATAAACTATGTGAGAAAAAGCACAGGATCAACAGCAGATTCAGATTTAAAACTAGCTCAGAGATGTTCTGATGTTTGATATTTGACATATGGATGTTCTTCCCAAATGACCACTTCCACATAAGACTACTGAGAAAACAAAATGAAAAAATCCCGAATGTGCAGACCCTGTCCCTTTGCACTGCATATGAAATCTATAAGTAAACTGGGTGGACAGGAAAGAACATGCTTTCCACAGGGGGAGAGTCAGCTCTATGAGACAGTGACCCAGCTGGTTCGGCTGGGAGATTACTAGGAGAGGAAGAATCTCAAAGGAGATGGTAAAGGTGGTATTTTCTAACTTGGACATCGCAGGAGAGTGGAGAGAGAACCACCCAGCCTCTATTGAAGGTCATCTGTGTACCTGATGCAGCGATCTACCGAGAGGAACAGGATTAGTTTTGTCTTTCATAAGAGGCCAGGGCATGCTACACGTGATCTGTAGGTTTCAGACAAGAATCAGGTAGAAATGTCCAAGGTGTAGGACAGATTGAAGTGCCTCGCACCTACTGGCCATGCCATAATACGTCACATTTTAATATGGGATTTAATATGGGATTCCAGCCTCTTGGTGGGGTGGTATTTGTAATTCTTCAACACACGACAGCATGGGAAACCAGATGCTACCTGAATAAGCAATGCTGCCATTGCTGTTGTTTAGTCCCTCAGTCAGGTCTGACTCTTTGTGACCCCGTGGACTGGAGCCCTCCAGGTTCCTCTGTCCATGGGATTCTCCAGGCAAGAATATTGGAGTGGGTTGCCATTTCCTTCTTCATGGGATCTTCAGACCCAGGGATCTAACATGTGTCTCCTGCAAGTCTCCTACACTGGCAGGCAGATTCTTTACCACTGAGCCACTAGGGAAGCCCCAATCATAAAACACAAAGGGTGGTACAACTGTCTCTGCTGAAGCACAAAAATACATATTCTAATCTAATAGAAACTTAAATAAAAAGTAAACTCCATACACTACTGGTTTGGGATCTGCTCTGAGAACATGCAATTTTTTTCTCCCTCCATACATGTCTCTGCTCACTTCCCCCCAGCCACTTTGCCACATAAGCAGAACCCTCTCCTGGGGGTGCCAGGTGATGGGAGAGTGGGGAGTCCAGGGAAAGCCCACAGGACTTGGTGAGAATCCTTGCCCATCCTCAGATACACAGCAGAGGCCGTGGGATCCGACAAAAGCCTCCGTTCATGTTCCCCACGAAGGGAAGGGAGAGATGCCACAATGAACAGGGGTCAGTAAGTACAGAGAAGGGCTTGTCTCACCATCCACTGTGACCGGATGTTCACTGCATGTAACTCAGTTAATTTCAGGCAGTGTAACTTAAGTTTTATGAGTCTTTTCATATTATCTGAGTGAGGATCTTCTTTTTATTCCATCCTTCTCTCTACAACATTGGAGCCTCTGGGTGAATAGTCAAAGGAAAGTTCACAAAATATAAGATCATATTTATGAATGTACTTTAGTTTTCTCAATATGTGAATGAATATCATCATTTTAAAAATGCTCCATCTCCTATGCTATGGGGCTCAAAAAATGTTAATTTCTGCACAAATGCATTTTAAAGACTAAAATACTATGAAAATCTAAACTCAGGTCATTCTTATTTTCTAAGTATAATTGCCAATATTATTTCAGGGTGAATTTAAATTCTGTCCAAAGACTCTAGGGTTGATACTGTTAACAAGGAAAATGGTGGAATAGGAACATTGTGAAATAATATTATAAGACAAACAAAATTTTTGCAAGTCATCCTTCAGTTGCTTTTCTTTATTCAAAGCTAATGACTAGGAAAGGCAGGTGTGAGGCGGGAACCTGCATGGAGGGCATGTGCTTTCCTAACAGAGCTATGGGGTCCCCTTCCTCCATGTTCAGACTACTGGAAAAGGACTCAGGTCAGCACTTCTGGGGGCTTCCCAAGTCACTCAGCAGCAAAGAATCTACCTGCAATGCAGGAGATGAGAGTTCAATTGCTGTGTTGGGAAGATCCCCTGGAAAAAGAAATAGCAACCCACTCCAGTATTCTAGCCTGGGAAACCCCATGGACAGAGGAGGCTGATGGGCTACAGTCCGTGAGCTCACAAAGAGACAGAAATAACTTAGCAATTAAACAACAACAATAACAAAGCCCTTCTGGACCCTGAGATTTCTGCTAGGTTCAGGTATAGGTTTAAAAGGAACCAAAGTCAACTCAAGACTTAAAGATCCTAGATAAAGGTCCTAGTTATTACTAATACCTCTAAAAGGAGTAACTGAGAAAATATGAAAGGAATACTGACATTAAACCTATCCCTTTGTGACACAAAACCAACCTCCACATAGCTAATTCTTTTCACCTTTTAAGGAACATTTCTGTAATGATTTTTTTTAATAAAGTTTTGGGGAAAGAGTAACAAAATTTAGTTTAGATCTAAGGTATAAAGCAAAAAAAGGAAAATAGTCACTTTGTGGCTGTCTCATTTTTCATGTCTACAGAACAGTGAGAAATGTATATTCGTTAAAAATCCCACACTTGAAGGTTAAATGACCTTGAGTAACATTTTTAGTTTTTCTCCTCTCCATGGAAAAATGATCAATGAATTTTTCCTCTACACTTAAAATCAATAATGATCTATTAATACTTTCTATATGATGATAATTGGAACAACAAAATACTTGCCACATTTCAGATACTAAGAAGTTTACATTTAATGAATGGAAAAGTGAATCTATGTCTCCAAGCTTCCTATGTTGGAGAGTCAAGTGTCTGTATGAACTTAAGTTCTTAGTACTCAAGTGTCTTTGCAACATGCACACGACTGTATATAAAATGGATAAACAATAAGGAACTCATATATAGCACAGAGAACTAAACTCAATATTTTATAATAACCTATAAAGGAAAATCTGAAAAAGACTATGTGTATAAAACTGAACATATATAATGATATATGTATATATATATATGCTACTGAATCACTGTGTTGTATGTGTTAAACATGACATTGTGAATTGATTATACTTTAATATACAAAAAATGCATTTGCACTAAAGACAACAGAAAGGTCACTACAAAAATTATCTGAAAGATAGTTATAACACATATTTTAATCTCTCCACTATATATGTGCTGTTTTCATTCATAATGTTTTTTTTTTTTTTTTTTTTAACATTCCCCTGCTACAATCAGGGTTGAAGTGATGCTTTATCAGAACTATGTGAAAATGTTTTCTGAAAAATTAAAAACAACATAATTATCCTCGGGAAAATATAGGAAGCTGATTGAACCACATTTAATGTATGGAAGGTATAAAACAATATCCATTAAACTTTCAATAGACAAACTTTCAGACCTAACATCTGATTTTAGAAAATCAGATTCTCAAATAAAGATCTAAATAACTTTATTAAATGCTAAGATGAGAAATTATTTTGAAACTTGGCAAAATTACTTGCTTCAATGAGCATATTGGACAATAGAAAAACTATTATTTTTGAATACTTTTTCAAAACTTGAAGACACCAAGTGTTTAACAGAAAATAATAAAAGTTTGACAGGACATATCTTGAGTACTAGCCTACATTACAAGCTACAACATAGCAATACTAATTAATACTTCTTTTATTTCCTTTAACTCAAAAGTTCTTTGGGCACTTGAGGAAATTATAATTATTTATAGGCCACTATGCTATGCTATTTGCTATGCTATCCTCTTCCAACAACACAAGAGAAGACTCTATACATGGACATCACCAGATGGTCAACACCGAAATCAGATACTTCTTTTATTTCCTTTAACTCAAAAGTTCTTTGGGCACTTGAGGAAATTATAATTATTTATAGGCCACTATGCTATGCTATTTGCTATGCTATCCTCTTCCAACAACACAAGAGAAGACTCTATACATGGACATCACCAGATGGTCAACACCGAAATCAGATCGATTATATTCTTTGCAGCCAAAGATGGAGAAGCTCTATACAATCAGCAAAAACAAGACCAGGAGCTGACTGTGGCTCGGACCATGAACTCCTTATTGCCAAATTCAGACTGAAATTGAAGAGAGTAGAGAAAACTACTGGACCATTCAGGTATGACCTAAATCAAATCCCTTATGATTATACAGTGGAAGTGAGAAATAGATTTAAGGGCCTAGATCTGATAGATAGAGTGCCTGATGAACTATGGACTGAGGTTCGTGACATTGTACAGGAGACAGGGATCAAGACCATCCCCATGGAAAAGAAATGCAAAAAAGCAAAATGGCTGTCTGGGGAGGCCTTACAAATAGCTGTGAAAAGAAGAGAAGCGAAAAGCAAAGGAGAAAAGGAAAGATATAAACATCTAAATGCGGAGTTCCAAAGAATAGCAAGAAGAGATAAGAAAGCCTTCTTCAGTGATCAATGCAAAGAAATAGAGGAAAACAACAGAATGGGAAAGACTAAGGATCTCTTCAAGAAAATCAGAGATACCAAAGGAACATTTCATGCAAAGATGGGCACAATAAAGGACAGAGATGGTGTGGATCTAACAGAAGCAGAAGATATTAAGAAGAGGTGGCAAGAATACACAGAAGAACTGTACAAAAAAGAGCTTCAAGACCCAGATAATCATGATGGTGTGATCACTGACCTAGAGCCAGACATCTTGGAATGTGAAGTCAAATGGGCCTTAGAAAGCATCACTACGAACAAAGCTAGTGGAGATGATGGAATTCCAGTGGAGCTATTCCAAATCCTGAATGATGATGCTGTGAAAGTGCTACACTCAATATGCCAGCAAATTTGGAAGACTCAGCAGTGGCCACAAGATTGGAAAAGGTCAGTTTTCATCCCAATCCCAAAGAAAGGCAGTGCCAAGGAGTGCTCAAACTACCGAACAATTGCACTCATCTCACACGCTAGTAAAGTAATGCTCAAAATTCTCCAAGCCAGGCTTCAGCAATATGTGAACCGTGAACTTCCTGATGTTCAAGCTGGTTTTAGAAAAGGCAGAGGAACCAGAGATCAAATTGCCAACATCCGCTGGATCATGGAAAAAGCAAGAGAGTTCCAGAAAAACATCTATTTCTGCTTTATTGACTATGCCAAAGCCTTTGACTGTGTGGATCACAATAAACTGTGGAAAATTCTGAAAGAGATGGGAATACCAGACCACCTGATCTGCCTCTTAAGAAATCTGTATGCAGGTCAGGAAGCAACAGTTAGAACTGGTCATGGAACAACAGACTGGTTCCAAATAGGAAAAGGAGTACGTCAAGGCTGCATATTGTCACCATGTTTATTTAACTTATATGCAGAGTACATCATGAGAAATGCTGGACTGGAAGAAACAGAAGTTGGAATCAAGATTGCTGGGAGAAATATCAATAACCTCAGATATGCAGATGACACCACCCTTATGGCAGAAAGTGAAGAGGGGCTAAAAAGCCTCTTGATGAAAGTGAAAGTGGAGAGTGAAAAGGTTGGCTTAAAGCTCAACATTCAGAAAATGAAGATCATGGCATCTGGTCCCATCACTGCATGGGAAATAGATGGGGAAACAGTGGAAACAGTGTCAGACTTTGTTTTTCTGGGCTCCAAAATCACTGCAGATGGTGACTGCAGCCATGAAATTAAAAGACGCTTACTCCTTGGAAGGAAAGTTATGACCAACCTAGATAGCATATTCAAAAGCAGAGACATCACTTTACCAACAAAGGTTCGCCTAGTCAAGGCTATGGTCTTTCCTGTGGTCATGTATGGATGTGAGAGCTGGACTGTGAAGAAGGCTGAGCGCCGAAGAATTGATGCTTTTCAACTGTGGTGTTGGAGAAGACTCTTGAGAGTCCCTTGGACTGCAAGAAGATCCAACCGGTCCATTCTGAAGGAGATCAATCCTGGAATTTCTTTAGAAGGAATGATGCTAAAGCTGAGACTCCAGTATTTTGGCCACCTCATGCGAAGAGTTGACTCATTGGCGAAGACTCTGATGCTGGGAGGGATTGAGGGCAGGAGGAGAAGGGGACGACGGAGGATGAGATGGCTGGATGGCATCACTGACTCGATGGATGCGAGTCTGAGTGACCTCCGGGAGCTGGTGATGGACAGGGAGGCCTGGCGTGCTGCGGTTCATGGGGTCGCAAAGAGTCGGACACGACTGAGCGACTGATCTGATCTGATCTGATGCTATGCTATGCTATGCTAAGTCACTTCAGTCGTGTCCGACTCTGTATGACCCCATAGACGGCAGCCCACCAGGCTTCCCCGTCCCCGGGATTCTCCAGGCAAGAACACAGGAGTGGGTTGCTATTTCCTTCTCCAATGTATGAAAGTAAAAAGAGAAAGTGAAGTCACTAAGTCATGTCTGACTCTTAGCAACCCCATGGACTGCAGCCTACCAGGCTCCTCCATCCGTGGGATTTTCCAGGCAAGAGTACTGGAGTGGGGTGCCATTGCCTTCTCCGATAGGCCACTATAAAGTTTCATAAATCATAGCTCCACTGCTCTGAAAAAATTAGTTTATCCTCTTAGTTTGGTGTCATAAAGCCTTTCTTATTATTTTTTGTTTGTTTGTTTGAACCTCATTTCAGATGTTGTTCTTGGTTTTCAGTCATTAAATTGTGTCCAACTCTTCATGACCCCATGCATTGCAGCCCACCAGGCTTCCCTGCCCCTCTCTATCTCCCGGAGTTTGCTCAAACTCATGTCCATTGATTCAGTGAAATGCTTTTGTATAAAGTGGGGATTGGGTTCAGGTGTGGGTCCTGTTTCCAGTACCTTTAATTTACTACATCATTATGGTAACGGTCTTCATTGGAATGTGCCTTCAAATCCATCAACTGTACCAGCTCATGAATCCCAAGAGCAAATGAACCTGGAGACAGAGCCTGCCTGCTCAGAGGCTTTCTCAAGGTTGGGCGTGTCACTGGTCTTCCTTGAGTTTCCTGGACAATATGTTTCCCTCCATCCCACTTCAGACCTGCTGCACCATCAGCCTCCAAGTATGGCAGTGATGACAAAGGAAGCATCTGGGTGGGGTGAGGAGAAGGGACCACAGAGAGGGGTGGCATCCTCTGAGGACCACTCCAGCTTCCTAGGATCCAGGCCAGAAGCACCTGCCTGATTCCATCAGCTGATCACTTTGTAAGGAAAGCAGATCAATGCACTTCCCAGGAGAAGAAATGAGGTCACCACCAGTGTCTGCTCTCCTGCCTGGAGGAAGCCCCAGTGACCCCCCCTGGACTCCAGTGATATAATGGAGCAGAAGTGGACAAAACACACTTGATGCATCAGGCTTGTGGCCCATAGCCTGCGACTCTGAAAAGCACATGTCACCTTCTGCATCCACTGGCTGGGTCTTTGGAACATTCCCTCTTTTCTACTTTCAGCCAGTGGAGCTCCACCCAGTTAATCTGCAAATATTATCAGCATATGGAGCCACATTGGGGTTATTCTTTCTCATTCTGTTTTCCAGATGCTGTTTGAGATGCACGTGGGGAAGCTGTGGCAAGTGAGGTTGTAGTTTAGGGAGATCGTGCCCTCCACTCCAAACTGTTCTTCTCCCACATCTTAACATATGTCCCACAGCTGAATTCAGTACCTAACCTTGTAGGTTTGTTTGGTTTTTAACACTGCCAAGAAAAGCACTGTAAAAAATCACAATAAGCACTTTTCATATACAAAACAAATGCTGCTAAAGCTATTGCCAGCCAGACACACTGGGATTGTGAAACCAGGCACACACACATCATGGGCACATACACACACACACACACACTATGAACAGCACAAACCATGCACACACACTCACACACCATGTGCACATGTACAGCATGCAAACACCAGGATACCATGCTCACATGCACAGACCCCAGGCACATTTTCTGATATGTTAAACTAAAACAGTACCATGAGTAACTTTTTGTTCTGCTCAAAAACATGTCTGTAGGTCAAGGCTGGAGAGACACTGTCTGGCTTTATTCCTCACATCTATCTTGTGAGATTTACCTTTGCCTCCATAGACAACCCGTTCCCTCATTTCGTTCTCTCAAAGGCACCCGAAGCACATCACCTGCCCTGCAGGTCCATTGTTTGCTCACTTTGTTGTGTGCAGCTGAAGAGAAGATTAAAGGTGTGTCCAGTCAGTCCTCAGCCCCCCAGGTTTGGAACTTTGCTTCTAAATGTCCCTATGAGCTCCAGCTGTAACAGCAATTACTGTCTTCTCTCTAACAAAGGAAGGAACTTAGTTTAAAACCAAACTTCTCAATGGCATACTTTCCCAACTTTCTACCTTCTTCTCTCCATGTATTTTTCTTCATTATCTTCATTGAAGTGATTGTTAAGAGTACACACATATGAAAATGACCAACACAATAGTTATTGTGATGACCGACACAACACAGTTGTTTATCTTGATAAAAAATAACGTGGTAAAAATTATTGTCTATTAAACCCATATAGAAATCATAAGTTTATCAGCAAAAAGTATGCAGTAGTGCATGTTATAGGGTGTCTGATTTGTAAAATGTTCCTTGAGTGAGTTTAATCAGACAGAGACACAAAGGGATATGCTGCATCTATCAAAGAGAATAAAATGGCAAGACAAAGAAAGAATGGATTATAATTTACAGAGAAATTACAGGAAAAGGCTGCTCTGAAACAGAACAAAGAGCCACCCTTTCCACTGCCTATTGTGGAAGTCAACCCAAGAGAAGGTGACACCGGCCATCTGCTCTCAGCTCTTCGGTAGAAAAGCAATGCTGCTTGGAGTATGATTTTACATCTGAATGCAACTGCAATATCTTTTGTTAAAACAAACTTCTTCTGTCTTTCCTGTAGCACGTAACCCAATTCTGAGCACCTAGGAGGTGCCCACTGCTGAGTCTTATTGGACTGAATTTTAGTAGCCAAAATAAAGTCACATCAGAAGGCTGTTCAAATAACAGATTAAAGACAACCTCCAAACTTCTTACACGATTAGAAGATAATATTAAAGCAAGTAAGGGGGACTGGGAAAAAGATGGCAGAGGAATAAGACAGGGAGATCACCACTCTCCGCACAAACACACCAAAAACGCATCGAGACATGGATCAGCTCCTACAAAGCAACTTCTAGGCGACAGCAAAGGGGAGCAGGCTAAGCTCCCTGGAATGAGGTAGGAGAGAGGGTAGGGACAGAAAAGTGAAGAGAAGAGAACTGTGCCCTGAGGTGGGGAGGGAGTCATGAAGGAGGGGAGTTCCCACGCACTGGGAGGCTCCCTCACAGGCAGGCTCAAGGGGGAGCTGTGGAGTCTGGGCACATCAGGGCAGAAAACAGAGAAAAAGGTGTACTTTCTCAGCCCATAAAAAGCTCACGGACTATGGCCCCAGCCAGATGGCAAGCTCAAGGGACCAAGAGAAGGCCGCAAAAACCTCATGACACAGAGGGTGGGTCGAGGGGGCCAGGAGAGGCCCGGCACGCAAACCTCTGCAGTGCACACACAGGTCCTAGTGCAGAGGGCAGGCCTGAGGGCTGAGAGAAGGGCACGTACACAGATCTGCAGCACACACACCCCTGACAGCACAGAGGGTGGGCCGAGGGGCCAGGAGGGGTGCGGCACACAAACCTCTGTAGCCACAAACCCCAGGTGCAGAGCCTGGGCCCCAGAAAATGAAAAGAATACAAAAACCCCACAACATGGAGAGCGGGCTCGGTGAGCTGAAACAAGGACACACAAGAGGGCGAGCCCTCACAGTTCTGTGTGACGCAGAGGACAGGGCCAAGGAGCTGAAAAAAGACCCACACAAGCCCCTACCTAGCAAGCTTAAGCCTGCAGTGCAGGCTGGGGCCAAGGGTCTGGAGCACCAGCAAAGATTCGGCACAAGCAGGGGCAGGTGGCAGTAAGCTTTGCTGAGGGGGCCGCTTTGACGCAGCTGCAGAAATAGACATGTCTAACACTGCCCCTGCCAGAAGGACAGCCCAAAGACACACTGAACCCACAGTCACCCCGAGACACTGCACTAGACACTGCACCGCCCTTCAGAGAGACAGGATCCAGCTCCATCAGCCAGAAACAAGCTTCCCCAACCAGGAAAGCATCACAAGACACTGATCCAAACCCCGCCCACAGCGGAGACTACACAACCCAGAACTATGACCTTGAGAACTTTTTTTTTTCTCTTTTAAATCTTTAAACCACACTGTTTATTCCCCCTACATATTTCTACCTTTACATTAGCCCTTTGTGGTTTGTGGAGTTCTCTTTGTTTTGCTGTGTGTTTTGTTTTTTTTTTTTTAATTAAGATGGTTTATTTTTTCATCTTTTTTTGTGTGATTTTTCTGAGTTTGTTTTTGATGTATTTGACTGCTTTTCCTACAGCTCTTTATTGGCTATAGCTATTGGAAGGAAAGTTATGACCAACCTAGATAGCATATTCAAAAGCAGAGACATTACTTTGCTAACAAAGGTCCATCTAGTCAAGGCTATGGTTTTTCCTGTGGTCATGTATGGATGTGAGAGTTGGACTGTGAAGAAGGCTGAGCACCGAAGAATTGATGCTTTTGAACTGTGGTGTTGAAGAAGACTCTTGAGAGTCCCTTGGACTGCAAGGAGATCCAACCAGTCCATTCTGAAGGAGATCAGCCCTGGGATTTCTTTGGAAGGAATGATGCTAAAGCTGAAACTCCAGTACTTTGGCCACCTCATGCGAAGAGTTGACTCATTGGAAAAGACTCTGATGCTGGGAGGGATTGGGGGCAGGAGGAAAAGGGGACGACAGAGGATGAGATGGCTGGATGGCATCACTGACTCGATGGACGTGGGTCTGGGTGAACTCCGGGAGTTGGTGATGGACAGGGAGGTCTGGTGTGCTTCGATTCATGGGATCGCGAAGAGTTGGACACAACTGAGTGACTGAACTGAACTGATTCTTGAATACATATAAATATTTTTCACATGTCTATTTATCTCTGCTTTTCTATTGTTTTCTTTTCTCTGTTTTTTTTTTACCTTCACTGCCAGCCCTTCCTATTCTCTTTTCTCTCTCTCCTCCTCTTTCTTTCTTTTTCTTTCTTATTCTTCTCCCCTTTTTCTTCACTCTTTCTTTTTTCACCATGTAAGTAAAATTCTTGGGCTTTCTTTGCTATATTCCCCAGTTGGCACTCGCTCAGGCTCAGTTTTGCAGATTGAGTGCAGTTAGCTCTGCTTTTAATTGGTTAATATCACTTTAGGCTTCCTTTGTTCACCACGTCACTCTCCTGTACGCTTGTCTTTCGAATACTTTGCTTATAATTCTGTGTATGGAAGTGAATGTATAATGGCCCATTATTTCTGTAATTAACTGCTTGATCTTGTATTTACCATATATCTTGGTTCATCTTTTATTTCATGCCATTTTTTGCCTTTTGTCTTGGTGTGTTTGTTTTAACCCCCTTTAATCCCATAACAAGTGACTTATGGACCCCAATCCCCTGATCACAGATTGCACCTGCACCAGTGAGGTGGGCGCACTGAGTCCACGAACTCAGACTCCCAGGATATTAGTTACTGAGAACCTCGACACCTGTACACAAAGTCTAGCATCACCCAGACCTCACAGCTGGGTGATACTAGGTTCTGTGATAAACCCTATTAACAAATTGAAAGATAAAAACCATATGATACTCTCAATAGATGCAGAAAAAGCCTTTGTCAAAATTCAGCACCCATTTATGATAAAAACACTTCAAAAAATGGGCATAGAAGAAACCTACCTCAACATAGTAAAGGCCATACATGATAAGCCCACAGCAAACATTATTCTCAGTGGTGAAAAACTGAAAGCATTTCCCCTAAAATCAGGAACAATACAAGGGTATCCACTCTCACCACTATTATTCAACATAATTTTGGAAGTCCTAGCTACAGCAATTAGAGAAGAGAAAGAAAGAAAAAGAATCCAGGTAGGAAAAGAATTAAAACTCTCACTGTTTGCAGATGACATAATCTATACATAGAGAACCCAAAAGAAGCTATCAGAAAATTACTAGAACTAATCAGTGAATTTAGCAAAGTCACGGGATACAAGGTCAATACACAGATATCACTTACATTCCTATATAATAACTGAAAAAATCAGAAAGAGAAATTAAGGAATCAATCCCATTCACCATTTCAACAAAAATAATAAAATATCTAGGACTAAATCTACCTAAGGAGACAAAAGAACTATATATAGAAAATTATAAGACTGATGAAAGAAATCAAAGATGATATAAATAGATGGAGAGATATTCCATGCTACTGGGTAGGAAGAATCAATATTGTGAAAATGACTATATTACCAAATGCAATCTATAGATTCAATGCGATCCTTATCAAATTGCCAATGACATTTTTCACAGAACTAGGACAAAAAAATTCACATTTCATATGGAAAAACAAGATACCCCAAATAGCCAAAGCAGTCTTGAGAAAGAAGAATGGAACTAGAGAAATCAAACTTCCTGACTTCAGACTATACTATAAAGGTACAGCCATCAAGATAGTATGGTACTGGCACAAAAACAAAAGTATGGACTGATGGAGCAAGATAGAAAGCCCAGAGAAAACGCATGCACCTATGGGCAACTTATTTTTTTACAAAGAAGGCTAGAATATACAATGGAACAAAGATAACTTCTTCAATATGTGGTGTTGGGAAAACTGGATAGCTACATGTAAAAGAATGGAATTAGAACACTTTCTAACACTATACACAAAGATAGACACAAAATAGAGTAAAGACCTAAATTTAAGAACAGAAACTATAAAACTCTAAGAGGAAAACAGGCAGAACACTTGACATAAATCAAAGTAAGACCCTCTATCACCCACCTCCTAGAGTAATGAAAATAAAAACAAAAATAAACAAATGGGGCCTAATTAAACTTAAAAGGTTTTACACAGTAAAGGAAACTACAAATAAGGTGAAAAGACAACTCTCAGAATGGGAGAAAATAATAGCAAAGGAAACAAATGACAAATAATAATTTCTAAAATATATAAGTGAAATATGTATAATATCACATATGAAATGAGTTGCCAGTCCAGGTTCGATGCCTGATACCGGATGCCTGGGGCAGGTACACTGGGACAGCCCAGAGGGATGGTATGGGGAGGGAGGAGGGAGGAGGGTTCAGGATGGGGAACACATGTATACCTGTGGCAGATTCATTTTGATATATGGCAAAACCAATACAATATTGTAAAGCTAAATAAAAGAAAACTAAATTAAAAAAAATAAAAATAAAAGCACCATGGCAAGTTTATAAAGAAACATAAAAATGAGCATATTTTAAGGTAATGTTTACGGGTACATGAAGAAATAAAGAATATTGAGGGAAAAAAATAAAATATATAAGTAGCTCACACAACTCAATATAAGAAAAACAAACAACCAGATCAAAAAGTGTGGAAAAGACCTAAACAGACATTTCTCCAAAGAAGACAGATGGTTAACAAACACATGAAAAGATTCTCAACATAGCTCATTATCAGAGAAAGGCAAATCAAAAGTGCTATGAGATATCATCTCATACCAGTCAGAATGGCCATCATCAAAAGGTCTACAAACAATAAATGCTAGAGAGGGTGTGGAGAAAAGGGGACCCTCTTACATTGCTGGTTGGAATTTAAATTGACACAGCCAATATGGAAGACAGTATGGAGGTTCCTTAAAAATCTAGGGATAAAACCACCATATGACCCAGCAATCCCACTACTAGGCATATACCCTGAGGAAGCCAAAACTGAAAGGGATACATGTACCTCAATGTTCACTGCAGCACTATTTACAGCAGCCAGGACATGGAAGCAACCTAGATGCCCATCTACAGAAGAATGGATAAAGAAGCTGTGGTACAGATACACAACAGAATATTACTCAGCCGTAAAAGTGAATGCATTTGAGTCAGTTCTGAAGTGAGTCAGTTCTGAAGTCAGAAAGAGAATGATAAATATCATATACTGATGCATATATATGGAATTTAGAAAGATGGCACTGATGAATTTATTTGCGGGAGTAGTGGAGAAACAGAGAACAGACTTATGGACATGGGCAGAAGGGAGGAGAGGGTGAGATGTACGGAGAGAGTAACATAGAAACCTACATTACCATATGCAAAATAGACAGCCAATGGGAATTTGCTGTGTGGCTCAGGAAACTCAAACAGGGGCTCTGCGTCAACCTAGAGGGGAGGGAGATGGGAGGGAGGTTCAAAAGGGAGGGGATATATGTACACCTATGGCTGATTCATGTTGATGTTTACCAGAAAAAAAAAATCTGTAAAGCAATTATCCTTCAATTAAGATAAATAAACAAATGAATAAAAACAAGTAAGGAAAGAAAAAATGATCAACAAAACAGTGTAAAATCAATAGAGGTCACCGAGGAACTCACATACAAGAAACATCCTACATCATGCTAGACACAGACTGTTTATTCTAAGGTTTCTGTGTAATGACACAAAGATGTAAAGATCAGAAATTAATTCCGAAATTCACCTGGCATATGTCAGGTTTGCTGCTTATACAAAGTATTACAGAGGGAGAATCTTTTCATTTATTCAACAGATAATCACTGAACATGACCACTGCATGGAGCACTGTGCCAGATAAACTGTATATAAAAAGTGAGAAACACCAAATAAATGCACTTGCTTATCTATCTGCTAGTTTCTACACGTGATGAGGAGGTTCACAGTAACATAAGCAAACACCACAGATTCTAGGAGCATGTGATGAGGTCTGGACCAGAAGGAAAGAGAATCAGAGCTAATATGAGGTGGGCACTGGATACGGACCCCGTGAGTAAGAGTTGGTCAAAACCCACAACTATGTGAAGCCAAATGGTGTGAACAAATTTGGGCTCCAAATAAACTCATACCAACAGTGACCATCACACATTGAACCTGAGGACCACACTCCCAAGTGACTCTACAAACAGCATCCTTCTCATTTGGTTCTTGTTCATGCACATTTTAGTATTTCCACTCTTAGTTCTTAAAGGAAAAACTGAGTCCAGAAATACACAAAGGTCACAGAAATAGAAAGGAGTCTACAGAATAGAAAAAGATTATAAACTCAGACCTCTTTGATCACTGGTTAGATGGAATATCCTTATGGTGTCTCTTTCCACAAAGACATAGCTAAGTCCTATCTGCAAAGATTAAAGTTTCACAATAAACAGTAGTGTGTACGTGTGTCTGTGAATGTCTGAATGTGTGTCTGAATATATTTTGTTGCATACATATTCTTAAGTGAATTTAGATGTGGACAGCTGATCTCACCTTCCAGGACCACTATCCCTGGACAAATGGTGGTAAATCTAGCCCAAACCTGACTTCCCATGCATTCCTCTGCCCACTTACTCTTCCACGACACTGTTAAACCAGTAAAATGCTTAATGAACAAACACACTCTCTTAACTTATCCACATGTTGGTTCCTCTAATTCAGTCATGAACCTTTCCCCTCTTGATTTGATTGTTACTGATTCTTAACCAGACGGCACCCTAGGAGATCCATGGAAAGATGCTACATGCAGATCAGATCAGATCAGATCAGTCGCTCAGTCGTGTCCGACTCTTTGCGACCCCATGAACCGCAGCACGCCAGGCCTCCCTGTCCATCACCAGCTCCCGGAGGTCACTCAGACTCGCATCCATCGAGTCAGTGATGCCATCCAGCCATCTCATCCTCTGTCATCCCCTTCTCCTCCTGCCCTCAGTCCCTCCCAGCATCAGAGTCTTCTCCAATGAGTCAACTCTTCGCATGAGGTGGCCAAAATACATGCATGCAGAGGATGTGACAATTTGAAAGTGCAGAAATCCAGCTGCTCATGTGGGCTGAAATCTGCTCATTCAGATAGAAACTATCACTAAGGCCCACACAGTGCTCATCTTCTGCATGCACTGAGAAATTAGCTGAAATCTGAAGATAAATGAAATTCCATTTGGGTCCAAAGGGTGAGCCTGCATATGTGCCATGTCTGTGTCATTTCTGCAGATAACCCAACTGTCCCTAGATAACTATTTGAAGATCTTAATCAGAATGACTCTACAAAGGGCTTGTTTACTCACTAATTGCCTTTGTGGGGTCTGGTGGAGATCAGTGGTTTTCCACGCTGGTTTTCTTAAGCTCAGGCAGGAGCCTAAGAATGCCACAGAAGAGAGGATGATAAGATACAAATGGCAATGTATTTTACATTTTCCTTGAAGCGTTCTTTTGTGGTAAGCAGAGGATGTATCATTCCCTCTGCCTTACTGATAAGGAAATGCCCGATTCAGAAACAGTGATCTGTCTAAAATAATAAGATTGAGAAGTGCAGGGTTATAACAAGGACCCACTTCTTCCCTTACCACATTCTTTTCATTTTGTTTCATATTTTATTCTAGTAAATGACCCCGGGAACTTGAACATCTTGGGCAACTCTTGTTTCTTCCTGAAATTTCACAGCTTCACAGCCTCAATTTATTTACAAGAGCAATGGATTGTGAAGTACAACCAAGTTCTATCATGTGTCTAAATAAAAGGGTTAGCTGCAAGGTCATTTATTTTACATGCCTCAAATACCCTAAAGGAATTTCCATATATTCCAATTCTCATTTCTCTAAGTTGTCTAGAATTAGAATAGGTTGGTCTTACATATGATTTTGTATTCAGATTACATTTTAACTCTTGGAGGTTACCTTTAAGAAAAAGGTGGGAACTGAAACACTCAGTTACAGGAAAGGCTGAGGGTTGACCTTTATAATGCCAAGTCTAACAAAGCAAACAGAGGCTGTAGACTTAAGGGATGCCAAGTAATAACTTTGGTCCCTTAGCTCTGGAAACATCTTTCACCCTGACCACAGAGGCTTACGTTTAGCTCATGTCAAATAAGAATCTCTGGAAGCCAGTACCTGACATGTTAGCGTCTGCTCTGTGGGCTAGATCTGATGCCGCCCAACATGAGGTCTGACCATGAAACAGATGCTCCCTCCCACTGGCCATGTCCTCCGCATCCCTCCTATTCCACCGTGAGCTCTGGTTCCTGAACATTCTGGGCTGGACCCGCTGGCGAGCCCAGCAAGGGTCTCTGTACCACAGCCTGGGAGGCTCACTCAGAGGCCGGCCAGTCCTGGGGATTGTGCCTTCATTCCAGGTTAGGTCTAACAACTGTAACAGCTGAAGGGCACTTGGACTCTGACCTCCAGCACTGGAGCAGCAGCGTGGAGAGAATGCAAAGCTCAGGGTGCTCAGACAGATGCCTTCTCTCCAGGCCTAATTCCACCATCACACAGCACCCACCCACCCGGGCACATGAGGTCACAACTACATCACAAGATTGCTGCGGTGATGAGCCAACAGTCTGGAAGGGGGCGAGTGGACGTTCATCTTCCTTTTTCCTTTATTCAGCTAACACTGATGCACCTACGAGGTGGTAAAACCCCCGGGCACATGCCAAGGAAACGGAGAGCTGAATAAATTGATTACACTCAGCAGGACAGTCTAGTGGCATTTATAAAATAAATGAAAGGAAAGTGAAGTCACTTACTTGTGTCCAAGTCTTTGCAGTCCCATGGACTGTAGCCTTCCAGGCTCCTCTGTCCATGGAATTCTCCAGGCAAGAATACTGGAGAGGATTGCCATTTCTTCCTCCAGAATATCTTTCTGACCCAGGGATCGAATCAGGGTCTCCTGCACTGTAGGCAGACTCTTTACTGTCTGAGCTACCAGGGAATCCCGCTTGTGAAATAACTACTAATTAATTCCTAAGCATTATAACAAAGGTGTGCTCTTTCTTTTTAGCAATGGTGTCTGGCACCTGCTTCTCCTTAAATGTTTCCTTGTGTCCCTGAGTCCTACTTGTTTTCCAAAAACCCAAAAACAGGTCATCAGTTTCTGGTAGGTATTCTCATATCCCTTATTTTCAAAGCAAGTCTTTGGTTTCCCCAGACTTGGAGAAGCTGCGCTTCAATTCCCACTGTGTGTACAGGTGAGACACTGGGACCTCAGAGCCCCGTGATGCCATAATCACTGTCTTCCAGAGAATAATCTGCTTTCTCGCAGACTTTTATTTTTTTTTTATTTCATTATGTACTTTTTGCCTGTGGTCAATCAGGATCAAAGATGATTTTTCGCTACTTCTACTAAATAAAAATATTACTTCAAGAAGGAATGAACAATACTTCCCAAGTCTGATCCTTACCCTGCTTCTTCCTAAGAAGGGAATATTAGCAAATATTCCTCTTTCCTACTAAGAGATTACACCTCAGGGCTACATGTCTTAACCTTAATCTGTCATAAAATAACAGATATAATCAACCTTAGTTAACTTTTATATGAAGTAACATCACATTAGGTTGCTTTTGATTCAGCAATTGACAATTGTCTGTTGCACTGAGTGACTATGAAATCTTAAAATAAAATCTGACCTTTCCTAAGAAACCTAAAAGATCTATAGGAGTACCAAAGTGCACGAGCCACTCAACTAGAAAGCAAAGGCATTCTCCATATGAAAACTGATCACTCATTTAAAAAAGTGATTTCAAAAATTTAATTTCAACAACTTAAGTGTTAACAATTTCCCCTTTATTAGAAAGTGTTGTCTTCCTAATACATTGACTTTACTTGTAGACACATGTTCTCAAGTCTAGAAGTAAACCTAATAGTAGGAAAGAGGAATATTTGTTAATATTCCCTTCTTAGGAACAGGCAGGGTAAGGATCAGACTTGATTCCTAATAAAGACTTGATTCCTTGCTTTCTAGTTGAGTGGCTCGTGCACTTTGGTACTTCTATAGATCTTTTAGGTTTCTTAGGAAAGGTCAGATTTTATTTTAAGATTTCATAGTCACTCAGTGCAACAGACAGTTGTCAATTGCTTAATCAAAAGCAACCTAATGTGATGTTACTTCACATAAAAGTTAACTGAGGTTGATTATATCTGTTATTTTACAGATATGGAGAACCTGAGCTCAGTAACCAAAGGGGATGAAGTAGGTGTTTTGGGGGAGCATGCCATGTCTGAGTGAGGGTGGCAGGGCCTGAAGGGGAGGTGCTGCACCCCAATGCTGAGTCAGCATCTGCAACTGACTTGAAATGCCTCCTCTTCGTTTTATCCCAAAATTCAACAAAAGACATAAAAAAAAGTCTCTGACTGGAACCTGCTTTGTGTAGGGCTTACAGAGACTTGTTTCTGTTCTTCATATAGCTCAGCTGGTTTACTCATTTGCCAGTGCATAAATGCTTGGGCATTAAAGCCACTATCCCTCTCTTTGTGGCCCAGGCTTAATCATGGTTCATGCGGCCACAGCAGTGGTGCCAGGGAGGACAGCACGTCCAGGAGCTGTTTGCATACCTCGCTCATGTGAGGGACATCAGGGCCCCTCCCCAGCCCTCAGCTGACACAGGGTATACCTTTTCCTCCACCCGCAGGCTGCAGTCACTCAGCACATGCTTTAGGTGTGCTTCTGGAGCTGTCAGAACGTGTGTACCTGTTCACTAATACAGGTAACACTGCTCCCAACCTGCCTGAAAGTGCATTTTGCAATTTAAACTTAAAAATATTCTGGGATGTATAAAGCTAAATGTGCCTCACCACAAGAGGATTGATTTCTTCTGAAAAGTCTAATTTGGTCTGCATTAAAAATTTATAATTCTGAAAAAAAATGAAAATATGCACCATACTATATCAAAATGCATAAAATAAATAATGCACTGCTATATATAAAGTAAGATAACCATAAAAGGACCCAGTGTATAGCACAAGGAACTATACTCGAATCTTGTAATAACCTACAATGAAAGAGAATGTAAAAAAGAAGGATATACACATTTATATATATATATATATATATATTCTTTATGTAGAACAATGACTTCACTGTACACCTGAAACTAACACAACATTGCTAAATAAATATATTTATCATAAATTTTTAAAAATGTAAATGTAAATACAACAGAAACCAGGCAGTGTGACTATAATCAAACTTTTGAAGCTGATCATCCTGAAGCCTCTGGTGTTACCACTTCACCAACAACCTTCTGCTGCTGCTAAGTCACTTCAGTCATGTCCAACTCTGTGCAACCCCATAGATGGCAGCCCACCAGGCTCCCCCGTCCCTGGGATTTTCCAGGCAAGAACACTGGAGTGGATTGCCATTTCCTTCTCCAATGCATGAAAAGGGAAAGGGAATGTGAAGTCGCTCAGTCGTGTCTGACTCCTAGGGATCCCATGGACTGCAGGCTACAAGGCTCCTCCGTCCATGGGGTTTTCCAGGCAAGAGTACTGGAGTGGGTGCCATTGCCTTCTCCAACAACCTTCTAGAGGGTGGTTTATCTGCATAAATGGCCAGCTAGTGAGTATTAAGCCAATGGAACAGTTCAGCATATTCCTCTCTTTGGGGGGATGGAAAATCCCTTCTAATATTCACTAAGCTGCTCATTTCATAACCATTAAAATATAGTCTCCAAATAGCACAACCAAAAAGACATGCAACATAAGAAACATCTGCTTTTGCTAAAAACTCGGGGCTTTGAATGTCAGATAGGAACTCAGAGTCATGAGTGTTTGATCACTGCATGTCGCAAGAAAAGGCTGTTGCCCTCATGACCATGAAACATGCCTGGCATCACCCTGACTTCCCCACACCACCTTCCTGAGAGCCTTGTCTACTGAAAAAGGAAAAATTCAGCATTTATTCAGAATTTTCACTTTCAGGGATATTTCTCAACCTTACTCAAATGACACAGGTACAGTGTTCTGATCACAAAAGTAGTCGATTCAGTGTAATCTTGCCCCTATGATTCATTATGGGAAAGCATAAAAAGAGCTGCAATATGTTTTCATTAAAAGTAAAGCGAATGGGAGGGGGCTTTCAATAATTTAGTAAAACAGGTTCTCAGCAGAAATAATTATAGAAAAAAAGTGGAATCCAGGAGTGTTTAGGGAGAAAATAAGTGAAGCAAACATTCTACATATGAGTCCGCTGAGAATGGAAAGCTGGCTTTAAATCCTTTAATGTTAACATGAGCTTCTCATGAAATAGAATCCAGGTCTCAGGGCCAGCACACATTGTAATTGGTTTCCCAGCATATTAGTGTGCTTATCTGGCATGGTTTGTAAGTAAACCCCATGCTACCAGCCTGAGATTGAGGGAATGAATGGAGAGTCTTCATCCCAGCCATATCCCTGAGTCCCAGGCTTTAAGGACAGGTATCAGGAAGTTTTAAAAAGCTTCTGCACAACTAAAGAAACTATAAGCAAGGTGAAAAGACAGCCTTCAGAATGGGAGAAAATAATAGCAAATGAAGCAACTGACAAACAACTAATCTCAAAAATATACAAGCAACTCCTGCAGCTCAATTCCAGAAAAATAAACGACCCAATCAAAAAATGGGCCAAAGAACTAAATAGACATTTCTCCAAAGAAGGCATACAGATGGCTGCTGCTGCTGCTGCTAAGTCGCTTCAGTCGTGTCCGACTCTGTGCGACCCCAAAGACGGCAGCCCACCAGGCTCTGCCGTCCCTGGGATTCTCCAGGCAAGAACACTGGAGTGGGTTGCCATTCCTAACAAACACATGGAAAGATGCTCAACATCACTCATTATCAGAGAAATGCAAATCAAAACCATAATGTGGTACCATTTCACGCCAGTCAGAATGGCTGTGATCCAAAAGTCTGCAAGCAATAAATGCTAAAGAGGGTGTAGAGAAAAGGGAACCCTCTTACACTGTTGGTAGGAATGCAAACTAGTACAGCCACTATGGCGAACAGTGTGGAGATTCCTTAAAAAACTGGGAATAGAACTGCCTTATGACCCACCAATCCCACTGCCAGGCATACACACTGAGGAAACCAGAATTGAAAGAGACATGTGTACCCCAATGTTCATCGCAGCACTGTTTATAATAGCCAGGACATGAAAGCAACCTAGATGTCCTTCAGCAGATGAATGGATAAGAAGGCTGTGGTACATATACATAATGGAGTATTACACAGCCATTAAAAAGAATGCATTTGAATCAGTTCTAATGAGGTGGATGAAACTGGAGCCTATTATACAGAGTGAAGTAAGCCAGAAAGAAAAACACCAATACAGTATACTAATGCATATATATGGAATTTAGAAAGATGGTAACAATAACCCTGTATGCGAGACAGCAAAAGAGACACAGATGTATAGAACAGCCTTTTGGATTCTGTGGGAGAGGGATAGGGTGAGATGATTTGGGAGAAAGGCATTGTAACATGTATAATATCATGTAAGAAATGAATCGCCAGTCCAGGTTTGATGCAGGATACAGGATGCTCGGGGCTGGTGCCCTGGGATGACCCAGAGGGATGGTATGGGGAGGGAGGACGGAGGGGGGTTCAGGATTGGGAACACGTGTACACCCGTGGCGGATTCATGTTGATGTACGGCAAAACCAATACATTATTGTAAAGTAATTAGCCTCCAATTAAAATAAATAAATTAAAAAAAAAAAAAACATTCCATTTCTTCCAAGTTGTCCATTTTATTGGCATACAGTTGCTGATAGTAGTCTCTTATGAGCTTTGTATTTCTGTTTTGTCTGTTGTGATCTCTCCATTTTCATTTTTAATTTTGTTGATTTGATTCTTCTCCCCTTGTTTCTTGATGAGTCTGGCTACTGGTTTGTCAATTTTATTTATCTTCTCAAAGAACCAGCTTTTAGCTTTGTTGATTTTTGCTATAGTCTCTCTTGTTTTTTTTTTTTTGGTTTTTTTTTTTTTGCATTTATTTCTGCCCTAATTTTTAAGATTTTTGTCCTTCTACTAACCCTGGGGTTCTGCATTTATTCCTTTTCTAGTTGCTTTAGGTGTAGAGTTAGGTTATTTATATGACTTTTTTCTTGTTTCTTGAGGTAAGCCTGTACTGTTATTAATCTTTCCCTTAGCACTGCTTTTACACTGTCCCATAGATTTTGTGTTGTTGTGTTTTCAGTTTCATTTGTTTCTACGCATATTTTGATTTCTTTTTTGATTTATTCTGTGATTTGTTGGTTATTCAGAAGCATGTTTTTCAGCGTCCATATGTTGGAATTTTTAATAGTTTTTTTTCCTTTAATAGATTTTTTTTCCTGACATCTAATCTTACTGCATTATGGTCAGAAAACATGCTTGGAATGATTTCATTTTTTTGAATTTACCAAGGCTAGACTTATGGCCCAGGACATGATCCATTCTGGAGAAGGCTCTGTGTGCACATGAGAAAAAGGTGAAATTCATTGTTTTGGGGTGAAATGTCCTATAGCTATCAATTAGGACTAACCGGTCCATTGTGTCATTTAAAGTTTGTGTTTCCTTGTTAATTTTCTGTTTAGTTGATCTATCCATAGTTGTGAGTGAGATATTAAAGTCTCCCACTATTACTGTGTTATTCTTAATTTCCCCTTTCATACTTGTTAGCATTTGCCTTACATATTGTGGTGCTCCTATGTTGGGTGCATATATATTTATAATTGTTATATATTCTTCTTGGATTGATCCTTTGATCATTATGTAGTGTCCTTCTTTGTCTCTTTTCATAGCCTTTATTTCTTGAAAGAAACGGACAAATTCTTAGAAGAGTACAACTTTCCCAAACTGAACCAGGAAGAAATAGAAAATCTTAACAGACCCATCACAAGCACGGAAATCAAAACTGTAATCAGAAATGTTCCAGCAAACAAAAGCCCAGGGCCAGACAGCTTCAGAGTTGAATTCTACCAAAAATTTAGAGAAGAGCTAACACCTATCCTACTCAAACTCTTCCAGAAATTGCAGAGGAAGATAAACTTCCAAACTCATTCTATGAGGCCACCATCACCCTAATACCAAAACCTGACAAAGATCCCACAAAAAAGAAAACTACAGGCCAATATCACTGATGAACATAGATGCAAAAATCCTTAACAAAATTCTAGCAAACAGAATCCAACAACATATTAAAAAGATCATACATCATGACCAAATGGGCTTTATCCCCGGGATGCAAGGATTCTTCAATATCCGCAAATCAATCAATGTAATACACCACATCAACAAATTGAAAAATAAAAGCCATATGATTATATCAATAGATGCAGAGAAAGCCTTTGACAAAATTCAACATCCATTTATGATAAAAACCCTCCTGAAAGCAGGAATAGAAGGAACATACCTCAACATAACAAAGGCTATATATGACAAACCCACAGCAAACATTATCCTCAATGGTGAAAAACTGAAAGCACTTCCCCTAAAGTCAGGAACAAGACAATGGTGCCCACTCTCACCACTACTTTTCAACATAGTTTTGGAAGTTTTGGCCACAGCAATCAGAGCAAAAAAAGAAATAAAAGGAATTCAGATTGGAAAAGAAGTAAAACTCTCACTGTTTGCAGATGACATGATCCTCTACATAGAAAACCCTAAAGACTCCACCAGAAAATTACTAGAGCTAATCAATGAATATAGTAAAGTGGCAGGATATAAAATTAACACATAGAAATCCCTTGCATTCCGATACACTAACAATTAGAAAACAGAGAAATTAAGGAAACAATTCCATTTACCATTGCCATGAAAAGAATAAAATACTTAGAAATATATTTACCTAAAGAAACAAAATACCTATATATAGAAAACTATAAAACACTGATGAAAGAAATCAAAGAGGACACAAATATATTGAGAAATATACCATATTCATGGATTGGAAGAATCAATATAGTGAAAATGAGTATACTACCCAAAGCAATCTATAGATTCAATGCAATGCCTATTAAGCTACTAACAGTATTTTTCACAGAGCTAGAACAAATAATTTCACAATTTGTATGGAAATACAAAAAACCTCGAATAGCCAAAGCAATCTTGAGAAAGAAGAATGGAACTGGAGGAATCAACCTGCCTGACTTCAGAGCTATCAAGACATCAAGACAGTATGGTACTGTCACAAAGAGAGAAATATAGATCAATGGAACAAAATAGAAAGCCCAGAGATAAATCCATGCACCTATGGACACCTTATCTTTGACAAAGGAGGCAAGAATATACAATGGAGAAAAGACAATCTCTTTAACAAGTGGTGCTGGGAAAACTGGTCAACCAGAATGAAACTAGAATACTTTCTAACACCATACACAAAGATAAACTCAAAATGGATTAAAGATCTAAACATAAGACCAGAAACTATAAAACTTCTACAGGAGAACATAGGCAAAACACTCTCCAATATAAATCACAGCAGGATCCTTTATGACCCACCTCCCAGAGTAATGGAAATAAAAGCAAAAATAAACAAATGGGATCTAACTAAACCTAAAAGCTTTTGCACAACAAAGGAAACTATAAGCAAGGTGAAAAGACTACCTTCAGAATGGGAGAAAATAATAGTAAATGAAGCAACTGACAAAGAATTAATCTCAAAAATATACAAGCAACTACTACAGCTCAATTCCAGAAAAACAATGACCCAATCAAAAAGGAGCCAAAGAACTAAACAGACATTCCTCCAAAGAAGGCATACAGATGGATAACAAACATATGAAAAGATGCTCAACATCACTCATTATCAGAGAAATGCAAATTAAAACCGCAACGAGGTACCATCTCATGCTGGTCAGAATGGCTGCTATCCAAAAGTCTGCCAACAATAAATGGTGTAGAGAGTGTGGAGAAAAGGGAACCCTCTTACACTGTTGGTGGGAATGCAAACTAGTACAGCCTCTATGGAGAACAGTGTGGAGATTTCTTAAAAAAATTGGAAATAGAACTGCCATACGACCCAGCAATCCCACTGCTGGGCGTACACACCAAGGAAACCAGAATTGAAAGAGACACGTGTACCACAATATTCATCACAGCACTGTTTATAATAGCCAGGACATGGAAGCAACCTAGATGTTCATCAGCAGACGAATGGATAAAGAAAGCTGTGGCACATATACACAACGGAATATTACTCAGCCATTAAAAAAATACATGTGAATCAGTTCAAATCAGGTGGATGAAACTGGAGCCTGTTATACAAAGAGAAGCCAGAAAGAAAAACATCAATACAGTATGCTAATTGCTATATATGGAATTTAGAAAGATGGTAATGATAATCCTATGTTTGAGATGGCAAAAGAGACACAGATGTGTAGAACAGTATTTTGGACTCTGTGGGAGAAGACGAGGGTGAGATGATTTGAGAGAATAGCATTGAAACATGTATATTATCGTATGTGAAACAGATCACCAGTCCAGGTTAGATCCATGAGACAGGGTGCTCAGGGCTGGTGCACTGGGATGACCCAGAGGGATGGGATGGGTAGGAAGGTGGGAGAGGTGGGGAACACATGTACACCCATGGCTGATTTATGTCACTGTATGGCAACAGAAATGGCAAGCCACTCCAGTGTTCTTGCCTGGAGAATCCCAGGGATGGGGGAGCCTGGTGGGCTGCCGTCTATGAGGTCACATAGAGTCAGACACGACTGAGCGACTTCACTTTCACTTTTCACTTTCACACATTGGAGAAGAAAATGGCAAGCCACTCCAGTGTTCTTGCCTGGAGAATCCCAGGGACGGGGGAGCCTGGTGGGCTGCCATCTATGGGGTCACATAGAGTCGGAAACGACTGAAATGACTTAGCAGCAGCAGCAGTATGGCAAAACCACTACAATATTTAAAGTAACTAGCCTCCAATTAAAATAAGTAAACTAAAAAAAGAAAGAAACACCCCAGACAAGCCTTATGTTTAAACCATCCATGTTTATTGCTTTTTTTCTTTTTTATGAGTATTATTCCTTTTTCCCTTTGAGCATCTTAAATAGGCATATATGTTTTTTATCTTAGAATTTTTTTAATTTAAATTATTTATTTTAATTGGAAATTAATTATTCTACAATATTGTATTGGTTCTGTCACACATCAACATGAATTCACCACAGGCATACAGGTGTTCCCCATCCTGAATCTCCCTCCCACCTCCCTCCCTGTACCATCCCTCCAGGTCATCCCAGTGCACCAGCCCCAAGGATCCTATATTTTAAAGTCCTGTAAGCTATCACTGTACTGGATAACCCCACTGTATTTGTTTTGTTCATATGCTCTGAGCATCTAGTTTGCAAGCTAACTTACAAACTAAACCGGAGGTCTCTTGCCTGTGTGTTCTCTCTTTCTCACTGATGAAATAAAATCCGTATGTTATGGCAAGACAAGAAAAACTTAAACAGTATTTTTCTCTGCCCTCCACTTTACTGTGTGCTGTGCATCTGCATTAATCAGTCCTCCTGAGGGGCCAACCTCCCTTCCTAACCTTGTCGAAGGTCAGAGTGACCTACTCTCTGTTGTGAACGACAGTTCAGATCTGGCTTGTGTCAACAGTTGGTATGTCCTTTGATGTACAACCCCGTGTCTCACTAACGTAGGTAACTGCATTTTGACCTCTAGTGGGCGGGCAGGCCTTGGGGCTTCCTGAAAGACTGTCTCCTGGGTTACCATCCTCTGCTTGGCTCCAATAAGAACTTGCAAGTCTTCCTTAGAATGACTCCTGATTAACTGCTCTTCATACACCGTAAGGCTCCTCTATGGTGCCTGGGGCCATGCAGGTGCTCTGGTCCTGCCTTGAGTAACTGCAGGACTGAGGCCAGTTCTGATGCATTGAGTTACCTCTGCTTCTTACATAAAATCCGGATGTTGAAACTAATTAATTTAGACCTTTAAGTTTGAATAACCATGTGACCTTTTTTATTTCAACATGTGAATTGTAAGAAGAGTAACCAAAAGATTTCAAAGGGCAAAAACACTAGAATGCAACTGATATAAAATTCTTAAACTGTATGTGGTGATAAGTGGTAGGGTTTTTAAGTAGTTAGATGTTTTCAACTGAAAAATTCTATCATAATATTAGAAGTCCCTGAAGCTAAAAATAACCACGAGAATATAATCTGGCCTCTTTTCTCCTCAAAATGTCTCCCGATGTTACCTGAGTTGTTTTAAACTGCACACAGAGTAGTAGAGCCAGGTCCACTGCATTTCCTCAAATAATCAAGTTATTTTAAATGTCAAATATTAATTCTAAGACCTAGAGCAGTAGGTGTCTGTATTCTGGCACACCCCATTCTCCCCCACCTCTGGAACACCTTGACCCCTCACAGGCCACCTTGCACAGTCATTTCTAGATGCATTAGAAACATGTGACTGGAAAAGAAAACCTGTAAACCCATGTGGTATGCATAACTTCAGTCCCTTAGATTAAAAATAGTACAGTCAAATGAATATAAGGTGTACTAACTGTAGCTTTGATGCTTTCTTCATTGTAAGATTTCAAAACCTTTTCAGAAGATCAGAATCAATGTGATGTCAAGAGATAATCAGGACCAGTCTTTCAGGTTGTAGATTAAAAAAGAGCTATAAAGAAGGACTATAAAGAAGGCTGAGGGCCAAAGAATTGATGCTTTCAAACTGTGGTCCTGGAGAAGACTCTTGAGAATCCTTTGGGTTGCCAGGGGATCAAACCAGTCAGTCCTAAAGGAAATCAACTTTGAATATTCATTGATTTTTCAGCATCTATTTTCAGCTGAAGTTCCTTCCTTCATTATTGGAAGGACCAGTGTTGAAGCTCTAATATTATGGCCAACTAATATCAAGAGCTGACTCATTGGAAAAGACCCTGATGCTGGGAAGATTGAGGGCAGGAGAAGGGGGTGACGGGTGATGAGATGGTTGGATGGCATCACCAATTCAGTGGACATGTATTTGAGCAAACTCCAGGAGAAAGGACAAGGCAGGCTAGCATGCTGCAGTCCATGGGGTTGCAAACAGTCAGACACAACTTGACGAATAAACAACAACTAAGATTAAAAAATAACAGAGGAAAAAGGAGGAGGAATGTGAGAAGAGAGGAGGTGAAATACCAAAATTCTTGGATGATGATGTAGTTTAAGTATCTATCATAGTTTGTAAGTATCTATCATAGTTTGATACAAAATGATAGTAAATATAATTGTGATATTCATAAAAATTAGAGAATATTTAAGAATAACCAATTACTAGTGGTACAATGCAAGGTGAGACTCAAGAATAAGACACATAATAAAAATTGACTTCTTCTTCTCCCAAGAAACACATGTTATCTGCTGTCTTAGTTGCATATATGTGTACATATGCATATGTATCATATATGTCCTACACAACCATAACTTATAGAATATATTCTATTTATACTATATTTATATACTGCATATAAATGGAATAGAATAAATTATATTATAGAAATGGAATACATAAGAAGATAAATATATATTTATGTGTATATAATTTGATATGTATCTATATCACTATAAATATGTGTGATTTTATATATTTTTATGCATAAACATATAATTTTATATAAAATAGAATCTGATAGTCTTAAATTCCCATGCATGTAAAATGAAGACCTTCAGTACATTTTCTGGGGTGAAGTTTTCTAGAGAATTATCATGTAATCAAAGTATCAAATGCACATCACTGTGGATTTTGCTTTCATCAGAGGATCATAAAGAGCAGTCATAGGGCACATCTCACTGCAGCTTAATTTTGTAGCATCTATGAGCTAAGAATGATTTAACATCTTTTAAATTGAAAAAAAAATTGGCAATGAGAACCTGTGACGAATGTATGACACTCACCTTCAAGTGTCCACACAGCGTGTGGCTAGAGCAGAGCCAACCCACTGGTTACACAGTATCTGTGACTGTGTCTGCACCACCAGGTGAGTGAAGTAGACACAATGGAGACCAGACAACTCCCTGCCGACCTAAACCATTTTCCACACAGCCTTTTAAAGCACAAGTTGAGCAGAAAGAACAGACTAACAGGGCATAGATACTCGATGTGATACTTCAGGAATTCCTTTCCATGATGACTTTTTTTCTTTTGTGTACTTTTTTTCTTTTGTGTACTCTTAGATATATAAGAAGTCAGGTATCTGTAGAATCATCATTAAAATGATTCTAAAGGTAAGTGTATGAAACTTCAAAAAGTAATTAGACTGCATTAACATCATGAGAAATGCTGGACTGGAAGAAACACAAGCTGGAATCAAGATTGCCGGGAGAAATATCAATAACCTCAGATATGCAGATGATACCACCCTTATGGCAGAAAGTGAAGAGGAACTCAAAAGCCTCTTGATGAAAGTGAAAGTGGAGAGTGAAAAGGTTGGCTTAAAGCTCAACATTCAGAAAACGAAGATCATGGCATCTGGTCCCATCACTGCATGGGAAATAGATGGAGAAACAGTGGAAACAGTGTCAGACTTTATTTTTCTGGGCTCCAAAATCACTGCAGATAGTGACTGCAGCCATGAAATTAAAAGACGCTTACTCCTTGGAAGGAAAGTTATGACCAACCTAGATAGCATATTCAAAAGCAGAGACATCACTTTGCCAACAAAGGTTCACCTAGTCAAGGCTATGGTCTTTCCTGTGGTCATGTATGGATGTGAGAGCTGGACTGTGAAGAAGGCTGAGCGCCGAAGAATTGATGCTTTTGAACCGTGGTGTTGGAGAAGACTCTTGAGAGTCCCTTGGACTGCAAGAAGATCCAACCAGTCCATTCTGAAGGAGATCAGCCCTGGGATTTCTTTGGAAGGAATGATGCTAAAGCTGAAACTCCAGTATTTTGGCCACCTCATGCGAAGAGTTGACTCATTGGAGCAGACTCTGATGCTGGGAGGGATTGGGGGCAGGAGGAGAAGGGGACGACAGAGGATGAGATGGCTGGATGGCATCACTGCCTCGATGAATGTGAGTCTGAGTGACCTCCAAGAGCTGGTGATGGATAGGGAGGCCTGGCGTGCTGCAGTTCATGGGGTCGCAAAGAGTCGGACACGACTGAGCGACTGATCTGATCTGATCTGAACAGCTTTGTTAGCCAAGATGAGACTAGGAAATCTATTGATATAAATCAAGTAAGAGTAACTTGATTTCAGTGCTATAAGGATTCATAAATAGTTTTATCAATGATCACAATAAACCTAAAAATACAAGAAATTAAACTTTCTTTTTAAATAAGCAACATAGTCAACACAACCCTTTCTTTAATACACACACGTGCACACACATGCATGTTCACTTATACACACATGCACATGTGTATGATTTCAAAAGTAAAGATACACAGAACACAATGAAATATTTAGCAGCAAACAGGAAATACTGATAAAGGCAGCAGTACTATGCTAGAAACTGAGAAGAGGGCCACGTCCAGCTCCACACAAACAAGACGTGATTCATCCTCAACAGTGAAGCAAAAGCCCCAGTTTGAGTTTCATCATCCGTGAAATGAAGGGGATTCCTCTTCCTGAAGCTCCTTCACTCCTGGAGAATATTTAACGCAATACTGTGTCATGTGCACTTTCCTGGTGGCTAAGTGGTGAAAAATCTGCCTACAATGCAGGAGATGCATATTTGATCCCTGTTTCAGGAAGATCCCCTGAAGAAGGGAACAGCAACCCACTCCTGTATTTTTGCTTGGAGAATCCCACAGACAGAGGAGCCTGATGGGCTATAGTCCACAGAGTCGCTGACTGCCTGATGAAGCAGCCTCATCTCCCTGAATTTGCTTTCATTTAAAGGCATTTCCAAAACATACCTAATCCAATAGATGCTGCAAACCAGCCTTTGCTCATTTATCCTCTAATGATATTAACATCATGTCTCTACCTTAATACTAAGTTACCACAACACTCTTCTATTAAGACGGCATATTTAAAATTAAATAATTATGCTGTATTAAATTCTCTAAGATCCTGCTGTCATAAGCTCTTTTCTTTTTTCTTTCTTTACTGCACTTACTTCCTGTGCTAATCTCCTGATCCTTAATCATATACTTACTTGCAGAACTGATTGCCAAGCTTATGCTCTCTTTTTATTTTTAATATTGCTTAAGTGCTTAGATGCCTTCAAATTAGAATTGGATTTCTGAGAACAGGAGTGAGTGAGTGAGTGAGTATGTATGTGTGTGTGTGTGTGTGTGTGTGTTTAATCAGCCTGTATCGTTCCTGGGATTTGAAGAGTACCTAGCTGACACTGGATGATGGATTAGTATACGCTTCTTACAAGACTACAAAGAGAAGAAAAAGTGGACTTTTGGTGTCTGACTCAGAGTTTCTGCTTTATCATTTGTTAAATGGGCAAAATAAGACTTACTTTGTGGACTTGTATGGTTTAGATCAGAAAATATGTTTTTAGTATACCTAAGTTACTCAAAAAATAGGAAGGAATAAAATTAATAATTAGGAAAGAAATATTACTTCAGGTTCAGAAATAATTCAAGATAAAGATACATATTTTTAAATATTATTTGTTAGTAATCTATCCATTAGCTGCAGTCATCTGAAGTTTTAACATATTCTTTATTCTGTTCCAGGCACTGTCCTACACGCTTTAAACTGTCAACTCATTGCATCTTTATTTTCATAACAGATTAGATAGACACTAATGCTCTTCCCATTTCACAAATGAGAAAATTGAGATCCAGAGGGCTGGTAACGTGACCTTGGTTACATAAACTGAATAGGGATGAAACTCAGATTTGTATCTTTAGTCTTTTGCTCCTAATTCAATGCCCTGCTCCCTCTATTTGTTTCCCATAAAGAAGCTTTCCTATAGAAGAAGAAAGAACAGGCCAAGAATCTGAAATATGATATACAAGGAACATATGAGGAAAATCTGAGATAATTTAACTGATATCAAAATGAGGACTAGGTTAAAATTCCAAGGAGTGTTTTATAAAAATGGAATTATGACAGAAGATAATTCAATTTAAATGAGTACAGTGGGGAAAAAAATCCATTATGGCTGTATTCTTTAAAGGATATTAAATAGTTTCACTGGGGCCTGGCAGGTAAAGGCCAGACTGCAGTTTCAAATGGTGAATTAAGCAACAGACGATGAAATGATGACTTGCTCTTTTCCTCAAGGAAATGGGCCATGTTACCAGCGAAGACTCGCCCTTTAGGTGAGATGGGGGCTTTAATCCAAGGGGAAGTAGGAGATTCTCCTTGTCTAGAGTGGACTGAGCTCAGCCCCAGAGAGCTCACCTGGCAACCTGAGGCCCCTCTTTCCAGGGTCAGCTCAGAGGAGACCCAGTCTACGGTCACTAGAACAAAAGCTGGTCTTCAGGCACGAGCAATCTTCTTAAAAGGGTTCTAGCCAACTGTGCGGCCATTTATTTCAGAGTGCTCCTTTTTGGTTTGTTTCTGTAACTTGTAAAATAGAACAAGATTTTGAATTCATTGTGGAAAGTAGATTCTAGAATGATATGGAGCAGTATAGAGTAGCTGCTCAATAAATCTTTTCTCTGGTCCAAGGCTTGTTACTGTCTTTTCCACCCTCTCACCCAGAAAAGGGGTAAAGTAAAAAGAGAAACAAAGTTACAGAATGCCTGATAAGACTTTCAAAGGAAAACCACTTTTCTTATACAATTTTGTGACCAAGTTTTCTTATTTTCATTTGAAAGACAGTCATCTAATATATGCTTTCAATTGAAATGTATTAAATATTTATAGACTTTGTATGTGTGTGTGCTCAGTTGTGTCCAACTCTTTGTGACCCAATGCTTTTCACTTCAATTTAAAAATGAAAGTTGGGGAGGGAGGTGAGAAGGGGTTTCAGGATTGGGAACACATGTACACCCGTGGTGGATTCATGTTGATGTATGGCAAAACCAATATAATATTGTAAAGTAATTAGCCTCTAATTAAAATAAATAAATTTAAATTAAAAGAAAAAAATAAAAATGAAAGGGAATCATGTCGCAATTTGGGATATTTCTCCCTGAGCTAATTCATGAGCACCAAGGCTACTTAAATCCATGGCTCATCATCGTTACAAAAATAATTTTTAAATACTTCCACATAAAGGATTATTTCTGAAACTGTTAGAAGGGATGAGATCATAGAATGTAATCCAAGCATCTAAAAATTACACCTAACATCTCAGGAGCAAACTTTAAAAAGAATTTCGGTTTTAAATGGCTCATTCCTCTTTTATAGAAATGACAGAATTCAATTTTAACTACTGAACAGTAGGTTCACAGTGGAGGACAAAATCAGTCTCTCTCATTACAGTCTTTCTAGAGAACAAATAACAGATGAGAGACGTTCAAGTAGACCAGAGGCATCAGCAGAAAAGGTTCCCACTTGATAGCTGGTGCATCTAAGATGACCAAAGTCAGTACCTCTCAATTTGTATTGTTCATTTATTGTCCCTTAAGGAGACTTTTAGGCATTTTTCCCTAGGCACCCCCTACGAAATGTTAATACCACAGTTATACACATAACTGTTTATGTACTGTGTTATATGTGTTTTAAGATTTTTTTCCAGCTTGAGATATAACTGACATACAATCATGTGTTAGTTTAAATGCACAATATGTTGGTTTAATACACACATACCGTGCATTGATTACTTTCAATTGTTGTTCAGCCGCTCAGTTGTGTCTGACTCTCTGCGACCCCAGAGATAGCAGCAAGCTATGCTCCTCTCTCCTTTACTGTCTCCCAGAGGTTGGTTACCATCAATAGCTTCAGCTAAAATCCCATCACATATTACCATTTCTTGTTTGTGGTGACAACATGGAAGGTCTACTCTCTCAACAACTTTCAAGTATATAATAGAGTATAATTAACTAGCCACCAGGCTGTACATCAGATTTCCCAGAATCTTTCGTTCATCTCGTAATTGGGAGTTCATGCTCTTCCCCACCAATTCCCCATTTCCCTCTTCCCCACCATCCTACCCTTGGTTTCTGTAAGTTCAGATGTTCTCCATTTCACATGTAAGTGACATCATATGATATTAGTCTTTCTCTACTGACGTAGCTCTCTTACCATAATGCCCTCCAAGTCCATCCATATGTTCACAAATGACAGGATTTCCATCTTTGCTATGTTTGAGTAACATTCCACTGTGTATACATATATCACACTGTTATCCCTCCCTCTGTTGAGGGACATTTGGGATCTTGCCACCTCTTGGCCATGGTGGAAAATGCCGTGATGAACACGGGGATGCACACATGTCTTTGATATCCTGTATTCATTTCCTTTGGATACACACTGAACAGTGAGGTTAGTGGATCAGATGGGGCTTCCTTGGTGGCTTAGATGGTAATGAATCCACCTGCAATGCAGAAGACACTGGTTCAATCCCTGGGTCAGGAAGATCTCCTGGAGAAGGGAATGGCTACACTACAGTATTCTTGCCTGGGAAATTCCATGGGCAGAGGAGCCTGCGGAGAAGGCAATGGCACCCCCACTCCAGTACTCTTGCCTGGAAAATTCCCATGGATGGAGGAGCCTGGTAGGCTGCAGTTCATGGGGTCGCTAAGAGTCAGACACGACTGAGCGACTTCACTTTCTCTTTTCACTTTCATGCTTTGGAGAAGGAAATGGCAACCCACTCCAGTGTTCTTGCTGGAGAATCCCAGGGACAGGGGAGCCTGGTGGGCTGCCGTCTCTGGGGTCACAGAGTCGGACAAGACTAAAGTAACTTAGCAGCATCAGCAGCAGCAGAGGAGCCTGGCGGGGTACAGTCCATGGGGTCTCAAAGAGTCTGGCACTATGGAGCAACAAACTGTTTCACACTTCACTTGGTACTTCCATTTTTTTTTTTTTTTTTGAGGAAAGTTCCATACCATTTTCTATGATGGTTGACTCAGTTTACATTCTCACCAACTGTGAAAAAGATTTAGCATAAAGGCAATATTGCTGTTTATGTATAAAGAGAATCCTTGCATCTGTGCTTTACACATAAGAGGAATTTTTTTATCCCATGCTCTAACATTTCAAACCTCCTCAATCCTATGGGTCCTGTCACCTCCATCTTTGCCTTCGGTCCTTCCCTCTAACAAAGATGAAGGACACTTTCATTGTTTGCAAAAGCTACTCACAACCTACTCCCTGCTAACATCTGGTACTTACCCTTCCACAGAGATTGGGAGATGGGGCTGTGGCTCTCTAGACCCATTCCCCTCAGAAAAACATTCCTGACCCATAAGACTGGCAGGAGGCTTTTAAAAAGATTCACATCTCAAAGAAGTAGGAAAAGGATTCACACGTTTATCTACCCTGAGGAGAACACTAAGACCCTCCCTGGTCATATTCGACTCCTTAAAATAACCAGAAATTTTGCTTAAAAAAAATAACTTTCCCTTCTTTTGCTCCTGCTTACTCTTACCCATCATCATCCTAGATACAATTTGGTTAAATTTGCTTTTATATTTTTTTTTCTAAAGTAACACAAGTTGGAATCAAGATTGCTGGGAGAAATATCAATAACCTCAGATATGCAGATGACACCACCCTTATGGCAGAAAGTGAAGAGGGGCTAAAAAGCCTCTTGATGAAAGTGAAAGTGGAGAGTGAAAAGGTTGGCTTAAAGCTCAACATTCAGAAAACGAAGATCATGGCATCTGGTCCCATCACTACATGGGAAATAGATGGAGAAACAGTGGAGACAGTGTCAGACTTTATTTTTCTGGGCTCCAAAATCACTGCAGATGGTGACTGCAGCCATGAAATTAAAAGACGCTTACTCCTTGGAAGGAAAGTTATGACCAACCTAGATAGCATATTCAAAAGCAGAGACATCACTTTGCCAACAAAGGTTCGCCTAGTCAAGGCTATGGTCTTTTCTGTGGTCATGTATGGATGTGAGGGTTGGACTGTGAAGAAGGCTGAGCGCCGAAGAATTGATGCTTTTGAACTGTGGTGTTGGAGAAGACTCTTGAGAGTCCCTTGGACTGCAAGGAGATCCAACCAGTCCATTCTGAAGGAGATCAGACCTGGGATTTCTTTGGAAGGAATGATGCTAAAGCTGAAGCTCCAGTATTTTGGCCACCTCATGCGAAGAGTTAACTCATTGGAGAAGACTCTGATGCTGGGAGGGATTGGGGGCAAGAGGAGAAGGGGACGACAGAGGATGAGATGGCTGGATGGCATCACTGACTCGGTGGATATGAGTCTGAGTGACCTCCAGGAGTTGGTGATGGACAGGGAGGCCTGGTGTGCTGCGATTCATGGGGTAGCAAAGGGTCGGACACGACTGAGCGACTGATCTGAATGCATTTTGGGGCTTCCCTCGTGGCTCAGATAGTAAAGAATCTGCCTGCAATGTGGGAGACCGAGGTTCAATCCCAGGGTCGGGGAGATGCCCTGGAAAAGGGAATGGCTACCCACTCCAGTATTCTTGTCTGGGAAATTCCAGGGACAGAGGAACCTGGCGGGCTATAGTCCACGGGGTGGCAAAGAGTCAGACATGACTAAGCAACTAACACTTTCACTTTTCAATGCCTTTTTAGTGTTGTGATACCTTTTCTTGCTTTCTAGAGGATTTTGCTTTTTCTCAGCTTAAAAAAAAATGGGACAAAAATGCAGTATAACAGAATGTCTCTGACTAAAATCATTACCAAATGTGAACACAATTAAGACACCCAAAATCCATGCAAGGAATTTTTATATTTGAAAACCCCTAAGCTCTAACATAACTTGGGTGGTATTTTATTAGACACATTCTCTTTCAATAGTGAGGACATTTGACATTTTTATCAGTGGCTATGGTAAGTTAACAGAATAACTCTAATACTTATAATTATTCTAGAAAGAAAAAGGATCTTATAAATAAAACACTCATAACTTTACTTTCAATTTTGTGATTTTTGGCCCAAATACATATTTTGTGCCTTGTTTGTAAACAGAAAGAAAGAGATATTGTTAATGATTTACCCCTAATTAGCCCGGACTTTTCTTTAAGAAAGTCCAATTAAAGCTATAAATGCAAGAACACTCGGGGTTACACCCAGCTCTTGAGAACTGCATGGCTTATTCCAATGCTGAGATAATCAAAGCCATACATCAGGTTTTTTTTTTTTTCACATTTTATACTTTTAGTTTTCTTCTTCTTTTTTTAAATTTTTTATTTTTTTAATTTTCTTCTTCAATGTTCACTTCTGTCTAGCAGTCTGGGGAGGAGGACCAAACATTTTATTCAAATAGGCCCACATCTGTGCCTCCAGCGAAAGTGAGTGGCCTGTGGAGAGGCTGACACAGCCTGGCACTCCAGCTCTGCTCCCTGGGAAATCAGAGAGAGACTTCCACCTCGCCTAACAAGTGGAAGACACCAAGTGAGTGCACTAGCTTCTCTCTTTCCATTTGATCTGCTTTACTGTGACACTAAGGAAAACTAAAAGAGCTACTTCCCACAGCTGAAACCTGAGGGAGCTCCGGTCTGATGTGAAGTGCCTGTCTGCCATGAGCTGCGGGCTGAGGCTTCAGATTTGCATCACTAATTACAACAATTGTGATTGATACTTTGGTCCTCATTCCTCTTGGAATCATCACCCAGGTTTTTTTCTTCTTCTTCTTCTACATTCCATCCAGAAGATATCTCTAAACTCTTACCTATATGGTAGTTAGGTGGTGCTAATGGTAAAGAATACACCTGCCAGTGCAGGAGACATAAGAGATGCTCGCTGATCTCTGGGTTGGGAAGATCCCCTGGAGGAAGAAATGGCAACCCACTCCAGTGTTCTTGCCTGGAGATTCCCGTGGACAGAGGAGCCTGGTGGGCTACAGACTATGGGGTCACATAGAGCTGGACACGACTGACTCAACTTAGCATGCACATCTTTTCCCATTGGAATTTTAAATGAGGGGCTTCAAGATAGCCTTTCTGTTATATCTCATTTTGAATATGTTTTTATTGTATGAATTAATCATTGGTTTTTCATGGAGGAAATTGGAGCAGTGGACACTGGAGCACAAAAAAATGAAACACATGTAAGACTCAAATGTTTATATACGAGACATCATAACAAGTTGTTTAAAGCAATGCATTTTTTTTCATCCATGGTTTAACAATGTTAATGTTTCCTCTTCACGTAAATATATATAAAGTTAGTGGAGGTGATGGAATTCCAGTGGAGCTATTCCAAATCCTGAAAGATGATGCTATCAAAGTGCTGCACTCAATATGCCAGCACATTTGGAAAACTCAGCAGTGGCCACAAGATTGGAAAAGGTCAGTTTTCATCCCAATCCCAAAGAAAGGCAATGCCAAAGAGTGCTCAAACTACCACACAATTGCACTCATCTCACACGCTAGTAAAATAATGCTCAAAATTCTCCAAGCCAGGCTTCAGCAATATGTGAACCGTGAACTTCCTGATGTTCAAGCTGGTTTTAGAAAAGGCAGAGGAACCAGAGATCAAATTGCCAACATCCTCTGGATCATGGAAAAAGCAAGAGAGTTCCAGAAAAACATCTATTTCTGCTTTATTGACTATGCCAAAGCCTTTGACTGTGTAGATCACAATAAACTGTGGAAAATTCTGAAAGAGATGGGAATACCAGACCACCTGATCTGCCTCTTGAGAAATCGGTATGCAGGTCAGGAAGCAACAGTTAGAACTGGTCATGGAACAACAGACTGGTTCCAAATAGGAAAAGGAGTACGTCAAGGCTGTATATTGTCACCCTGCTTATTTAGCTTATATGCAGAGTACATCATGAGAAATGCTGGACTGGAAGAAACACAAGTTGGAATCAAGATTGCTGGGAGAAATATCAATAACCTCAGATATGCAGATGACACCACCCTTATGGCAGAAAGTGAAGAGGAACTAAAAAGCCTCTTGATGAAAGTGAAAGTGGAGAGTGAAAAGGTTGGCTTAAAGCTCAACATTCAGAAAATGAAGATCATGGCATCTGGTCCCATCACTACATGGGAAATAGATGGAGAAACAGTGGAAACAGTGTCAGACTTTATTTTTCTGGGCTCCAAAATCACTGCAGATGGTGACTGCAGCCATGAAATTAAAAGATGCTTACTCCTTGGAAGGAAAGTTATGACCAACCTAGATAACATATTCAAAAGCAGAGTCATCACTTTGCCAACAAAGGTTCGCCTAGTCAAGACTATGGTCTTTCCTGTGGTCATGTATGGATGTGAAAGTTGGACTGTGAAGAAGGCTGAGCACTGAAGAATTGATGCTTTTGAACTGTGGTGTTGGAAAAGACTCTTGAGAGTCCCTTGGACTGTAAGGAGATCCAACCAGTCCATTCTGAAGGAGATTAGCCCTGGTATTTCTTTGGAAGGAATGATGCTAAAGCTGAAACTCCAGTATTTTGGCCACCTCATGCAAAGAGTTGACTCATTGGAGAAGACTCTGATGCTGGGAGGGATTGGGGGCAAGAGGAGAAGGGGACGACAGAGGATGAGATGGCTGGATGGCATCACTGCCTCGATGAATGTGAGTCTGAGTGACCTCCAGGAGGTAGTGATGGACAGGGAGGCCTGGGATGCTGCGGTTCATGGGGTCGCAAAGAGTCGGACACGACTGAGCGACTGATCTGATCTCTGATATATATATATATATATATATATATTATGGCTCAAGTGAATTCATTTTCTTTCTTCTATCTTAAAGTTAATAGAAGTTCAACTGTAGAATCTTCAAGATTGTATAGATATGTGTATGTCTGTGTATTTTCAAAGGCCTTCGGTTCAGTTGCTCAGTCATGTTTGACTCTTTGTGACCCCATGGACTGCTGCATGCCAGGCCTCCTTGTCCATCACCAACTCTCAGAGCTTGCTCAAACTCATGTCCATCAAGTCGTTAATGCCATCTAACCATCTCATCCTCTGTCATCCCCTTCTCCTCCTGCCCTCAATCTTTCCCAGCATCTGGGTCTTTTCCAATGAGTCAGTTCTTCGCATCAGGTGGCCAAAGTATTGGAGTTTCCAATAAATATTCAAGACTGATTTCCTTTAGGATTGAGTGGTTTGATCTTCTTCCAGTCTAAGGGACTCTCAAGAGTCTTCTCCAACACCACAGTTCAAAAGCATCAATTCTTTGGTGCTCAGCCTTCTCTACAGTCCTTACAATTACACACTAGGCAAATGCCAGCTCTTAACCCATTTGGATATGCTGCCAGGCAGTCACAGTGGAGGCGGTCACATTGGCTAAAAAGGGAACTGAGGCCTTGAGAAGAGGGATGCTAGTGAAGGGTGGCAGGACCAAGAAGATAAAAACAAACTCACGGGGGTACTCTAGGGCTGACCTTATGGGAATTCTCTCTCAGAGGTGGGAATTTAATCCATAATCAGGCAGCTATGTGTCGTCATGAGTTCAGGTGGCAAACGTGGGCGTTACTGGCTAGGGTGCAGGGGAGAAGCCAGATCTGCTGTAACTCCAAGTCTGTCTTTTAGAAGTGAGCATTTCTTTGACTGAATGTCTCTAATCTTCTATAAATCTCTAAAGAGATAATTATGCTTCAGTATTAGTCATTAAGGTGTAATCTCAAGCAAGAAACAGTAAAAAGATACAGAACATCTGCTTTCTATTTCATTTGACTGATTTCAGGGAATAAAGAATATCATGACAATGGTCTCCATGGCAATAAAAGTGAAGGAGGAACATTTAATGCTTTGCATTCAATAAACTGTTTTCCACTGCCAACCTCAAAAAGGAATCATTGCATCTGCCTTTAACATTTATAACTCCACACAATACCACAATTTATTGGCAATGGATAAATGTCACTTACAAAATTCAAGAGCATACCTACTGCTTAGATGTTAGTGTCATTCTCCAGAAAAAAGGAACCAGAAACCCTTGGAAAAACAGCCGATCCTAGGATGGGGCAGGGTGCTTACAAGAAGAGTTCAGAGTATCTGCAGCTGGAGATAGGAAGTACCCCAAATCAACAATACCAAGTTGAAACTCCTCATTCATGGAGTATGTCAAAGAGCACAGCAGCTTTCTGAAAAAGCTCCCAATGGCTTCAGCTGAAACAATTAGAGCAAGAAAAAGAAAGCACTATTAGATTTTAATCCAAAGCATAAAGTGAGCATCCTTGAATCCATGTTGATGTAAATAAGTGGTCAGAAAAGACAAGTCTCCAGTGCAGAAGAAAACGAAACAACTTAGTGCAGACACTCTGCCCTTGAGGAGGTGGTCATGGTGTCCTGTCCCCCAGGCGACAGCAGTCCACAGGGACTTAATTCCAGAAAGCACAGGGAGGGAAAGAGGAGCCCGAAGAACAGCCGAGTGGAGACATGGGACCAGCACTCCCCTGCCTGGAGGTCAAGGTCAGGACCAAGGAAGACACAGATACATCTGATTGATACTGATACCACCTAAGCTTATGAAAACAGCATAAATCCTCTACCCCAGACTAATCATAAGAAAAACACCAGACAGCACTGGAGAAAAAGCAAGAGGAGACTAACTCTAGTTAGTGACAGTGCATTGATGTAGTTTAATAACTGCTAATAGAAGCTTGGGGCTGGTGCACTGGGATGACCCAGAGGGATGGTACGGGGGAGGGAGGAGGGAGGGGGTTAAGGATGGGGAACATGTGTATACCTGTGGTGGATTCATGTTGATGTATGGCAAAACCAATAGAATATTGTAAAGTAATTAACCTCCAATTAAAATAAATAAATTTATATTAAAAAAGATAGTAATGATCAGATCAGTCACTCAGTCATGTCTGACTCTTTGCAACCCCATGAACCGCAGTGATAGAGAAAAACAAATGTGAAGAATATGAGAACTCTGTGCTGTCTTTACCATTTTCTGTAAATCTAAAATTGCTCCAGAAACTAAATGTTTATTAAAAAAAAAAAAAATTCAGAACTACTGCAGGGCCTGCTCTCTTCTATCAAGTATTATCACTTAATTTCATCTTATTTTAATTTTCCCATGTGCAAAAGTGATTCATGAACATAGCCAAGATTTCTTTCCCAAAAATATTATGGAGCCATGATAGTTTAATAAAATATTTCATTTTAATTAAATTAGAAAGTAAAAACTTCTACAGTCTTCTTTCCCCTCCAGGGAGGGAACATTGTGTCATCTTATTAGCAGAATTTCCCAAGGGCTTTTTCCTCTTTGATGAATCTGCTGTAGTCACGGAACTTTGGAAGACAGGATGGGCAAGGATATTGCGTTTATATATCCACACAGATGCTCTTCCCTTAAGTCAGAAGCTGTTAATGGAGGATTAAGAAGGAAACCCTCACTTCCTATGTTTATTGGGAAGATTTTGGTGTCTTCTCTAAATAGACTTGATAAATACCATGAAGCAAAAAGCTGACATATAACAATGAAAATGTAAAGAAACGTTCTCAGTAAAAGGATATGACCAAACTGAACTGAGACATTAATGACACAATCATCATCATATCACATACAATAGAAATGTAGCTTCTGCATGTGTCACTTCACTGACCCACAGGGCACACAACTGTCTCCTTACCTGCTCCTTTCTATTCCCTTCAGGTACAGTGCAGGGCTATAGAGAACACGGAATTCATAGCAGGGCACTGATGTCCTTCACTGTCACAACATACAAATGAACAGTGTTTTTCTAAATGACTAGATACACAAAGGATCCATACCAATCTGTCAGAATCACTCAGATTATAGAAATGGAAGGAAAAACAAACACAAAGACCACTCTGGGCTCAGGTAAGCTGAAAACCCTTCATGGAAGAAACGGGTATTTTCTTGGAGAGCAAAAAAAGAGAGGTGTAGGCAGCTGGCATAACCAAGTTGGGAATGACCACCGTGACTCTAGGAAAGAATGGGCTGCTCACACCGAGTGACTCAGGATCAGGGTGGAAACGAGAAGAAATACCAATGAAATAAAGGGAAACACGTGAAAAGGGTCATGAAACAAGACAAGGAAAGGTACTTTGTAACCTTGATGACTTTAGAGTAGGGATCTAGATGAAAAAGACAGTTTTTAGTAGAAACAAATCACTTGACCACTGTTGAGGATGGGACAAGAATGAGCAGGAAAGACTTCAAGGGGCCAGGCTTGCCAGGTGGGGAGGTGGGGAAGTGGTCAGCCTCGGAACACCAGGAGATGAGGGCGGAAGAGGAGAGGGAAAGCACTGAAGGAGGTATCAGTGGTGGGACCTGGGAAAGCAGTGATAAAACAGAGAGAAGAGGAGAGAAGGCACGACTCAGAGTCTACAGCTCACAGGAAAGGAGTGGTGGCTATTGTCAGGCATGTTCACTGGTAAGTGGGACCTAAGGCTCATGTGAATCGCCATAAAATCATGACTGTACTAAAAATACAGTTATCCAATATTAATGTCAAATAATAAAGAGGAGTCAGTTTTCAAGTACAAGTTCATGAGGCAGATAGTTCAGATGGTCTTTCAAACATCCAGCATATGCCATTATCACTAAATGATCTGAGCTAGACACAGCCAGCACCACCCCTCCACAAGCATCTTTCTCACTAGTTAGTGGTAAGGCCAATCAAAAGCTCCATCATTCAAACCGAAACACTTCTGTAAGGGAAAGGGGGAAGTCACCTTAATTATTTTTAATTACAAGGGCCTCAAGCATGTACTGTCCTGGGCGAACCGGATACACCATGACTTCATATGAGCCTCCATGATCCACCCCTCAGAGGTTCCTCAATGGGAGATTCCTCATACCATTAGGAAATCTTTTATCCTAAAGCAGCTTAGCCAGTGCCTGAGGGGCACTGGTTTTCCAACTGGCAGTTTTCCAGGAAACCCAGGGCCTCCAGCTGAGGGTGAACAGAATAGCAGCAGGGGGACTGAACAGGTGGGAGGTCAGGGGAGTGTGAGGTCATGGAGGTGTGAAGTCAGGGCAGGTGGGAGGTTGTGGGGGGAGGTCGGAGAGGGGGGAGGTCAGGGCAGGTGGGAGGTGAGGGGGGTGGTCAGAGGGGGGAGGTCAGGGCAGGTGGGAGGTTGAGGGGGAGGTCAGTAGGGGAGGCCAGGGCAGGTGGCAGGTCGGGGAGGTGGGAGGTCAGGGAGGATGGAGAGGGGGAGGATGGGCGGGGGGGAGGACAGGGAGGATGGAGAGGGGGGTACAGGGAGGGGCAAAGATGGGCAGGGGGGAGGACAGGGAGTGGGAGGACAGGGGGGACAAGGAGGGGCGAGGATGAGCAGGGGGGAGGACAGGGCGGATGGAGGACAGGGAGGATGGAGAACAGGGAAGACGAGGGAGGGGGAGCACAGGGACGGGGAAGGACGGGGAGGGGCAAGGATGGGCAGGGGGGAGGACAAGGAGTGGGAGGACAGAGGGGAGGAGGAGGGGCGAGGATGAGCAGAGGGGAGGACAGGGAGGATGGAGGACAGGGAGAATGGAGAACAAGGAGGATGGAGAGGTCAGAGAGGGGAGGATGGGGAAGGGGAGGACAGGGAGGGTGGGGAGGGGAGAGGATGGGAAGGGGGCAGGACAGGAGGTGTGGGAGTATAGAACAGAAACCGTGTGAATAGAAAGAGGAAGGGCGCTGTCTGCATTTGAATCGTCCAGTCCCCCTCCTCTCCCTGACACCTGCCCTTGCTGCCTTCTCTCTATTACTCTGTGAGGGTGAGCCCTCTCCATCACCTGAGTGGACTAAAGGGCGCCCAGAAGCTGGGAGAACTTTACATCCGGGCACCTCGGAAAGGGTGTGTCTGGAAAAGATCAGCGTTTGAGTCCACTCAGTGAAGACAATGACCTCGCTAGTGAGGGCAGCACCATCTAATGCACCAGGAACCAGAGCAGAGCAAGCACGCGGAGGAGGCAGAGGCATGCCCCACTCTCCTGCCCGCAGACACAGCACCCCTGGGTCTCAGAGAACGGGGTCTGGGCTAGAACTGCAAGGCCAGCTCTCCCGACCTCTGGCTTGTACATACTGGATCCGGGAACTTTGCACCAACTCCCCCTAATTAATCCGTCAATCTCTTACTTTTTCCTTTCTCTCTCCATATACTGATACTGTAAGTCACTTCAGTCGTGTCCAACTCTGTGCGACCCCATAGACGGCAGCTCACCAGGCTCCCCCGTCCCTGGGATTCTCAAGGCAAGAACACTGGAGTGGGTTGCCATTTCCTTCTCCAATGCATGAAAGTGAAAAGTGAAAGTGAAGTCGCTCAGTCGCGTCCAACTCTCAGCGACCCCATGGACTGCAGTCCACCAGTCCCCTCGTCCATGGGATTCTCCAGGCAAGGGTACTGGAGTGGGGTGCCATTGCCTTCTCTCCATATACTGATAGTTGTGGATTATTGATTCTGGTTCTCTGGAGAACCTTGGTGGAGCAGTGACACTCCTGATATTCCTTTTCCATACAAGTCCTTGCATTTGTTAACTATTTAATCAAACTATTTAATTTAATAGTTTAAACTAACTATTTAATTATATTTTAAAATCAAAATAGAATTCAGAGTTACCTGAAGAAAAGACCTATAAAATTCAGCTATGAATCTGAACGGAACCCAAATGCAGAGAGACCTCCGGGCAGGCATTCAGGCTGAAGCTGGTTACCCATGGGATGTGAGGGCCAAGGATGTTTATAGTAGGAAAGGCTGAACTCTAGTCTCCATCTGCTCTGAGCTAAAGAACATAATTTCCATAACTTAATGTATCACAACTATAGAGAACTTAGCTTATCAAAAGAAATGGAAATACGCTGCCAAACTGATGCTCCAATATAATGTGAACCTAATAATCATATCAAAAGAATTTATTTCTGATGGGCCCTTCTTTTCCAACTATCTTTTACTTTTCACATATGACAATATATATGGATACCAGTACCATTTTCTCCGATGGCAAAAAAAAAAAAAAGTGTAATGACCTGTGGCCATTACAGAACATCTAGGAAGTTGGAAAATTTTCAAGAAAATAAAAATTACCTATTATCCCACCTCTTGAAAATGCCTACTGTTAATTGTCATTTATAACCATCCCTGTGATTTCCATACATCTATATATTTTTTGATTTCCAAAATATTTTCTGCCAAGTCTGTGAAACATTATTTTAAAAATCCAAAACATGTCTGTATATATGAATATATCATCCCTTGCTCCATTACATAATTCATATTTATTATTTTATTTTGAATATCCTTCTATTTGTTGCTATCACATAGTGTTACATAGTTCGGTAATTTTTAGGGCAAACGCCATAAAGTTCAAATTTTTACAGAGATTACAATGGTCTATGCCCTCACTCCTAATTTATGTAATAATATTTGGATCTGCACACCTTTCTTAGCATTGGATATGAGTTTTTAAATATCTGCAAATTTGATTGCATTTTAACTTGAATTTCCTTATTTGCACAAGTTGAGATTTTCTATAAGTATGATAAGCTGCTGTCTTCTCTTATGTGATCTGTAAGTTGACGCTCCTCACCCAGCTGAGTGTTTCTTATTTGTGAGAACATGAACGTTACTCATTTTTGCAGTCCCTTGGCTTTTATTTTACTCAGGTTTCTAATGCACTGCTGTACTGAATTTTTAATCAGTGACTTGAAGATTCCTTCACCCAACATGGAGTCATCAAGCACCCACAAAGCATGAAGAACCGTGCCCAGTGGGGTGGATCTTTCTTCTTTACATTAATTGCATTGCTTTTAAATATTTCATTACACTTCCTTCTCAATTTTGATGTAGAGTCATTTCTTTTCTACTTTGCATTTCCCAATTTTTTAAACATTGGGATTTTAATGCACAGAATTGGTTATATGTCTTTTAGAAAGTCTGAGAGAGCAAAAGAGGACCAGAATGAATCAGAAACAAGTAATTACAGAAAGTGGCTCCCATCCCCCAGGGGGACCCAAGGCAAGGAGGTGGTGCTGCCAGAGCCCAGGAGCTGGAGGACAGAGTCTAGGGGGGTCAGGGTGCTGGGGGAGGCAGGATGCGGATAGGGGGAGTGAAGCCCATAACAGTGCTCCCCAGAGACGTCATGGGGGCAAAGGGCACAATCACCGAGATTCTGCTCTTTACATTCTAGTTCCTTTTCTTTTAACAACTGTGTCTAAAATACTTTGAGCCTATTTTGGTTTGCCAAGTGAAGTGATATTTCAATATGTTTCATTTTTTCCAGAGAATCCCTAACGGGTCAACTCGAGGATATTTTAAATGTACTCTATCACACTGGGACGCCTGACAGTCAGAGCAGAGAGCATCCTGAGCGGCATCTCTGGGCACAGGCCAGGCACCTCCTCATTGCCTCGGTTTAATTGTCTGTTAAACCAGGAGCTTAATGAATTAATTTGCAAGGTTATTGCTTACTTAAATATATAAATATATTTCTACTGATCTTTTAAATTTTTCACTTATTACATATTTTTGATTGATAATAGTTCTCAGGCTGTCCATAATAGCTATGACACTATTTGGAATAAAGTATCATCTCATATCTTTTAAAATTCAAGTTTTATGTAATTATCAGTCTAGATGTATGACTTTTTGCTCTAACAAGTATATTTCTGTAACTGTCATTCTAGTTTACATCAAGTAACCAAATTATCATCAATTACTTGTGTGATATTTAAATAGAAAGGTACATATGAATGATTCAAGATACTGATGATGGTGATGATGATAGAATTGTAGTACTCTCAACAATATGCAAACACACTTGTCATCCCCTCATTCTTATTGTCTCTAAACCATAAGAAAGTGGAAATCCCACTACAAGTTTGATTACAAGCCCTGTGAAGTAAATACAACATCCAGATGCCCAGTTTGATGGACAGTATGCTGTGTATGCGTCCACCTGTTCTCACTGACCATGTATGCTATACCTTCTCTCTGATTCTAACTGACACGTTACCAGTGTTATGTATCAACTGGTGAGATTACTTTAAAAATGTCCCTTTATTCCCTATTAACATTTGTAAATAATTGTTCAAAACATCTATATTATAAAACCATGCAGAACCACTATTTAGTTGCTATAAATTACTAGGTCCTGAATTAAGTATTAGACATTTAATGAACATAGGCATACTATAACCTTGAGAGATTAGCTGCCTCATTTGCATACAAGTTGATCTACAACATAAGCATAAACACGGCATGATCTGGATAAATTCCCAGGAAAATCATTCTCTCTGTCTCTCTCACACACACACTCAGATACAGAAACACACATTTCTTCTCTCTGAATAGTCACTGGTGATCACAATGTAACTATCCCTTCTTTTAACTTCACATTGGACTTAAATATGTTTTAAATAATTCTGGTCAAAAAGAACACCAAGAAAAATTTGGGGACAGATAAAATATAGAAATAGTAATAAACTGTCTCCTTCAAAATAGTCATTAAATTCAAAGGGAAAATATCAATAGTCACTTTACATTGAGATATTCATCCTACGCCACCTTAACCAAGCAGTTAATGTTAATATCACAAGTGAAAAGACATACTGAGATCATGGGCCTTGTGATGTGATGCATGGAAAATGGTTCATCATTTCTGTGATCTTCTGGCCAAAAATGTGCAATTCAATCAAATCATGACAGAATGTCAGAGAGGTCCAAATGGAGAGACATTCTACACAATAAGAGACCAGCAGCCCTCAACCTCATCATGGTTGTCAAAGTCAAGGAAAAATTTAGGACCATCACAGATTAAAAGGGCTAAGGAGATGAGATGGCCTAAGGCCACAGGGGATCCTGGATGGAAAAGTGACTGGAGAAATGCTAGAGACATCTCAATAATTACTAATAATATTATGTCGACATTAATGTCTTCACTTTCATAAATGAACTCTGGTTATGTAAGACGTTAACTTTTGGAAGAAAGCTGGGTGAAGGTTATATGGGATGGTTCACAATAACAACTAAAAGAAAAGGAACGCTAAACTGAGATACATGAAGCTCTTAGTGAGAATGAGTTTGCTGGACCGAAAATCAGTGTTCACAGGGAAAGATGAGGTAAACCGAGATGTAGCATGAGGTAACTGAGAAATATCTGCAGTTAGAAAACCAGGTCCACATCCTCAAAATTCTGGCTATTCTACTAAAGATATGTAGTGTCTGCTCTGAACCTTATTCCTACTAGGATTCAATGAAGCCTGAAGGCATCTTTGCTGGCTGAATGGATGCTCCTTAAGGCAGCAAACTTTACAAGCTAAGTGGCATGAACTGTTCTTGCTCGGAGAGAAGGGTCATTGTTTTGCAGAAAACAACCAGAAGGAATAGCATCAGGCCAGCCAAAAGAACAGGCTAAACTGAATCTGGGTGACCCAAAGTAGAAAACAGATATGCATGATTCAATATTGGGGAAAATACCCAGGTGAGAAGCAAGTGCTATGAAGAGCCTTGTAAATCATCAACAGGTTCTCTGCTGAGAATGGGGAGCCCCCTCCCCTCCCTGAAGTCACTCACAGTTACCTCCCTCCAAAGACAGACCGGAAAATCTGGAAGTAGAGGAGTCGTGCAGAGCAGACACCTGATGGAGACCTCCTACCCCATCGCGCCCCACCTGCCACCCGCCTCCTCCACACCAGGATGTGCTGGAAGTTGCTTTACTTTGGCAGTCTTCCTCCTCAAACCAACAGCCCCAGTGCAATCAGGAAGAAAACATCACAGTACTCACAACTGAGGGACAGTCTACAAAATACCTGATCATCCTCTCCAACCCGTCAAGGTCACCAGACACAGGGGAAGTCTGAGAAAACCTCACAGCCAGGAAAAGCCTAGCAAACAAGAGGACTAGATAGAATGTGGTGCCCTAGATGGGACCCTGGGCTAGAGGAGGACGCAAGGTGTATACTGAGGAAATTAGACCACAGACTTTAGTTAATAATAACGTATGACAAATGTACTTTACCGACATAAAAATAATAAAAAGGAAAACTACGTGTAGGTCAGATGGGAACTCTGCACTGTCTTTACAACTTTTCTGTAAAAGTTCTGAAACAAAAAGAATATTAACAAAACAAAACAAAACACTAAATCTGGGAAGCAAAGTATACTGATTGAAATGCTACTATATATCAGTCTACTGTGACATTAACATTTGATACATTATGATACTATGTTAACAGCATTCATACATTATCTTTTATATATTTGAAACAGTCTCTTCCACAACTGATAAATCTTCAGCAGTACCTACGTGTTTTGGGTAATGCAATCTCAATGTCTCACGGTGAAATAGTTGATTTTCCTTTTAATATTTATCCCAGTCTTCTAAAATACTGATAACATTTGGAGCATAGATTTGATATATTGTTCAAATGAATTCTGGGGTGTCTGAAGGAGAAAGAGAGAAGCCAAAACCGCTTTCTAATATTCTGGAAACAAAACATCTGGCAAGATGCTGGGTGACAAGCTTCCCCGTTTCTACTTCCAACAGGAAGACCCAGGCAACTTGGGCTCAGCGTGATTTTCTTTCCACATCTTAGATGGAATGGTCTTCCACCATCTTTAAATCATCAGGACAGTCTTACAGTTTCACTGTACCCAAGCCTCCCTATCCTGGAAAGCCTAGGGCTGTCTCCGAGATGCAATTCACCCAGTTAATACCTAAGTATATCTCCCTTGTCTGATGCTCACTCCCACCACAGCCCTCTTACTTCAAAGTTCATTTTCTATGTTACTTTTTTTGTTTTCCCTGACCACCACCATCTCTCTGGTTCTGGTACCACTGCCGACTCCTTATAAATATTCTCCATCTCTTCCTTCACTGTAGTACCTTATTATGTCAGCGGTCCTCCTACCTCAAGTATAATCCTGATTTTTGCTTCCTTCATCAGCTACTTCCCCTTCCACTCAAGCAATACGCAACATCCGATATGCTCTACTTGCTACATCTCCATCACAACCACCTTGTCTCTCTACATCCAACACAGAGTCTCCATCTCATCAGTTGTCTAAGTCTATAGAAGAAATCAAAGACAAGCCTGAAAGATCCAACAGGCTCATAACAAAGAAAGACCTAACACAGTAGGGTACATGCTTATACTTTATGCTCAATGAGAGACCACAATCAACCAAGGAAAGTAGTTAGCATTTCAGGGGGATTATCCTGACCATTTTCATAGAATGTGTTGCAAGCAAGGAGAACAGATGCTGAGGCTAGTTAGGAGGGAAGGGTTAATGAATGCTTTTATGAGGGTAAGCAGTAGGCTTGACCTGAGATGATGCAATCAAAAAGAATCTTTTGGGCTCTTAGGATTTAAGAAAAGAAGGAAAAGAGAAACACCAAATTTTGAAGAATTGCTAACTAAAAGAAAGATGGTATTATTAATAGAGGCATGTGATGTCATTAATGGAAAAAACATGCAGTCATGTGTAATGACTTTGTATTGTTTGGGGTGGGGGAGGTGGCACTCAGACTTCATTTGAAATAGGTTATTTAAGATGTCGGTGAGATACTCCAATTGATAAAATGGATGAAAAGAATAAGGAGGCAATGTCCAGGCTCAGAATGAACTGGATATTTCCATAAAACAGACTGAAAGGAAACTTTTTTTTTTTAATTTAGAAGGGGAGCTAATAGGATGCCATTTGGTGGATGGGAGGAATCAGGGTGTTATTTACTTTGTCTAAACAAATTTAAATAATCTATGACTCAGGTCTTATTTGCTAAAGGTCTTAAAGCTGGCTAATTTAAAGTTTAGTGACTCTAAAGTTTGAGACAGATACTTTAGTGGTGCAAAATTTGTTTTCTGTTAAATAATTCACAGAATTTTAAAACAGTGGAGCCACCATTCAATGTCAGTATCAAGATGTGCTTGGTCTACACGATCACTGCTACTGCTAAGTCACTTCAGTCGTGTCCAACTCTGTGTGACCCCACAGACAGCAGCCCACCAGGCCTCGCTGTCCCTGGGATTCTCCAGGCAAGAACACTGGAGTGGGTTGCCATTTCCTTCTCCAGTGCATGAAAGTGAAAAGTGAAAGTGAAGTCGCTCAGTCGTGTCTGACTCCTAGCGACCCCATGGACTGGAGTCCACCAGGCTCCTCCGTCCATGGGATTTTCCAGGCAAGAGTACTGGAGTGGGGTGCCACTGCCTTCTCCAACACGATCAGGACACTGTCTACTTTCCAATGAAATCTGCACAATTACTCAGGGAAAAGCTTTCCGATGTGAGCTTATCTTTTACAACATGCTGGAGGGACTTACAAATTCAAGCTGGTTTAAAAAATATTGACTGTTTAGTGGCATATTTAAGGATTGACTATAAAACACTATTTACAATAACTAAAAAGGAAAATTTACATCAATTAAGAGATTTTTCTAAGAGGAGCCTTGAGGCAATGGTACTTTATTTCAGCTAAAATCGACATATTTATACAACTTATTTGAAAGGATATCTAAAAGCTTATGGGAAATAAAAGGGAGGTTTGAATATGTAGTTCCTGTTTCTTTTTGTAGCTGTGAATGACAGCTGTCAACAAATTTTCTTTCATGTTCCTACTGCAAATCCTATCTGTTTGCATGTCTGATCACATAAAGGCAAAATATGACTATCCAGTAATAGCAACAGATTTTACGGCTGGTAAATTAAAACTTCAGAATCTGAGGATGGAAGGTGATGGGGGTCTTAAGTCTAGTCTGCTCACACTGAAGCATCATTTCACCATACTCCCAACTCGTGTCTACCCACTTTTTCAGCACTGACCCTAGATGTAGCCCAGGACTCAAAAGCACAGCTCAGCCTTTGCACAGCTCAAGTCGAGTACACAAAGTTCTGATGAATTAGAATCCTGCCTTTCTGTGGCTCACTCCTTTGTCCTCAGCACAGCAGTAGCCTGGCCTCTCTGACTTGAGAGCAATTCACAACTGTGAAGACGGCAAGAAAGCCCATCTCTTTCTTTAACCCAGGTAAGCTCGTTCAAATCCATTACCATTTTGAAAATGCAAGGCCAGCTCAACACGTCTAATCCCAGGCCCCAGTAAGAAGTCCGTGCTCCTTGTCAGGGAACACGACAGGGCACATGTTAGCCAGCACGGAGAAAGCAGACCTGTTGCTGTGATGGTATGATTTCATATCTGCCTTTCTCTCTTATCCCTTACGGGCCGTCCTGGTGGTTCAGATGGTGAAGAGTCTGCGTGCAGTTCAAGAGACCCAGATTCAATCTCTGGGTTGGGAAGATCCCCTGGAGAAGGGAATGGCAACCCACTCCACTATTCTTGCCTGGAGTTTCCCATGGACAGAGGAGCCTTGTGGGCTACAGTCCATGGAGTCTCAAAGACACGACTGAGAGACTTTCACTTCCTTCCCTTCTCTGTTATCCAGTTCATGGGGCTCTGTCCTGTGAAAACCTATTGAGAGTAATAAATACTAAAATTTGTTTATTTGCTATTTTTTTCTTAATCTAAGGTACAAATCAACTGCCATTAACTGTCCCATTATTTTTTGAAGAGAATGAACTTTTTTATTTAAGTATTGTTGATTTATGTTGTGCTTATTTCTGCATCTGGTCCCATCACTTTATGGGAAATAGATGGGGAAACAGTGGAAACAGTGTCAGACTTTATGTTTTTGGTCTCTAAAATCACTGCAGATGGTGACTGCAGCCATGAAATTAAAAGACGCTTACTCCTTGGAAGCAAAGTTATGACCAACCTAGACAGCATACTGGAAAAACAGAGATATTACTTTGCCAACAAAGGTCCGTCTAGTCAAGGCTATGGTTTATCCAGTGGTCATATATGGATGTGAGAGTTGGACTGTGAAGAAAGCTGAGCACCGAAGAATTGATGCTTTTGAACTGTGGTGTTGGAGAAAACTCTTGAGAGTCCCTTGGACTGTAAAGAGATCCAATCAGTCCATCCTAAAGGAGATCAGTCCTGGGTGTTCATTGGAAGGACTGATGCTGAAGCTGAAGCTCCAATATTTTGGGCACCTCATGCGAAGAGTTGACTCATTGGAAAAGACTGATGCTGGGAGGGATTGGGGGCAGGAGGAGAAGGGGATGACGGAGGATGAGATGACTGGATGGCATCACCGACTCGATGGACATGAGTTTGAGTGAACTCTGGGAGTTGTTGATGGACAGGGAGGCCTGGTGTGTTGCAATTCATGTGGTCACAAAGAGTCGGACATGACTGAGCGACTGAACTGAACTGACTGAATTTCTGCTATATAGCGAAGTGACTCAGTTGTACATATATATGTTATTTTTAATATTCTTCTCCATTATACTCTGTCACAAGATGTTGAATATAGCTCCCTGTGCCAAACAAAGGACTTGTTATTATCCATCCTATGCATAATAGTTTGCATCTGCAAACCTCCAATTCTCAATCCTTCCCTCCTCCCTGGCAACCACGAGTCTATAACTATTTCTATTGATCACAATCTGTACTTGAATCTGTACCATATATTGAGCATAAAGGGAGAATACAGAATGCCAGGAATTTAAAAAAAAAAAATCATTATCTTATATTTTACATCCTATCATCCTCCATTGCTTAAACTTCCCAGGCTCTTATCATGGAGAAGCATTTGCCAATGATAGGCTCCTGGTCTTACATTTAGATGTTTGATCCATTTTGAGTCTATTTTTGTGTTTGGTGTTAGGGAGTGTTGAAATTTCATTCTTTTACATGTATCTGTCCAGTTTTCCCAGGATCACTAATTGAGGAGACTATATTTTCTCCATTACATTAATATATTTTTGCCTCCTTTGTCATAGATTAGGTGACCACAGGTGTGTGTGTTTATTTCCAGGCTATCACTGTGCTGTAGACCCAAAAATAACATAATATTGTAAATAACTATACTTCAATAAAAAATATATTTTAAAACGTCCCAGAATTAAAATAGAGATAGTAGAATGCTCTGAAGAAAACAAGGAAAACATCATTTGAATAGTATCCTTAAAAATTTAACAAAAAAGATGCAAAGGATCTCACTCACATACCCAGTGGAAGAAATTTATAACGTTAACATTTTACTAAAAGAGCACTCATGTTCTTGTTTTTTAAGAAGCAAAACAATTCCAGTCAAGGTACTCCACATTCCCTTTGCAAAACTTAATTCTACCTTTCTTTCCCTAAAACAGTAAGGACTGAGTTTACATCTCTACCGTTAAATTGGTATAAAAACACCCCAGGTGCTATAATTTTACTCAGAAAAACTCTTAATATATTTGCAAAAAATAGCCAAAGATACATTATTCTGACACTTTAAATTTTTTTAATCTATTCAAAATTGAAAGCTACATAACTACTTTAATATCCCTGAAGTATAACATCTAAATGAATGTGATAATATGTATCTACAACCTTGACTGACACGTGGGTTGTTTCCAGTTTTCCACAATGACAGACAGTTCAAGAATGAACAGTCTTGGGCATGTCTTAGGTTGTGAATGAATGAATAATGGGTTAAATTATGAACATTTTTCACTTTGATAGCACCAATTTGCTTTTCACAATTACTATACTAATTTATACTTTTATCAGCAATTTGGAATTACCACTTCTACAGTCTCCTAAACATTTGGCATTTCATCTTTTTAGATATTCAATGTCTGCCAATTTGATGTCAATTAAATGATAGCTCATTGCTTTTTACTTTGCATCTCCTGAATCTGGTGAAGTTAATCATAATTTTTACTAGTCAGGTTTTCTGACCCACGCCTTATTCTTTGGTGATATTTATATTGGATTTTTTCTCTTTAAACGACAGATCTGTAGTTCTTTATAAAGCTTTGTTTTTGTTAGAGAAATTCAGGTTTACAAATGTTGTATCATTTTGAGAGACTGACTTTTACCATTGTGTGCAATCTGTATATCTCTGTTAATGCATTTTGTCTTAAATTCAATGTCGTATTATAACATTGCTATACCAACTTACTTTTAGTTGGTGTGTTTATTTTAGCTCATTGTCTTTCTGTTGTGTCTCTTATAAATGAAGTAATTGCTATTTATCTTTTATCCAATGAAGATAGTTTATTACCATGTATTTCAATTAAAAAAAAGAATGTCTATGATTTTTTTCTGTTTATTTTCCTTTTTCTTTACAGTTTTTCAATTTTAACTTAAAAAAAAAAAAAACTTCTCTATATAATGCTATAGGGAAAAAAAAAAAGGTTACCCCCTGCCCTTTGATTCACATGAAGAATGCAATTACATTGTTAGACACAAAATGCTACTCAGGTTCTTCATGTCCCTACTAGCAGTTAGAAAAATATTTGTCCCATTCAGTCATTTATAAAGGTCTCTTTGTGCTCAGTTGTTAGAAGAAATTTCCTCAGGTTATGTTATTTCTGAGGGAAGATCTGGGTACAGCTGACAGAGGGCTCAGTTCTCATTCAGCCTAAACTTTCAGCTTTGAGACCAACGGGTCTTGTCCAGTCAGTATAACTGGGGAGTCCAGAGTGTAGCTGCAGGGAGTCGTGTGTGTCCCGTGGCTGGGAAACCCTGCGGCGGTGACACAATTCCTCCTCCCCTTCCTTGTTCCTTCAGGCTCTTGGCTGGCACCCACTGCTGTTATCTGCTTTGGGAAACAAGCCAGACCCCAGTTCTCCTCTTTCTAATCTTGATTGCGATCCAGGGGCATGCCACTGCTGACTCAGCGTCACCCTGGCTTTGCAAGGACTTTGGAACTTTCTGAATCTCGTCCACGTCCTCAAGGCCTCCCCCGGCCAGAGAGCCCATCACCATTCTTTCCCAATTACACTGCTCCTGTGACAGGTCCATTCAATCTTAACTTGGAGTGTAAGAGTTCAATTACAGAAGGGCGTGGGAGAGTAAGCCAGACTCCATCCTATTTGGGGCATGATGCCCCACACTGTGCCGGACAGAATTTTCTGTTAAAATTATTTTGCTCAATCACTCTTCTCTCTGCCTGGCTGAATATCTTCTCCAAGCCCTGTTTGTCTTTGTCTCCTCCCAAAAAGTACCCGACAGAAGGGCCTCTCTCTAATATCTTCCCTATTTCAGCCCTGCTGCTGTGTGCTTCATCTCTCAGTCACGTCCAGCTCTTTGTGACCGCATGGACTAAAGCCTGTCAGGCTCCTCTGTCCATGGGATTCTCCAGGCAAGAATACTGGAGTGGGTTGCCATTCCCTCCTCAGGGGGATCTTCCCAACCCAGGGATCGAACCCAGGTCTCCCGAGTCGCAGACAGATTCTTTACTGTCTGGGCCACCAGGGAAGCCCATTTCAGCCTTACAGCCCCTTAATGTCTGACAGGGTTATTTCATTAGGACTAAGAGAGAGGTGCTGATGCTTGGCCCATCCAGCTAGACCGTGGATAAATAATAAGGAACAGGGTGCAAACTGCCCCCTCCTCCCCAGAATGATGCCAAGAACTCTGCTGACAAGGACACTTAGCTCTCTCCTAACCCTGCCCATCTCCGCACCTACCCCCCAGGCCCATGCTTTTCCTACCCTGGAGCTATAACTATCTGAAATGAATTTCAAGGGGAGTTAAGATTTCAGGAGAAAATTTCAAATATTGCCCCCCATTACACTCATACTATTTTCTGAAGATTTTGATAAGGAGTCCGTTTTCTGGAGCAGAAACTGTGCTAAGTGACAGGAAGACAAACGCGATGCTGAAGTTTATGTCAGCAGTCACGCTACGAAGAAAATTAGTTGTGTAAACGCATGTGTTGTATAAGAATTGCTTTTTAAAAATCAAATAAAACAAAACTGCTACATGGGGAAAAAATCACAACTCAATTATGTGTGGGTGTATGTATGTATGTAACTTCAAAGTAGGTGTGGTCTTAATAGTGAAAAAAATAGTCTTTAATATAGCATACACCTAGAAAAGCATTCACAATAACTGTTTAAAATACTAAATCCAAAAAAAAAAAAAAAATGTGTAATTGGAAGAAATGTCTTGACAGTTTCTCTATGCTTCCCACTTAGAAAATGCTGAAACATACTCCAGTTATGTCATTAATTTATAGATAAATACTTTGGGTTACCTTTTGAAAATTTAAAACTAAGCCATGTTTAATCCTGAATTTTGCTGCTAATTGTATCACGGCATTACCTAGCTATTATGCTGTCATCCATCACCCATCTGTTTTAAACTATCTCCATCTATGTTAAATATTTGTAAGTGACACTTCCACAATGACAATATAGGCTGAATTTAAAAGCAGTGCAGAGTAACATTTGGGTTGTGTTAATTGTGTTAACTCGGTGATGAGAATTCAGATTGTTATTACAACTGAGCAGGATTTACTTAAGTGCTGAATTATTGCTTTCTAATCATGAATGTGGGGTTCCCTGGTGGCTCAGATGGTAAAGAGTCTGCCTGCAATGTGGGAGACCCGAGTTCGATCCCTGGGTCAGCAAGATCCCCTGGGGAAGGAAATGGCAACCTACTCCAGTATTCTTGCCTGGGAAATCCCACGGATGGGAGAGCCTGGGGGCTACAGTCCATGGGGTCCCAAAGAGTTGGACATGACTTAGTGACTGCATTTTCACTTTCAATCATGACCATAAGCATCTTCCACTGAAGATTATCTGTTCATAAAAGAGAAAGTCTAAAAACATATTTTTTATTTTTTAATTATTTATTTATTTGCATTGGAGGCTAATTACTTTACAATATTGTGGTGGTTTTTGCCATACATTGACATAAATCAGCCATGAGTATACATGTGTTCCCCATTCTGAACCTCCCCCACCTCCCTCCCCAATACCATCCCTCAGCGTAATCCCAGTACACCAGCCCTGATAAAAACATATCTTAAGGGAAAAAATAAATTATTTCATTAAGTACAATAAATCATTGAGAACACTGATATAAAGAAGATCCTGCCAAACCAATAGAGTACATGAGTCCTCTTGCAAGTTTTTCCACTGACCTTCTGTGGAACCTGAGCTAAATCACTGATTATTTATGCTTTTGTTTTTTTTTTTTTTCCAACAAAACAAACAACATATATTACTTGCCCTAAAGTTATGTTAGGAAATGTGTCAATATAAAATGAGAACACAAATTTTAACATTTTCAAATTAAGAGTTAGACTCAAATATAAGAATCCAAATGTCTTAAGACTATATAATAGATAAAAAAGGGAAAAAAAAAACTTTACTAATGACTTATCTAGAAATTATACACAAATCGTGTGTTATGGCAACCCACTCCAATATTCTTGCCTGGAGAATCCCAGGGATGGCGGAGCCTGATGGACTGCGGTCTATGGAGTCGCACAGAGTCGGACACGACTGAAGTGACTTAGCAGTAGCAACCACAAAATAAAGCAATATCAATGTATTTTTTCTGAATTAAAAAGCTCCATTCCAATATTATGCTTCCTTTCAGTGCTGTACACTGCCTTTATCTTAAGTTTACTCTTCAAAACACCCTACAGTGTGTTTTGAAGGGTGCTTAAAGTCCTTGATAGTTCCTGTACATTTCATAGCATTTGGCTGGGTTACACGGGCTGTCAGTGACTTCTTACCCAGCACTGCTCTAGAAATATCCAATGGTAAGCACTGACACTGGTGTTAATCAGCAAGGGATCTGCAATCTTTCTTGCTCCTTGCACCACATCTGACCACGTGTCTACAGCAGGTAGTGTGACAATAACCGGTTTCTGGACCCTGCATCTGCCAGTAGGTCAGATGTAGGAGGGTCAAGGGCACTGGGTAGATTCCATTCCTGAGAGGCATGATATGACAGGGCGCTCAAGGTCACCGTGCTGCATACAGACACACAGTGTCTCTACTGCCCTCAAAAGCCTTAACACTGGTTAGGCCTGGCAGCATTAGAGATGCTACACATTCTCTCTATTAATTTCTTGTTGCAATATTCCACTATCATTTTCAAAACAAAGCCTGACAGACTGATTATCCGATTTTTCATTTATCAAACATGTTGGTTGGCACTGATCTTTCCCCTCTGAATCTAACTTGTACAAGTTTTCCTTACATTTGAAAGTCTTTATACATGAAATGTGGAATCTTTATTCAAATTCATATTCTTACTAAAAAGAAGTCTCCTTATCATAAATTGACCTACAAAACTACAATATATATACTGAGGGAACATTTTTTTTAGTAGATTGTTTTAGAGATTAATCAAAATTATTTACTAAGCACCTACTACATACACAGTATAAGAAGCTTTGGTCCAAAAAGCTTATATCTACTATTTACTTGTAGTTTGTGACTTTTTATTAGCTGTATACGTTTTTGGACTTTAGAAGTTCTATGTTTAAAATGAGAAGAAAATCTCATTTAAAAGAAGTCAAAAATCAATCAATAAAGGGTACAAATGATCATATAAATAGGGCAAAAAGTTAAGTCAGAATTAAATCATAGTGAAGAATATATGAGTGTTCTATGTTTCATTTTTATTCTTGCAATGTTTCCATAGTTCAAAGTTGTTTTCAAATAGTTTAAAAACTGAGTAGAAAACCAAAACTTCCTATCAGTGTTATCATGGAGATCAACAAACAACAACTATAAATGGCCCAGCCTGGGACACAGCACAGTGTTTAAAGCATGTCAAAAACCACTAATTCTTCCCATGTGCAACCCCTCCCCACAAAAGCAAGGAGCAATGGACCACCACTGTGAATCAGGAAACTTCAGTTCTAGCTGAGAACAAAAACACAGCATCGGATTGTATAGAATTAACTGCTGAGTTATAGGAAAAAAAAAATGATAGAAAGTACAGGACTTCCAAAGTAAACAACATCTAAAGAGGTTAAGGTTATGATGTAAGAAATTTAGAAAGATGCTAACGATGGCCCTATATGCAAGACAGCAAAAGAAACACAGATATATATAACAGACTTTTGGACTCTGAAGGAGAAGGGAAGGGTGGGATGATTTCATAGAATAGCACTGAATCATGTATATTACCATATGTGAAACAGATCACCAGTCCAGGTTTGAGGCATGAGACAGGGTGCTCAGGGCTGGTGCACTGGAATGACCCTGAGGGATGGGATGGGGGTTCAGGATGGGGAACACATGTACAATCATGGCTGACTCATGCCAAGGCATGGCAAAAATCACTACAATATTGTAAAATAGCCTCAAATTAAAATAAATAAATTTTTAAAAAAGAAATGATTTTGAATTTTGAAGATAGGAAGTGCCACTAGTGGTCATCTCTGGGCTTCATACTTCAGCCCAGTTTCCTTAGCGTGACCTGCAGGATTCTTAGCTCTCTGCACCCTGCTATCTGACCATCCTCATCTTCACCCAAGCCCTAGACACATGTCCCTATGTCAACTTCTTATGCTTTATCATTTTGAATATTAATCACAGTAAACCATCATCTGAAAAGCTATGACAAACTTAGATAATATATTAAGGAACAGAGACATCACTTTGCCAACAAAGTGACTTTCTTAAAGGTCCATATAGTCAAATTCATGCTCTTTCCAGTTGTCATGTAGGGATGTGAAAAGTGGACCATAAAGAAAGCTGAGTATCAAAGAATTGATGCTTTTGAACTGTGGTGTTGGAGAAGACTCTTGAGAGTCCCCTGCACAGCAAGCAGATCAAACTACTAATCCTAAAGGAAACCAACCCTGAATACTCATTGGAAGGACTGATACTAAAGCTGAAGCTCCAATACTTTGGTCACCAGATGCAAAGAGCCAACTCATTGGAAAAAACCCTGATGCTGGGAAAGACTGAGGGCAGGGGGAGAAAGGGGCAACAGAGGATGAGATGGTTGGATGGGAACACCGATTCAGTGGACATGAGTTTGAGCAAGCTCCAGGAGACAGTGAAGGACAGGGAAGCCTGACATGCTGCAGTCCACGGGGTCCAAAAGAGTCAGACACGACTGAGAAACATACTGTCATCTGAGGCTAAACTTATCATCACAGAAATTCACGTGGAAGAAGCACATGGAGCTTAAGCACAGGCTCTACTTTGCACAGACCTCCCCAAGGTCCCATGAGGAACCCAGGAATGGAAGACCTCACCATTCTCTATTTTAACCTCTGAATTATTTCTGCCAGGCCTTTTCTTATGAGAAACATCTACTTCTGCTTTATTGACTATGCCAAAGCCATTGACTGTGTGGATCACAATAAACTGTGGAAAATTCTTAAAGAGATAGGAATTCAGGCGCCACTTGCCGGGGACCAGCCCCGGTGTATCCAGGGAATTCGAAGGGGAGATGGAGTCGGCGGGGGTCAGAAACGATTAATTAGGCATTAATTAAAGATATAAAGGGTAATAAAAATGAGAATAGCTCAGTGAGGAAATTCAGTGAAGAAAAGCGGATGAAATAAGGATAGCTCAGTGAGAACATTTTGTGGAGAGAGGAGGCTGAATAATTCAGCCAGAAGGTAAGAGAAAGAATGACATGGGGAGACCAAGCTTCAGTGAACAAGGCCCCACACTTTTTTTTTTTCAAAGTAGTTTTTATACCTTAAGTTATGCATAGAGGATAATGGGGGAAGGCAGAGAGTCATGCAGTAAGCCAGGCTTTCTTCCTGCAAACTTATCATAGGCAAAGTTTAGGTGATTTGCACCATCTTCTGGCCTGGAGGCCTGTCAACATTTTAAGACCCTTTCTTCAGAAAACTTATTTTTCTCTAAAGGTGATTAGTCAGGCGCCACCCTCCAAAGGCACTGGAGTTGCATTTCTATAGGGCAAAGGTGTGGTGGGTTTTAACAGATCAGATCAGTCGCTCAGTCGTGTCCGACTCTTTGCGACCCCATGAACTGCAGCACGCCAGGCCTCCCTGTCCATCACCAACTCCCGGAGGTCACTCAGACTCACATCCATTGAGTCAGTGATGCCATCCAGCCATCTCATCCTCTGTCGTCCCCTTCTCCTCCTGCCCCCGATCCCTCCCAGCATCAGAGTCTTCTCCAGTGAGTCAACTCTTCACATGAGGTGGCCAAAAACTGGAGTTTCAGCTTTAGCATCATTCCTTCCAAAGAAATCCCAGGGCTGATCTCCTTCAGAATGGACTGGTAAAGAATTAACTCAAGGGTCTAAGGTTACAAACATTAAAGTTACTACTTACATTTCTATAAACCAATTATATCAATCAATACACTGCCAAGGACACAGTAGGTAAGGGACATGGAGATTTAGCAGCAAACATTGGCCCAACAAGTGAAAAACCCTTCATCAATACAATTTCTAATCAATCTTTTAACAGCTCAAAGGAATCTGCATTTAGACAGTTTAGACACTGTCACACCCAGGAATTATTAACTGGAGCTGTGAGTTAACTCGTTTTTCAGAGAGGGGTAGTAGAGGACAGCCCCCCGATAAAGTCAGAGGTGTAGGCGAGAACACAAAGCAGAAAGTAGGCAGACTCTGGTTTTTGGGGGTCGATGCTCGAGAATTTCCATGGGGGCTCCTGAGGCTGGATCCCACTTTTGCATATGCTGAGCCTCCTTCCTCATGACCTTTGTCATGGGTGGAGCACTGATCCAAGCCGACTCCCGACAACCTGACCTGCCTCTTGAGTAATCTGTATGCTGGTCAGGAATCAACAGTTAGAACTGGACATGGAACAACAGACTGGTTCCAAATAGGAAAAGGAGTACATCAAGGCTATATATTGTCACCCTGCTTATTTAAATTATGTGTAGAGTACATCATGTGCAACGCTGGGCTGGAAGAAGCACAAGCTGGAATCAAGATTGCTGGGAGAAATATCAATAACTTCAGATATGCAGATGACACCAGCCTTATGGCAGAAAGTGAAGAGGAACTAAAGAGCCTTTTGATGAAAATGAAAGAGAAGAGTGAAAAAGTTGGCTTAAAGCTCAACATTCAGAAAACTAAGATCATGGCATCTGGTCCCATTACTTCATGGCAAATAGATGGGGAAACAATAGAAACAGTGGCTAACTTTACTTTTCTGGGCTCCAAAATCACTGCAGATGGTGATTGCAGCCATGAAATTAAAAAATACTTTCTCCTTTGAAGGCAAGTTATGACCAACCTAGACAGCATATTGAAAAGCAGAGACATTGCTTTGCCAACAAAGGTCTATCTAGTCAAGGCTATGGTTTTTCCAGTGGTCATGTATGGATGTGAGAGTTGAACTATAAAGAAAGCTGAGCACTGGAGAACTGATGGTTTTGAACTGTGGTGGTGGAGAAGACTCTTGAGAGTCCCTTGGACTGCAAGGAGATCCAACCAGTCCATCTTAAAGGAGGTCAGTCCTGGGTGTTCATTGGAAGGACTGATGTTGAAGCTGAAACTCCAGTATTTTGGCCACCTGATTGTGAAGAGCTGACTCCTTTGAAAAGATCCTGATGTTGGGAAAGATTGAGGGCAGGAAGAGAAGGGGCCAACGGAGGATGTGATGGTTGGATGGCATCACCGACTCGATGGACATGGCTTTGGGTGAACTCCGGGAGTTGGTGATGGACTGGGAGGCCTGGCGTGCTGCAATTCATGGGGTCGCAAAGAGTCAGACATGAGTGAGTGAATAAACTGCACTGAACTAAACTTCTCATATCAGCGGTGTTGTCACGGCCCTGGAGACTGGGGATGAGGTTAGGGAGAGTCAGGTGTACACCGAGTCTCGCTCTGGAGGGAGACGTTATGTGGCTCGCAACAATGTCTCACCAGTGTTGCTTCATTTCTCATCATCCAGGGCTAGGGAAGCCTTTCAAGATGACACCCCCAACACAATGGATCTGACTCCTTGACTTTTTATTGGAAAGTTTCAAAGTTTGGGGTTGCACCATCACATGCATGGCAAGACTGCTACCATAACACACATCTGTAAGGCAGAGGAGAAATACTTTTGTAACAGATAATGAAAGAAGCTAAGTCTGTCGATATTCTCCAGTCATCAAATGTGCAAAATTTAAGCTAAGGATTGAAATTTTCATTGATGTCTAGGTTAAATACAATTTCTCTCTTGTCTGGACTATCCTTGATAGAGCAATATAAACAATTATCATATACTATGGAATCAATGATGAGAATCACATATAACAGGTCAAAATTCCTCTGTTTCTAGGACCTGAACCAGTAACAGGACTACAAAGCAGTGGGTGCAACAAGTGTGAAACAGTGTAGCACACATACTCCAACTGTCAGTAATAATTATGTTTTTTCAGCCATCCTGAGGGGGTGCTGAGTTATCTTTCAATCTCCAAAGAAACTACTGGTGTATCATTATATATAAAGGTGGTCAGAGAGCAATGCAGCCATAATTGAAGGGAGAAGCAGTATAGCTCTGAGCCAAATAGATATAAAACCATCATTTCTCACTGTATGTGCTTCTTCATTGCAACATCTGTGCTATCAGCTCTTCTGAATTTTTATTCTGATGTAGCTTTCTTCATTTAAAGTGAACATTTAGTTTTATAATCAGTGACTTTGCATTATTTTTCCTTAAAAAGAGCCCAACCCCCATAATGTTCTACCTGCCAGGCCCCAAGTCTAGCTTTCTATCTGTGTCTTCTTACTCATCTGAGTCCAGGGGCGTGAGTTTTGGAACCTGAAGCCAGGTCTGCCATTTCTCGGTCCTGCAGCAGCACGTGCATCATTTCATCACCACAGGTTCCAGTTTGCCTGTGTTTCCCTGTAGACACTGGATAATAATACCCCTCAGGTAAGTGTGAGGATGACATTTGACTTATGCTAAGAATAATTTTCTTAGTATAATTATTAAATTATAGTATAGTATATTATAGTATAGTAAATTATATTAATTATACTAATTATTAAATTATATTAGATTTTAAAAAATCTCTGTTTAAGGGTCACAATAAGTGTTCAGTATGTAGAAAGCATTAGAGTAACAAGACAGACATACTGAAGGGGCAAGAGAAACACACAGCTGTATCTTCACTTTAAGAACTGGTCATCCACAGGGAAGGAGGCATCCCCCAACTACTGGGAACATCCCCTTCCTGCAGTGGCTGGGTTTGTGAAGAAAGCTAATATCTTCCCCTGTAAGGAACGGCTTTTTGGTTACCTCTTTAGCTGATACTCAATTTCCTTTCCACTGGAGATACAAATTTTAGAAGTGAATCCATTCAATCAGGCACTCCTCACTCTCAGACTATCTTATATTCTGCTGCCAAAATGTGGTTCACCTCACACCTATTGTTCTTTCTTTAGTATTTACTAATGAAAGGACTGCCCCCTTCCCTAGCCACCTCATGAACATGACATCTCTTCGCCCAGGAAACTGACCCTTGGTAGTGTAGGGAAAACAAGCATCTGAGGTCCTGTGATAACTACATGTCTCCTTATAAACTGCAGGTGGATATTCTTGTCTTGGGCAATGGACTCTGATCTTTGCTCAGGTGAATCTGTTTCCAAAAGACAGATCTGCTTTCAGTAGGTTGTTAAAATTCATCCTCTACATCATCAAGATTATGGCAAGACCATGAATTAAAAATTCACTGAGAAATGACTATGACCTTGTTAATATCTCATGGGGAGGCAAGGTGGGCCTGTCCTCCACAACTCACCAGGCTCTTCTGCACCTAGCCCAGGGTGGGAAGCCTGTCTTCCCAAGCTGAATTTCCACACCATCTAGTGGAGGTAGACAGATATACACATCAACAGTCTTGGTGTAAGACCTTCCATGCCAAAATACAGACTCAAATAGAAAGAAGTTAAAGGAGAACATAGTCTCTGCTCTATAATAACTTAAGTTTGAGAAAAATACAACCATGTATAGGAAAGCAACTACTGACTGAATACAAGACGCAGGCAAATCTGCTTGGAAAAGGAGAGAAGGTACAAAGGAGTGTACTTGGAAGAAGTTACAAGTGCCAGCAATTAGAAGAAGCAGGATACAGTCAAATCAGTTACAGTTAAACTCCCTGAAAATTGTTCTAAATATGCTCTAAATGCGGCAAAGCCTCATGTTTCATGTTTATATTCTTCTGCCATGCCAATGATGTCAAGAGCACGTGTGCATGTGCACATGCGTGTAACTGGAGATCCAGATTTACCCATCTGTTTCAGAAAGTTCCCATGTTCGGCAACATCACAGCCTGAATGAGGCAATAAAAACTGCCCTTCTTGTGACTTTCATGCGAGGCTCAGAGCCAGCCACATCAGCAATCACTTTCACCAGAGCTGGTGAAGTGAACACAATGGCTGCAATCCAGACTGACCTGCAGTCTTTATATTTAATACAACCAATATTTTAGACTGGTTCAGACTAATTTGCCTTTTATTTCAGAGTTTTTAATGGGTACTCTAAGAGTGCCTCATAAAGAGCATATATGCAGATTTTTTTTTAATGTCTTCATGAGCAAATGCTTTTAAAAGATGATTAGGTCATATGAAGCACAATTTTTATTTAATAGCAGGAGAATCAGACTCAGTATGGATTTTCCAGGGGCCCAACTTTTGTGCAGTATAACACTGAGTGTGGAAGACCAACTTCACGGCCTTATTTTCTGTAATATGTTAAGGTAAAGTATTTTAACAAGAGATGATGCTTAAAATGGGCTTCCCAGGTGGCTCAGACGGTAAAAAAAAAAAAAAAATAATAAAATCTGCCTGCAGTGTGCGAGACCCTAATTCTATCCCTGGGTTAGGAAGATCCCCTGGAGAAGGCAATGACTACCCACTTCAGTATTCTTTCCTGGAAAATGCTTAAAATGCAATTGACTTATTATATGCAAATATGAAAGTTAATACAACATTGAGGTTGTAATAAGACAAACACAATGTTAGAGAATTGGCTTTTCATAAAATAAGGAAGACCTTTTATTGGCTTCATATAAATTATGTGTTTGAAACTGTATGCTCGTTTAAAATATTGTAGCTACACACAGTTTTGAAAACTAAAATCAAACAAAATATTTGAATATATTTATGTAAGAATAAAGCTTAGCATGCTTCAAATGGGCCTACAAATATCAGTACTGTTTTTCCCTAATATAAAGATTTAAATGTTAGTGTAGGAAACTCTAAAGACTCCACATAAAAACTACTAGAACTGATAAACCAATTCATCAAGGCACCAGGATACAAGTTTAACATACAGAATTCCACTGCATTTACTTACACTAACAATAAAATACCAGAAGGGAAAAGCAAAAAATAATCCCTTTTATTTTATTTATTTTTTATTATTATTATTATTTTAATTTTTCTTAACTTTACAATATTGTATTACTTTTACTATACATCGAGATGGATCTGCCACCAGAATACACGTGCTCCCCATCCTGAACCCTCCTCCCTCCCCCCTTCCCACACCATCCCTCTAGGTCATCCCAGTGCTCCAGTCCCAGGCATCTGTTATAGGGCATCGTACCTGGACTGACTCGTTTCAGATATGATATTATACATATTTCAATGCTATTCTCCCCAATCGTCCCACCCTCTCCCAGTCCCAGAGTCCAAAAGTCTGTTCTATACATCAGTGTCTCTTTTGCTGTCTCATATGCAGGGTGATTGTTACCATCTTTCTAAATTCCATATATATGCGTTAGTATACTGTACTTGTGTTTTTCTTTCTGGCTTACTTCACTCTGTATAATAGGCTCCAGTTCCATCCACCTCATTAGAACTGATTCAAATGTATTCTTTTTAATGGCTGAGTAATACTCCATCGTGTATATGTACCACAGCTTGCTTATCCATTCATCTGTGGATGGACATCTAGGTTGCTTCCACGTCCTGGCTATTGTAAACAGTGCTGCTATGAACATTGGGGTACACGTGCCTCTTTCAATTCTGGTTTTCTCAGTGTGTATGCCCAGCAGTGGGATTGCTGGGTCATAAGGCATCAAAAAAGTAAAATACTTAGAAATAAACCTGACCAAGAGGTGAAAGGCTTACATGATGAGAACTGTGAAATGCTGATAAAGGATATTAACGATGATTTAAGGAAATGGAAAGATATTTCACAGTCTTGGATTAGAGGAATTATTAAAATGGCCATACTGCTCAAAGCAATGTACAGAGTTAATGCGATTCCTATCACGTGTCAAATGACCATAGATAGACGAATGGATAAAGAAGGTGTGGTGTGTATACACACACACACACACATATATATACACACACAACGGAATAATAGCCATAAAAGATAATAAAATAATGCCATTTGCAGCAACATGGATGGACTGGAAATTAGCATACAAAGACCAGTATCATATGATATTGCTTATCTGTGGAATCTAAAAACAAAATGATACAAATGAACTTATCTACAAAACAGAAACAGACTCACAGACATAGAAAAGAAATCTGTGGCTACCAAAGGGGAAATTGGTGGGAGGGATAAACTAAGAATTTGGGATTAATAGATACACAGTACTATGTATAAAACAGAAAACCAAAAGGACCTACTGTTTAGCACAAGGAATATATTGAAAATCTTATAATAACCTGTAAGATAAAAGAATATGAAAAAATATATATATCACAGTCACTTTGAAGTACACCTGAAATTAACACAATATTATAAATCAATGATACTTAAATTAAAAAAAAAAAAAAAACACTGTTCTTTCTTACACTGTCCCTTAGGCCATTATTCCATGTTTCCATTCTGTATGTACAGTAAGATGTCTGTTCTCGTCTCCAATTTACCTCTGTGTCTTTTTTTTAATTTAAATTTATTTATTTTAATTAGAGGCTAATTACTTTACAATATTGTACTGGTTTTGCCATACATCAACATGAATCCGCCACGGGTGTACACATGTTCCCAATCCTGCACCTTCCCACCCTCCTTTAGAAAGATGGTAACGATAACCCTAACTGTCTTTTGAACCATTCCAGTAAGATCTGCACCATCACTACAGCACCAAAATGCCCCCGGGGAATACCAACAGTAACCTCCTATGATGAAATCCAATGGGAAGAGCCTCTCCTCACTGGTCAGGACACACTAGTGCCATTGAGATAGTCAAGCATGAATTCCCACCTGAAAGCCTTGCTCGAGTTGGATTCCAGGCAATAAAAAAACAAAACTCAGTTTCCTCTTCCTTCACCCACTGCTCCTCTATGAGCTGCATTTAATAGCGCTTCTCATCTCCCTCTCGTCTAAACCCCAGAGTAAACAAGGATTAAGTCTCTTGATCACGGCCCTGTCTTCTCAGCTCTCCCATGACCCCATCTCACGTCCGGGCACCCCAGCATGCCCATCCGCACCTGAGACCTCCCTCCTGCAGTGTGAACTGTAGGTCCAGCCACTGTGTGACCTTGGTCTTTGCGAGTCTGATGGACACTGATATTTAAACTGTCTACAGATAACTCCCTGATCCCCTCTCTGCTTCATTCATCATCCTTTAGGCATGTTCTCCACCTCCAAAAACCTTGTAGTCATCGCTAAGGGTTTCCTTGCTTCTCACACCTTAGATTCATTCAATGAGTATATTGTACTGACTCCAATGTTAAATCCAGAATTCACAATAAAAACTTTGTTCTATGACTTCTTAATTGTTCTCACTGTTTCTTGGAATGATGTTTCTCAGAATTCCACGTGGCTGTATCTATCTTTTCTCAGTGAAGAGCTTCCCTCATCCTATTTAACTTGCAACTCAGTCTCTAGTCTGGGAACCCCTTCCCTGACCTGCGTGTGTTCACATCACTGGTCACTGTGTGATGTACTATGCATTTCTGTTCTGTATTCATTCATTAATTATCAACTAGAATTAAAAAGCAGCCTGGAGATTCTGTCATTTAGTCTAATATTGTATATCTAACCTCTAGAAAATGTCCAACATAGAATAAATGGCCAATGAATGTTAACAAAACACAATATTAATTTTATAAACAAACACAATAAATAAAAATTTCTATTCTATCAACTTTAATATTGGCAATCTTGACTGTGTAGAAGTTATCTAATTTAAATTTAACATAATTTGCTGCATAGGGTGTTGTAAACATGTTATAGACAACTTAATATTCCAAATTCTATATTTAACAAAATCATCCCCAGTTATAGCTTTTCGTATTTCTCTAAAACGTATTCATAAACTTAGCATAGGTAGAAATCATTCAAGTTATGTGGAAATCATTGCAATTTAAATATCATTAGTATAAAGGAAATCAAATTCACTTTTCAAGATGATGATATAGAAATGATTAGTTTTTTTAACTCATAAACGTCTATCACTTAATATATGTAAATAAGCCCTTTCACAGAGTCAGATTGCTGTAACAAAATCTATTGGTGTTGTTATTTATATTTTAAGTGCTATTTATACTATCATTATTTATACTGTATCTTGCCTGAAATGATTACTTCACATACAAATATGACAAACCCAATTCACATCTCACTGCTGATATCCCCCCTCAGTTAGCCTATCTAGGGAAGGTGCTCTGAGTCCTAATTGCCCAGGGAGGGTCTGCCTCACTGAAAGTCAGTATGTGAGTGACTGAAGGGCACTCAGTTGTGTCCGACTTTTGCGACCCCATTGACTACACAGTCCATGGAATTCTCCAGGCCAGAATACTGGAGTGGGGAGCCTTTCCCTTCTCCAGGGGATATTCCCAACCCAGGGATTGAACCCAGGTCTCCCACACTGCAGGCAGACTCTTTACCAGCTGAGCCATGAGGGAAGCCCAAGAAGACAGGAGTGGGTAGCCTATACCTTCTCCAGTGGATCTTCCTGATCCAGGAATTGAGCTGGGGTCTCCTGCATCGCAGGCAGATTCTTTACCAACTGAGCTATCAGGGAATCTGAACGTCAGTATGTGCTAACACCCAGAGGCTATGCTCCAAAACCACTTATTCTAACCCCTAAAATAACCATCCTGCAAATGCAGTCATGTATGGATGTGAGGGTTGGACTGTGAAGAAGGCTGAGCACCGAAGAATTGATGCTTTTGAACTGTGGTGTTGGAGAAGACTCTTGAGAGTCCCTTGGACTGCAAGGAGATCCAACCAGTCCATTCTGAAGGAGATCAGCCCTGGGATTTCTTTGGAAGGAATGATGCTAAAGCTGAAACTCCAGTACTTTGGCCACTTCATGCAAAGAGTTGACTCATTGGAAAAGACTCTGATCCTGGGAGGGATTGGGGGAAGAAGGAGAAGGGGACAACAGAGGATGAGATGGCTGGATGGCATCACTGACTCGATGAACGTGAGTCTGAGTGACCTCCGGAAGTTGGTGATGGACAGGGAGGCCTGGTGTGCTTCGATTCATGGGGTCGCAAAGAGTCAGACGTGACTGAGGGACTGAACTGAACTGAAATGCAGTGATGAAGATACTCTTTTTAAAAGGTCTTTTGAAGGTAGAAACCTCTCCATTTTTTTTGTCTTCCTATGCTGATGGGAGGCATCTTCTCCAGTAATGGCCTCAATGTGTAGACCAGTGGGACCAGGCAGACCAGCCCTAAGACAGCCCATCTTCTGGACCAAGGCCATTGTGACCTTGACTACATTTATCAGAGAGCGCCCGGAAAGGACACGTGCGTCCCTGGAGAAAGGGGCATGCCATCCTGCTGTGAACTGACACAGGAAGCTGGAGAAGAGAACAAGGGGAGAGAGCATTTTTTTTTTCTTAAAGTGGTATCCCAGGGACCCTAACCTAATGATATCCTCCATGAAAATTAACTTCTGCAGTCCCATCAAGCTTGGCAAACACAGCTCACAAAACCCTCTTGTGAAACTCACATGATCTTGGGGATATTAAAGGTGCTGCTGAAGCAGCAGCTTTCACTCTGGTTTTAACATCTTCTCAAGAAACTTATTTACCTTCATTTAATCTTGCATTTTCCAATCATTTCATTTTTCATCTAACATTTATCAAAATCCCACATGCAAGTTTTGCATGGAAAGGATTTATGTAAAAATTGCTCTGGTTTATAGACATGTATTTAATGATAAATATTAATACAAAGATGGGGAAGGTGGTGGAAGGTAAGTGGAAGCAGGAAAAGTACATTTCTAAAGATAATATTTACTATCATTAAACAAAAAAATTGAAAAACCCAATTGAGTTTTGGCTGGTAGTAAGTTACGAACTTATATTAAAAACATAATTAATATTTATATTATACTATTTGTGTATTTACATTGTTTCTCTAGTACTAATATATATTTATATGATAATATTCATGTTTAAATTTTATTTGGATATGTTTAATATTATTTTGGTTAATGCTATTAAAAAGAAATTAAACTTGAAGAGCCCTAAGCAGAATTCCATGGACAGAGGCGCTCGACAGGCTACAGTCCATGGAATTGCAAAGAGTTGGACACAACTCAGTGACTAGCTAATTAAGTAAAAGCAGGACTTAAACTAAGGAACCTTCTGTGACTAAACAAGAATCTAGTAACAGAAACAGTGGCACTGATTGTGTATGAGACACGTGTCTAAGTTTAGTGTACACTAAACTCACTAATTCTTCTAAGTAGCATATGATGGCATTCATTCTGTTGTTACCATTCTGGCTTTAAAACATGGAAGCTGAGGCAACAAGGGGTTAAATAATTTATGCAAGGCTAGAGAGAGTAATAAAATTGGAGTCTGAACAGTGATAAAAAGTGTTAAGACTGGAGGTGATCTATTGCAGAGCTCACTCAATGTCAGCCTAGACTGCACCACCTCTCTCTTCAGTGCTGCCCTGGTAGAAAGATGTTCCTCAGAAAAAGCACCTTAGATCTCTGTACTCCCCAGCCAACAGCTAATATCTGGAAGGCACTCCCACTTCCGATAAGACAATGCAACACAAGGTGCCTTACTCAAAGGAGGGTTTTGGTCTTTTAGTCCCTCAAACTGATGGTTTTGCATGGACTGGGAATGCTTAGCTTGGAGGAGACAAGTGAAAAGGAAAGTGATACTATCTTAATAGACTGAAGGAACTCCCAGCTAGTTTCACACAACAGTTTCTTGCTTCTCCATATTCTAAGAGTATAAACTGTGTCAAGTCTGGCCCCAGCCACCCGCTAGTTGTAGGAGCTCGACTACTACAGTGCTTACCTTCAGTTTCTCATAAGGATCTCATGAGGTTAGGGTCCCTGGGATACCAGTTCATCCACTCTTTGTATCGTATTGGGGTTGTTTAAAAAAGTTGAGATCATGTAAAAGAGCTAGCAGCTAAGTGAATATGTGTAATATATACAGCATGAAACCATTCCCCTGGATACATAATAACATAACACAAAACATCAGGGTTTTGTTGTCATTGCCGTTGTTGATGATGATGAAAAACAAGCACACAGACATAGCTCCGCAGGGCATCGCGTGATCCCCGTACAGGACACACACCCTTCTCATTGGGAAGCTCCATTTGGCAGGACGCATTTCTCTTGTTTCTCACAAAATCATGCTTAGAGCTTGCACAAGACCAGACACATAAAAAAAGCTTTAGATGTGTCTGAGTTCAGTTTGGTGCATGATCACACATGAATGTTCCAGGTCGGAGGGGTGGGTGTCTAGAGACCCACCTGAAAAGGCAGACACCCTGGAGTTCAGAAGCGTCTGGGGTTATTTTCAGGCCCCCTAGGCAGCACCCTTGGAGAAGCACTCTGCTGTCCTCCATTAGCATTCTGAATCCTGCCTCGTATTCTGCTGGCCTGTTCCATAACAGGCATGGCTGTGACCAGGCAGGCAGAGGGCAATTCATCTCGACCGGCTTCTGTGAGGACTGGCGGCTGGAAACAATGCCAGCAATTTTATTTTTGGTTTATTAGTAAAATGACAGCACTAATTCACTCCACAGAGGAATCAAACAGCTGTCAGATGGCAGTGAGCAGAGAGGTGCCTGTATTACAATTTAGCTGTGCTGAGTCGGATGTTCTCACTGGCGCCGATTTGCACTGTCAAGTGTCCCCACCTTCCCAGGGTACTGGGACATACATCACATGCTTTTCTTTGGAAGGTACAATGAGAGATGATACAGACTATTTACCATCAGCCCTCCATTGGTTAAGTTGCCACATTTAAAACACCAAAGTTTAAGGAAATGTATGTGACAATGCATGTTCTAAGAAAATTATATCTGAAACGAAAAAGAAAACAATTTTCCCAGCAACATGAAAATTGTGTATCAGCAGTCACCTCAAATAAATTTTCTATTAATTTCTCTGGGCATGAATAAGATGGAAGTAGGGACTTGAAATGGGTGATATTACATTTTACACTAAGAAGTTTAGGAAGACCTTTGGGGTTGAAATCAAAGCATGAAGCCTGTCAACACAGGAGCTTCTGAGTACAAAATACACACAAAAAGCAATCTTGGAAAGCTGGGATTTCACACTGCAGGAACTGCCGACACTATTACTGCTGTGTCTTACACACACAGATACAAGGGTAAACCTTGTAAACAAGCTCTGTGTGCAAACAACAGACAATGCAGTCACTGCCAACTCAACAATGACTGAATTCACTGACACTCCAGAGTCACCCGGTGTTGGACTCAGGTAACGAACAAAGTTGTCTCATTGGTTCCATCCATCGATTGTCAGCCTTCTGCGGAGTCCACCTACATTTTTGACTGGGAATTGAGAAAACGAGTTACTTACGAAGCAAAAGTGACGCAGGAAAAGAACAGCTGACTTCCCAAGGAGAGGAAAGAACTCTGACTGTAGGGTCAGGGTCCTACACAGTGGCCACCTATCTTTGTTAATCAAGTTTTATTTATTAACTTTATCAAGCCGTGTAGGGTGACAATCACCCTCACATTGTATCAGGAGAACTGAATAGTTGGGCAAAGATCAAACTGCAAAGCCACAAATATCTAATATCTGGCCTTTGACAGAAAAAGTCGGCCAGTCCTCTTTAGAGGGACCACACTTAATCCCAGCTCTTCTCTGCTTCTAGAGGTCAAAACTTGGAAAATTTCTGTATCTCTATAGGAATAAAGGACTTACTCATAAAGTGTTACGGATTAAATGAAAATTAAGATACAATAAAGTATTTTTTATTATAAACCATTAATATGGCTCTAAGGTTTAATAGGTTACATGGCACCTTATATGGAGTTTGTTGAAAGAACTTTTAAATATATTAAATGTGGCTAATATACCACCTGAAGAACATTATAAATGTTATAATGCATTTCATTGTAATGTTGTATCTCATTATTGTTTAGGTAGAGAGTGAAAATTGTATCTATTTCATTATTGTTGTTGTTTAATCACTAAGCCATGTCTGACTGTTTGTGACCTCATGGTCTACAGCACGCCAGACTCTCCTGTCCTCCACTATCTCCTGGAGTTTTCTCAAATTCATGTCCACTGAGTTGGTGATACTATCTAACCATCTCATCCTCTGCTACTCCCTTCTCTTTTTGTCTTCAAGCTTTTCTGGCATTAGGAAGTCTTCCAATATTTATTTCATACAGTAGTTTATAACTGAAATGATATCTCAATTTTTTAAGATCTCAGTCTAAATGTATAACCATTAATTATAACCATACACTAACTAGTTCCTTTTACTTAGTGAACTTAAATACAAAAATAATTTGCTATCACTACACTAAGATAAAAAGCCATAGTTACTCTTGTGATTCATGCATCTGAGTTTTCCTTCCAAAAAAACAAGTACATATGTAAATTTTGATACACATGTCAGAATTGTGGCATATTGGAAGATTTTGAGCAAGTGTAAAAGTCTTAAAAAAAAAGATTCAGAATGCTGAAACCCCAATTTTATTTATTGAGATGGATAACACATCCAGATTTAAAATGTGTTCCATCATATTCCTGCACAAAATCTCCCATTTGCTACCCTCCCACACCCAGGCGGAACTGCAGGAGAAAACTCAGATGTCCCCCACACACCAGATGTCCACTCACCCACCCTCCTCTCCTTCCCAAATGTGGCTTTCCATTCCATTATCTTAATATTTAAAAGCATATTTTAAGAAAAGTGGATGCATGCTTAGAAAAACAAAATTAACACTTAGAAGATATATGATTAAAATGACTACTGCATCTTAATAGGAGCTATACAAATAAACTCATGTTGCAAATCAACATGCCCCTGGCTAGTCTACTTTTGTTAAATAGTGTTTTTTTGTTTGTTTTCTTTTTTAACTCCTGAGGATAAGAAAGAAATATAAGGTCATATTTTGAAAGAACCAATGTCAAGAATGTCTGCAAGGAAGCAAGTAGAACATACAGGCCACGACTAGAAAGGGCATTTCACCCTCTGTCACAAAGGGAAGTGTTTGCAGCCCACAGTCTCCACTATGAGGTTTTATAAAAAAATATTTAAATAGAAATAAATGAAAATACAATGGAGAATACAAATAAATGAAAAATACTGCCTTTCATTACTTGAATGTTCACTTTCATTTCTGTATCTTATTCTTTTGGTTAATACTTGGATGTAACCAAAAGCATTTTGTATTTAGGTTTACATTACTCTGTGGAGAAAGGAAAGGCTACCCACTCCAGTATTCTGGTCTGGAGAGATCCATGGACTATATAGTCCATGGGGTTGAAAAGAGTTGGACACGACTGAGCAACTTTCACTCCACTTCACTTCACTTTTTACATTACTCTGAGTAGCACAGTTCAGTTCAGTCACTCAGTTGTGTCCGACTCTTTGAGACCCCATGGAGTGCAGCATGCCAGGCTTCCCTGTCCATCACCAATTCCTGGAGCTTGCTCAAACTCATGTCCATTGAGTTGATGATGCCATCCAACCATCTCATCCTCTGTCATCCCCTTCTCCTCCAGCCTTAAATCTTTCCCAGCATTTGGGTCTTTTCAAATGAGTCAACTCTTCTCATGAGGTGGCCAGAGAATTGGAGTTTCAGCTTCAGTATCAGTCCTTTCAATAAACACCTAGGACTGATCTCCTTCAGAATGGACTGGTTGGATCTCCTTGCAGTCCAAGGGACTCTCAAGAGTCTTCTCCAACACCACAGTTCAAAAGCATCAATTCTTCGGCGCTCAGCCTTCTTCACAGTCCAGCTCTCACAACCATACATGACCACAGGAAAAACCATAGCCTTAACTAGGCGAACCTTTGTTGGTAAAGTAATGTCTCTTCTTTTTAATATGCTATCTAGATTGGTCATAACTTTCCTTCCAAGGAGTGTCTTTTCATTTCATGGCTGCAGTCACCATCTGCAGTGATTTTGGAGCCCAAAATAATGAATCTGACACTGTTTCCACTGTTTCCCCATCTATTTGCCATGAAGTGATGGGACCAGATGCCATGATCTTAGTTTTCTGAATGCTGAGTTTCAGCCAACTTTTTCACTCTCCTCTTTCACTTTCATCAAGAGGCTCTTTGATTCTTCTTTGTTTTCTGCCATAAAGGTGGTGTCATGTGCATATCTGAGGTTATTGATATTTCTCTTGGCAATCTTGATTTCCAGCTTGTGTTTAATCAAGCCTGGCATTTCACATGTTGTGCTCTGCATATAAGTTAAATAAGCAGGGTGAAAATATACAGCCTGACTGGTTTCAAATAGGAAAAGGAGTACATCAAGGCTGCATATTGTCACCATGTTTATTTAACTTATATGTAGAGTACATCATGAGAAATGCTGGACTGGAAGAAACACAAGCTGGAATCAAGATTGCCGGGACAAATATCAATAATCTCAGATATGCAGATGACACCACTCTTATGGCAGAAAGTGAAGAGGAGCTAAAAAGCCTCTTGATGAAAGTGAAAGTGGAGAGTGAAAAGGTTGGCTTAAAGCTCAACATTCAGAAAACGAAGATCATGGCATCTGGTCCCATCACTGCATGGGAAACAGATGGGGAAACAGTGGAAACAGTGTTAGACTTTGTTTTTCTGGGCTCCAAAATCACTGCAGATGGTGACTGCAGCCATGAAATTAAAAGACGCTTACTCCTTGGAACGAAAGTTATGACCAACCTAGATAGCATATTCAAAAGCAGAGACATTACTTTACCAACAAAGGTTCGCCTAGTCAAGGCTATTGTCTTTCCTGTGGTCATGTGTGGATGTGAGAGCTGGACTGTGAGGAAGGCTGAACGCCGAAGAATTGATGCTTTTGAACTGTGGTGTTGGAGAAGACTCTTGAGAGTCCCTTGGACTGCAAGGAGATCCAACCAGTCCATTCTGAAGGAGATCAATCCTGGAATTTCTTTAGAAGGAATGATGCTAAAGCTGAAACTCCAGTATTTTGGCCACCTCATGCGAAGAGTTGACTCATTGGAGAAGACTCTGATGCTGGGAGGGATTGAGGGCAGGAGGAGAAGGGGATGACAGAGGATGAGATGGCTGGATGGCATCACTGACTCGATGGATGCGAGTCTGAGTGACCTCCGGGAGCTGGTGATGGACAGGGAGGCCTGGCGTGCTGCGGTTCATGGGGTCGCAAAGAGTCGGACACGACTGAGCGACTGATCTGATCTGATCTGATCTGAACGTACTCCTTTCCCTATTTGGAACCAGTCTGGTGTTCCATGCCCAATTGCACAAAGGAGTGAAATAAACAATTAAAATAGTAATAAATGACTGATTATAAAACATGCACAAACACATAGTATAATTTTATATGATGCTCTTTCAAGTTATTCAATAAAATCTATGGCTTATTTTGTTGAAACTAACAATAAATCCATGACTGATTTGTCTTCATGATGATAACTCAAGTTTTACCCTTTTTACTCACTCATCTCCCAAGACTTTTCTCTTTTTTGTTGAACTTTTGCAATAATATATTGGGTCATAGACAAGTTGTACCTTGAATATGAATCCTATACAGGTCAATATCACATATATAATTCAGAAGAGATTATATTCAGTTGGCCAAAAGTTAGCCAACTGGAATTTTTGTCAAACAGAAAATTACAGTTTCTGCCTACACTTAAAGAAAACAACTTTAAAAAGAGGAAAGAAATTGCCAGTAAGGTTGGAGATTTTTTAAATGAACACATTTTTTGAAAATTGTGCTTAGACTTTGCACTACAGATATTTGTTTGATATTCAGTGACCCACTAACCTTCACTAGAAGAGTCTCAGAAACAATAACAAATTTACATGGTAAGTGCAAAGTTGGAAATGAACTCTGAATCTCCTGTAGACTGAGTTGAAAACTTTGCAGCTAAACAAATATTTCTATTTCTGTCTTTTGAGCAGACATTTGTCATTAATTCCACTGTGTATCAGAGAGTGAAGGATCTGCTTAAAGCTTAACTTTTGTACACGGCTACGGGCCAACTAATAGTTTATATAATTTCCATTTTTCTCACAAAAGGACCTGAAGAGGAGAGGCAGGTCTCCCTCCCTAAAACTAATTTTGATTTATCAAATTGTAATATATTTTTGTCCTAATTTATAATATGCATTTCTAGTATTCTTAGATATTTTTTGATTTCAGCCCATGGATGGTTGTGTGCTTTTCTTTTTATAGTTCAGATAAATCTCATTCTTAGTCATCTCCTCCTATAACCAGAAGCTAGGGGAAAAATGTAACTTTACCTTTCCTCAGTGATCTCTTTATATTAACATATTCTTCTTATTGTAGACTGAAGACTAAACAAATCAACCACAAAACAAAAGCAAAATGCCTACCTACTTGAGTTAAGAAAAAAAATTGAAGTTACACAACGTACAACTTGCCAGCTAGTCCTAAAAGCAGAAAGAGCCACTCACCACTACGCCAGGGATGAATTTGTGTTTTGCACTTTCACTAGAAAGATTCTATTTCTTTTTAATCTTTGACTATTTTTTTTTAAGCTGAAGAGACAAAAGGCACAGAGAAGTTGGGATAGAGGTAGACAAAGGTGTCCCAAGAATACGACAGCACAAGGGGAAAAGAGCGCAAAGTGGGATAGTCACAAGCACGGAAGAAGATTATGTAATTCCCAGTTTAGAAGAAATATCCACCCACTACACTTACTGAGGTCATTCTCTATGCAAGTATTGCAGAACCGGAACAATAAATTAGAGGTGTTGTATACCAAGGACAGAGCTACGTGGTATAAAGACCTCATCTTCTCTAGATCTCGTAACAATTCCAAGGTTGGAACTTTTCAATTTTACAAGTGAGGAATCTGATATAGTAAGGGCTTAAGTAATTTATCCAGTGGTCATACTCAGTGATTGAGAAACTGGCTTGAATCCACACTCGGAATTTTTGCAGCACCCACATGTAAACATTTAAGTAATTAATTTTGCCAACCTTCCCATTTCTAGCAGCAGAATGGTAGGAAGCCAAGACCTGAGGGTGTTTAAATAGAGAGGTCATCTAATTTCTAGCATATTGAGTGGCTCATTAAGGACCAATGATAGCCAAAAAAGAGAATTTTAAAAAAAAAAAATCATCCAATCTCATTATTTTTTCTTATAAGCTTAATTTTAAATAATGATTATTTACTACAGCCAAACCACCCTGAACATGCTTTATCTCATCTAAATAATGATCACTTTTCTCCCACCTTATCTGAGATTACTTATTGCCAATCACATATGCATATTAACTTGGAGCAACACAAGATATCTTTGCAAAAGATCCACAAAAAAAAGAAAAGTCTTGGGAGATGAGTGAGTACAAAGGGTAAAACTTGAATTATCATCATGAAGACAAATCTTAAGAAACACAAGTACAATTACACTGGGGGAGGTAAAGTATTGACCAATCCTTCCTTTGTTATTGAACAACAATGGTGAGGATGTCTTGTCTATGGACTTAATTTACCTTCTATTAAGTCCCTTTTAGACAGACCACTATTTCTGTGCCAGTGCTGGCCTTAGAACCCATGAACTCAGCCATTTGAAAATGATACTGAACGACTTAAAATTACCTGGCCCCACTTTTTTATTTCCATGTAAGATACAGAGTCATTTAAGAATATCCATTTCTAGCATAATCTACATTTTTTTCCCTTTACAATGTTCCTTACTTGATTTTTTTTTAAATACCAATTGCAACAAGCTACATAACTCAATAATATAGAGAAAAACCAAGCTATCCATCTTCTTAAGCATTTCAATCACTCCCACATACATGTTTATTAACCATTCAGGTATCTCCTGTACTTTTCTGGGTACTCATAGGGGTGCATGCTATACAAATATATGGATGATGGATACACATACACACATACATGTGCATACGTACATCAGATCAGATCAGTCGCTCAGTCGTGTCCAACTCTTTGCGACCCCATGAACTGCAGCACGCCAGGCCTCCCTGTCCATCACCAGCTCTCGGAGGTCACTCAGACTTATATCCATCGAGTCAGTGATGCCATCCAGCCATCTCATTCTCTGTCGTCCCCTTCTCCTCCTGCCCCCAATCCCTCCCAGCATCAGAGTCTTCTCCAATGAGTCAACTCTTTGCATGAGGTGGCCAAAATACTGGAGTTTCCAGTGTTAGCATCATTCCTTCCAAAGAAATCCCAGGGTTGATCTCCTTCAGAATGGACTGGTTGGATCTCCTTGCAGTCCAAGGGACTATACAAGTACATTTAAAAGTTATTTTCAACAAAATCAGATTATACTGCATTTTTCACACTTTCTTGTATCATGAATGTCCCCTTAGGTCAATACACATATGACTAAAACTATTTGAACAGTACTGAATACTTTAAAGAAAATGATTTCTTAGGATGATGTCCAAAGAGAAGTTGTACATGATGATATAGAGTGTGACTGTGTATAGTGTGTGTGTGTGTGTGTGTACTGGTGTCTCACCAGGGAAAACGACTAACTTAATATCACTAAATAGGTCCCACAGTAGAATTTATGACCTTGGTGGGTCACTGCTGTCCACTCTTACGGAATCAGAAACTGGATTTTGTAGTACACAGAGAACAAATTCATCTCTCAAGGGAAACATATTAATTAAGTTCACAGAACATATAAAATCAAGAGGCCAAGTTAATAGAATACAATTCATAGGAACCAGGTCATCCACACTGACAGGACATCCCTAGTCCACCCCAGAAGTCAAGGTCCGTCTATGAAACCCAACTGTAACCTGGTATCAGAACCAAAATAACAGAAGTGAAAGATAAGATACACAGCAGAAATCAGGTTAAGGAACATTTGATGCCTCGGGGTAGCAGAGCTAATATTACCAATCTTTATGACCTTTATGTTAGTTATGAAACAACTGAGACCTTGGTGAAGTCTATGAAATGTTTTCCGTGGAAAAAACACACCTACGTACAAAAATGTGCATCCGTTCAGATCTTCCCAACATCTGATTGATTTAATTGAACTTTTAGAAGTCACTACTTCTCTCCTATCTCTGCACTTTTTGGAGATGTTAGTGTTCATATTACTACCAGGAATAATTAATTTCAAGTGCCATTCCAAAACCTTTGAAGAGTGGTCCTAGGGTGCCTACTGCTGAAAGAAAAGAAAGACAGTGAAGCCATTCAGTCGTGTCCAACTCTTTGCGACCCCATGGACTGTAGCCCACCAGGCTCCTCCATCTATGGGATTTTCCAGGTAAGAGTACTGGAGTGGGTCGCCATTTCCTTCTCCAGGAGATCTTCCCGACCCAGGGATCGAACACGAGTCTCCCGCATTACAGGCAGATGCAGATGCTCAGTGGCACCCCACTCCAGTACTCTTGCCTGGAAAATCCCATGGACCGAGGAGCCTGGTAGGCTGCAGTCCATGGGGTCGTGAAGAGTCGGACACGACTGAGCCACTTCACTTTCACTTTTCACTTTCATGCATTGGAGAAGGAAATAGCAACCCACTCCAGTGTTCTTGCCTGGAGAATCCCAGGGACGGGAGGGCCTGGTGGGCTGCCGTCTATGGGGTCGCACAGAGTCGGACACGACTGAAGCGACTTAGCAGCAGCAGCAGTAGCAGTTTACCGTCTGAGCCACCTGAACACCCTGCAAATCAAGAACAAGAGAGGGGACGAGGCTATGGCATCTAAGCCTCAGGAAGGACCGTCGTGAGGACTCCCTGATCTGCTCTCCACCACCAGGGGAAGTGTGTCCTCGGTAAGCTACGTCCTCACCTGGACTCGCCAGCCTAGAGGACCTAACAGTCATGAGGAAGGTAATTCTAGACGTTTCCCCTTCGTTTTAGCCTCAGTAATTGTTATAAATCCAAAGTAATGGTAAAGCACTGGCTAATGGACAGCTAACTGTTGTTCTTCCACCTTCACTTTCTTCAGTTGGAAATGCTTCTCTCCTGCCAGGTGGGTCATTCACGTTCCATGCTTTAATTCAGGTTGAGTTTGGATAATCACTTCAAGGGAGAAATAAATCAGCGCTGACATCCTAAATAAAGCTTTGAGCTTGAAGGGTAATAATCTAGCTGTTCTTTCTAAATCCAGATTCATGGATGTTAAAGGAAAGAAAATTCTACTTGAGGGATGTGTCAGAGGGAAATGCCAAATGCATTCAGGGAACAAGAAACACACTCAGTGAGAAGCCCCGCCCACCACGGAGTTAATCACTTAGTGACGCTGGAATGAAAGGTCTGCTCTGTGGCCAAGATTCACATTTCCCTGGTGAAAAGCTAAGTAGTTCATGAACACGAAGCCCATTCTCTTCCCCAAAATAAGTCCATAATAAATGAAATCAATCCATTTAAGTTTTTACAGGTTTAACTGAATGGCCTGTATGGAGTCCATTATTTTTTAAAGAATAAATGCTTGTATATGCACTGGGTCATCAAAACTCTTTGTCTTTAAACCATCATTTTTGGGGAGGTGTCTGTGTGTGTGTGTGTGTGTGTGTGTGTGTGTTTTAGAAATGTCTAGATAATAAGATGTGTTAACCAAAGAGAAAATCAAATTCCAATCAGCTAACTGTGTGTGACACCTATTATCAATTCTCCTTTTAGGTTTTGAGGGTAAGAAATTTGAACTACGGGATGAAATTAAGGTAGGCCTGAGTGAAGAATTTTTATCAAAAAATATTTTTAAATATTTATTTAGACCCACATGTCAAGTATTGAAATCTTTCCTTGGAGCCCACACTGCCCTCAAGGATGCAAACAAAAATGACCACAGGAGAGGAGGTAACAGGGGCCCTCTAACAACTCGGGGGGAAAGCTGCTGCAAGAATTCAGGATTCACTTAATCCACATTATTTCACTTCCATCTATACACATTTCAGGCACATCAATCATGATTTAAAAGCTAAAATGTGATGAAATTGTAAAATGGAAGCATTTACAAATGAAAGTGCTTCCGTCTGTTTACCTGTCCAGTGAGATGAATTCAGCCTTTCTGAGGATCTCACAGAGGAAGAGTTCTATTTCAGGGCTGGTTCAACGTTAACCTGGCCCCAGTGACTGCACCGCCAGCCCGAGGGACCACACTCCAGGCCTACCTGGAGCTCTGAGTACAAACCAGGGGACGTCCCACAGTTCTTACAGATGCTAAGCCGTTGCCCACCACATTTTTGCCCATAATTCTTCCTCACTCAGAACGACCCCCCAGTGACCCATCTTCCTTGGAGAACGTGTATTCAATGACTGATACAAAGTCGGCATTTAGCACATGCACTCTTTAAACACTTGGCCGTACAGCTCAGGTATTAGCTCCATCATGATCTCTATCTGTCCCTGCGTACACAGGCCTGCCCTCCTGCCCAGTCATGTCAAACACCATAGCTAGTTATTAGAACCAACTGCACTCTCTGTTCTACTGAATTTTGTCATTTTTGCCTACTATTCCTTCAGAAAAAATACCCTTCTCATTATCATCTTTGTATTCTTAACATTTAGCTCAGTATTGAGTCTCTGGTAGATACTCAATAAAAGCATAATAAATAAATGAGAGAGAATGAGTGAATAAATCTGTGTCCATTTACACCAGGATATACATATATGCTCCATGCATATGTAGTGTGTTTATATACATATACACATATGTATATATATGCAAAAGTGTGATTTTATGTATACACATATGTGGATACATGCTTATCTTTATGTGTATATTTCCATACATGTAGACAGATATTATATTAGAGAAAACATAGTACCTGGTTAAGAATGACAACATCTGGAAATAGGCAGATTGGTGTTTAATTCCCCCCTTCACTATTTAGTAGCTATAAGGTCTTGACAAACTAAGTTACTATACATCACTATTTCATTTTCTCTGTCCAGTAATATTAGGTAATTTTGCTGTGCTTATAGGAATCTTGAAGATTTAATAAGAAAATGTATATAAGAACTCATACCATTTTAGGCACATCTATTCATCCATCCGCTCACCCACCTGTCTGCCTGTTGATTATGTATCTACCTATCATCTGACTTAACTATGGATTATCAATCTATCCCTTTCATCTATCTATCTTTCATTCACTTATTTACTATCTATCCATAGAGAAACATATACTTTAGTGAGGACATAATGGTATAATCAATAGAATGAATAATTTCAAGATAAAATAAAATGAAAGAGCAGAATTTCTCTAGAATAGAATTTTATAACCCGAGGGAGTATCTTTAAGCATCTTTGTGGGCAGCTGTTTTTTTCACTTCATCTAATGTGCTAGTTTGTATGCAATACAGTTTCCTGCCACAAGCTCATCTTTGCAATTTAGTAATGTCAAATTCTTCCTCACTCTGCTGGTGGTATTTTTCCTAAAAAGATTTTTTTAAACTGTCAGATTCTTATAGATTTTAAGCACAAAATTTAAGGCCAATGTATTCAAATATGGAACGATGGGAAGATGAGATAAATGCTGAATGTGTAAAATTAGTATTTTATGGACAAAATATTTGAATGTCTACAATTGTGGTTAGATTTTTTTCCTTTTCAACTACCATGTCAGCCAGATTTTTAAAGAAATATTAAAGAAAATAGATTCTTACCATTTGTATCATGTTTGCCTTAGACAGGAATCCAATTTAACCTTCCTTTTACCTCAAACAATTACAGCAAAGGTAATTTCTGTGGTAAAATGTGTATAAATTTTCTGTTCCAATTTCTTTAAAAAAAAAAAAAGAGTCATCCCATGGATAAAGCCTTGGACAATTTGGTTTCCAATCAATAGAATTGCTCTACACTGTCAATAAATGTTCTATAGAAGAAAAGTATTAATTTTAGTGAGTATACATTGGACTCAATTTGAATCACAGAATCAGGGCTTTCTATTCAAATGCAGCTTGTATATAATCTAGAATTTATTTTTATACAAATACTAGAGTATAAAAATACAATATGAAAGAAACTTATTTTACCTGCAAAAATATTAAAAGTCAATCTAAATTATAGTAAACAACTGGTAAAAAAATCTAAAATTTTAAGATATAACCAATACTAAAATAATTGAAAGTTAATGTATGAAAAATTACCAAGTAATTCATGAAACATCTGAAGTGATATTCAGGATGTGCATTAATAAGAGAAGTGCCACTTAAAAATAAATTAGATTTCAGAACCAAAAACTGGGAGTGAAATTATTTTCATCATATATTCACAGTGTTTCTAATATTTAGTTCACTTTGTCACTGCTACTGCTACTGCTAAGTCGCTTCAGTCGTGTCCGACTCTGTGCGACCCCATAGACGGAAGCTCACCAGGCTCCACCATCCCTGGGATTCTCCAGGCAAGAATACTGGAGTGGATTGCCATTTCCTTCTCCAATGCATGAAAGTGAAAAGTGAAAGTGAAGTCGCTCAGTCGTTTCCGACTCTTAGCGACCCCATGGACTGGAGCCTAACAGGATCTTCCGTCCATGGGATTTTCCAGGCAAAAGTACTGGGGTGGGGTGCCATTGCCTTCCCCGACTTTGTCACTAGTAAGACAAAATATGAGGACAGAGAAGACTTGCCTTTTAAAAAGTGAAACAAAATTATCAGAGTGACGGATTCTTTGGGGCACGATTCTAGATTGTCACATGTCACCAAATGGATTTGTTCTCTTTGTTCTTAAGTCTCATGACGGCCTTGTCACAAATTTGTCATGATATAATATCTGTCTTGTCTTGACATGCCATGTAAAGTTTCTGACCTCCTAGAAGATTTTTTTTTTCTTAAATCATAAATAAATGTGATGATACAAATAATTTTATCTCAGTAACTGAGATCTTGATGAAAAAAGTTGGAAGGTAGAAAAAAAAGAATGTTATTTATATACCTAAGGCTTCAATATTGGACAAGCATAGGAATACTGATAGTAATTCATCTCATTGTAAATTATGTGTAATCCCAGTGTATTTATCTTAAATTTATCAAATAAAATCATGCAAATTCTTTGTCTGGCCATGAAGAATAATGTTCAGTGACAGAACTAGGAAATATAACTTTATAAAATACCTTATTAAAGTAGTAACTTCAATTTTATTATTCTATATTTATGGCCTAAAATATGTTGACTTTATCAACAATCTATGAACTTACCCACTACTTAAAAAGCTAATTACTATATGTGAATAATGGTAGTGAGATATGTATAAATATCTCCATTTAATTTTCAGGATTAAATTCAATCACTGAACACATTAATTAGAATAATTTAATTTACTGTTTCCATACTCCTTAGGTAGCTTAATATCTCCGTGTATGAATAATAATTTATATAAATAGTACTTATCCCAAAGTACTGTCAGCAAACTATAAAGTCCAGTGCTCAGATCAAGTCCAGGTTAAGTTTATTACTAAGCCTATCTTACCTTGGACGAGGGGTCTCTCCTCACCGCCGCCCTTCCTGACCTCGGTCGTGGGGTAGCTCTTCTCGGCCGTGCTTAGTGCGCTGGCCCTCACCGCCGTCCTTCCTCGTTCGTGGGGTAGCTCCTCTCGGCCGCGCTCTTAGTGCGCGACGATTACTACAGATAATTTTAAACTTCGTAGGGGAGGAAGCCAGGTCCCCGGGAGGAAGGAATGGATTTCGTTTCTCCGCAGTCTGGTTTACACGTAAAGAATGCAGCCATCTGGCGGCTTGCGGTCCCTGGGCTAGTAGGACACGACTGAGCGAATGATCTGATCTGATCTGATCTGAAGCCTATCTTGTGTAGACAGATTTTTTTTAAGTTTGGAAGATTTTCTCCCAATTCAACAAATAAATATAAATAAAAAATTAACCATAAATTTGGAAAAATTGGTAATCATTTAAGAACTAGAGAAAAAATTGAAGCTCATTTAGCATTAAAATTTTAATTCAAATTTTCCTTAGAGGTCTTGGATAAGACATAGACATTTTATTATATTATTTGGTTTATATTAATTACTTGGAAGACAGTGTTGTCAGTATAAAAACCAATGGGATTCGATGTTCTAGTTCCAAAACAACTTTATATATTTTTCTGACTCATTGGTTAGGCTTAATATTATATCTGAATAAGTGTATCTGAATATTTTATACACTGGTCTCAATATAAATCTCACTTTTTCCCATGACCATTACATTGGTTAGTTATAGCTGTGTATAAATTTCCTGTGTGAAATTATATTGATAAACCAGCTGACATTTACAAAGTTTTAGTCTCTTCTGCAAAAATTCTTGTCTTTAATCTTCTATTTAGACTGCAATTAACTTTATTTCAATAGATAACACAAATTTATTTTATCACTTGATCTGTAAGCTAATAAAAATATTTTACAAGATATTACACATTTTATGATTTTTATTTTGCTAACAAAGCACTTTTATTTTGATGCTGTGCTTTCAAAATAAGGAGTTGTATTTACTTGTAAATATCAGACTATATTGTAATGCAACTATTGCAAACAAAAATTTCAAACATCTTCACACATTTTAAAAAATGCATTTAACTCATGGCTGTTTTTCTCATCATTTCTCCAATTTTGTTGATAACTCGTAAACATTTTCCTAACAGAGACAATCTCACCAATCATTTTTCACTATGCCATGGTGACAACCACAACCACAACAACAACAGCCCAGAAAGATTCAGTTTAAGTATTCATTTGGCAGTCACTCAGCATCAGTAGAGTTTCTGCAACATTTATCTTCTGACATTCACCAAAACACGGTATTAAGGATCAACTTTGTCAGAAAGGGAAAGAAAACTGCCAAGGTTTCTAAAATGTTGAAGCATTACCCACCTTCTGAAATACCGTATGTGCTGACTGGACAAGTTCTGTTTCACAGTAGCTAGTACAGATTGCTTCAGAAACACTTTTGTAATGTCAAGTGAGAAAAAAATTATGTGAAGCTGGGGTATACAGGAAGTGGTAGATACAAGCAAATCTGAAAGCTAGTAGCACCTATTAACCTTGAACTAGCCTGTTACTCTTCCAAAGATTAAATGATCCCCAGGTAATCAGTAATGAACTTAAAGATGAGTTACTCTTTCAGGCAATGGATGCACGTTTATATATAAAATCAGTGACCTGGAAGAACTGGAGTCAGAGTTAGTATAAAATTCTAAGCATCATTCCACATAAAGACTTTACTTAAATAAAAGGATGAATTGTTCTGTTTATATTCCTTTGCAAAGAGGACAGTCTAACCTTGTATTTTCTGATAATTGCATAGTAGCTAAGTTCAGTTGCAAAAAGCATGTGTAGATTTTATCTTTCCAAGAAGAATGATTTTTGCCAAAGTGTGTGGAGTACTGCAAAGAGGAACACACACAGAGGTGACGTAATCCGGGAAGGCTCACTAAGTGAACACTGGATTGGGCCCTCCCCGACCCTACATAGCCGTTTTCAATTCAAGGGCTTCAGAGTTTATATTAAAAATCAAAGATTCTGCATTACACATGAGAGAAAAATTAAAATATATATGTGAAACAAGACAGATCTCAGCACTTATACTTACCATATAGTAGTGCGATTTCCTAAAACTGAATATTTTGCAATCATGTATATTATTCCCTCTATCAAAGATTGAAATCTCTTTTATCTTCTTGAAATTTTTCCCAAAAGAGTCAACAATGACAGTGAGACCCCAAAGTCACCTCAGCGCAAAGTCCAAAAACACCAAAAATTAAAAAAAATAAAATGAAATGCACCCCCTATGCCTTGCAAGCATCAAATAAAATCACTCTCTTCATTTGAAGTTTCAAATTATGATAACCAAAACTCATGTAATGGGATTCACTTTACCTAGGCACCAACTCTGACTATTACTGCCCAACAATTATTTTAAGAAAGCTTGTCTGCATTAAGATTGGAGAAAAGGAAGACTGTCAATTAACATCCTAAATACTCGAAACTTCACTGCCACACATCAAAAGAAAACCATTCTTCCAATGAAAAAGCTCTAGCAATAAAGAAAAACTGTCAACACACATGTTGTACCAGAAATTTGAGCCATTACAGTAAATAACATTCTCCCAGCATCAAAATACAGAAATCAAACATTTGAACCATTAAAACCACCTCAGAAGCAGCAGCTTCAGTTTGTGTGAACAGCCTTCCTGGCCAGTGTGAAGCCATTGGCCCAGTGGGTGTGGGTGGTGCACAGCGAGCATCTTACCTTCATACAGAGCTTTGAATCCCTGGGCACTCACAGCAAAGTCTGTCGTGAACCACAGAGTAAGGATGGAGCCACTGCTGACGATGGAGGAAGGCAGCTGAAATCCCGACAACCTGAATTGCAAAAAGACATGAATACAGTTAAAAAGTAGGAACTTGTTTTTGAAGCTTATTTGATGAAGTCATTCAATTCTTCTTTCCACTGTGGCCTATTTATTTGACATAAGCCATTGAACAATTACATGATCCGTACGTCAGGTGTTGCCAGTTCATTGAAATGAAGCACAGTCCAATACCAGAACTTACTTATTTAAACAATTTTTGAAAAGATACTTTCCTGAAGGAAATGTACAATACACCATTGTCTAAACATAATGCATGGAGCTTGAAATGATGCACTCAATATTATACCTGCAACACAAATTAACATTCCATGTGCTTTTGAGTTTATTTTTCTAAGTGATCAGTGTGTTGTCACATCTCATTATCAATATGCTTATCTCTTACTATTTCCATACAATAGATCAGTTTCCCTTGAAAAGAAAACATATACTAGTCACAGCATCAGAAATAAGAGTCAGTGATTGCCTTGCTAAGTCGCGTCAGTCATGTCCGACTGTGCTACCCCATAGACGGCAGCCCACCAGGCTCCCCCGTCCCTGGGATTCTCCAGGCAAGAACACTGGAGTGGGTTGCCATTTCCTTCTCCAATGCATGAAAGTGAAAAGTAAAAGTGAAGTCATTCAGTTGTGTCCGACTCTTAGCAACCCCATGGACTGCAGCCTACCAGGCTCCTCCATCCATGGGATTTTCCAGGCAAGAGTACTGGAGTGGGGTGCCATTGCCTTGAACAGATGTCAAATTAATTGATTTTAATATTTGGTTTTCAAGACAGATTTTTAAGATGGTAAGATATATATTTCAATTATCACTAAGTTAGGATACATTTAGATATCTTAACGGTGATAGAGTCAGAACTCTGAAGGAGTGAACTAGTATAATGATATGCACAATATTTTATAAATGAAGAGCTTTTCAAAAGGCCAAAGAGATGTTTCATCAGTTTATATTTTACCTAAAGTTTGCTAATTAAGCAGTCTCTCTACCGATGCATGGTTTGGTACAGTCTGAACACAAACCTATGATTCACACACACATCAAAACAACTAACTTAAGCATTTATTCCTAGTAGGAGAAACTCTGTCTTGCAGGGAAGCCTATGGTATTAAATGCTTGATTACAACCACTGTAGTTGCAGAATCAAACCAGAAGCTAATAAGAGAAAAATGAAAAGACAATCGCCAGGTGTTAAACAGAACATTTCCAAATAATCCATGGATCAAATAAGTCGCAAGGTAATTTTTAAAAATACATTACACTGAATGAGAATACAAAATCCAAGATATCAAAATCCCCAGTACTGAGATGAGAAGGAACTAAAAGCACTAAAAGCACACACAGAAAAGAGGAAAATTCTCATAATTATAATCGAAGTACCCATCTCAAGAGCTTCGAAAAGGTATAGTAAAATAAACCAAAAGCCAGCATAAGGCAAAAAATTAAAAGCACCAAAATCAGTTGAAATGAAAGCAGAAAAACAATGAAACAAAGTTTCCTTTTGGAAAAGATAAACAAAAAACAAATGTAGCAGAAATGAAGAAATGACAGCCCTGCTCCAAAAAAATGGGCAGGATAAGAAAAGACACAGAGGGATGGTACTGGGAGGGAGGAGGGAGGAGGGTTCAGGATGGGGAACACGTGTATACCTGTGGCAGATTCATGTTGATATATGGCAAAACCAATACAGTATTGTAAAGTTAAAAAAAATTAAAAAAAGAAAAGACACAGATATCTAATATCAATATTAAAATAGCAGATATTACTTGAAACCTCACAGACATTTTAAAAAATGCCATAAAGACTATAGCTATAAATTTGACAACTAAAATGAAACTTCTTACTTTCATTAAACACACACAGGACTGCAACTTACTCAATGAAAAAGATAAGCCTGTAACTATTAAAACTCCCCCCAAAAAAATGTCCAGGCCTTGCTGGTTTTACAGAGGAATTCTTTTGCCTGCCTTAACAGTCAATGTCTGATTCACCCTAAAATGGACTGGAATGGGTGAATTTAACTCAGATGACCATTATATCTACTACTGTGGGGAGAAATCCCTTAGAAGAAATGGAGTAGCTATCATAGTCAACAAAACAGTTTAAAATGCAATACTTGGATGCAATCTCAAAAACGACAGAATGATCTCTGTTCGTTTCCAAGGTAAACCATTCAATATCATGGTAATCTAAGTCTATGCTCTGACCAGTAATGCTGAAGAAGCTAAAGTTGAATGGTTCTGTGAAGACCTGCAAGACCTTTTAGAAATAATCCCGGAAAGATGTCCTTTTCATTACAGGGGACTGGAATGCAAAAGTAGGAAGTCAAGAAACACCTGGAGTCAAAGGCAAATTTGGCTTTGGAGTACAGAATGAAGCAGAGCAAAGACTAATAGAGTTTTGCCAAGAGAACACACTGGTCAGAGCAAACACCTTCTTCCAACAACATAAGAGAAGACTCTACACATGGACATCACCAGATGTTCAATACCAAAATCAGATTGATTATATTCTTTGCAGCCAAAGATGGAGAAGCTCTATACAGTTAGCAAAAACAAGACTGGGAGATAACTGTGGCTCAGATCATGAACTCCTTATTGCCAAATTCAGACGTTAAATTGAAGAAAGTAGGGAAAACCACTAGACCATTCAGGTATGATCTAAATTAAATCCCTTATGATTATACAGTGGTAGTGAGAAATAGATTTAAGGGACTAGATCTGATAGAATTCCTGATGAACTATGGATGGAGGTTTGTGACATTGTACAGGAGACAGGGATCAAGACCATCCCCAAGAAAAACAAATGCAAAAAAGCAAAATGGCTGTCTGAGGAGGGCTTATAAAGAGCTATGAAAGAAGGGAAGCAAAGAGGAAAGATATACCCATCTGAAGAAGGCAATGGCACCCCACTCCAGTACTCTTGCCTGGAAAATCCCATGGATGGAGGAGCCTGGTGAGCTGCAGTCCATGGGGTCGCTAAGAGTAGGACATGACTGGGCGACTTCACTTTCTCGTTTCACTTTCATGCATTGGAGAAGGAAATGGCAACCCACTCCAGTGTTCTTGCCTGGAGAATCCCAGGGACAGGGAAGCTTGGTGGGCTGCCGTCTATGGGGTCACACAGAGTCAGACACGACTGAAGTGACTTAGCAAACCCATCTGAATGCAGAATTTCAAAGAACAGCAAAGAGAGATAAGAAAGCCTTCCTCAGTGATCAGTGCAAAGAAATAGAGGAAAACAACAGAATGGGAAAGACTAGAAATCTCTTCAAGAAAATTAGAGATACCAAGTGAACGTTTCATGCAATGCTATGCTAAGTCACTTCAGTCGTGTCCAACTCTGTGCGACCCCATAGACGGCAGCCCACCAGGCTCTCCCATCCCTGGGATTCGCCAGGCAAGAACACTGGAGTGGGTTGCCATTTCCTTCTCCAATGCATGAAAGTGAAAAGTGAAAGTGAAGTTGCTCAGTTGTGTCCGACTCTTAGCGACCCCATGAACTGCAGCCCACCAGGCTCCTCTGTCCATGGGATTTTCCAAGCAAGAGTACTGGAGTGGGGTGTCATTGCCTTCATGCAAAGATGGGCTCAATAAAGGACAGAAATGGTATGGACCTAACAGAAGCAGAAGATATTAAGAGGTGGCAAGAATACACAGAAGAACTGTACAAAAAAGATCTTCATGACCCAGATAATCATGATGGTGTGATCACTCACTTAGAGCCAGCCATCCTGGAATGTGAAGTCAAGTGGGCATTAAGAAGCATCACTACAAACAAAGCTAGTGGAGGTGATGGAATTCTAGTTGAGCTATTTCAAATCCTGGAAGATGATGCTGTGAAAGTGCTGCACTCAATGCCAGCAAATTTGTGAAACTCAGCAGTGGCCACAAGACTAGAAAAGGTTCGTTTTCATTCTAATCCCAAAGAAAAGGCAATGCCAAAGAATGTTCAAACTACTGGACAATTACACTCATCTCACACCCTAGCAAAGTAATGTTCAAAGTTCTCCAATCCAGGCTTCAGCAGTACATGAACTGTGAAATTCCAGATGTTCAAGCTTGTTTTAGAAAAGGCATAGGAACCAGAGATCAAATTGCCAACATTGCTGGATTATTGAAAAAGCAAGACAGTTCCAGAAAAACATCTATTTGTGCTTTATTGACTATGCCAAAGCCTTTGACTGAGTGGATCACAATAAACTGGAAAATTCTGAAAGAGATGGGAATACCAGACCACCTGACCTGCCTCTTGAGAAATCTGTATGCAGGTCAGGAAGCAACAGTTAGAACTGGACATGGAACAACAGACTGGTTACAAATAGGGAAAGGAGTATGTCAAGGCTGTATAATGTCACCCTGCTTATTTAACTTATATGCAGAGTACACCATGTGAAATGTCGGGCTGGAGGAAGCACAAGGTGGAATCAAGATTGCTGGGAAAAATATCAATAACCTCAGATATGCAGATAACACCATCCTTATGGCAGAAAGTGAAGAGGAACTTGATGCAAGTGAAAGAGGAGAGTAAAAAAAGTTGGCTTAAAATTCAACATTCAGAAAACTAAGATCATGGCATCTGGTTCCACTACTTCATGGCAAATAGATGGCGAAACAGTGGAAACAGTAGCTGACTTTATTTTTCTGGGTTCCAAAATCACTGCAGATGGTGATTGCAGACATGACATTAAAAGATGCTTACTCCTTGGAAAGTTATGACCAACCTAGACAGCATATTAAAAAGTGGAGACATTACTTTGTCAACAAAGTTCCATCTAGTCAAGGCTATGGTTTTTCCAGTAGTCATGTATGGATGTGATATTTGGACTGTAAAGAAAGCTGAACACCGAATTGATGCTCTTGAACGGTGGTGTTGGAGACGACTCTTGTGAGTCCCTTGCACTGCAAGGAGATTGAACCAGTCCATCCTAAAGGAAATCAGTCCTGGGTGTTCATTGGAAGGACTGATGTTGAATCTGAAACTCCAATACTTTAGCTACCTGATGCGAAGAGCTGACTCATTTGAAAAGACCCTAATGCTGGGAAAGATTTAGGGCAGGCAAAGAAGAGGATGACAGAGAATGAGATGGTTGGATGGTATCACCAACTCAATGGACATGAGTTACAGTAAACTCTGGGAGTTGGTAATGGACAGAGTGGCCTGGTGTGCTGTGGTTCATTGGGTCACAAAGAGGCGGACATGACTGAGCAACTAAACTGAATTGAAATGAAGTTCATAAGGATGGGATGCTAATCCAACAAGACAGGTGGCCTTATAAGAAAAGGACAAAAGAGAAAGTCTCTCCCTTTCCTTCCTCCACATACAAACACTAAGATAGCCAGAGGACAGATGTCTATCAGTCAGGAGGAAAGTCTTCATAAGAACTTTACCATACCTCACCCTCACATAGATTTCCATCCTCTAGAAATGCAAGAAAATGAATGTCTGTTGTTTAAGCCACCCGATCTATTAGTATTTTTGTTGTAGCAGACCAAGCTAAGATACTCTGATACCCATGATAGACAAAGGCAGTACAGAAAAGGAAAACAAACCAATATCCATCATAGATACAGATGTGAAAATCCTTAACAAAATTAGAGAAAATAAAGTAAGCAATATATATGAATAATTATTCAACAAGACCAAGTAGGGGTTCAGTTCAGTTCAGTTCAGTCGCTCAGTCGTGTCCTACTCTTTGCGACCCCATGAATCACAGCATGCCAGGCTTCCCTGTCCATCACCAACTCCCAGAGTTCACTCAGACTCACGTCCATTGAGTCAGTGATGGCATCCAGCCAGCCATCTCATCCTCTGTTGTCCCCTTCTCCTCCTGCCCCCCAATCCCTCCCAGCATGAGTCTTTTCCAATGAGTCAACTCTTCATATGAGGTGGCCAAAGTACTGGACTTTCAGCTTTAGCATCAGTCCTTCCAAAGAAATCCCAGGGCTGATCTCCTTCAGAATGGACTGGTTGGATCTCCTTGCAGTCCAAGGGACTCTCAAGAGTCTTCTCCAACACCACAGTTCAAAAGCATCAATTCTTCGGAACTCAGCTTTCTTTACAGTCCAACTCTCACATTCATACATGACCACAGGAAAGACCATAGCCTTGACTACATGGACCTTTGTTGGCAAAATAATGTCTCTGCTTTTCAATATGCTATCTAGGTTGGTCATAACTTTTCTTCCAAGGAATAGTGAAAGTGAAAGTGAAGTCGCTCAGTCGTGTCTGACTCTTTGCGACCCCGTGGACCGTAGCCCACCAGGCTCCTCTGCCCACGGGATTCTCCAGGCAAGATATACTGGAGTGGGTTGCCATTTCCTTCTCCAAGGAATAAGCATCTTTTAATTTCATGGCTGCATTCACCATCTGCAGTGATTTTGGAGCCCAAAAAACTAAAGTCTGACAGTTTCCCCATCTATTTCCATCTATTTCCCATGAAGTGATGGGGCCAGATGCCTACTCCAGGGATATATATGCAGTTCAGTATTTGAAAATCAACCAATGTATCTGCCATAATAACAGGCTGTATAATAAAATCACATGATTGCAATAATCCATGTAGAAAAAGCATTTGACTAATTTAAATATGAAGTTATTGCAAAAATTTTAATAAAATATGCACAGAGTTTTAAAACTTCTCTAACTTGACACTAATCACCTACAAAAGAACCTACATCTAACATTGTATTTATTGAAGGAAGACTGAGATTCCCCCATAAGATTGAGAACAGGCAGAAATGTATGTATGATTTTATCCCTTTCATTCAACACTGTGCCAGAAGACTTAGCCAGTGTAATAAGCCAAGAAAAAGAAATAAAAGCATACATATCAGAAAGGAAAGAAATAAAATCCCATCTATTTGCAAACAAAGCATTATCTATATATGTTATGCCAAGGAATCTGTAAGAAAACTCCTAGAGCTAATAGTTGAAGTTACCAAGCATGTAGTATATACAATAGTCACACAAAGTTCAATTTTATTTATACATGCTAGCACTGAACACGTGGACACCAAAATTAAAGATACAGTGCTGTTTACAATCAGCCAGAAGAATACTTAGAAGTAAAACAATAGGTACGAGACTGTGTCCTAAAAACTGTATAATGCTGAAGAAAGAAATGAATCAAAATTTAAAAAGAGAAATATATTATGTTGAAAGATTGGAAGACTCAGTATTGAAAAGGTATCAACTCTCCCCAAATTTTATGTAGGTTTAAGACAGTTTTCATCATAATCCCAGCAAGATTTTTTTTATATATAAACAAGATTCTTCTAAAATTTAAATGGAAAGCCAAAGAAAAAAAGGAACAGCTTAAACAATTTTGAACAAGAATAAAATAGCAGAAATTTTGAAAATGAATAAATCAGTATACTGGTTTTTAAGACTTGCTTTGTAGCTACAGTAACCAAAACCATGCGGTATTGACACAGGGCAGACTCATCCATCACTGAATCAAAACAGAGAACTCAGACTCCTGTAAACATGCCCAAATGATTTTTGAAAGGTACAAAGGAAACTCACTGGAATAATGAAAGCCTGTCAATGAATGGTGCTTGAACAACTGGAAGTTCACAAGCAAAAACTTTACATAACACCCTACAGAAGTCCAATGTCCTATAGAATAATCAACTCAATACTGATCACAGACATAAATGTAAAATGTAAACGTGCACATCTTTTAGAAGAAAACAGGGGGAAACCTTTAGGATCTTGGACTAACCGAAGTTCCTAGAGGGGACACCAAAAGCATAATCCATAAAAGGAATAAGTGATCTATCAGACATCATAAAAATTACAGACTTTCACTCTGTGAAGGACACAGGTAAGAAATGAAAAGACATGCTGGAGGCTACTAGAAAATATTGGCAAGCCACATATATGACAAGGACAACTATCTACTGTATATTAAAAAAAAAAAAACTTTAAAAGATGCAAAAGAACAAATAATTTAACTAGGCAAAAAACAAAATGTCATTCATCTAATAAATATACAAATGGCAAATAAGCACATGAAAAGATGCTCAATATCATTAGTCACTTGGGAAATGTTAATAAAAACATAAAGAAATATTACTACCCACCTATTCACAAGGTCTAAAATGAAAAATAGTGAAAATACCAAATGTTGGCTTGAGTGTGGAGAAAATGCATTGCTTATAAATCACTAGTGGGCAGAGGCATTTTGGAAAACTGTGTGACAGGGTTCTTAAAAAATTAAACATGCAATTATCATACGACCGAGCAATGATTCTCCTGAGCACTATTTACCCCAGAGAACTGAATATTTATGCTCACACAAATCTGTAGAAGTATATATATTCATATATTTATACATTTATTTATATTTATATGTTTATATTTATATATATTCATATATAAAGGAAAGTTATGACCAACCTAGATAGCATATTCAAAAGCAGAGACATTACTTTACCAACAAAGGTTCGCCTAGTCAAGGCTATGGTCTTTCCTGTGGTCATGTATGGATGTGAGAGCTGGACTGTGAAGAATGCTGAGCGCCGAAGAATTGATGCTTTTGAACTGTGGTGTTGGAGAAGACTCTTGAGAGTCCCTTGGACTGCAAGGAGATCCAACCAGTCCATTCTGAAGGAGATCAATCCTGGAATTTCTTTAGAAGGAATGATGCTAAAGCTGAAACTCCAGTATTTTGGCCACCTCATGCGAAGAGTTGACTCATTGGAGAAGACTCTGATGCTGGGAGGGATTGAGGGCAGGAGGAGAAGGGGACGACAGAGGATGAGATGGCTGGATGGCATCACTGACTTGATGAGTGTGAGTCTGGGTGACCTCCGGGAGCTGGTGATGGACAGGGAGGCCTGGCGTGCTGCGGTTCATGGGGTCGCAAAGAGTCGGACACGACTGAGCGACTGATCTGATCTGATATATATATACACACACACTAAGTGACTTCAGTTGCGTCCGACTCTTTGTGACTTCATGGACTGTAGCCCGCCAGGCTCCTCTGTCCATTGGATTCTCCAGGCAAAAATACTAGAGTAGGTTGCCATTTTCTCCTTCAACAGATCTTCCTGACCTAGGAAACAAATCCATGTCTTCTGCATTGGCAGGAAGACTCTTTACCATGAGTATCAATCACCTGGGAAGCCCATATATATACATGCATACTTGCTTGCTTGCTAAGTCACGTCAGTCATGTCTGACTCTGTGCAACCCCATAGAAGGCAGCCCAACAGGCTCCTCTGTCCCTGGGATTCTCCAGGCAAGAACACTGGAGTGGGTTGCCATTTCCTTCTCCAATGCATGAAAGTGAAAAATGAAAGTGAAGTTGCTCAGTTGTGTTTGACTCTTAGCAACCCAATGGACTGTAGCCTACCAGGCTCCATCCATGGAATTCTCCAGGCAAGAGTATTGGAGTGGGTTGCCATTGCCTTCTCTGACATGCATACACATATATACATATACTTAATCAGAAACTGAAAATTACTCATATGTCCCTCAAGAGGTGAATGGTTTCCAAATTGTGGAACATCTATGCCATGCATTGCTACTCAACAATAAAAAGAAATGGACTATTGACTTTTAACATGTGGATGACTCTCCAGAGAATTATGCAGAGTAGAAAACAGTCAAACCAAAATAGATTACATACTGTATGACTTCAACATTTTTGAAAAGACAAACTTATTGAAAAGGAGAATGGGTTATCTGTGGCCAATAATTAAGGAGGGCTTGGGACAGGAGGGAGGTGAGCATTACCATTAAAGGATCACATGGGGGATGCTTGGGCTTCCCTCATGGCTTCTGCAATGCAGGAGACCCCAGTTCGATTCCTGGGTTGGCAAGATACCCTGGAGAAGGGATAGGCTACCCACTCCAGTATACTTGGGCTTCCCTTGTGGCTCACCTGGTGAAGAATCCGCCTGCAGTGAGGGAGACCTGGGCTCGATCCCTGGATTGGGAAGATCCCCTGGAGAAGGGAAAGTCTACCCACTCCAGTATTCTGGCCTGGAGAATTCCATGGACTGTATAGTCAATCGGGTTGCAAAGAGTCAGAAACGACTAAAAGCGGCTTTCACTTCACTGAGGGATATGTATCTTCTGCATCTGGGCAGTTTCAAGGTGAATATCCTGCAGTGTCCATCTACTACCATTTTTTAAGATGTTACCTTTGGAGAAACTGGGTAAAGTATACACAAAACCTGTATTGCTCCTTACAATTGCATGTAAATCTATGATTTTCTCAAATATAGAAGTTTACAAAACAATGTTGGAGTGGTTGGGGCAGAGGCACTTAAGGAAATATATATATTGAGATAAAAATCATATAATTAATAAAACAGAGTATTTAATAATAAAACATCTTCTCACTAGGTTGAAACAAAGTTAACAGAAAAATGTTAAGGATTGTTTTATTTAGTGATAGTGTGTTTTGAAGTTTTAAATAAGTTTAAGTATAAAATATTGTGGTTTATTATTGTTGTTTAGTTACTAACCCATGCCCAAATCTTTGCAACCCCATGGACTGTAGCCTACCAGGCTCCTCTGTCTATGAGATTTCCCAGGCATGAATGCTGGAGTGAGCTGCCATTTCCTTCTTCAGGAGATCTTTCTAATCTAATCCAGGGATTGAACCCATGTCTCCTGAATTGGAAGGCAGATTCTTTATCACTGAGACACCAGGAAAGCCCAAACAATGTGATAACACATTAAAATAAACTCATTCGAGTTCTCTTTAATGAATTGTATAACAAATTGTGAGTAAGAAGGGTAAGTGCTAAATAATAGTTTAAATCACTTTAAATCACTGACAGTACTCTTGCCTGGAAACTCCCATGGACAGAGGAGCCTGGTGGGCTGCAGTCCATGGGGTTACCAAGAGTCGGACACAACTGAGCAACTTCACTTTCACTTTTCACCTTCATGCATTGGAGAAGGAAATGGCAACCCACCCCAGTGTTCTTGCCTGGAGAATTCCAGGGACGGGGGAGCCTGGTGGGCTGCCGTCTGTGGGGTCGCACAGGGTCGGACACGACTGACGTGACTTAGTAGCAGTAAATCACTGAAGCGTCATGAACTCATTCATATGTGAGATCTAATGAATGAGGCCGAATGTTGGTTGAGGGCAGTGGAGAGTATGACCTGTTCTAGTTAATCATTAAGAACACTGAAGGGCTAAACCTGTGGTCCAGTGTTTATAGACTTTGCCCCTCACACCAGTGATGAGAGAGGAATGTGGCAGCAGTGACAGTGGGGGACCCGATTTCTGGTCTCCCTACAAACATGTTGTTCAGTAAGAAAATCACGGCAGTTTGCATTCCAATCCAAAGGAAAGGCAATGGCAAGCAATGTTCAAACTACCACACAACAGCACTCATTTCACACGCTAGCAAGGTAATACTAAAAATTCTCCAAGCTAGGATTTAACAGTGTGTGAACTGAGAACTTTCAGACAGACAAGCTGCATTTAGAAAAGGCAGAGGAACCAGAGATCAAATTGCCAACATTTGCTGGATCACAGAAAAAGCAATGGAATTCCAGATAAACATCGATTTCTGCTTTTTTGACGACATGAAAGCCTTTGTGTGGATCACAACAAACTGTGCAAAGTTCTTAAACAAATGGGAATACCAGATCATCTTCCCTGCCTCCTAAGGAACCTATATTCAGATCAAGAAGCAACAGTTACACCTGGCCATGGAACAACAAACTGGTTACAAATTGGGAAGGGAGTACGTCAAGGCTGTATATTGTCACCCTGTTTATTTAACTTATATACAGAGTGCATCATGAGAAATGCTAGGCTGGATGAAGCACAAATTGGAATCAAGATTGCAGGGAGAAATATCAATAACTTCAGATATGCAGATGACACTACCCTTATGGCAGAAAGTGAAGAGGAACTAAAAAGCCTCTTGATGAAAGTGAAAGAGGGGAGTGAAAAAGTTGGTTTAAAGCTCAACATTCAGTAAACTAAGTTATGGCATCCGGTACCATCACTTCATGAGAAGCAGATGGGGAAACAGTGTCCGACTTTATTTCTTTGGGCTCCAAAATCACTGCAGATGGTGACTGTAGCCATGAAATTAAAAGACGCTTACTCCTTGGAAGGAAAGTTATGACCAATCTAGATAGCATATTGAAAAGCAGAGACATTACTTTGCCAAAAAATGTCCTTCTAGTCAAGGCTATGGTTTTTCCAGTGGTCACGTATGGATGTGAGGGTTGGACTGTGAGGAAAGCTGAGTGCCGAAGAATTGATGCTTTTGAACTGTGGTGTTGGAGAAGACTCTTGAGAGTCCCTTGGACTGCAAGGAGATCCAACCACTCCATTCTAAAGGATATCAGTTCTGGGTGTTCTTTGGAAGGACTGATGTTGACGCTGAAACTCCAGTACTTTGGCCACCTCATGCGAAGAGTTGACTCATTGGAAAAGACCCTGATGATGGGAAGGATTGGGGGCAGGAGGAGAAGGGGACGACAGAGGATGAGATGGCTGGATGGCTTCACTGACTCAATGGACATGAGTTTGAGTGAACTCAAGGAGTTGGTGATGGACAGGGAGGCCTGGTGTGCTTCAATTTATGGGACTGCAAAGAGTCGGACATGACTGAATGACTGAACTGAACTGAACTGAACTGACTTAAGAAGGAAGTGATGTAGTCGTTTGGTATGTTCACATTATTATAGCCCAACATTGAGTTCCTAACAATTCTCGGAGAACAAGGGAAGTGATCAATGTTATACGAAGAAAAATCAGAACATCTTGTAGTCACATGGGTTCGGTGTGTCTATAAGCCAGGGCATTTGTCCTATTGTCTAGAGCTCACTAGGAGTTAAGAGGCCTTCTAGGTACTTTTCTATCTGCCTTATGAGCAGGAACACAGAGTGTGCATGAGTGAATGTGTGTGTGCTCAGTCATGTTCAACAGACCCTAAGGCCTACAGCCCGGCAGGTTCCTCTTTCCATGGGTTTTCTAGGCAAGAATACTGGAGTGGCTTTCCATTTCTTCCTCCAGGGGATCTTCCCCACTCAGGGATCGAACCCATGTCTCCTTCATCCCCTGCACTGGCAGGTCGAGTCTTTACCATTGCACCACCTGGGCATATAAAAAGGAACACAGAAGGAACACCTACATGATTTACTGGTGTCATTTGGAAATGGTTTTCTACACTAATTTCAGAAATAAAAAGCTCCTACACCCAGTAGATATTTGTATTTCTAGCTACATTTCTGTGGATGCACAAATATGTACAAACATAATGATGTATTTTTCCTATAGTCAGCTAGAAAATTTCCCTATGATTAACTTAGTCCTTATGCTGAAATTGGAAAAGATTGGAAAAGGTCAGTTTTCATCCCAATCCCAAAGAAAGGCAATGCCAAGGAGTGCTCAAACTACCGAACAATTGCACTCATTTCACATACTAGTAAAGTAATGCTCAAAATTCTCCAAGCCAGGCTTCAGCAATATGTGAACCGTGAACTTCCTGATGTTCAAGCTGGTTTTAGAAAAGGCAGAGGAACCAGAGATCAAATTGCCAACATCCGCTGGATCATGGAAAAAGCAAGAGAGTTCCAGAAAAACATCTATTTCTGCTTTATTGACTATGCCAAAGCCTTTGACTGTGTGGATCACAATAAACTATGGAAAATTCTGAAAGAGATGGGAATACCAGACCACCTGATCTGCCTCTTAAGAAATCTGTATGCAGGTCAGGAAGCAACAGTTAGAACTGGTCATGGAACAACAGACTGGTTCCAAATAGGAAAAGGAGTACGTCAAGGCTGCATATTGTCACCATGTTTATTTAACTTATATGCAGAGTACATCATGAGAAATGCTGGACTGGAAGAAACACAAGTTGGAATCAAGATTGCCGGGAGAAATATCAATAACCTCAGATATGCAGATGACACCACTCTTATGGCAGAAAGTGAAGAGGGGCTAAAAAGCCTCTTGATGAAAGTGAAAGTGGAGAGTGAAAAGGTTGGCTTAAAGCTCAACATTCAGAAAACGAAGATCATGGCATCTGGTCCCATCACTGCATGGGAAATAGATGGGGAAACAGTGGAAAGAGTGTCAGACTTTGTTTTTCTGGGCTCCAAAATCACTGCAGATGGTGACTGCAGCCATGAAATTAAAAGACGCTTGCTCCTTGGAAGGAAAGTTATGACCAACCTAGATAGCATATTCAAAAGCAGAGACATTACTTTACCAACAAAGGTTCGCCTAGTCAAGGCTATGGTCTTTCCTGTGGTCATGTATGGATGTGAGAGCTGGACTGTGAAGAAGGCTGAGCGCCGAAGAATTGATGCTTTTGAACTGTGGTGTTGGAGAAGACTCTTGAGAGTCCCTTGGACTGCAAGAAGATCCAACCAGTCCATTCTGAAGGAGATCAATCCTGGAATTTCTTTAGAAGGAATGATGCTAAAGCTGAAACTCCAGTATTTTGGGCATCTCATGCGAAGAGTTGACTCATTGGAGAAGACTCTGATGCTGGGAGGGATTGAGGGCAGGAGGAGAAGGGGACGACAGAGGATGAGATGGCTGGATGGCATCACTGACTCGATGGATGCGAGTCTGGGTGACCTCCGGGAGCTGGTGATGGACAGGGAGGCCTGGCGTGCTGCGGTTCATGGGGTCGCAAAGAGTCGGACACGACTGAGCGACTGATCTGATCTGATCTGATATGCTGAAATTGTGTTAAAACAATGTACATACTCCAGAAATATCAGTGTTTTAAAACATCTATGAAGACTGATATGTCTTATTACTTATGTAATGGGACATAGCTCTTGAAAAGAACTGAAAATCTTGGAGGGATAAAACACAGTTCAGTAATGTCTATTTAACTATGTCATTAGGAGTCTGTGCAGGAGGCAGACAGCTATCTGAAATATCTTCTGACAGGATCATGCCTCTCTTACATGAACGTCTTTAAATTTTGAGAATGCCAAGGGATTTCTAGTATCCCTGTGATGTGTGCATGTGAGCTAAGTCACTTCAGTCGTGTCCAACTCTTTGCAACCCTATGGACCCATAGGACCATAGAACCCACCAGGCTCCTCTGTCCATGGGATCTATAGCCCTGCCACTTCTTGAAAAAAATAATGCTCTATCCAATTTCTGCTGGTGATTTTCATTTCACAGCTTTTCACATGTATGTGCATATAGGTATACTAAATATGTGCATGCACGTGCACGTGCAAACACATATCAACAAACTGCATCTCTACTGGAAGACAAAGAGGATCCTCCCTTCTCTGAAATGTTTTGGCAGCAGTGGTTGAGCAGGACCCTTTGCCACTCTGTGAAAAACTGTGAAAGATAGACTTTTTTTCATTTGTAGACACCAAATGGGGTCAGACAATGGAAGGAGAGGCGCGTGGACTCATGTCCTCCCAGAAGGACTGTGTGTGCTGATGAGGGAGGTGGAGACAGTAGAAGCTTATGGAGAGGGTCTCCTGAATCATTAACCCATCACAATACTGCCAGGTTTGCCCAGATCAGATAGAAAGAATGAACACATTTTTAAAAAATCAAATGCTTGAATCATGGAAATTAACAGTTTAAGAGAACTGACTGTGCCAGGTCACAAAGCCAGTATGCTCTGTTCTGTATGTGGCTTTCTGGGCCAGCAATGCTGGGGCATCACCCCCCAGGAGAGGCAGGGGTTACCCATACAGTGTCACAGCCCTGGAGGACGCACTTGCTATAATCGTATTTCCAATTTTGGCATTTTTATGCATATATATATATAGTTTTTTAAATGACCAAAAGTTTTATACTAACAGAGTACACTGAAAAGTTTGCATTTACTGCCATATGTGGTAGGAGGCTATGGTTTTTCCAGTGGTCATGTGAGAGTTGGACTGTAAAGAAAGCTGAGCCCCGAAGAATTGATGCTTTTGAACTGTGGTGTTGAAGACTCTTGAGAGTCCCTTGGACTGCAAGGAGATCCAATCAGCCTATTCTGAAGGAGATCAGCCCTGGGATTTCTTTGGAAGGAATGATGCTAAAGGTGAAACTCCAGTATTTTGGCCACTTCACGTGAAGCGTTGACTCATTGGAAAAGACTCTGATGCTGGGAGGGATTGGGGGCAGGAGGAGAAGGGGACGACAGAGGATGAGATGTCTGGATGGCATCACTGACTCAATGGACGTGAGTCTGAGTGAACTCTGGGAGTTGCACAGAGTCAGACACGATAGCATAGCATATAATATTTTAAGTATTAATATTGTTATATATATTGTACATACATGAAATGTGTAGTGATATTAAGTATTGTTATTAACTGCTGTGTTTACAAATATAATATTATTGCTGCTGCTAAGCTGCTAAGTCGCTTCAGTCGTGTCCAACTCTGTACAACCCCACAGACGGAAGCTCACCAGGCTCCCCTGTCCCTGGGATTCTCCAGGCAAGAACACTGGAGTGGGTTGCCATTTCCTTCTCCAATGCATGAAAGTGAAAAGTGAAAGTGAAGTCGCTCAGTCGTGTCCGACTCTCAGCGACCATGGATTGGAGCCTACCAGGCTCCTCCGTCCATGGGATTTTCCAGGCAAAAGTACTGGGGTGGGGTGCCATTGCCTTCCCCGAATATTATTGCTATAGGTTGCATATTATGTGTGTTTTCATATACACAGCATTAAACCACTGCATTTGCTTTTACTTACACCCTTCCTTCCTAAGAAGCTCACATCTTTAAAAATCTCTCATATTCTTTAAACATATCATTGCTTATATCATGGTTAGTATATAGTTTCCTTCTCCCCAGAATCCAGAGAGGAACACATGCAGTTATGATGATTTAGTTTAACTCAGTCTATCTTAGCTTACACTAGGAAGAATTTTCCTCTTCAGAGAGTTTATTCTCAGCTAAACACTACTCTCTTGTCAAAGTGCCTCTGGCGGGTGAGGGGGGCAATCCCCAAATTTCATTCTGAACAAATGTGCCAAAAATTAATTCTACTGATCCTCTTTTCCTATCCATGCATCAAGCTATTTTGAGAAAGTGATTTCACAATTACAGTGTCTATAATACACTATTGGAAACAAAAAGCTAAGCAGATTTTGCCCCCAAGCATGAAATAACTTTGTCTCGATGTGTCTCTGTGATGACAATGGAAACAATTTCATTTACACATGACATCCACATAATAATAGCATTTTCCATTCCTAAGTATGAGTGTAAGTACTTTGCCCCAGTCCTCTCTTCCTTAGCTCTTGAGTCTTCTATGTTATCAAATTCATCTCTACCTGAGTGATAAGGATCCATAAACTTTCTTTCTAGTGCAAAATCCATTAGTTGGGTTTTTCTATCAGGATCTCTCTTCAGTCTGTTTTTCCCCAGGCATGCCACTTCTCCATGTTAAGATTTGAGATAAGCCCTGTGCTACTTTAGAATAACTCAAAGGCTTTCTGCTTTATTTTCTCATCGAAGATTTAGGATATTTAACGCTCATCCAAATTTCAGCACAGCCGTGATCAGCGATGCAGGGCTCTAAATCTTATCCTCATTGGCACAGAAAGGGATTAGACAGAGACCCCTGGAGTTTATTTCAGGGCTCAGTCACATTAAGAAAATACTTTGAAAACTTGAAATGATATGCAAATTTATTTCCGTGTGGTATTTGACAAAGTATATTTTTAAACTGAGACTTCCTCAATTGTGAATCTAACTTCTACAAAATTAAAACCTAAATCTAGTACTTTGTTACATGAAATCCACTAATTTTAGAAATACAAATCTTCCTCAGCTTATAAAGGGGTTATATTATGATAGTTCAGTTCAGTTGCTCAGTCGTGTCCAACTCTTTGTGACCCCGTGGACTGTAGCACACCAGGCCTCCCTGTCCATCACCAACTCCCTGAGTTCACCCAAACTCATGTCCATTGAGTCAGAAATGCCACCCAACCATTTCATCCTCTGCCGTCCCCCTTCTCCTCCTGACTTTTTCAATCTTTCCCAGCATCATGGTCTTTTCAAATGAGTCAGTTCTTTGCATCAGGTAGTCAAATTATTGGAGTTTCAGCTTCAACATCAGTCCTTCCAAGGAATATTCAGGACTGATTTCCTTTGGGATGGACTCATTGGATCTCCTTGCAGTCCAAGGGATTCTCAAGAGTCTTCTCCAACACCACAGTTCAAAAGCATCAATTCTTTGGTGCTCAGCTTTCTTTATAGTCCAACTCTCACATCCATACATGACTACTAGAAAAACCATAGCTTTGACAAGCAGACTTTTGTTGGTAAAGTAAGGTCTCTGCTTTTTAATATGCTGTCTATATTCTGATAAACCTATCACAATTTGGAAATCTAAATAAAAAATGCATTCAGTGCCCTTATCTTAAGGAACATCAAAGCTTCTCCCAGCCTACCTTAGATGTGGTGCTCAGATCATTTACATTAGCCTACAGTTGGGCAAAATTTATCTGACACGAAGCCTAAGTTACAGTAAAGTGCTGAATGTCTCAAGTCACTTATTAAACACTGCGCCAGAAGGACCGAGCAGACTGGTTCTCATGCGTCCTTTATTCACCCTGGTGATGGCACGGCTGATCACGTGCTGGGGCTGCCTCTGTCTAGCTTCGCAAGAGATGGGACTTGCCAAAGAGATCTTTGAAACTCCTTTTTTGGGGGTAAATTCTTAGTTCCCAACTCATTCAACTTCCAGGGACTTCATTCACCGCTCTTCATGTTCACCCCTTGGAACACAGAGCCCCACATCTCAGTGTCTGGAACCCAGCTGTATCAGAGGCTCACCACAGAGCACAGGCCCCCAGCGAGAGCCAGCCTCCCTGCAATGAGAGCCGTGGTTTAGCAGGAGATACATGTGTGGCTGCTCACAGTGACGGGACTCAGATCCTCGGGACAGGCAGGCGGGGTCTGTGCTGTGCGCCCTGAGTGTCTGCTTGACACACTCCTAGAGCAGTCTCGGCCATGGACTAAAGAAGTCCCACCACGGGACAGCTCAGCTAGGCCAGGTCCCCTTCCCTTGGCCAGACTCTCTGCCTAAGGCTGGTGAGTGACTCTACGGTTCATCATGTAAGCGATATAAATTGTGAGACCCTAAAATTAAAGAATGTGTCAGATGTAAATTTCACAGCCTGCGACTGGAATTGTCACCTTCCAGCCTTGAACCCCCCACACCACCATCTCCCACTCCATCTTCTCTATCACAAAGAACATCCTGAATCTACATCTCATGGAGCAGCTTGTTAGAATGCAGGATTAAACCAAGAGCATCCACAGGTTTACCGTCACAAGGTTTAAGAACAAAGCTAACATGTCCCATTGAAGTCAATGTATTGCTTCAATTGTATAAGGAACAGAAGCAGCAGAAATTGAGAAAATGAGACTTTGAGGCATCACTGTCTTGTGAAAATTGGCTTTTGGGACTGTTCAAGGTTTCACAAGCCAAGTGCCTTCTTACTGCAGAGAAAACTCTTATCTGAACAGGGTATTTTTTAGATCCACCTTGCATCAGGGGCCGGCTGTGCTAGTGTGTGCCAATGCTGCCCACCTCTCCTGCTGGCGAAGGTTAATAGCCTAGTTTATTAAACAAGCTGCATGCTTGGGATTGGGTCAGGGGCAGGAAGCAGGCCCCTCCAGTCCCCACCCGGCCCTTCATGAGCACCCTGGGTCGCTACTCTGCAGCACCAGCCCCCTACTTTTCCCTCAAGCTCATTCAATACAATATTCTGCGGGATGGCTGAGGACATAGATATTCACGTCATGGCTTCTCTCCAGGACAATCCTTCTAGGCACTCTCCCAGGGAGCAGCAAACACAGATAGGCAGAACAAAACCAAGCTCTGATCTCTCAACAAAACAAACCCAAACAAACAAGGGAACAGGTCTCCAGTGCAAGAACTAGTTGTAAAATGTAGTAGAAAAAAATGAATCTGTCAAGTAACTGACTTATGAGGGTTTAGTTCTAGATAAAAAAGCTAAGTGAATTTCAAATAAATAAATAAATTATAAGACATTTCTGAAAACCCCCAAATCATCAGTGCACAAATTGAACTACATTTTTTTTTTTTTGGAAATGATTAAATTATCTATAAAATTGAAAACATGTTCACAAAAAGAAAGTAACATGAAAATTCTCTCAAGATTTCCTTTACCAGACCCTATATATTTTATCACAATTTTTTCACCCACCTATGACAGATGTCTACAGATGTTCTGAATAGATTATTAGGTTGCCTGGATGTGGGTGGGAGGGAGGCTCAAGCGGGAGGGAATATATGTGTACATGCAGCTGATTCACTTCGCCACACAGCAGAAACTAACACAGCATTGTAAAGCAACTATACATCAATATAATTTTTAAGTGTTTGTTTTATATTCTTCCAGTATTTGTTTGCCTGGTCTCTCAGGGACCCAGAGTTACACAAAGGAGTTCTTTCTTTCATGAGCCTTAGCACACAGAAATATTGCACTATTAACATTTTACACATTACTGTTGAGGCTGCCTCTGAGTTGTGTCCATGGTGCTGACAGAGGACCTGGTTTGTATCCCAACTCCTGGCCAAGCTGAGGTCTCTGGCTCACATGCAAAAGCGGGCAGGCCAACCCCATGCTCCACACAACAGACCAAGAATTCAAGCGGCTTCTCATGGGGAGCCGGCTCGTATGCTGACCTACCAACCTGCTTAAACAAATTCTCTAGGTATTTTCCATATAATTTCTCCCAAATTCTCTCTCTCTCTCTCACACACACACAGCCAGACATGATCTGATGACCCATTTGCAGTGAGGACAGGGATTAGCCCAAAGCCTCTTAGTTATCGAGGAGCAGAGCCAATATCATGCCCAGTATGTCTGCTTCCAAGCTGGTACACATTCCATCCCACCACACTGAATTCAAGGAAAAAAACTAATCTTAGGTGTGCCTAGTCACTCATAGACTGGTAATTCAGAAAGAAAGGAGTTGGGAGGTTAAGAGTGACGCATGTACACTACTGCAGCCTATTGTGTAAAATAGATAGCTAAGAACACACTGTGTAGCACAAGGACCTACACTTAATGCTCTGGATGAGAAGGAAACCCAAAAGGGAGGGGACACAGTTATGTGCGTGGCTGAGTCACTTTGCTGTACAGTAGAAACGAACGCAAGGGCCTCCTTGGTGGCTCAGTGGTAGAGTCCATCTGCTAAGGCAAGAGATGTGGGTTTGATCCTTGGGTTGGGAAGATCCCCTGGAGAAGTAAACGGCAACCCACTCAAGTATTCTTGCCTGGAGGATTCCATGGACAGAGAAGCCTGGCAGGCTACAGTCCATGGGGGCACAGAGTCCCATATGACTTAGCAACTCAGCATGAGAAACCAGCACAGCATTCTAAAGCAATTATACTCCAATAAAAATTAATTAGAAAAAAGAAAAGAACCCACAGTCTTTCAGAGAGTTAGATCTTCAAGGGAGCCACAAGCATCTTTACTTTCTAGGGAGGGATTCCCGTAGGTCTCCGAGACCTGTCACTGATCCAAGTGCTCATGGATCTGGCATTTCAGACACTGCAGATCTCCAGAGCCCCTGGTCTCTTTCCTGCAGGGCATGCTGCTTAATAAAAGTACAGCCAGCGTGGGTGGATCCTTAAGCTCAACTCATTCACAAAATGCTGTGTGCTCACTGCCAAAGGCAGCAACAGACCCATGTTTCAGTTTTACGGCACCTGTCTGCAGGAAGATGTCGCATCAGATTCCAGCATGATTCACACATCTCACTCCCCATCTCTAAGCCTCCAAGAGTTGGGGAGCCCTGCAGAGACACACTGTGAACAATCACTCTGCTATCACTTCATACCCACATTATCCCATTCAGGAGTAAGCGTTTGCTCTTGGAGACTGAGCCACTTATGAAAACTCTCATGGACTTAATTCAACCAAGATTACCTCCAATTACCTGCAAATATTTGGCTACAAATAAAACCATTCAAATCATATGCCCTCATCCCCAAGGCATTAAGAATCAAAGGACACATTTATCATTCAAGATCTCATTCTTGAAATTAAAGAATGTACTATCTGAATCTTCATTGTGTATGTGAATCCACATTGTATCCTCTTGAAAGAATGAATGTAGAAAATGCTTGTTCTAATAGAGTTTAACTATGCAAAAACAAGCTTGAAAGTTTCCATAAATGAGTTAATATACAGTTCTGGACACTTCATCAGTCCTAGAAAAGTAGGGTACATTTTCATTTTTGTACTGAATTACATATAACAGTCTCCCTAGTAATCTTGGCTACTGTCAGTTTTATTGGTACCATCCTGATTCTTCAGTCTTATATGGGTCAGAACCAATCAATCATTTATCTACCCATGTTACTGCTTTGTTAAGAATTTTTCCAATTATTTAAAATAATTTCAGACTAATTTGAAGTATTGTTATTGCTAAGTCGCTTCAGTCGTGTCCGACTCTGTGCGATCCCATAGACGGCAGCCCAGACAGGCTCCTCTGTCCCTGGGATTCTCCAGGCAAGAACACTGGAGTGGGTTGCCATTTCCTTCTCCAATGCATGAAAGTGAAAAGTGAAAGTGAAGTCGCTCAGTTGTGTCCGACTCCCAGCGACCCCATGGACTGGAGCCTACCAGGCTCCTCCGTCCATGGGATTCTCCAGGCAAGAGTACTGGGGTGGGGTGCCATTGCCTTCCCCGAATTTGAAGTATAGTACCTTTCTTAAAAACTATGAAAATGAAAATGACCTTTTACTGATGCCAAAATTAAGATAGCAATTTATCTTGCTAGCAAATAACAACAAAAATATTAAATGTATTTTTATAAATTAAGAAAATTGTAAAGCTAACACTAGTATACAACTTTATGGATTACTAAATATTTCATGTAAGTTACTTACAAAAAAATCTTTAATTCAGTGATTCTCATCTAATTTCTTTTCAAAATAATTTTAAACTTTTTTTGCGTACTTTCCTATTTTCTCACATTGGAATCGTAAGCTGAGATAGTTGTATACATATACACATAAACATATATTTGGATGTGTACAGTTGAAGTATTTATATGAATCAGTACGCAAATATTTACAAGAATATATCTTTCTTGAATATATTTTTTATTGTAAAGAAGTATGTACTTATTTTAAGGTAAAGGAAAGGCAAATAGAAAAGGAAAGTTAGAACAGAAGTTATGAAGAAATGCACTTCATAAAGTCTATACCTGTTAAAGGCAGGCTTCAAATTTAATTCTAAATCTCTTAATAGTACATTTTTAAACCAGCTTTATATTATTGTACAAGCCGAAGCTCATAAATACTGAATCAGGGAAGGATACAAATCCAATCTACAAAGATACAAGGAACTCATAAGAATACCCTCTTTTCAAGATAATGGGATGGTATAAAATCACAGAAGAGAACTATAAAATGCTCACCAAACATAATAGTGAACAATACAGAACTGAAAGTTTACATAAACGAGCGACCATGCCATCCTGGACAATTCATCAACCCTGGCCATTGGTAAACACTTTCTTTTCACAGGAGTTAAAGATTATGTAAAAATAATACATTAAAAATAGCAGTAATAAACAATCAAAACCAGAGTTCTGATGAGGATATTGGAAAAAAAGATGTTCACTCTTTTATAAGTATAATTTTGGTGTAAGCTTTTTTTTTTTTTTTTTCCGCTATTTTGGACATCTTTCTCAGGGTTTAAAATGATTTGAATCCAAAATCTAACTTCTAAAATTTGTCATGCATACACACAGGAACATCTACATGAACTATATATTTAACCAAAATAAAAATCAACTGAGAAGTCCCTTAGTTGGGAGGAACTGAAGGTAATTATATTATGTGTGAAGTGGGTTGCCATTTCCTTCTCTAATGCATGAAAGTGAAAAGTGAAAGTGAAGTCGCTCAGTCGTGTCCTTCTCCTAGGGACCCCATGGACTGCCTCCATCTATGGGATTTTCCAGGCAAGAGTACTGGAGTGGGGTGCCATTGCCTTCTCCGAGAATGCAGCACAAACAATGCAGCACAACAAAAAAACAATGAAAAATTTTTTATTTTAATGCCTAAAAGCTGATCCCAACACAGAAACAATTTCAGGCAACACACAGTTTATGTAAGTAAATTGTATATAATTCCCCCTGTGACCTAGGTATTTGATTTTGAATCCCAAACATGTCACAATTTTGTTTGACTCAAGTATGTACAAGTGTTAATGAAATGCTAATTTTAATGTTTGAAGTATAGTGAAGAAACAGAACATTTTGTTTAGATATTGCATTGCAATCAGTTTCACAGACAGTTTTTTGTGTTTCACAGACAGTTTTGGGTGTATCACAATGGTGGCCAATTGTTATGTTCAGGCAAATATTGAAGGAACAGCTAACGAAAGAGTAAACTTCAGACTGAGGAGAGAACTGTTGAGTCACTGCCAAGTATTCTGTTTCAATTTTAGGAAATTTCTTGATGAATCTTATTTTCAGTCTTCTGACATAATCTGCCACTACATACATAAAGCCAGTGGCAAAATAATTCTGCAACAAAAGAATAAAAACCAAAGCAATTTTGCCCTGAGTCATTTCTAGGGACATTTCTCTCTAAGTGGCTGTGGGAAACCATTTTGTTTATAAACTGACCAGAATCTGAGTTATTAAACCTTGTGACTAATCTTTTTAATCTTCTCCCTCTCTTTAATCTGCTGTCATCACTCATCAAAAACATCTGAAACTTATCTTTGAATGAAGCAAGAAGCCAATTTCCTGATAAAGCTTCATTGCCATGAATGATGTCATACACGGAGTGAGGGTCATTTTCAAATATTTTGCACTTTTTAAAAATTTTTATAAACAAATACAAAATCTTGTGTTTAGAAGACAAACATATACAAAGTAAAAATGAAAGTTCTTAAAAATCAACCCCACTCCCACACTACTGCTGATGGGTTCCCCTTAATGTGTCCAGATTTTTGTAGATAGATCCCCTTGGATGAATAGATGAATAGAGCCCATTTAAAGAAACTCATGTACTTATATTTTATATATGGATTTCCCTGGTGTGACTCAGATGATAAAGAGTCTGCCTGCAATACAGGAGACCTGGGTTGGATCCCTGGGTCAGGAAGATCCCTGGCAAAGGGAATGGCAACCCACCAAGTATTCTTGCCCGGACAATACCATGGACAGAAGAGCCTGGCAGGCTACAGTCCATGGGGTTGCAAGAGTCGGACATAACTTAGCGACTAAACCACCACCACCATCAGTATTCTTGGCCTGGGGAATTCTATGAACAGAGAAGTCTGGTGGGTGACTCATCCATGGGGTCGCAAAGAGTCGGGCATGACTGAGCCCCTAGCAGAACTTATATTAGCACAGTGGGCTTCTTACTTATATACAGGATATAATTCCTTACATCAATTTATCCAGGAGACAAGCTCAAACCGTATTTGCTTAAAAATATTTTGCTTTGCTTTCAGATCTTCCCCCAAGTAGCTAGAATAACAGAAGCTAGCCCTCTGAACCTTTATTGACTGTGGAACATTTTAATAACTTGGCTTATTTTCCTTTATTCATTGTCCATGAAGATCCAGTTCACTAATGAGTGCATTTTCCAATACTGGGATAAGTGATTTTTTTTAATTTGCATATATCCCAAAGACAGTAAATGTATAGAATTTTTGTGAAGATGAAATACATAGCTGCTTTTCATTCAGTGACTTGAGCTGGGACTATAATATAGCATGACTGTTGGTATTTGATGACAACATAAATGTAAATGTTGGCTGTCCCTAAAGTCATGGATGGGGAACCACACCAACATCTCCCGGCCATGGCCACAGGAAACTTCTCGTCACCAGGAATCCACCATGGGTTTGTATAGTTCAAGCTCTATTTATTCATTTAATTAAACTTTTATTTATTTATTTTTTTTGGAGCAAAGCTAAGTAACAATGTTATGATAGCTTCAGGTAGACCACAAAGGAACTCAACCACACATATACATGTATCCATTTGCCCACAAATTCCCCTCCTATCCAGGTTGCCTCATAACACTGAGCAGAGTTCCCTGCGTTATAAAGTAGGTCCATGTTGGTTATCCATTTTAAATACAGCACTGTGTACATGTCCATCCCCCCAAAAAAGTGTTACTCTTTCAGTCGTACTGTTGGCAGCCCCATGGACTGTAGACCGCCAGGCTCTTCTGTCCATGGAATTCTCCAGGCAAGAATACTGGAGTGGGGAGCCATTCCCTTTTCTGGTGGGTCTTCCTGACCCAGGGATTGAACATGGGTCTCCTACATTTTAGGCAAATTCTTCACTGTCTTAGCTACCAGGGTGTCCATCCCAAACTCCCTAACTATCCTTCCCCACCATATCCTTCCCCTTGGCAACCATAAGTTTGTTGTCTCTGAGTCTCTTTATGTTTCATAAGTTAATTTTTATCATTTCTTTTAAGACATAGATATAAGGGATGCCATATCATTCTTCTCCTTCTCTGACTTGCTTCATTCAGTATGATCATCTCTAGGAATTCTAATTTATAACAAGTTACTATTGAGAAGAATCAGAAGCAATGTTTGCCTTGACCTATTGTATATAAAAGGACTGTAGACAAAGGGTTAACCAATGTAAATAATAACTGTATCCTATTTCTCCATCTAAACGTTAAAATTGTTAGAGATGAGCTTGACCAGATATATGCTTAACTGGACACACAACAGGTGCTTAATACATGTTTGAACTTGAAACATGATTTAGGAATAGTTAGCAGTCATCACCATGAATCTTTTCTCCTTGCAAACTTGCTATAAAGTAATTAATTTTTTATAAAGTCCCCTTTCAGGTTGCATGCACTCTAGCCTTCATCAAAATGGCAAATTTAATTTTATAATGAAGGCAAAAAATGCTAGCCAAGAAAACTGCAACAATAAATACTTGGCCTTTCATCTGTTTGGAATGTAGGATGTAATCAGTGAGTGCCTTTTGTTTTATCTAGGTGTTTCTTTATGTGCACGAGTACAAGAATACGGGCTGTCTCAACAGAAATCACCGAAGTGTGGTTACACTGAAGGAAAGTAGCAGGTGCAAAGACACGGCATCCAGTTATGGGGGAAATAAAGGCTGACTGGGACCGCTGGGCAGATGCTGTGCCGTTGAAGAAAGAGCCATTATATCATGTATTAATGTGATTCTAAAGGAGAGCCTCATGGTTGTCTGCTAGAGATAGTTCAAAACATGAACAGTTTCTCCAACTAAAAGCAGGTCCCTCCTCTACCATATGTCATCTGAGCACTACCAAAGGCTTTAGATGATGACAACACCAGTATCTACAAACTTGTGGTAAATGAGGTAAGTATGGCAAATCTCCCAACCCACATGTGTTCAGCATAGAGCCCTTGACTGGTGTGACTTCTCTACTGTGCATGTAACAGCTTTATGACACATAGACCTAAATACCGATAATGTTTAAATGGATAATATGGAAGAAAGTTACCCAAGAAAGCATGTACACAGCAAAGCACTCTTCTGGGATCCTGTCCCAGACAAGTTTATCCAATAGCAAATAAGAACAATAAGAGCCCATCTCCTAGCAGCTTTGCAAAAATGAAGTCAGATAATGATTATCAGATGCTTAGTGTGAAGTACGATCAATTGAAGGCTACCTGTAAAGGTGGATAGTGATCCACATTTTTGTTGTCATTTTTGCCCTTGATAATATGGGAGGTCAGGCTCACACTGAACATGTGTACATAGGTACAGGAGAGGAAATAATGAGGTCAACTTGATAATCTCCCCTTACATGGCAAAGACAGCCCCGTTCCACAACATCATGAACTCTCATAACCATCCCAGCCTCTCAGGTATAAACACGTGATACACCCGGAGGTCCCCGGTCCAGTCGCTGTAACTACAGTTGGCTCCTGGTCAAGGGGACCTGCTCCTTTGTGTCCACTCCTCAGCTCCTGCTGAGGATGAGGGTGACTGCCATCCGTGAATCTGGACTAACTGTCATCCTGAGTCTGACGGTCTGGTTCTTTGGAAATAACTAAATTCTCCTGAACTGAGTTCAATCTGATTCTAAAACACCAATATTGGGGCTGATTAAATAAATGAAGGAGCGTGTACCATGAATGAAGACCATGTCGAAGTTCAGCAAAGGGGTCCAAGAGAGGTTATTTTAAAAGAGGGCATTCCAGGGTGTCTGCTTCTATAAGTTGGGCAATCCAAAACTTGTGTATATATTTTGAAAACAGTAAGAAGAGATAGTTATTACCATTAAACTATTCTATTGATTAACTTACAAATTTCACAACCTATACAGTATCTGTCATAATTCCATGGTGGTAAGGAGAAGCTATATCCTCTTGCATCCAATTCTCCAGTGTTGAAATAGAATCTACAGGCTCATGAAATTCAATGCCTGTTTATGCATCACACAAAAAATCATGTTTAACATGTTACTTGTGTGAACTATGACAGAGAAGACAGATGACTGGATAACAGTCATAAAATATATATACAAGTTTTGGATTGCCCAACTTACATTCTTTTAAGGTTGGGCAGTGATGCTGGAGAAAAAAAGGTATCTCTTCTTTCACGTTCAGAATCCTGGTGAAAACCACCTCTTCACCATTTGAGTATGATTTTTCACTTGTTCACCTTCCAGCACCGTGTTTTATATATCATATTTATATTACCTATGACATCTTTTTAGCCCTATTTGCCTCATTAAATCACACATTTTCTCTCCATTTCAGAACTGTATCGAGTCTGTTCCACCAGACTGCACTTTTGAAGAGCTGAACAATTCTCGACTTTTTGATAACATTTCCCTAATACTATTTTTCACTGTACCAAATATACTTTCAAAATTTATACTCTCCAGTGAGTTCCTTAAGGAAGCTGAAGTCTTTGCTTTCATAAAGTCAATTTTATACTTCATTGGGTTTGTTTTCATGGGGGTAGCTTACACAAGATAAGAAGATTTCAATGAATTGGAATAATAGGCTGGTGTTGAAGTTTCTCACTAAAGAACTGCACGATCACAGCTGAGCTAGGCACAGGATGTATATGCAGGATTTCAGGTTACCAAAACCACTGCAGAATATTTCCTTCTCAATTTTCCATGCCTGGGAAGGGACTTGGGGATATAACATTGCATCTTGTATCCAGTAGTTGTAGTATGCCGAGAATGCACACCAGTAAGCCATGCATATGTGTGCAAAACAGTTAACTGGTATTACCAAAGTTTATTCCATTGAATGTTTTCAACTATTACCATCTTTAGCCCAGGAGCACTCTCCATCTAGCACAGGTCTCCCAGGAGGAAGAGAGAAACTGGGGGGACAAGGTGATGTGGGGGTCCCAGCTGGGGAGCAGAACGAGTATGTGTCTGACGTCCAGGCAGATAAGACTCGGTAAAATGTTGCCTCCTCCTTCTTGTCAGTGCCCTTACACCAGAAAAGTTATCAGGAACATCACACAGCAAGGGAAGGGAGGTGGAAGGGCTCACCAGTCTGATGGGTCCAGGGTCCACTGCAGAAAGTAATTTTTTTTTAAGTTATATTTACTGTATATCTGATTTTTGGACTGAGATGCATGCCTTCAAAAAGAGACATAACTAGGAACAAAAAGCTTGTTTTCTCTTAGCAAACATCTATTTTAGGACACCTTCAAAACAAGAGGCAGCAAAAAAAGTGGTCCATAGGAGGAATGGACTTGTCCACGGGAGATGAGTGAGAGACAGGAGGAGCTAAAGAGGTGACAAAGCAAACACCTCCCACCCAAGGCTGGGGCCCAAAGACCTGGGGAAGACGCTCTTACTTTAAACGTGCTATTAAAGAGCATTCAAGACAAACAGCATTTTCCTTCATCACTGTTTCCACACTGGCTCACACTTTGTGTGGACAAGGGAAAGCACACACATATAAGATAAGGCTCTTGCCTCCAGACAGTAGCAGGTGAAACTGGACTGATGCAAACAAGAGTTGGGGTAGTGTGTGATAATTACTGTACCTGTGGTATAGTCAAAATGCCAAAAACATTAAAAGAAAAAAAAAAACACTTGGCACTTCTTGAATGATTGGGACAAGAATCAGGAGACAGGGGGACTTTGATCTAGACCCACCAGGGTGAGAAAAACTATGTTATTCAGAGATGGTAAATAAAATCCTTAAATCTAAGATCTAAACATTCCTTGGAGAGGCTCTAATCCATATCCCTCTCTTTACAGATAAGAAAACAGAATAACACTACGAACACCAGCACTCTGTCAACAGAAAATGCTTCCACAAAAGACTCTGTGCTTTACTAAGCTCATCTCGAGGAGACAGGCTTACTAAACAGAAAGGAAGCCTTTCCAAATTCTGTGACCTCTTGTTTGAGAAACAACACCCATGGTTAATGGAGTCCAATTTAAATCTCCATATTAAGATTCAGGAGTCTACCCTGAAGTTATGCATGAATTTTAAGAGTTGAGAAAGGAGAGATAAAAGAACAAAACACAACTGAGAAAAGCATAGCATTTCTAAGATTTGGTGAATCCATGTAAAAAATAGATGGGCAGAGAATGCTTGACTAATATACCATTTTATTATTCACAGGTTGGTTTGATTTTCTATGGAAATAAAGATAATTACCAAATTCACAGTATTACCTTGAAGGCAAATGAAACAGTACAAGAAAGTACTCTGGGAATCTTTGACAGTAGCATGTGATAAAATTATTTAACAAGCAACTGTATATGAGTTTATGCACGGTCTTTCCTATGTAACCCCCAAGCTGAGTCTTCAAGGGGACTTTTTCCCTCTTCTTCATTGTCAGTCTGTGCTGCTGATGCTGCTAAGTTGCTTCAGTCTTGTCTGACTCTGTGTGACCCCAAAGATGGCAGCCCACCAGGTTCCCCCATCTCTGGGACTCTCCAGGCAAGAATACTGGAGTGGGTTGCCATTTCCTTCTCCAGTGCATGAAAGTGAAAAGTGAAAGTGAAGTTGCTCACTCGTGTCCGACTTCACAACCCCATGGACTGCAGCCCACCAGGCTCCTCCGCTCATGGGATTTTCCAGGCAAGAGTACTGGAGTGGGGTGCCACTGCCTTCTCCTTGTCAGTCTCTGTATTTAACTATAACACATGTCTTTAAAATCATGTTCACCCTTATTAAGGTAGAACATTCAGAAATTATTATAATTATTAATAGGACATTTCCAAATAGTGCTTACACAGGAAATACATTTTGCTCACCAACCTAGGAGATTTTTTCAGTAGAAAGCATCTCACAGTTCCTGAACCGCCTTGTAGCAGAACTTGCCACTAGGATACTTTCTCATTTTAGTAACATATGTACCCTGATCGGGATTGAAGGAAATAGGAAATCATTCCAAAGTGAGCCTTAACTCATTTTCCAAACAACAGCACATAGGAATTTATTTAATTAAAAAAATCAGACTTGCATATAATTCTACTTAGGATATTCGAATCATTCAAACATTTTCTTGAGATCTCTGACATTTTTCTTTTCATGTATTTTGTAATTTAAAGTCTTGGTATCATTCAACTAATAGACATAGTGCTTAGTAAAGGAATAACTTATCACATCCTTCGATGTCTGGGGTCCACCTCCTGCATATACTGACTTCTGACTTGGTCTCTGAATGTGCAAATCTTTCTTGGCATTCACACAATTCATTTTATCTTCATTGTGCATCTGAATTGTTCTCATCAGTGACATACTGACAACCCTATTTACGAGTGTGAAATGTTGCCATCCACAAAAGACAGAAGGATATACAAAGCCAGCATTAGGACAAGCTAAAGGATAATTTCTCCATGTTCATTCTGATAGGTCTCCAATTTTCTTATTTGCCCTGTAAACATACACATGCATACTTGTCTCATCTATATAATTTACAACTCACTGATAAATTGCTGGTTTCCCTTTTTCTCCACTGGATCCTAAGCTACAAATGGATTTTAGTCAATATCCTTTATTGTTTGTGTGCACTTAGTATAATTTATGTTACTTTCCTGACAGGACAGCAGAGAGGATACTGAAAACTTCTTTCTCAAGAGGTTGTCTTCTTCCACAAGAAATATTCAAAAAAATAAAGAAATGGCACAGGCTAATTAGGTTTCTTCAGACCCTACGGACAGTTGCAACATCACTCACTCAAAGGTAGGCTCTTTCACAACATACTTTTATTTCTATTTTCTCAGATTTATTAAAATCCCTATTGAGTAAATATCCTTTCAAGCTGGGGCTACATTGAGTGGAAAACAATTCAGAAATGTTTAGCCAGAAATTGTTAGAAAGATTCAAATGAGCATGGTTGTAAGCCCTGCCCTGTTTACACAATATTCCTAATATGTTATAAAATAAGGGTAGATTTTCAGTAAGAATGTACAGGTTCATACTCTTTTTCTATTTATAATTCACTCATCAAAACTATCATTATTGCAACATGAGTTGAGTTATCTACCATGTGTCCTCCTCAGTTTGTGCCTATTAGGTCACAGGGAGTCAGGTAACAACTACTCCATCTAATTATCCAGCCATTTAGAAGTAACACTGTAGCCAGGATCAATCAATCAATCTTGGAACAATCTCTATAAATCATGGAGATAATCAAAATGAGGAAAAGGAGGGCTGAAGAGACATTAGAATGAGAGAGAGGGAGGAAATGAGGGAAGAAGATGGGCAGAGGGAGAGACAAAGATGAACAGAGAGAAGGAGGCAGAGAAACTATGGTGACAAGAAGCCTGATGTGTCTACGGTTGCATGTTTTTTTACAAAATGTGTCTTTCAAGCTTCTTCCCTCTACATTGTTTGTCTCAGTAATGACTTCATAGTCACTCTCTTTATGTAAAAATCTCAACCTCATAATATATATCAGTTCAGTTCATTTGCTCAGTCATGTCCAACTCTTTGGGACCCCATGGACTGCAGCACACCAGGCCTCCCTGTCCATCACCAACTCCTGGAGTTTACCCAAACTCATGTCCATCGAGTCAGTGATGCCATCCAACCATCTCATCCTCGGTCATCCCCTTCTTCTCCTGCCTTCAATCTTTCCCAGCATCAGGGTCTTTCCAAATGAGTCAGTTCTTCAGAAAAACCTGGGCGCCATGTCCAACAGATAGAAGATGCTCTGTTTCATCACTTCCCTTACCTTCTGTTTGGGTCCAAATTCTTCACATACTCACCTGCTGCTGCCTCAGCTCACCTCCCATGAGCATCCCATTTCCACCATCTTCAGACTGAGACTCCTGTCTCTCTCTCCTCTCCAATCCATGCCCCAACACCAGAGCCTCTGAGTCCGTCATCTCCCCCAACCCCCACCACAGTCCATGTGTGCAGAGTGGAACAAAACTGAGCAGGAAGGAAAACAGTGCCTATATGTGAGAGGGCCAAGCAATTCCATGATTAAAGAAAACGCACATCTGTTGTAAGGAGCACACAGCCCAGTACAAAGCAGGGTCCCTGTTGACAAACTGAAGTATTACATTTTCATTTTGTTTTCCTTTAAGAGAAGCATAAATATACTCTATATGTGGGGAAAGGGCATGGGGGACAAGAGGAAGAATTGATTCTGTTTGATAAGAATAGGGAAGAATTCTTAAAGGCATAGAACCAGGAAATAAACTGATCCTATGATCAGGCAGGTTTCCCAGGTGGCCAGGGGTAAGGAACCTGCCTGCAATACAGGAGACCCAGGTTTGATCCCTGGGTCAGGAAGATCCTTTTTAACAGCTTCTGCACAACAAAGGAAACTATAAGCAAGGTGAAAAGACAGCCTTCGGAATGGGAGAAAATAATAGCAAATGAAGCAACTGACAAAAAACTAACCTCAAAAATATACAAGCAACTCCTACAGCTCAATTCCAGAAAAATAAATGACCCAATCAAAAAATGAGCCAAAGAACTAAATAGACATTTCTCCAAAGAAGACATACAGATGGCTAACAAACACATGAAAAGATGCTTAGCATCACTCATTATCAGAGAAATGCAAATCAAAACCACTATGAGGTACCATTTCACGCCAGTCAGAATGGCTGCGATCCAAAAGTCCACAAGCAATAAATGCTGGAGAGGGTGTGGAGAAAAGGGAACCCTCTTACACTGTTGGTGGGAATGCAAACTAGTACAGTCACTATGGAGAACAGTGTGGAGATTCCTCAAAAAACTGGGAATAGAACTGCCTTATGATCCAGCAATCCCACTGCTGGGCATACACACTGAGGAAACCAGAAATGAAAGAGACATGTGTACCCCAGTGTTCATCACAGCACTGTTTATAATAGCCAGGACATGGAAGCACCCTAGATGCCCATCAGCAGATGAATGGATAAGAAAGCTGCAGTTCATATACACAATGGAGTATTACTAAGCCATTAAAAAGAATACATTTGAATAGGTTCTAATGAGGTGGATGAAACTGAGGCCTATTATACAGAGTGAAGTAAGCCAGAAAGAAAAACACCAATACAGTATACTAACACATATATATGGAATTTAGAAAGATGGTAACAATAACCCTGTCTATGAGACAGCAAAAGAGACACTGATGTATAGAACAGTCTTTTGGACTCTGAGGGAGAGGCAGAGGGTGGGATGATTTGGGAGAATGGCATTGCAACATGTATAATATCACATATGAAATGAGTCGCCAGTCCAGATTCAATGCAGGATACTGGATGCCTGGGGCTGGTGCACTGGGACTACCCAGAGGGATGGTATGGGGAGGGAGGTGGGAGCGGGGTTCAGGATGGGGAACACATGTATACCTGTGGCGGATTCATTTTGATATATGGCAAAACCAATACAATATTTTAAAATTAAAAATAAGATAAATATCCAGGGGAAAAAAATCATATATAATGGCATTACTTTAAAAAAAAAAAAAAAAAGGGAAGATCCTTTGGAAGAGGAAATGACAACCCACTCCAGTATTCTTGCCTGGTAAAATCCCATAAACAGAGGAACCTGGAGGGCTATAGTCCATAGGGTCACAAAGAGTTAGACACAATTTAGTGACAATTTAGAAATAGCATCCTGATCAGAAGGTTATTAGGGTGCAATTGTGGAATGTCTGGAAGGACAGATAACATCAAAGTGAAAATTCCTGAGCATAGGAACAGGACAAATACTGATCCACTTTACTGTGTGCCTGGAATAAACATTGGTCCATAAAACATAGGACTCTGTGTGTGTTTCATCTTTAAGTGTTTTTTAGAACCATTTTAGATTCATGGAAAATTCACAAGGTATAGACATTTATAATATTCACCCTGTCCCACAGATGCACAGCACCACTGCAGCCCCCCTCCCCCCGTTTATCAACCATATCCCACCACAGTGGTGCATTTGTTACAAGTGGTAAACGTACATGAACACCTCACCATCACCAAAGTCCGGGCTTGCTTCACAGGGCCAGGCTGTTACACTGTGATTGTTGGCAAAGAAGGTGTTACATTCTCAAAGGTACCACCCATTCTGATTAAATCAGACCATGATGCTCCTAAACACAGCCTTACTTTTAGAAAACCCAAATGCTTATAAACTATGGGTCTTCTTTCCATATTTTAAGAGTTACACAACTTCAAACATCAAGGAACTGATACTATGTTTATGAAAAGTCTTTTAAAAATGAAATATCTTTTAAAATTGAAGTATAGTTTACAACATTGTGCTAGTTACAGGTTACAAAGTGATTCAATATATGTATACGTGTATGGTAGATATATGCATGTGTGTGTGTGCATGTATAACTTATATGCAGAGTACATCATGCGAAATGCCAGGATGGATGAAGCTCAAGCTGGAATCAAGATTGCTGGGAGAAATATCAATAACCTCAGATTATGCAGATGACACCACCGTTATGGCAGAAAGCAAAGAACTAAAGAGCCTCTTGATGAAAGTGAAAGAGGAGAGTAAAAAATTGGCTTAAAACTCAACATTCAAAAAACCAAGATCATGGCATCCAGTCCCATCACTTCATGACAAATAGATAGGAAAACAAGGGAAACAGTGACAGACTTTATTTCGGGGGGGGGCGGGGGGCTCCAAAATCACTGCAGATGGTGACTGCAGCCATGAAATTAAAAGACACTTGCTCCTTGGAAGAAGAGCTATGACAAACCTAGACAGCATATTAAAAAGCAGAGACACTACTTTGTCAACAAAGGTCCGTCTAGTCAAAGCTATGGCTTTCCTAGTAGTCATATATGGGAGTGAGGGTTGGACTGTAAGGAAAGTTGAGCACCAAAGAACTGATGCTTTTGAACTGTGGTGTTGGAGAAGACTCTTGAGTGGTTTACCATTTGAGAGTCCCTTGGACTGCAAGGAGATCCAACCAGTCAATCCTAAAGGAAATCGGTCGTGCATATTCATTGAAAGGACTGATGCTAAAGCTGAAACTCCAATACTTTGGCCACCTGATGCAAAGACCTGACTTATTGGAAAATGCCCCTGATGCTGGGAAAGATTGAAGGCGGGAGGAGAAGGGGACGACAGAGGCTGAGATGGTTGTATGGCATCTCCGACTTGATGGACATGAGTTTGAGCAAGCTCTGGGAGTTGGTGATGGACAGGGAAGCCTGGTGTGCTTCCACGGAGTCACAGAGAGTCAGACATGACTGAATGACTGAACTGAACTGATATGTGTGTGTGTGTATATATATATGTATATATATAAAATATTACATTTATTCTTTCAAATGTTGCCTTATAAGTTGCTACAACATATTGCATGTAGTTCCCTATGCTATACAGTAAGTCCTCATTGTTTATCTATTATACATAGTAGTGTCTATGTTAATCCCAAACTCCCAGTTTATCCTTCCCCCACCATCCTGCTAGCCCCTTTGGTAACCATACATTTGTTTTCTAAGTCTATGAGTCTCTGTTTTATAAATAAGTTCATTTGTATCCCTTCTTTTTGGATCCACAAATAAGTGACATCATATGACAATGACTTTTTTCTCACTTACTTTACTTAATATGATAACCCCTAGGCCCATCCATGTTGCTTCAGATAGCATTATTTCACCGTTCTTCATGACTCAGTAATATTTCATTGTATAAATACAATGCATCTTCTCTATTCATTCATCTGTTGACGGACATTTAGGTTGTTTCCAAGCCTTGGCAACTGGAAATAGTGCTGCTGTGAATACTACAGTGCATGTATCATTTCTAATTATATTTCTCCAGATACATGTACAAGAGTAGATTGCAGAATCATATGGTAGCTCAAATTTTTTTTAAGGAACCCCCATACTGTTCTTGATAGAAGCTACACCAATTTACATTCCCACCAACAGTGTAGGAGGGTAATTATGATAAATCTTTAAGGAAACCAACAAAAATTTTTTACAAATGAAAATGAAGTATAAATGCAATATAAACCTTGTGCATTTCTTGAAACAAACTAAATCTTGATATATTTGATGTTCAAGATACTAAAACAATCAATGATATAATCACACATATAAACATACATACAAAGGTGCATGCTTGGTTGTCTTCAATGGATATACCTTTTACTGGATTAATAACAAAAAGTTGCTGAGTCATGAGTATAACATGAGTATAATGGGGGAAGCTGAAGGCAAGTACAAATGATAAAGCTGATAAAGGGGACAGGGAACGCAGATGGTGGAACAGATCAAACAGAGACGCAAAGACTGATGCTATGGAAATATCCTTATTTCAGTGAATTAGCATGGAATTATTTTTTTTTTCCTTGGAAATGCCCAGGTAGTTTCTTACAATCCTCTAAAGAGTAAGATTTAGAGATAAACTCCTAACAGATGACAGACTTGAAAAGATACTGTGCCTGGACCATAAAGGATACCAAACCTCAAGCGTGAAATAAGAGAGAAGAGGCAGAAGAGGGCCTGGGATCCCCTTTGCACACTGGTCAACCCCCCTCACGGTCATCACGCCCAGAGCAGGAACAAGTTCTCGCCCCAGTGGAGCATCCCCAGGCTGCACTCAACTCACACTCAGCACATTAATTTGCATTCCCCTGGGAACCAGCTGTCTCAGCTTTCTCCAGACTGAGGTGCTTCGAGGATGCAGGACTTCATGATAAAATCAGGACAGTTTCAGGCAAAGCAGGACAACGGGTCCCAATGTGCGTGAGTCAAGCATAAGAACTCCAGACTCAAAATCTAGCTACAGAAATGTAAGTTTCACAAACCGTCTCTCTCTAAATTTACAGAGAATGTAAACTTGATCCTATATGGGCCTGGAAAGAGGGTTTCAAAGGTGATCTTGACCTCAACACAGATCCACCAGCCTCTAGAAGGAGAAGCACTATCTTCCAGCACCAGGTCAGCTTATCGCCACTGTCAGGAGCATGATGGCGCCACATTGAAAGTAGGAACCTCGCCGCTCATGAGAATGTTTTCTCAAGGTCCAAAACGCAACAGAGGATTAGAAAACACACTAACAGAATGTCTGATATCAAAGAGGATTTGGACAACAGAAAAAATTAAAATGTTACTTCGGAATTAAAGGTGCAATAAACACTGTAATGATCTCTATTTATTTATTTTGCTAAAAGATTTTAAAAGATTCTTCTAGAACACTCTATTTTATCAGACAGAGAATCAGGAAGACGGCATCTCCACAGTGGATCCTTACATCAATCAGCAGTAAAGAGGCCCCAGACCCACCTGCCAAGCAAACCAAGGAACAACCCTGGGGGCTGGGAATTCTGGTCATCAGCTCCCGATACATACTGTGACCGGCTCTCAGGTGTGTAGTCAGAGGCATACAGTCGAGACAGACCACCTGGGTGGGGCCACCTCACGCTGCATCACACTTAGCAAGAGACAGAGGCTCCCTCTGTGACTTCCACTCACTATGGAACACAAAAGGTGACTCATTTTACAGATTATTACCTCCCACTTGTCAGACTACTTTGTTGGCCAAGTAAGTGACAGGTTTAACTGTGATCATTTTAAAATCATTATCTCTTCTTCAGGAAGAAAATCGTTAACATATAATTGATGTATCTGAGGACAAACAGTGTCTTATAATCTTCTTACCTTTAACACAATACAGTCTCCTCATTAGATTCTACAGTGCCACTACAGAGTAGAACAATTGTAGAGATAATTATTGTACACTTACGGGAAAGGCATTATACTGAGGACTGAGAGCTACCATCGAAAACAGGAGAAGATGACCCACAGAACTGGAGAAAACATTGACAAATCATATGATACGACAAGGGATTTATATCCATAGTGTATCTCTTGTGTGTGTGCAGGCTCAGTTTTGTATGACTTTGCAACCCCGTGGACTTAGCCCAGCAGGCTCCTCTGTCCATGGAATTCTCCAGGCAAGAATACTGGAGTGGGTTGCCATTCCCTACTCCAGGGGATCTTCTCTTTCAACTAATCAAGAAAAAGATAAATTACTCAACCAAAAACAGATAAAATAGACACTGGTCCAAATAACATATGCAAATGGCCAAGAACACATGAAAAGATGCTCAACATCCTTAGCCATCAGCAAAAATTCAAACCAAATCCACTCATTAGGTCCCAGTTTACATCTACTAAAATGGCTACACTAAAAAAAATCACAGTTAATAAGTATTGGTGAAGATGTAGGGAACTTGAAAAAATCATGCAGTTGAATGAAATGCAAAATGGTATAAGCATTTTGGAAAAAACTCTACAAACTCTTCAAAATACTACCACATGATCCAGCAGACCCCCTGAGTTACATTTCCAAGAAAAATGAAAACATTTTTCATACAGAAACTTGCATACAAATGTTTACAGCAGCATTATGCATAACTGCAAGAAGTGGAAACAACCCAAAAGTCTGTCGGTGGATGAGTAAATGTGATGTATATCCATAAAATTGAACATTATTCAGAAGTACAAAGAATGAACTACTGATTCATTCATGAATGAACCCTGAAAACATTATGCTAATAAAAGAAGCTAGTCACAAAAGGCCACACTTTGTATGATTGCATTTAAATGAAACTCTCAGAATAGGCAGATCCACAGAGACAGAAAAGAGATTAGTATTTGCCTGAGGCTGGAAGGGTAGAGGAAAAACCTGTACAGGGTTTCTTTCTGAGTTAATGAAAATGTTCTACAACTGTGGTGATCAGATCAGATCAGTCGCTCAGTCGTGTCCGACTCTTTGCGACCCCATGAACCGCAGCACGCCAGGCCTCCCTGTCCATCACCAGCTCCCGGAGGTCACTCAGACTCGCATCCATCGAGTCAGTGATGCCATCCAGCCATCTCATCCTCTGTCTTCCCCTTCTCCTCCCACCCTCAATCCCTCCCAGCATCAGAGTCTTCTCCAATGAGTCAACTCTTCGCATGAGGTGGCCAAAATACTGGAGTTTCAGCTTTAGCATCATTCCTTCCAAAGAAATTCCTGTGGTCATGTATGGATGTGAGAGCTGGACAACTGTGGTGAGGGTTGCATAATTCTGGGACTGTACTGAAAAACACTGAGTGGTACACTTTAAATAGGGCAATTTTATGGTATGAATCATATTTCAAAACAACTATTGTTAAAAGAAAAAAAAACAGCTCCAGAGTGGAGAATTGAGGGTAATATAGGATACTGAAATTCAAATTGACTAATTCCCACTTGCAAATTATTTATACCAAAAGGCAAATAAGTAATTAAGTTTGACAATAGAAAATAAATAACTAAGTGTGAAACACCTGCACTGATTAATTTGGACGAGTAAAGCAGGGTGGCCAGGAGAGTTGGTTTTCCAAAGGAAGAGTCACGTAGAACTCATAATCTTCAGGCTGGTGAGGCGGTCTCTGGGCCTGGAGTTCTGTTTCTCCCCTGCCCCACCTGACGGATTATCAGTTGGTCTCTCCAAATCCAGCTCAGATGTCACCTCCTCCTCCCTAACACTTCCTCAGCAAAGTTCTCCCTGGGATACTGATCATGCATTTGTTTATATAATCATATATGCTGACTGTATATGGACAGAACTGTGTGTGGATGCAATACAATCATCATTGAATAGTCATCTCCTTTTGTGTGTGTGTGTGTGTATTCACACCCACAGGGTCACTGGCATTCACTGCTTTAAGAAGAGTCTTTTTGGGGAGGGGATGATTCTAGGTTCCCATTTCAAGCATAGCTCCCTTTGGCGCTATGGGAGAAGAGTGGCTCATAATTGCAATCCACATAGGCATTCCACTCTCAGACGTGCCCTAAGCTAAAGGCTCAATGCTCGAGTTCCCCAGACTACAACAGATGTGTCCAGCATGGATTTGCAGGAGCAGGGTAGAGGTCATATCATGGTGTTTAGGCAGTGAGAGGGTCTCAGCCGGTGACCCTGGTTCCCCACTGTCTGTACAGAGTGTGAGACATGAAAACACTCAGGTTAGCTTGTGCAAGAACTGGGAAAAGAACAGAGGACCAATGCACCCTGGAGACGAGGCACCACAAAGAGCGTTTCTAGCCTGCATATCCTGATGAAAGCGCTGTGGGGTGAACAAAACCAACGAGAGCCTGTGTAGGTTGTCTACTCATCAGAAGTAAGTAGCGAGGTTCTGTGGCATCTATCATTATTTCTAAAAGAATAGATCACAGGTCATTTCATCTGTGGACACTATGACCAAGAATGAAGAGAAGACATAAGCAGGTCCCAAAGATGTAACAACATGAGGTCTACCTCAAGTGGAATTCAGCACAGAACACCACCAAAGCAAACACACTCCCCACTGTCAGTGTGCTCATTCTTGAACAAAAAGTTCCAAATACTTTAAAATACACATCTTTTACTTCCCATAATAGAAACTTTAAAAGAAAAATAAATAAATACCACACAGCTGTTAATGACATGATTACATTGCTTACATTTATGTAAAATATAGACTTGACAGTGAAAAATAATTTTAAGTACATTGGAATGTACTACCCAGAGGACAAATACACAGAAATACACAAATATAATATAAAATACAAACATATACAAAAATTTAAATCCAAATCCAATAAATATTTATGCCAATGGCCTAACCAGCTTCTGGTCCCTTCACTAATTCATGACTCCAAACTCCTAGCCACTCTTTTCTCACTTATCTTATAAAACCTGCAACTATCCACTTTTTCTCTGCCTCTTTGAGATTTAGGTCTTTTTACAGGCCGCTTGTCAGTTTTACAATAGAGAACTGTCTTGCTCAAGGATCTGAGAGCTATTCCTTTGACATCCAATCAAGCAAACACAGGTGCCTAGATGAGCTGCAAACTCAGGAATAATTCTTCGTGCCAGAATCTTCCCATACACCAAACTGCCCTTTGCAGACTCAACCACGCCTCTGCTACTCAGACACCTCACCTCTGCATTTAAAGACTGTCCACCTTAAAACACTGGCAGAACATTCTCTGACATAATCACAGCAAGATCCTCTGTGACCCACCTCCCAGAGTAATGGTACCTTATTAAACTTAAAAACTGTTGCACAATGAAGGAAACTATAAGAAAGGTGAAAAGGTAGCCTTCAGAATGGGAGAATAACAAACAAAACAACTGACAAAGAATTGATTTCAAAAACATACAAGCAGCAATACAATATTATAAAGAAATTAGCCTCTAATTAAAATAAATTTATATTAAAAATGTGAACATTAAAAATAATAAAATAAATAAATTTATATTAAAAAAAAATACAAGCAGCTCATGCAGCTCAATACCAGAAAAATAAGCAACCCATTTGAAAAATAAAAAAAGGGCCAAAGAACTAAACAGACATTTCTCCAAAGAAGACATGCAGATGGCTAACACACACATGAAAAGATGCTCAACATCACTCATTATCAGAGAACTGAAAATCAAAAACAAAGTGAGGTACCATCTCACAGCAGTCAGAATGGCTACTATCAAAAAGTCTACAAACAATAAATGCTAGAGAGGTGGGGAGAAAAGGAAACCCTCTTACAGTTTGGGGGAGTGCAAACTAGAACAGCCACTATGGAGAACAGTGTGGAGATTCCTTAAAAAAACTGGAAATAGAACTGCCATATGACCCAGCAATCCCACTGCTGGGCAGCCACACTAAGGAAATCAGAGTTGAAAGAGACATGTGTACCCCAATGTCCATCACAGCATTGTTTACAATAGCTAGGACATGGAAGCAACCTAGATATCCATTGGCAGATGAATGGATAAGGAAGTTGTGGTACATATGCACAATGGAACATTACTCAGTTATAAAAAAGAATGCATTTGAGTCAGTTCTAATGAGATAGATGAAACTGGAACCTATTATACAGAGTGAAGTAAGTCAGAAAGAGAAATACCAATATGGTATCTTAAGGCATGTATATGGAATTTAGAAAGACAGTAACAATGACCCTATATGCAAGATAGCAAAAGAGACACAGATGTAAAGAGCAGACTTTTGGACTCTGTGGGAGAAGGTAAGGATGGGACAACATGGGAGAATAGCATTGAAACATGTATATTATCATATGCAAAAGAGATTATAAGGGCAAGTGCGATAAATGAAGCAGGGCACTCAAAGTGGGTGCTCTGGGAGAAGCCAGAGAAATGGGGTAGGGAGGGAGTTTGGAGGGGTTTCAGGATGGGAGGACATATGTACACTGGTGGCTGATTCATGTCAATGTATGGTAAAAACCACCACAATATTGTAATTAGTCTCCAATTAAAGTAAACTAATTAATTAAAAAAAGAAGCAGACTACCACCTTTTCTTTCAGTGGATCTGAGCTCAGAGTTATGGGCTCTCTCCCTTACTACAATCATCTTTTGAAAAGTCTTCTTTGCCTGTTTAACTTTGGAGTAATTATTGCTTTGACACTAGACTGGATCACATAAAACACATAAGAGAAATGATGGAAACTTACCTTCTCCATAATTTTTCCCTAATGGAATTCAAGAAAATACACTTCTAAAAGTGTGAATATTATGAAAACTCATACTTCAGGATGAAAAAATAACCTATTACTACACAATTATCTTTTGCTTTATTAATAGTTGATCTTATTAAAGTGTGTGAAATAAAATGCGCTGCACTGAAAATAGGCTGAAATTCTATTTCCAAATTCAACTTTTCTTTATTTTTAAAGGCAGTTCAAACAACTGATTTCATTTTGGCAGGTTTGTATTTTCTGTCTTTCAAGAAAGCTGTGTCTGGTACCATTCTTAACCAAATGGTAATCTATTCCTATATCATTTTAAAAATATTAGGTATGGTATTTTTAAAGTAGAGATAATAGAAGAATAACAATGGCAAACAAACATATCAAATATTAAAAAACATGTATCTTCTGGTAAATATCAATCATTAAAAATAAAGTATTTTCTGAGTGTTAATGTTAATATGACAAATTACTTTACCAATATGATACTTGATATGCAGTAAGCATGTTTAATTTTTGTATAGAACATATATGCATCTTCCAGTAATTATACCACATTTAACATTTGTTAAAGTATATCATGTGTTAAAGTTATATGTAAAATTAGTCATGAAAAGACCACCAACTGAAAGAAATAAAAAAAATAAAGAAAAATAAGTAGGTGTGTAAAATTTAAATCCAAAACATATTGAACAGTAGAAATATTATTTCAAGAAGAATTCAGTAATGCAATCTTCTATGATTATCTTTTTAAACTATAATGAAATCTTACAGTGTGTTTTTACAACTAGGCTTAGTTGCTCTGTCATGTCTGACTCTGTGACCCTTTAGGCTATAGCTAGACAGGCTCCTCTATCCATGGGATTCTCCAGGCAAGAATACTGGAGTGGGTTGCCATCTCCTTCTCCAGGGGATCTTCCAGAACCAGGGATCGAACCTGGGTCTCCCGCTTGGAGGCAATCTCCTGCATTGCAGGCAGATTCTTTACCTGCTAAGCCATCTGGGCAGACAACATCAAAATCCAGGCAACATGTGAAAATGTCCGTGCCCCCTCAGCTGTAAGGCAGTGTTCAGCTGTGAGTGCCTTCTAAACATCTCTTGGCTGGCCTTGGGAAGGCAACAAAACGTCTGTCTCTTGGCAGAAAAATGAAGAATAAAAGTGATTAGCTTTGATTTCTTTTCATACTTCTACTTATTCTTGCCCCAGATTCCTTAGAGTCAAAAGAAAAAAATTATCAAATCCTTCTATAAACAATGTTGAAAGTCGTCAACAATTTCCTTGCGTCTGTACAAAGCTCCCAGAGACTGGTTCCAGCTAATAATCTACTTCAATTCATATTTAATTAAACCAATTCATGGTGAGGAAATAAGGAGTCACTATACAGATTATTTAATTGACCCATTACTAAATGCGAAATTCTTGCACCTGGATCAATTCAAAAGTCCTCATTCCTGCATATTCCTGCCCCCCTCTCATTTTCTGTTAGACTTCCCAGCAGTCCTATTTCGAAACTGTTAATCAGTTGAGGCTGTTTGTATGCATGGAAGTCAACCAAGGTGTCTGCTCTGGAGAGAGAGCCCAACTCATAAGAGACAACATCTTTCTCTACTGAACATATCAAAACTGATGAGAAACTGCAATTTTGGGGACAAAAATCCTATTGCTCTTTTCTCCAGAGCAACCAGTTATGACACTTTTGTTTTCCAAAACACCATGTAAATTTCAGTTACTTGCCCTTATTATCCAAATTAGGTACAAAGTGATAAGCGAAAGAATTTTTTTTAAATCTCAAGTCCAGATGTAAAGCAACCAAATTTCTTAGAAAATATTTTATATAATTCTGGCTCATTTCACAGTTTTTGGAAAAACAAGTATAGAAAAAGTTGGAGAAATCAAGAAAAGAGAGACCTGAATGGTAGACCAGTGTGGACGACTGAGCACTGGTTTTAGATTTGGTTCCTAAATTAACAGGATCCTTAGTTATGAGTTTGCAAGTCTTGAGCAGTCACTCCTAGAGGAAATCAATCCTGAATATTCATTGGAAGGACTGATGTTGAAGCTGAAGCTCCAATACCTTGGCACATGATGTGAAGAACTGACTCTCTGGAAAAGACCCTGATGCTGGGAAAGACTGAGGGCAGAAGGAGAAGTGGGTGACAGAGGATGAGGTGGTTAGATAGCATCACTGAATCTATGGACATGAATTTGAGCCGACTAGGGGACGACAGAGTATGAGATGGCTGGATGGCATCACCAACTCAATGGCCATGAGCTTGAGCAAGCTCCAAGAGTTGGTGATGGACAGGGAGGCCCGGCATGCTGCAGTCCATGGGATTGCAAAGAGTTGGACATGACTGAGTGAACAACAATACAACAAAGGCTTCATCTTGGCATCCGCCAACTTCAGACTTGTGGAGTCCTGAGTCCTGTCTCATGAGGCTTCCTGTAACAGCCTCCACCTTTCCTCCTGGCTGCCCCACCCTGTCTTCTGAAACCAATTATCCACAGTGCTCTCAGGAAGAACGATCCAAAACACAAATATTCAAATGCAACTCCTCAGTGTAAAGTAAAGCCTTCATTGCTCCACCTTGGGTACCACAGCTTGCTTGCCAGGCGCAGTTAAATGAAGCAACATGGGATGTGTCTGGAGGCCAGCCCTGGGGAAAGGAAGGGGGAACTCACTAACCACACCCGCCTTCATCCAGAGAACCCCAGAAAGCATCATTTGGTATTGGCTGGATTAAAGGCGTTATCAAGAAAAATGAAGTTGCTTAGTTGTGTCTGACTCTTTGCTACCCCATGGACTATAGCCTATCAGGTTTCTCCGTCCATGGAATTTTGCAGGCAAGAATACTGGAATGGATTGCTCATTTCTTCTCCAGGGGATCTTCCCAACCCAGAGATCTAACCCAGGTCTCCCACACTGCATACAGACGCTGTACAGTCTGAGCCACCAGCTGCTGTTGCTAAGTCGCTTCAGTCGTGTCCAACTCTGTACGACCCCATAGACGGAAGCCCACCAGGCTCCCCCGTCCCTGGGATTCTCCAGGCCAGAACACTGGAGTGGGTTGCCATTTCCTTCTCCAATGCATGAAAGTGAAAAGTGAAAGTGAAGTCGCTCAGTCATGTCCGACTCTTAGCGACCCCATGGACTGGAGCCTACCAGGATCCTCCGTCCATGGGATTTTTCGGGCAAAAGTACTGGGGTGGGGTGCCATTGCCTTCCCCGTGAGCCACCAGGGAAGCCCTATTATCAAGAAATAAAAAAAATAAATAAAACAAACATTAGAGAACGAGAGAACACTCAAAGTCTTTAGTGCATGAGGCAAGATCTACTTTGATGAAGATCTGGCCAAAATTTCAAGACTATCCTTCACCTCCTGACACCCTGAAAAATTTATATCCTCTGCACATGTACCACTGTAGCCCTTCTTATGTGGATGCATTTACACTGTTTTCCCTCAGCGAAATCCTGCTTCATTCATGCAGCCAATATGACATTTTAAGATGCAACATGAAGGCAATTTTAATTAAGTTTCACAGCCTTGGAAAACCGAGTGCCTGCTTCTTCTCTTAGCCCCTTTTCTGTGTATTTTATAGCAATAGTGCTCAAGTTAGATTAGAAAACATGGCTCGGGTGAGTCCTGCTCAAAGCTTCCTGCCATGTCTTAATCACCTTAGTGTGTCCTGTGCTTTTCACATAATGGATAATCAATAATTATTGAATTGAATTTGGCCGAAAGGGTAATTGAATTATCAATTGAGCTAATTATAAATTGAACAGTGTAAGGGATTGTACAGTGCACTGGCTATTAGGACAGAGATGCTGGAAACAATTAGATGAGCACTGAAATTCTTTAAAGAGACAAACTTAATGAGCTTGACATACGATGGGTGTGATTCTCTATGCGGAGCCTCTAGAAGAGAAGACAGCTCAGAAGACAATATCGAGCTCTAAACGGAAAAGCTACTGGAAAAGTCACAACTGTTTCCTACAGAGAAGCAAAGGGAGCCCCACTGGAGTAGACTGCCAATGGCTCTCTGGAGGTCTCTCATTGAGCTCAGACTACAAGGAACCAAGCAGGAAGCGGGGACAGGCTGTCCCTACCAAGCAGAGAAAGGGACAGGGCCTCTCAGACAGCTTCCATGAGCTCTAGGGCCTGGGAGGCACACCCATGGAGGGCTGGGGCTGGAGGGGGAAGCAAAGCCATTTCCTGATGATCAGTCATTGGGATTCAAAGAAGTGTGAATGACTTGCTTGGGGTTACAGGATACAATTCCGAAAGAGAGAAAGAAAAATGCCTGGTATCAGGATCTTGTCTTATTATAAGACTAGGTGTATGATCCAGAGCTAAAAATTGTGGAATTGACAGCATTAAGTGAGCAAATTCAGAGAAAGACAGGAAAGTAGATTTCAGAACCAGACATCCGCTTCTTCAGATCAGCCAAACGCAGTCCTCCCAGCTGCCAGTACGGACGCCTCCCAGTCACCTCTGACTCTTGTGAGCACCCTTAATCCATGCCCCTGAGGAGCTGAGCAACTCCATCTGCTGTCATCAGCACTTGCTTCGCCCCCTTCTGGCACTGCCCCTCCCCAGTCTACGCGCAAAGGAGCGGACAGCCAACTTTTCAGACACCCCAGTCACGGGCTTTCCACCGCCTTCTCCTGGACTGAAACCCAAGTCCTCATTCCCACTCACAAAGCCACAGCATTCTGACCTTGGTTTCCTGACTTCTTCCTCACCTCTGGCCTCAGTGGCATTTTCAGCATGGCTGGGCCTTCTCCTCCAAAGACGTTCCTCCCTCTACGGCCCCCTTCCCTCCTGTGTGCAAATGACTCGGCCTCACCTCCTTCCACCCTGATAGAGTGCCTGCTTCTCCAACACAGCGTTGCCTATCACATTTTAAGGTAACCTTTCCCAAGCCTTTTTCTCTCTCTTCCCTCTTTTTCCTCTGTATGCTCATGACCTGAAAATAATTCATCTACAAGATTAGATGGGGAACATGTATGATACCAAAGGCTCATAGCAGGCACTTAATAAATTCTTATCAAAATACTGAATGAATCAAACAATGGATGAATGCAATTAATGAACTGCATTAAGTGAATTTAAGTTTATCTAGACAAAAATTACATTTTATAGAATTAAAATATATGTATCAGTTCAGTTCAGTTCAGTCTCTCAGTCATGTCCGACTCTTTGAGACCCCATGAATTGCAGCATGCCAGGCCTCCCTGTCCATCAACAACTCCCAGAGTTCACCCAAACTCATGTCCATCAAGTCGGTGATGCCATCCAGCCATCTCATCCTCTCTCCTCCCCTTCTCCTCCTGCCCCCAATCCCTCCCAGCATCAGAGTCTATTCCAATGAGTCAACTCTTCACATCAGGTGGCCAAAGTGTTGGAATTTCAGCTTTAGCATCAGTCCTTCAAAAGAACATCCAGGACTGATCTCCTTTAGAATGGACTGGTTGGATGTCCTTGCAGTCCAAGGGACTCTCAAGAGTCTTCTCCAACACCACAGTTCAAAAGCATCAATTCTTTGGTGCTCAGCTTTCTTCACAGTCCAACTCTCACATCCATACACGACCACTGGAAAAACCATAGCCTTGACTAGACAGACATTTGTTGGCAAAGTAATGTCTGCTTTTTAATATACTATCTAGGTTGGTCATAACTTTCCTTCTAAGAAGTAAGTGTCTTTTAATTCCATGGCTGCAATCACCATCTGCAGTGATTTTGCAGATATATATATATACACACACACACGTACACACACACACATATATTTATAGCTAGATATTAATATAAAAGTCTAACAGTGGTCTATGGATAGGAACTTGTAATCTACTTTCCTGTTAATTAACTACCAGTGATATTAGTGAACTTCTACTCATGATCTTGTGTTGCCATGCAGAAAGACAGAAAACACAAGAGAAAGGACAAAAACTGCAAAAGGAAAAGTAGACAAAAATTGGAATGGCTTTCAATGCATTCAATTCATGACCCCGACTGCTTAGACAACCTTCCATGGTTGTCTAAACACACACTACTAGCCTGTCAAAATTTATGTTGTCTCCATACTAAATCCTTAAAATCATTATTTTAAGCATTTTTAAACTCTATAAATAGCTCACAGCAATTGCAATAATCCTATTCCAAAAACATGGAAAGGATTTTGTCCAAAATTCCCCTCCTCCTCTCCCAGTAAGCCAATTTTGTTCCTGTTTGTAATTTATTTCAGCATTACATCCTTCTTATATGTGGGTGGTCCTTTGAATTCTCTTCTGAACAATCTGCAGCATCTTATTAATTTCCTGGTTAACTAATCAGTTAATATTGTTGACATATTCATTTTATGTTGGTATGAAATGCATGATTACATTATTTTTAAATGATCATTTATGATAACTGATCCCACACTAGGCCTTATCGAACTTAGTCCCAACAGGAAATGCAGTGAAAGAGAGCCTTGGAAACAGTCTTGTTTTTCTCCAGCTCACAGAAGTTGTACCCTATTGAAGAAAATCAAGAACAACACATTTAGCAAAAAGTCAACCATACTAGTAAAAGTCAGAAGAAGAAATGGTAATCACTAAAATGAACTATGTTCTTAAAATTTTCAGATAAGCTTTCATTTTACTATTCGGGGAAGGTTTCTAAGCAGGTCGGTAATCAGAGAACGACACACAGATGATCGGCAAGTGACACATCACAGATAACGTGTGCACGCGGTGGGAAATATGTCTGGATGATCAGATGGATGGTTGTGTGGTTGCCCAGCTCCTTAAGAACGAGAATCGTTGAACAGTGTTTCATAATGATGCCCATTTACAAAGAGGCTATCATCATGATGCAGGGAGGGACCAGTTTAAAACATGAACCAGTTGAAGGAACTAGAGCGATTCATCCTAATAATTGGAGGAAGGCTGGAGAGCTTGAGGAAACACAATCTATGTTCAAACATGCAGTTGTTGTGTGGAGGGAGAGATTCTGTGATCAGTGGGTGTTGAAAAGGGAGGAACCCATGGCAGGAAAGCTGGGGCTTTTCAGTAAATCACTGGCCATGCTGAGATCAGACTGGGAAGACTGTGCTGAAAACACTGAAGATTAAAAAACTGGGGTTGCCAGGGACATAAAGTCTGTCCTGGACCAACTCCAGCATGTATCCCCATGCTCCCAGACCTCCACTTGATGCCCATCCTTGTCAGCTATGTATGTATCTCCCACTTTAGCAAGAGTACTGATAAGTCAGTTTAGAAAGAGCCCCCTGATATCTGGGCTCCCTGTCCTGCCTTCAGCAAGAATCCTGTCAAGTTGACAACCAGGAGCCTCCTCAACCCCTGACATCTTCATCTTCTCTAATAATTTTCTACCCACTAAGCTCCTGCAGTTTGGCTGGGACCCTTCCCACTTTGTCCACACTGATCACAGTGAATCCTATTCTATGTTGAGGGCTCTATTCCCCTATTGCAATAGTTCCTAGATAAAATTCAGTTTTATCACTTTAACCACTGTCAAGCTGTGGCTCTCTCTGACCAATACTACTTTTCAAATGTTTACTAACTATGTGAATAACCTGGAATTTCCATAAGCGGCTTTATGACACCAATTTTCAACTACATCACATTTTAAATTGCAAAATGCAAAGTTCCTACTTAAAGTGATTTCTCTGCTCAGGAAGGTGTTGCAGAGAGGTTGTTGTATATTAGAAGAGACAAAGAGGTGTGCCTCCAAAGGGCATAATGAAGCAATATTTATCTAAATAAAGATTTATCTAAAAACACTGTTGTCCATATTTCTCACTTCCTAGAGTTCTGTATTAACACCAGATGTTTTAAGGTTGGATGTTTGGTTAATATGAACTGTATTACAAATGTTTAGCCAAACGCTTAAGGGGCCAATGTAACTGTCTTACTTGATAAAAATGAAACGCAAATGCTAAGACTGAAATATGTGTGTCTCCTCAAAATTCATATGTTAAAAAGCCTAACCCCCTAAAGTGATGATGCTAAGAGGCAGAGCCTTTGGAAGGTGATTAGGTCATGAGGGTGGAGTCCTCATGAAAGGAAATAGTGCCTTTCTAAGAGGGAGTTCACTGAGTGTCCCCCTCCATCTGCCATAAAACCTGTTCACAGTAAACAGTAAACAGTGTTTACATTCACAAGCCTATAGTGCCTATAATCCAGTATAGGTGGAAAATACCTTTCCTTCTTTCTGTTTTTATATTTTTCCACTCTCCAAAAAAAAAAAAAAAAAAAATCAATTCTAATACTGAGAAGCTTCCTTGTAAATGCTTATTTTTCAATTTTCTCCTAAATTTCAAAGTAGTAAAATCAACTCAATATGAATTGCCTCCCCATCACATCATATTTTTACATCTACTAAGCTGTGAGAAACAGTAAGATTTGAAACACAAGTACAAAATACTGAAACACATCGTAAAGGTAAATAATATACTCTAAGTCAATAAGTTACAAATTCCTCTAGATGAAAAACTGAATCAATATTTCTTGCATTAGTTTTTCCCTCAAAAGATACGAAAAAGCATGTGTATAAATTAAAGAAGAAATCCAATGGACTGCCTTCTGTTTTATTTACCAATATTGATGACAGAAAAAACAGCTTTATCAATGAAGCAGAAAAATATAACTGACAGAGAATATGCTGTCAAAGAGTGAATTGCTTAGCTTTCTAAAGAAGTTAATTTCATGCAGTCCTTAAGCAGGTTAAAGCACTATTGGGAAAGCTGATCCCACTAAAAATGCACTAACTAACTGAAAGACACAGATATACGACAGGTGCTAAGGCCACCGGAAAAAAAAAAAAAAATGTTCTTTGGAGACTAATATCAACATACTTTGTACACTCTGACATCATATACAGTCTTGAAATTATGGCCAAACTTAAGAGCAGGGCAAAAGAAAATCTAATTTCTGGCACTTAGCAACTGTTCAACATGAAGTGATTCACTAACTTTCCTCATCCTCAGTTTAATAGAAAAGTGCTTATCTTCTGTCAATAAATTACAATTTATCTCAGATTTTTTTAAAAAACTGCATATATAAGAAATATCAAATACTCATTTAGAATTTTCTTAGAAATCTTCTGCTGCATTTAAGCCTAATCATCTTGTGAACTTGGCATCACCATACACATCAAGAAGAAGGGCTCCTGGACTGGAGGGGTGCTCTGTCCAAGGTACTAACCGAGGCGGTGGAAGAGGAGGCAGACCCCAGGGCACAGATGCCTGCAGATGGCACCTATATGTCACCAGCCCAGGTGAGCAATCTTATCATTCCCAAGTGTTGCCCACCTTATTCACATGGAATGCTTCCTTTGGGAGATGTGACATGCAATATTAACAAGGAACATTTTTAAAATGTATTTAGAATTTGAGTTTATGGTGAGGCTAATTTTGTTCTTCATCTAACAAACTTGAAAAAAATACCTACTGTGACAATGTGCTATTTCTAGTTTGCAAAAATTAAACAAAATTCAATAAGTCATTGTAAAAGCCTCTCATAAATTGTTGTTCAGTCGATCAGTCCTGTCCGACTCTCTGATCCCATGGACTACAAAATACCAGGCTCCCCTGTCCTTCACTATCTCCCAGAGTAGGCTCAAATGCATGTCCATTGAGTCGATGATGCCGTCCAACCATCACATCATCTGTTGCCCCCTTTTCCAAGCAGTAGCAATAAAATAAGTAAAAAGGCAAGTCATAACATACATCTGTAATTTATCCAGATATGTGTTTATTGCAGGAAAAAAAAAATCTACTTCTGCTTCATTGACTAAACTAAAGCCTTTGACTGTGTGGATCACAAAAAACTATGGAAAATTCTTAAAGCTTTAGGAATACCAGACCACCTTACCTGTCTCTAAGAAACTTGTATGCAGGTCAAGAAGCAACAGTTAGAACTGGACATGGAACAACAGACTGGTTCTAATTTGGGAAAGGAGTACATCAAAGCTGTATGTTGTCACCCTGCTTATTTAACTTATATGCAGAGGACAACATACAAAATGCTGGACTGGATGAAGCACAGGCTGGAATCGAGGTTGTTGGAAGAAATATCAGTAACTGCAGATATGCAGATGATTCCATTCTAATGGCAGAAGGCAAAGAGGAACTAAAGAGTCTCTTGATGGGGGTGAAAGAGAAGAATAAAAACGCTGACTTAAAACTAAACATTCAAATAACTAAGATCATGGTATCCGGTCCCATCACTTCATGGCATATAGATGGGGAAATGATGGAAATAGTGACAGATTTTATTTTCTTGGGCTCCAAAATCACTGCAGATGGTGACTGCAACCACGAAATTAAAAGACGTTTGTTCCTTGGAAGAAAAGATATGACAAACCCATACAGCACATTAAAAAGCAGAGACATCACTTTGCTGACAGAGGTCCATATAGCCAAAGCTATGGTTTTTCCAGTAGTCATATATGGATGTGAGAATTGGACCGTGAAGGAGGCTGAATACAGACAAATTGATGCTTTCAAATTGTGGTGCTGGAGAAGACTCAAGAGTCCCTTGGACTTCAAGGAGATCAAACCAATCAATCATAAAGGAAATCAGCCTTGTGTATTCACTGGAAGGACTGATGCTGAAGCTCCAATACTTTGGCCATCTGATGTGAAGAGCCAACTCATTAGAAAAGACCCTGATTCTGGGAAAGACTGAAGGCAAAAGGAGAAGAGGGTGACAGAGGATGAGATAGTTAGAAAGCATCACTGACTCAATGGGCATGATTTTGAGCAAACCCTGGGAGACAGTGGAGGACAGGGGAGCCTGGTGTGCTGCAGTCCATGGATGACAAACAGGTGGACACAACTTAGTGACTGAACAACAACAACAAAGTAAGTAGGATAAAAAAATGAAAAATGGATAAAGGTAACATTATTTCCACCAAGTTCTACCTGGAAGAAGATTTCATCATTCAGTTCAAGAGGGCAAAAATAGATGAACACTGATGGTGTAAAAGGCACGCCCATGTGTGCTCTTTCATTGTGAATCTGTTTTCTCGTCTTTTCCTAATACTAAGACAGTGCATTGTTATCTCATAAAAAATGCAACAAGGAAATTACTTTCTAAGAAAAAGCAGGACTTACAGTCTATCGTGGCTGCCCCCATTCACCCCCAGAATGAATTTGCACAAATCACTTAACCTCTGTGCTTCTGCCCCTTGGCGCGTTTGGTTCACCTGTTCTCTGAGAAAATTACTTTCCTCACTAGAATCGTTGAGCCTTAATTGAAGTTTGTAAAGCACTCTGACATCCTTATCTCCAGGATATTGCAAGCATCACCTTTAGTCTGATCAGGAAGCAGGGGCCCGTGGAGATTCACGAGACACCAAGGCACTCAGCCTAGAGGGACCTTGTCTCCTTCGCTTTGCCTGATGCTGCACACAGAAGCCCCAGGTTCCAGTACACAGAGGCTCAGCTTTGCATTGTGAATCCCAGAGGGCTGCGCAGACAGATGTCCTGGGGCTTTTCCCATGCAGACTTGTTCTTCCTGCCTGTGGCTCCCTGAACAGTGGGCCTTAGTATGCACCTGTTTCTTGAGACAACCCGACACAGCCTCAACTTTATATGTATATATAGTTTCATAATATACTAGGTCGTGTGCTGAAGGAAAGAGTCTGGTGACTTTCAATAATACTAACATTAAGCAGTGTTTCTTACTACTACTACTAATCATCGCTAAGTCATGTCCAACTCTTGTGACCCCACGGACTGTAGCCCACCTGGCTCCAGGCATTTTCCAGGCAAGAATACTGGAGTAGATTGCCATTTCCTTCTCCAGGAGATCTTCCCGACTCAGGAATTGAACCCAGGTCTCCTGTATTGCAGGCAGATAATTTACGGACTGAGCTAGTGTTTCTTAAGGCCGATTGAAACAATGGGATGTTTTGGATTTGCTCACACTCTGGCTGCTGCCCCCTGGGTCATGTGTTAAATGTCTGTAAATGTCTTGAGGCCAAGCTCTGTCCCCTGAGTCAGGGTCTCCTTAGAGACTACACCCAGAAATCTGCATTTTAACCACTTTTGATTCTCTTTTGCACTGACTTCTGAAAACTTTTAGAGTAAAACATTTTTTCTGTTTCTTCTTTAATTCAGATAGTGACTACACACACACACACACACACACACGTGGACTGAATATCTGTGTCCCCCCAAATTCATGTGTTGAAACATAACCAAAATGACAGTATCAGTTCAAACAGTTCCAAGAGATAACCTTGGGGAAAAAAGTATAATTGCTTTATCATTTAAATTTTCAATAATATGACTGCATCATTTATTATGCAAAGGGAATAGTACTTCCCTTTGTGGGGGGGTGGCTTATGTTGCTGGCTACCATGTTCCTTCAGGCCCTCTTTGCTTTTAAAAACTCATACATTTTAAACAGCTCCTCGGAACTCCTATTTGCTAGAAACAACACCACCCAATTTATGACTCATTTAACAAAGCCAATTAGATCTTCACATTGTACTAAGTTTAAAAAAATTTTAACACTTCAAATATGTTTCCTGGCAAGGCTAAAATCATGGTTCATCCATTCCTAATCTTAGTATCAATAATCAGTTAATAGATTGCTAATAGTCTGACAGTCAGATGACTCTTATATACCTGCCTCTCTTCTCCTTGAATGGTTAAACTGGAAAATTTACAATCTTTTATCCTTCCAGGTTTGATCTCCTGCAGTGTAATACAACACAGATTAATTAGGTTTATGACATTCAGGGGGTTAGTAAGTTAGCAATTTACAAAATCAGACATAATCTAACCCTGAGATGCTTGATGTTTTTTCTTTATGTTTACAATCCCTGGAGATGCACACTCAGATGCACACGCACGCTCCCTCACACATCTAATGCTGGTAAAAGAGGAAACAAATTCCACAAGGGGGCCAAATGCAGGTAGAGGTCAAGACCCTCATGGTGGTGACATTCCAGTCTGACCAGAAAATAAGGAATTGAGTTCTGCCCTGCCAGGAGTGACGTAGTGACTTCTGTCACTAAGAATGTTACCCCAGAATCATAACTCTGCCTCTCCCTTGAATGGAAACCATTTGCTCTTAAATAAGTTTCAGGAAGAAGCTGCAAATAGAAAAAAATAAAGAGCAAGAACTGGTCAGAACTACATCAGTGAAAGATGGCCAAGAGTTCAGCTTCCAGTAGAGCCTGAGACGCATCGTATGCACACTGTAACACCTTAGCTAAATGACACACCCACCAGCGACAAGCCTGTTGCCATGGCAGCCACTAGAAAAGGCCATTCAGGGACTGAGAAGGAGAGCTGAGTCACAGGACTAGCGTCTAGTGTCTCCACCACAATTAGCTGAGAACTTGACCTGCAGACTAGGTTCCTGCTTCTTGATTTTTCGCCACCAAACAAAACTTGTGCTGTTCAGTCTCAGCATCCATGTCATCCACGCACAAATCCAATCAAAAAAAGAACCTTCCTGGCAGACACAGGAGGTCTTGGTCTGCACTAGGACTCGGGGGTGGGCCCAGTCAACTAATTAGGGAAAAATGTTTTCCCAGTTTTTTCGTAGTCACAAAGTTCATCATTCTGCTACTGACATATTGGAAGATCTGCTTCTAAATTTCCTCTTAGGATAGATATAGCAATCATGTCTAGTCATTCTGATTTGGCCAAGTAATTACATTATTCTTTTCTCTCATACACATGTTTCTTTCACACACAGAAATATGGGTGCACAGGTTTTTATTTCACAATAAAAAAGATTGGTATTTTGCTATTGTTCTTCTAGGTTGCATCTTCAAGGTCTATAAATCCCCTTCTTACTTTAATTTCCAGGAATCATTAAAAAATTGTACTTCATTATCCTTAAATTCTATCTGATTACATATTATAAACTTTTCTTCTTTCATATTGATGTTGGATTAAAAAACTATGATTTTATTTTTTGTATCTGTTCAATATTAATTTTTTTTTTGAAATAAGCATAATAAGAGCTTACCAACACATATAATCATTCTTCTTGGGATTTTATTAATATAAATACAATTCAGCATTTAAAACTTGTGAAGTAATCACTTCATGGGAAATAGATGGGGAAACAGTGGAAACAGTGGCAGACCTTATTTTGGGGGGCTCCAAAATCACTGCAGCCATGAAATGAAAAGACACTTACTACATGGAAGGAAAGTTATGACCAACCTAGATAGCATATTCAAAAGCAGAGACATTACTTTGCCAACAAAGGTCTGTCTAGTCAAGGCTATGGTTTTTCCAGTGGTCATGTATGGATATGAAAGTTAGACTGTGAAGAAAGCTGAGCACTGAAGAATTGATGCTTTTGAACTGTGGTGTTGGAGAAGACTCTTGAGAGTCCCTTGGACTGCAAGGAGATCCAACCAGTCCATCTTAAAGGAGATCAGTCCTGGGTGTTCATTGGAAGGACTGTTGCTAAAGCTGAAACTCCAATACTTTGGCCACATCATGCAAAGAGTTGACTCATTGGAAAAGACCCTGATGCTGGGAGGGATTGGGGGCAGGAGGAGAAGGGGACGACAGAGGATGAGATGGCTGGATGGCATCACCAAATAGATGGACATGAGTTTGAGTAAACTCTGGGAGTTGGTGATGGACAGGGAGGCCTGGCATGATGCAATTCATGGAGTCACAAAGAGTCGGAAGAGACTAAGCAACTGAACTGAACTATAGATTAGGAAACTGTAGCTTAGACCCTATGAAATTGAGACAGTGAAATACAAAGTAAGAAGTAGAAAGAAAATTGCACTTATGGAAGAAAGCAAGTCTCTTGGTACAAAGAAACTAGGGGACAGATGACAATGAAAAGTTCCTCTGCTCTGATGAAAAAGATGTGAGCTAAATTTTTACCTGGATATTGTTAATTACACATCAAGTTTATAAAATTGCATTCAAGATAAAACTGGTGAAGAAGAGGGAATCACAATTTAACTAAAGTTGGTCACATGGGGAGAGTCCGAAATAGTAGCACATAAAGAGATGCCCAGAGTGGATGGCTCCCTTGTCTTTAGTTTCAATACCTTCTCCATCGGAGCATGGAGGGTACAAAAAACTCCACTGAGGGAAATTTTAATGTATTTTCCTTTCTAATTAATTTGGAGATTTTTTGTCATGTTAGCCTCAAGGAAGATCACATAAGGGACTATTTTAAGCAACATGTAATAACGATGAATGTATCTAAATTAAGGTAGAAATAAGGCAAAATGCTGATTTTGTTTTGATTCTTGTAGTAATTAATTTTTTTAAATTGTCCTAGAGTACCTGTTTAGAGGATATAGAAATAACTATCCTCGGTCTAACTGCCTTAATTATCTAAAAAGATCCATGTCCTTGATATACTTACAAAAATTAATTAACTTATGCAAGAGAGAATATAGCCACCAAACTTTTATTTTTATGTATCATAAAGTCAGACCATTAATACTGGGAAGTCCTAATGGGAAAGAAAATAAAATGAAAACTAGGAAGCCCCGTTGATTGAAATTCCTTATTGAAGACCATTACTTAATACTACCATAAAAGTAGTTACCATGAGTGCAGTGCCTCAAATATGCTAAGTACTGCCTAAAGCCTTTGTAAGTAGCAACACAGTCAATCTTCACGGCAACACTTTGAGGGACAGGTATTATTGTTCCTGTTTTACAGAGGGCAGATGTTAAGTAACTTGTCCAAATTCACACACAAATCACGTGGAGACAGAAACTGAACCCAGACAATTTATCTGCAGATTCAATGCCCTTAGTGACTATGCCATAGCACACTCCAAGCTGTGGCAACATGCTTCCTTCCGTCCTCTCCAAAAGGGAAACCAGAGTACTGTAGAATCACCCTCTGTGTGCAGGGTGGTCAGTGGGCCTTGATCAGAGTCCCAGGTCTAGACAGGGACCTTGGACTTTGACCTTGAAACAACATAGAAGGACCTAGAGGACGTTATGCTAAATGAAGTAAGCCAGACACATGAAGACAAGCGCTGTGTGATCTCACTCGACATGGAATCTAAAGCAGCCAAGCCCAGAGAAACAGAGCACCGATCAGGACCTGGAGGTGTGGAAAAAGGAAGACGTGGGCCTAAGGGTCTTGTAATCTTTCCGTTATAAGATCAGTTCTGGGGATCTAATATAGACATTAGTGACTGGAGTTAGTAAGACTGTACTGTATACCTGAAATTTGCTAAGGTGGTTCATCCTAAGTGTTCCCACCACAAAATAAAGAGAAATAGACAGAACTATGTAAGGCAAGGGTTTATTAAATGATTGTGGTAATCATGTCAAAATACATATATATTTCAAACATTACATCCTATACCTTAAATATATAAAGCTTTTATTTGTCAAGGATACTTCAAGGAAGTCAGACAAAAAAATAAAATAAAATGGGGACCTCAGAAATTATCAACAGCCTGCCTCTTGCACACTCAGGAAGGATAAATTATGTTTACAATTCTTCCTGTCTGTAATCTCCTTTCTTGCAAAGGACTCCCAGATCCTTCACCCGTGTGATAAAATAACAGAAATAATTCATGTAGAATTTACATGCCATCAGTAATTACTTACTTATTTTTTTTTTTTCCTACTGAAACTTTAAACTGCCTCTTGTTTAAAGGATAAAGAAGATAGCTGTAAGATTTGGGGGAAAATGTTCCAAAAATTCAATCTATTTAAAAAATTGATTTTTTGGTCATTGTTATTACTATTTACTTAAACACACCTAGATATACCTGGCATTCATCCCCATCAAAATGGTTTGTCATTCTCCAAAATGATGCTCAGAGCTTTCATTCACTGGAAAGTCTTAAGTTGGAGGTGCTTATCACAGGGGTCGTTCAAGAAGATTTCTAGGGGAGGAAACCCCTGAGCTGGTTTGTGATTGATGACGACTAGTTTGTGATTGGTGATGACTAGTTTGTGATTGGTGATGACTAGTTTGTGATTGGTGATGACTAGTTTGTGGTTCTCAGTGTGCTAGTGGCAGGGGCACAAGGGGGCTGCCACAATTCTGCACATCTGCATGGTCAGAGAGGCTGCCTGCCAGAGGCCATGAGGGACAGGTGCAGAGAGTGGTGGAGGGGGCTCCCAGGAAGCCACAGTGGAAGAGCATGGCTCGGTCTGCGAGGGGCCAAGCCTAGGTCCGCTGGTCCAGGCTGTCCCCTGAAAGGCCTTTTCCAACTTCCAGCCTTAAACTTACAACACAGTTATTCTTAGATCCCATCTGTAGTAAGATCAGCAAAACCGCCTGTGAAGGACAAGTCAAGTAGTTACAGATTCTGTCTGGTGAACCATTTAGCTCAGCTCACCTCTCTGCTCTAACATTTCATGGTTTGTTGCCTAGAAAATGCTTTTCAAGCAAAACACAAATTGAGAAAAAAAGAATAAATGATCTTAACAGTCACCTGACTAAAGAAGATATATGGATGTCAAATAAGCAAGTCAAAAGACACACAGCATCATGTGTTATAATGAGATGTCACAGCACATGGTGAAAACCCACAGCAGCTGCGGCTCCAAATGCTGGTGAGGACACGGAGCAACAGGGACGCTCATTCATGGCTGGTGGGGCTCAAGATGGTGCAGCCACTGGGAAGACAGCTGGTGGTTCCTTACAAAGTTAAACATGCTCTTACTATATGAACTGGCATCTGCACTCCTATGTATATAACCCACATCATGGGAAGCTTATGTTCACACAAAATCTGCAAAGCAATATTTATCATGGCTCTTTTCTTAACTGTCAAAACTTGGAAGCAACCTAGATGTTCTTTAGTAGGTGAATGGATGAATAAACCCTTGTAGATCCATATAGTGGAATGCTATTCAGCCAAAACAAGAAATCAGCTAGCATGCCACAAAAAGACCCAGAGGAAAACTTAAGGGTCTTTTGTAAGTGAAAGAAGGCTGCATGTATGATTTCAACTACATGATGTTGTAAAGAAAGGCAAAACTACAGGAAGGTGAGTTCAAGTTTTATATCTTAAGTAAAAATGCTCTTAGATTCCTTAGGATATATCAATTCAACATTCTATTTTTTTGATTGAAGTATAATTAACATGTAACAATTTCTAAGTTTAAGGTATACAAAATGTTGGTTTGATACATTTACATATTGTAATGTCTTTTTTTACCCAAATCTAATAATTATATATGGACCATCTTACAGTGATTTCTCAAAAATTTTACTTCCACCTTCTTTTAAGAAGAGGAATAAATTATTTTTAATAGGAAGATTGATTATTTTCATTTCATTACACCCACCAAGCTCTGTGTTGGCTCTGGAATTGTTTTTAAGCAAGAGCAAAAGACAAGGGAAAAGTAACATGATCTCTGAGAATAATACAGCACACACGGACCCACAATAGCTGGCGGCAGACAGTATACATGTGCCATTCACGTGTATCTGTGTCGTCTGAGACTCTTTCTTCACAGACTTCTTGGTCCTCATTCAGAGCACACAGTGGTTTGGCCCAATGTCTGCCACTAATGCACACTTTGTTATTGAGAACATGCTTGAAAAATACATTTTTAATTTAACACGGCCCTATGCTATCAATTAAATACAAGAAACTGTCACAAACCACGAGGATTCTTATTAAAAATTGATTTTGGTCTAGTTAAGGCTCAACACACAACTCCGATCTGAAGATCAAAGTTGTGTGGGAATAAAGGCCAAAAGGAAGAGATCAATATCAAATATTTCAGTTCCGAGATTAGTACATGTGCTTAGAGAAACGCACTGAACCACCTGTATTAAGGAAGAAGAAGCTATTTTGGCACCATAAGAAGATGCTAGGTATTTTTAAGACAGGGATAATACTTCTTGGCTCAAAGCAGCAACGGTTATATGTTTACATTTGATGCACAAAGATATAATGGATAAAGAGGAGTTAAACCTGCTTTAACAAATAATAGTTTCTGTAGATATTCTAGGAGACAAAGAGACAGATTTTGTGTGTGTTTGTATGTACGTTCACCACTAACGATTCAGCTCAAGGACGGTTGTTAGTCTACTATAAACACCTTCCCGAGTCAGTGATTATATCCTTAAATATAACAAACAGAATTCACTTGGTCACAAAGATGGCAGTTACAGTGCTCAGGTGGATTCATTAAACATTATCTCAGAATAGAACAAGTTTTATATTCAGTTCCTGCCGTGTCTCATGTGAAGAGGCAGTGACCAAGAAATGCAAATGATAGACATACTTAACTGAACTTTTAAGAACTATTGCAGTTTAGAAAGAAAAAGTCCACTTGATTCTACTCGTCTACATCAAGTGAGTCAATCAAAGCCCTGAGCATGTACAGATACAGCAGACCTCAGAGACCACGGGGAAGGATGTGGATGGCACACCAGGTGCTATTCCAGCAAGTCAAGCTTCCGAATGGAAGATTGGGAAGAGGCAGAGCACGCAAAGCGGGAGAAGGGAGCCCTGGAGGGGAAACCATACTGTTTTTAAAACCAGGATTCTCATTGGCAATGTAAAGGTTAAAGAACCAAGTGTAACTTCCCAACAAATTGCAGATTCCAATGCAAATTTAACAAATAGTGTAACCTCTAATAACTTTTGTATATACAAACACATAGGTTAGTAGCTGTTTTCATACCCATGATGAACTGCACAATGAAATGAAAGACAGAAAAATGAATAGCTTATAGTTTAATACCCACAAGCCAGTGTTCCTAAAGTAGAGCATGTTATGTTAAAACACAACTACTACTTTCCTTTGAAGATGGTCCTATCAAAATTTTATCAAAATAAATAATTCTATCTACCAAACATGATTGGAGACTGATCTGGGCTACGGTTTAAAAATATTTCATGTCTGTAAAACTTCACAAATTGTGCAGGTTATGAAAGAAAGTTTTTACTTTATCCACACTTGATTATGTTGAATCACTATCTATTCTTACTATATAAAAAAGTATATTTGTTGAATCCTAATCAGTTGAGTAAAATAAGCAAAAATGGCTGCCTACATTGTCTCGTTGATTACCTATTCTTTATCGGGAATGTATCTTTTTTATAATTTCAAGGAAAACAACCTACAGAACAGAGTGAATTTAGGAAAGATGAAATAGCTAGCAATTCTACCTGAAGTAAGGACAAAAAAGCTCAAAATTCTCATTGTTAAGAGTGAACTCTAAGGAAAAAATAAATAAATAAACACAGGTATATGCATGATTAAGATTGAGAACCAACAGGAAAAAAATTGAAAAAATAAAGGGTGAAAATGCTAAAGACAGAAAAAAGAAATAAAATGAGAAGAAATCATGAAGAGTGTGACAGAAAGCTTTGGGGGCAAGTAGACAAATTTGACTTGCTATTATCCATGCTTCCAAAAAACTGCAAACACTTGGTCTCTGGGACCGGGAGAGGGAGGGATGATTTGGGAATATAGCATTGAAATATGTATAATATCATATTTGAAACGAGTCGCCAGTCCAGATACGATGCCCGATAATGGATGCCTGGGGCTGGTGCACTGGGACGACCCAGAGGGATGGTATAGGGAGGGAGGAGGGAGGAGGGTTCAGGATGGGGAGCACGTGTACACTGGTGGCAGATCCATCTTGATGTATGGTAAAAGCAATACAATATTGTAAAGTTAAGCAAAATAAAATTTAATTTAAAAAAAAACTGCAAACACTACCAATATATGAACCAAGAACTATTGTTTCTGTTATATGTATATCCCACTATCCAAAATTCCATGAAAGTTTCCTGGAATTCCAAAAAAAGAATAACCGTTCAAAAATTATTGCTAGATGTCACAAAAATTAAATAAATACAAAGTGGTTTCTCTCTCATAAATAGAACAGGCAATAAAATATACAAAAATACATCAACTGCATTGTCCCAAGCCTGCACTGACTCTGCACACTAGCCATGTGCTAAGAACACATTTCTCCACAGTTTATGGGTCCACCCGCTACCACCCTGCCTCACCTGCTATAATGGGGTGCCCTCAAGTATTTTATTTATCCTAGCACTGTGTTGAGTCCCTTCATTCTAGTTTATAGTGAGTTACTTATTTATGTATGTCCTACATGTGTGTTTTTTATGTATGTTTGCATCCATGTACATTGTAGGCTGAAATCTGTCTCCTCGCCAAAAACAGTATGTTGAAGTCCTAACCATCAGGGCTTCATGGTGATCTTATGTGGCAAGAAGGCAATGGCACCCCATCCCAGCACTTTTGCCTGGAAAATCTCATGGACGGAGGAGCCTGGTAGGCTCCAGTCCATGGGGTCGCTGAGCGGCTTCACTTTCGCTTTTCACTTTAACACATTGGAGAAGGAAATGGCAACCCACTCCAGTGTTCTTGCCTGGAGAATCCCAGGGACAGGGAAGCCTGGTGAGCTTCCGTCTATGGGGTCGCACAGAGTCGGACACGACTGAAGCAACTTAGCAGCAGCAGCAGGGTCACTGCAGATGTAGTTAACGTGAGTCTTGCTGCATTAGGGTGGGCCTCAACCCCATAACTGATGTTCTGAGAAAAATAAGGACACAGAGACATACACAGTGGAGAAAGTCATGTGAAGACAGAGGCAGAAACTGGAGCAATGGGTCCACAAGTCAAGGGATGCGAAAGACAGCCGGCCACTGCCAGCTGCTGGGACCAAGAAGGAAAGACCTTACTCTGAAGCATCAGAGGGAGTTAGACCTCGCTGACCCTGAGACCTCAGACTTCCAGTCTCCAGCCTGGGAGGGGATAGATTTCTATCATTTTGAGCCACCCAGTTTGAACTCTGTTATGGCAGCCTTGTGAAATTAATACTGCTTGTTTGGTTGGTTGTTTACTCTTTCATTCACTTATTTACTGCAAGAGGCACATGGGATTAAGAACACAAGGTGGGGGGCAGGCCATCTAGCATCTTGTAAAACAGGCAATAGGAACTCAGTGCACACTTGCTAGTGCATAATGTTCTAAGATGCAGGTATTAAAACATCACATGGGAACTTGGGGGAAAGTGAGATCAGAATGCAAATAAAACACTGGCAGGTTATTCAGCCCCAAAATGTCAGTCCCCTTCCTTGGAAGAGAGGCACGTTAGTTCTCCACCAAATACCTTTTAAGACTTTCAATTGTTTCCTTGGAAAACCCATTCTGCCTGCTTTGTTTTGTTTTTTTATAAATGCGCTATTTTCTATTTCACCTAAACCCCATCTTTTCTGTTCAGAAACATTCTTATGTTACACAGAGAAAGCAACATGCAAAGGCAAATTCACAGTGGCTGAGACCTTAGAGTTTGTCTATGTTTTATTGGCAAACATTAAGATAAATGACAGAAGCTGACTTTCATCTCATTTCCCTCCATTTTTGTCTCTATCTCACTTTACCATCCCAGGGGTCCATGAGTTCTGTCCTGCAGAAGGTGAGATTGTTCTGAACACCCTAGAGTGCAGATTATCAGGCCTTTCACAGATGAGGGAGGTAGATGCAATCCTGAGCAATATTTAAAACCAAATCTGCATGGTTATTTTTTCCCACTTAAACAGTGACAACCACATTTTGGCTACATGACTTCAAGAGAAAAATAATTATGCCCTGTTGTGTGGAGCTGCAGTTTCTCTGAAGCTATAGCCTGAAGTGAGAACTTAAAATTCTATAGTCATCCGGATCATTTCCATTTTTGCAAAGCAAAGATAAAAGATCCCGGGTTTAACTCTCTACACACAACAGCAGCCCATGAGCCTGTGGCCTAAGTAGGACCCAAGTATCAGGAAGGGATGAGGATGGACAGGCCTGCTCCTTCTCCCCTGCCCACACCTTCCTGAGCATCAGCCACGCAAGATCCACCCAGGCGGGAGCCTGGAGAGCCCAGTACACCTGCTATCTCAGGAAGAGAAGAACAAACCAAACCATGATGTTCTACCAAAGGCAAGCTCCCAAAATGCAGGATCTCATTTTGGTGGAACTTATCCAGTAACCTGTTCAGGGGCACGTTAACTATCCCATGGGGCTCCCTACTGTGACCGTGCCCTGAGGACCACTCTGCTCCAGGACCTCTCTGCTCCCGGGCCTCTCTGCAGGACCTCTCTGCTCCCGGGCCTCTCCACTCTGGGGCCTCTCTGCTCCAGCACTGTCCCTCCTCTCTCTGGCAGCCCCCACCTGTCCCAGCCCCTCCCTGGTCCCTCTGACAAAGTGAACACAGCCTCTGCCTCCATTACTGGCTGATGAGAAGTCAGGAGCGACTTGCTGTGTACCAAGCTGCGAGTCGTTTTGAAAGCAATTCCTTCGAGCTGAGACACGGACTTTTGATGGGGAATCAAGGTTTACAAAAATGAGTTCACACAGGTAGACAATGTCAGGACAGATCTTTTCCAGGCTTCCTTTGTGAATCAAAGAGCAGGGGCACAAAAGCTGGAGGAAGTCGACTAAGAGCTTACAAAGCGAGAATGGGAGAGGGAGGCGAGGAAGCCTGAAAAGAACTCATTCTTAGAGGAAAAAAAAAAAAAAAAGAAAAGAAAATACAACTCTCTCTCCCCATTTTTTTCCCTCACATGCTTTTACAAGATCTGTGAGACAGATGCTGTCAACACCTCAGCAACCTGGGCAATGTGTAGCTTGTCTCTTACACTTAATTCTACTTTTATGACTTCTTTTTAGCATGGGGGTAGTGCTTCCCTGATGGCTCAGCAGTGAATAATCTTCAGTTTCGATCCCTGGGTGGGGAAGATCACCTGGAAAAGTGAATGGCAACCCACTCCAGTATTCGTGCCTGGAGAATTCCATGGACAGAGGAGCCTGGCAGGTTACATGCATAGGGTCACAAAGAGCCGCGTGCGATTAACACTTTTTTTTTTTCTTACAAAATATTCCAGAGCATAAGATGTTTCACCACTGCCTGAACTCCAGCCCAAGGTCTCCCCTCCTCCAAAGTCAAGTTTCACCATGACTTTGAATGCCACAACTACTTTGACACCCAAGGCAAAAAATTCTCAATATATTTTCTACAACCTGTCTGAGTCAATCTATTTATATAGATATTGCCCTGGTGTTGTGAGAAGAAAAGTTCCCAGTCAATGCTATTGGCAATATTTGGGGGGAGGAGGTGGAGAATATTCAATGCTTTTCAATTTATGCATAATCTTTTCAGGCCCAATTGTATTCAAAGGTGTTCCAAGCTGTCAGAACTCTCTTTGCTCCTTTTCCTATTCATATCCGTGCATCCAGCTCTCTCTGTACCATCCCTCTTTCGAGGACCGAGGATGAAAGCCGTGCAGTGCTGCAGAGGTGGCGGCTGCAGCCTATCTCCACGCAGGCAGTGAAGCAAAAGGCCAGGAAGGGAACCCGGGACCCAGTGAGGCAATTATCAAACCCCAATCAAACAAAAGGCAGAATGTAAAGAGAGTGCAAACTAAACACACAGCGCTCTTTTCGGCACAAAGCTCCTACAGACAGTTACGCAGGACCTGTGTTTAAGGCCTGAGGCTCGGCAGGAAGATGGGTGGCAGGTCCAGCTCCCCAGAATCAGTGGCAGAAAAAGCATTTCTTCTTCCCCGGCGCTGGTGTGAGGAGCGCGCGGGTATCCCGCTGCCATCCGAGGGCACTGTGCTCACAGTCACTAACGCGCACACTCCCTGAATGAGGTTCGGGATTCTTAGAGAAAAGATGGGAGCAAAGTGCTCACCGAAGGGTCGGCAGCCAGCTCGTGTGACAGGACAAGAGCAGCAAGGCTCCTGCCAGCCCAGGCTTCAGTGTCTCCGCTAGAAGCATCCTCTGCGTTTGCACAACACCCTGGATATGCATCCACCCCAGCATTCCCAAACTGAAGCGATCTACTTATTTCCTCCCTGGGAACACAGTAAGATATCACAGGAAGGCTGGTGTCACCTTCCTCTTCACCTTGGTGTGCCTGACACGGGGGTCATCACAGTAACACTTGGCAGATCTGATCTTGTTGGAACCAAAAAGTAAAACTACTTGTTTTTCAGCATTATTTGTGGGAAGGCAGATTGATTTCTAGTTTATTTACATATATATGTATATTTATTTACTTATACATATATGCTTGGCTTCCCTGGTGGCTCAGAGGTTAAAGCGTCAGCCTGGAATGCAGGAGACCCGGGTTCGATCCCTGGGTGGGGAAGATGCCCTGGAGAAGGAAATGGCAACCCACTCCAGTACTCTTGCTTGGAGAATCCCATGGAGGGAGGAGCCTGGTAGGCTACAGTCCATGGGGTCACAAAGAGTCGGACACGACTGAGTGACTTCACTTTCACATATATGCTTGTATAATTTATATGCTATGCATATCTCATCTATATATTCTATAGTTCTGTATAATTTTAAGTTATTAATACATATTTCATTTGAGGAGGAAGAAATGTGGAGAAATATTCCAACTCTATTGCCATTTGCAAAAAGATGATTCAAGTTTAAAATAGTAAATTCAAAATATGAAGTATTGTGGCTGTAAAATAGAGTTGCATTTTTTTTTAAACTCTATTTGGATAAAGAAAACTGTTTATTGAGCTCCTATCTTACTGTTCTAGGCACTTGTCTAAGTCCTGAGTCATTAAATCCAACCCTCCAAAGAATCCTTGAGGCAGATTCAACCTTTATCTCATAGCTGAGGAAACTGACCAAACTAACACTTCAGTCTCAGATTTTTCAGTGTCAGTTCCAATGGGAATCTCTACAACATTGCAGAAATGTTATAGCTAAGGGTATTCATTCAACAACAGAAATAAAAATAATACACTTCGATTAGATGGCTCAGCATTATATACAGACTATAGATCTATATTTCCTTAAACAAACAAACAAAAAATCTTGAATTTTTTTTTTTTTTACCAACTTATCACTCAGTTACAGAAACATCTAATAACAGTCTTCTATGGACATGACATTAATGGAGACACAAACAGAATAAAAAATGAAGGCATTTCTGTTGAGAGATTTAAACCAAGTTAAAGAAACAAACACCGTATGCCCTCAAAGGAAAAGTCAAATTAAGGGTCAGTGAATTATACAGAATGCTTCACAGAGGCAGTGAGTGCTGAATGAATCCTGTGATCCTGCATATGTACCAAGGATGAGGAAGGCAGTAGAGAAAGAAAAACTTCATGGGAAAAGTCTTGGGATTAACAGCTGTATTTCCTTTATCACCTCCTACCAGAGGGTGTGTTATTATCCGATTTAAGTGAGTACTTTTGATAATTCAATGTGATGCAATAGCCAAGGAGATATAGATGTTGACAAGAACAGTAGATAAATAAAGAAATAAGATACACTGGTGTAGAGAAGGAAGAAATGTTTGAATTTTATAGACAGTATTTTACTGGAACTTTCAAGTAAATACAGCTGGGAGGAGGAAAATGGAAAATATCGCGTGGGAAGGTAATGGTTAGAGTTTCAGTCACTGATGTGGATTTGATCGTTGAGGAGGTGAAGACTAATTCTCTAGGGTACTGAGAACAGAACAAGGAAAGCAAATACCCATGGGCTGAATGAATCCCAGAGGACATCAACAGAGAGAGAGGAGAGACTGGAGGTGGAGAAGTGAAAGAGGCTGAGAAAATACAACAGCACCAAAGAGAATGAAAGAGAGATTTCAGGGGGACACTGCCTTAGTTAATATAAGCATCACAGAGATCATTAAAGTGGATATTTAACTGTCAGTATGCAAATTATTCCATATATGTTGCCAGATATAAGTTATGATCATAGCAGAGGAGAATTGATACGTATATTGTCTATAAAGCAAAGGAAGATACATGGGCAAGAATTGTGTATTTAGTATTTAGAAAATTACATAAAATTGTTAGGCTTTTCTATACTAAATATTCCTTCAGTATATACTCTTTTATTGTCTCTCTAGGATGTGTGATTCTTCTCGCTCTGTGCAAATCGACCATGCCACAATCATTGTACTCTGCTATGGCAGGCTGCTTGGCATTTTAAAATAAGTAACGTTCTGATGTTTATATTTGTGCTGTGTGCTAAGTTGCCTCAGTCATATGCAACTCTGTGTGACCCTATGGACTGTGGGCTCCTCTGTCCTACCAGGCTACTCTGTCCGTGGCATTCTCCAGACAAGAACTCTAGCTCGCCATTTAAAATTTATCTAATCTATATTGAGGAGCTGCTACCTAAAATATTTTTGTGCCTGATATAATACTAGTATCTACTATTTTTGGAACTTTCAGCTAATAAGAAGAAAATAAATTTATATTTTCAATTTATTCCTAAATAAACCTGAAAAGAGAAAAAATACTTATTTGTATATAATTGTGTCCTTAGAAAACCCAAGAGGTCACAACTGCAGCACTATTAAAACCAATAAATAACTTTGACAATGGGTGTATATGTGATGAAAATATAAAACTGAAAATAACTTACCAGTGCAGCCAATTTGAGAAACAGTCATCACTACCAGAAAAGTAGCAGCACAGTATTCTCTGATAAACCAACACAATGCATTAATCCTGGAGAGAATGGGTGGGCACTAGAAGTCAGGGGACGAATGGGAAGATATGAGAGATGTGTTGCATGCCTTGTGGATTATAAAGCAAGGCAAGAATGTCAACTGCTATCACTGGTTTCATGTGGCTTTTTAAGGTATTTCTCTAAGAGCAGGACACGATGTAATGATTAATAAACAGCAGCAGATGTTTTTAGGAGCATCACTGATCTATCAAGGCATCTGCCTTCTCCTTGATGGTTGTACTTCAGAACTGAACCAAAGTCATGTCCACTACAGAAAATGCACGGTGGCTCCTCAAAGATTACTAACAGTACCACTGTATGACCCAGCAATCCCATTTCTGGGCATATGTTCAAAGTAACTGAAATCAGGACTGTAAAGGGATATTTCTACCTCCATAATCATTGCACCTTCTACAAAGCAGCCAGGCTATGTAAACAATGCATTGGCAGATTAATAAATGAAGGAGATGAAACTTTAAGCAAGCTTAAAAGGGAGGAACACTTGACCACATGAGCCAACGTGGACAGACCAGGAGGACATCATGCTGAGGGAAATAAGCCAGACACAGAAAGACAAGTACCACACAATTCCACTTATATGAGTTATCCAAAATAGTCAGACTCAGAAACAGAAGGAAGAATGGTGGTTGTGAGAAACCAGAAGGCAGAGGAAACAGCTGCTGCCCAACGGGCACCAAGCTCCCCTTCGGGACGTGAAAGTTCTAGAGGCGTGCTCCTAACCACCGCACCTGTAGTCATCAACACTCTACTGAACGCTTAAACATTTGTGAAGACGTTAGATCTTATGATCAGTGTTCTTGCTACAACTAGGGAAAAAAAGCTGAAAACAAAAGAATCTCAGATTCAGTGATAAAAGCTTTATTTTGTTCTGTATTTAAAAAAATTTTTTTTTATTACTTAAAGTGATGAAAGAAAATAACCTACAGCCCAGATTACTGTACCAGGCAAGGATCTCATTCAAATATGAAGGAGAAATCAAAAGCTTTACAGACAAGCAAAAGCTAAGAGAATTCAGCACCACCAAACCAGCTCTCTTGCTCTGTATTCTTTAGTTGTATTTGGTTAAATGCGTGAGACATTGACTTGTGGAACAAAGTTTTCTATGATTTCATTAAAAAACAATAAAAATAACAAAAAAATCAGTAAGGCAATGGAGAGACAAAAAGTAACTTAAAATAAGTAATACATAGTATTGACTAAACATCAAATCTAATGCTGTGGATAAACTTCTAAGATAAAGTAAACAAAAGGTAAAAAAAGATAAAGATAAGGTAAATGAAATCAATACAAATTTTAAAACAGACACAATATCTATGTAAGTTGTAAGAGCATTTCCTCTCAGACCTAATATGCTATTACAAATTATTTACTTATTTAATTTTTTGATCCCTAAAAATCTTAATATTCATAAAGTATACAAATTATTACAATTGATTTGTCACTTGATAACTTAATTCTGTTTTTAAGAGGGGAGTTTGTTTCTTTCTATCATAACCAAAATCCAGAGTTTGGTGTACATGTTTCATTATTTTACAGTGCGACCTCTTAAAGCTTTAATTTTCTCATCTGCTAAGTGAAATCTTTGGACAAAATTCTAAAGCTATGAGTTTTTTACTTTAAGCATTGTTTGTTTGTTTGTTTTTAAACAAATCTATGAGTTACAAATTCAAGGTAAACAGCTTCTTGTCTGAAAAAAATGTTTAAAGTCTGAAGCATAAAACTAGAGGTAACAGTGACATTTCTGAGAAAAAAAATCTAAACATATTTTTAAACATCTGGCATATTAAGAAATATAAACATGTTTTAGTAATCAAAACTAATAACCACACTGGCCTTTCTAGAAGTTGCCAAGACTGCAGTATTTTGTTAGCATTTGAAGCTACTGCCACAGCTCCATAACTAACTAGCATTCTAGGAAAATAGTGAATTTATGCTTTGGGGATTAACAGGATATTTGGAGGAGATGACTAGCTGTCTGCTAACATTCATCATGAGTGAGACTTCAGTTCACACTCCTTTTCCATGACAGGATGCCCTGTTTAATGGATTGAGCAAAAGTGATGGTGCTACATTTCAGAACTGACACCACCTGCTATGTTACTTCCCTGCTGATGTCTGCTTACAGAAGATGAAGTTCAGGGCACTATGGGGAAGGAGCGCAGACACCTGAGTGGAAACATGGAAAATTGATACTCCTCGAACCTGAACACCTCCAAGGACCCTTACAGAACAGAGAGACTGTCTTCTATTAGGTAAGACTCTGAAATTTCAGTCCCTGTAGAAAGTCAAGTCTTCACCAAGAATATGGTCAGTTTATTTCTTTTCTTAAAAATGCATTGTTTTACCACCTTACACACAGATAAGTATAAACACTTTAAAAGGTGCAACCTTTAATTTTTAATTTAACTATGCATCTTTTTTAATTAAGAAAGAAAATAATGACTAATATGTGTAAGAGTGATAACTCTATAAAATAAATAATAATGGGACATTCAACTTCTGTCTTGTAGGTATTTCTGTTCCTAAAATATATGGAAAGAAAGGATGAAATACCCTTTGATTCTAAAGAAATTTTAATCAATCAAAAAATTTATAACAATAATTTTCAAAGGTATTTTCATAAAGTCTTGTATTTTAATTAGGAAATAAGCATATGTTTAACAACATTTATTTTTGTCCTAGATTCACTTTTATCTTAAACTTCAAAAATTTCCTAACAGTAAACTTTCATATTTTATGCTGTTCATGGGTTATACAGTGTAAGTGATAAATAGGTTCAAGGGATTAGATCTGATAGACAGAGTGCCTGAAGAACTAAGGAGGAGGAGGTTCATGACACTGTACAAGAGGCAGTAATCAAGATCATCCTCAAGAAAAAGAAATCCAAAAAGGCAAATGGTTGTCTGAGGAGGCCTTACAAATAGCTGAGAAAAGAAGAGAAGCTAGAGGCAAAGGAGAAAAGGAAAGATATACCAAATTGAATGTAGACTTCCAAAGAATAGCAAGGAGAGATAAGAAAGTCTTCCTCAGTGATCAATGCAAAGAAATAGAGGAAAATAATATAATAGAAAAGACTAGAGATCTCGTCAAAAAAATTAGAGATACCAAAGGATAATTTCATGCAAAGATGGGCTCAATAAAGGACAGAAATTGTATGGACCTAACAGAAGCAGAAGATATTAAGAAGGGGTGGCAAGAATACACAGAAAAACTATATAAAAAAGATCCTCATGACCCAGATAATCACGATGATGTGATCACTTACCTAGAGCCAGACATTCTGGAATGTCAAGTCAAGTGGGCCTTAGGAAGCATCCCTATGAACAAAGCTAGTGGAGGTGAGGGAATTCCAGTTGAGCTATTTCAAATCCTGGAAGATGATGCTATGAAAGTGCTGCACTCAATATGCCAGCAAATTTGGGAAACGCAGAGTGGCCATAGGACTGGAAAAGGTCAGTTTTCATTCCAATCCCAAAGAAAGGCAATGCCAAAGAATGTTCCAACTACCACACAACTGCACTCATCTCAATGCTAGCAAAGTAATGCTCAAATTTCTCCAATCCAGGCTTCAACAGTACATGAACTGTGAATTTCCAGGTGTTCAAGATGGTTTTAGAAAAGGCAGAGGAACCAGAGATCAAATTGCCAGCATCTGTTGGATCATCAAAAAAGCAAGAGAGTTCCAGAAAAACATCTACGTTTGCTTTATTGACTGGGCCAAAACCTCTGACTGTGTGAATCACAAAAAACTGTGGGAAATTCTGAAAGACATAGGAATACCAGCCCACCTGACCTGCCTCCTGAGAAATCTGTATGCAGGTCAGGAAGCAATTGTTAGAATTGGGCATGGAACAACAGACTGGTTCCAAATTGGGAAAGGAGTATATCAAAGCTGTATATTGTCACTCTGCTTATTTAACTTATATACAGAGTACTTCATGTGAAATGTCAGGCTGGATGAAGCACAAGCTGGAATCAAGACAGCTGGGAGAAATATCAATATCCTCATATATGCAGATGACACCACCTTTATGGCAGAAAGTGAAAAGGAACTAAAAAGCCTCTTGATGAAAGTGAAAGAGGAGAGTGAAAAAGTTGGCTTAAAACTCAATATTCAGAAAACTAAGATCATGGCATCCGGTCCCATCACTTCATGGCGAATAGATGGGGAAACAATAGGAACAGTGACAGACATTATTTTTTTTTTTTGGGGGGGGGGGCTACAAAATCACTGCAGATGGTGATTGTATCCATGAACTTAAAAGACACTTGCTTCAAGGAATAAAAGCTATGACCAACCTAGACAACATTTTAAAAAGCAGAGACATTCCTTGCCAACAAATGTCCATCTAATCAAGGCTATGGTTTTTTCAGTAGTCGTGTATGGATGTCAGAGTTGGACTATAAAGAAAGCTGAGCACCAAAGAATTGATGCTTTTGAACTATGGTGTTGGAGAAGACTCTTTAGAGTCCTTTGGACTGCAAGGAGATCCAACCAGTCCATCCTAAAGGAAATCAGTCCTGAATGTTCATTGGAAGGACTGATGCTGAAGCTGAAACTCCAATACTTTGGCCACCTAATTAGGAAGAACTGACTCATTTGAAAAGATCCAGATGCTGGGAAAGATTGAAGGCAGGAGGAGAAGGGGATTTCAGAGAATAATATGGTTGGATGGTATCACTGATGCGATGGACATGAGTTTGAGTAAGTTCCGGGAGTTAGTGATGGGCAAGGAAGTCTGGCATGCTACAGTCCACGGGGTCACAAAGTGTTGGATACGACTGAGTGACAACTTAAATGAAACTTTCACATTACTCCAAACTTCTGCAATTTTTTAGAAAGTAATCTTTGCTATTTGTCTGTTAACTAACCAAGGGAACCCTTGTTAGCGGAGATCCATGTAAAAGTTGTCCCAATGTCTCATTTGTTTTCTACTAAAAAAAAAAAAAGAGAGAGAGAGAGAGAAAACGATTTCCCTTCAAATTCTAACTCAGCATACATCTCATTCAAAGATGGGTGTTTAACAGACTTCACCTTAGAGCATCCATATCTTCCCCTTCAGAAAACACAAGTGCCATATGTGTAGCATACACTCAGACTCACTGGTTCTGTAAATGTCCATGCCACGAACTGGACCTCACTCTGGGTAGTGCTGACAAAGAATCTTAAGAGAAGATTCTTACTCTCAAGAATTGCATTACAGTGCTCGGAGGTGGGCAGAGAAATCATGAATATTTAATTACAATCCATGGACTTACACATTTTAACGCTGGTTTCTGTAAAGGGCCACGGGAGAAAGTATCTATTTCCAACTGAAATACGTAAGAAAATTTCATAGAAGTGGAGATAGTTTAGCACAGTGATGGAAACTGGACACAAATTCACTAGGAAGAAGAGAGAGAACAGGCATTTTCAGGCTAGGAGGCTGACCAATTTATCCAAAGGCATCTTGACCATTGTTAACATGCTCTGGGATGGGACAGAGTTCTGATCTGCATACACTTGTCTTATGATGAAAGGTTTCTCTGATAAGGAGGGGAAGGGTTTATCCATCCACAATTTTAGTTGGACATGTTTGAAATGTAAGTGGGAGGTGTTTGGAATGATGTAAAAGAGAGGAACAAACTGTCTAAGTAGGAGGGAATGCCTCCAGCCTAACAAGAGTGAAGAAACAGCAGACAAAACTGAACTTCTCTCGGCCACCAGACAGGAACTATGCAACTGTCTCCATGAAAAGAACATGCGGATACAGAAAACTGCCTAGACAAGAGGGGGAGACAGTGAAACTGTAGATCCAAGAAGCAGTGAAAAATAAAACAATTTTCTTTTTTCATTTCCTACGAGGTGTCATTTTGAGCATTTCTCTGATGAGGCTTAAACACGGTTCGTTAGCAAACATTTATTTTTCACCAACTGTGTGTCTTACTTTGCTAGACACTCTGGGGTAAAATAAAGATGAAGATAATATAATGCTTTGCCTTCAAAGAAGCTCTAAGATTGTGTAAGATGGGACTTCCAGTTAGCTCAAGTACCAGTGCTAATGATTCTGAAATAAAATTAAACATATTTTTGTTATGTTCCACAGTCAAAAGAATCCAATTAAATGCCAATAAAATAGAACTTTTCTTCTATAATTTAATTCAGTAATTTTTTTCAACAAAATTATCCAAACCCTATAAATTTGGAAAGTAGATTCTACCATACATAAAACATCAAGGAAAGTGAGTGACATGCCATCTTTTCTTTTATCAATAAATGAATCAGGGGGTTGGGAGATGTCCTGCCTCCCCAAAGCCTCATCCTACTCACATGAGAGCTGGTACAGGGTCTGGAATAGATTTTAGCTGCTTCAAAGAGGTATCAGATGTATTTAAATGTAAAGATGTAAAACATTCATAAATTATTTCAGGGCTGTGTCAAAACAGTGAGTCATGATATGTCAACTATTTAAAAATATTAACTTCTACTTTATTTTAAAAAATGCAAAGGTTTCTGGAAGCTTTCAGTAGCATCTCTCTTGAAGAAAATACATAAATAACATGAGGCCGCTCAGAGGGTAAATCCCACAGGACACTCTAAAGGTCAAATGTGGGGAAAGTGTGAGTTTCTCTATGGAATTACTTGGAAACACATGCAGACAAGCATGGGTATTTCCCCCCCCTCCACTCCCTTCAGTTTCTGATAAATCAGTTACACAGGATAAGCAATGGTCCTTCCCATTCTGGTTTGCTGGAGCAGCCATGAAGACATACCCCACGTCCAAGATAAGAGAAACCCAAGTGAGATGGCAGGCACTGAGAGAGGGCATCAGAGGGCAGACACACTGAAACCATAATCACAGACAACAGACCAACCTGATCACACAGACCACAGCCTTGTCTAACTCAATGAAACTAAGCCACACCATGTGGGGCCACCCAAAATAGACGGGTCAGGGTGGAGAGGTCAGACAGAAAGTGGTGCACTGGACAAGAGAATGGCAAACCACTTCAATATACTTGCCTTGAGAACCCCATGAACAGTATGAAAAGGCAAAAAGATACAACACTGAAAGATGAACTCCCCAGGTCAATAGGTGCCCAATATGCTACTGGAGATCAGTGGATAAATAACTCCAGAAAGAATGAAAGGATGGAGCCAAAGCAAAAACAATACCCAGTTGTGGATAGGACTGGTGATAGAAGCAAGGTCTGATGCTGTAAGAGCAGTATTGCATAGGAACCTGGAATGTCAGGTCCATGAATCGAGACAAATTTGAAGTGGTCAAACAGGAGATGACAAGACTGAACATTGACATTCTAGGAATCAGCAAACTAAGATGGACTGGAATGAGTGAATTTAACTCAGATGATGATTATATATACTACTGGGGGCAGGAATCCCTTAGAAAAAATGGAGTAGCCATCATGGTCAACAAGAGAGTCTGAAATGCAGTACTTGGATGCAATCTCAAAAAGGACAGAATGATCTCTGTTCGTTTCCAAGGCAAACCACTCAATACTACGGTAATCCAAGTCTATGCCCTGACCAGTAACTCTGAAGAAGCTGAAGTTGAAGGGTTCTATGAAGACCTACTTCTAGAACTAATACGCAAAAAAGATGTCCTTTTCATTATAGGGACTGGAATGTAAAAGTAGGAGGTCAAGAAACACCTGGAGTAACAGGCAAATTTGGCCTTGAAATACGGAATGAAGCAGGGCAAAGGCTAATAGAGTTTTGCCAGGAGAATGCACTGGTCATAGCAAACACCCTCTTCTAACAACAAAAGAGAAGACTCTACACATGGACATCACCAGATGCCCAGCCCCAAAATCAGACTGATTATATTCTTTGCAGCCAAAGATGGAGAAGCTCTAAACTGTCAGCAAAAACAAGACCAGGAGCTGACTGTGGCTCAGATTATGAACTTCGGATTGCCAAATCCAGACTGAAATTGAAGAAAGTGGAGAAAATCACTAGACCATTCAGGTATGACCTAAATCAAATCCCTTATGATTATACAGTGGAAGTGAGAAATAGATTTAAAGGATTAGATTTGATAGACAGAGTGCCTGATGAACTATGGACAGAGGTTTATGACATTGTACAGGAGACAGTGATCAAGACCATCCTCAAGGAGAAGAAATGCAAAAAAGCAAAATGGCTGTCTTGGGAGGCCTTATAAATACCTGTGAAAAGAAGGGAAGTGAAAAGCAAAGGAGAACAGGAAAGATATACCAATTTGAATGCAGAGTTCCAAAGAATAGCAAGGAGACATAAGAAAGCCTTCCTCAGCGAACAATGCAAAGAAATAGAGGAAAAAAATAGAATGGGAAAGACTAGAGATCTCTTCAAGAAAATTAGAGATACGAAGGGAACATTTCATGCAAAGATGGGCTTGATAAATGACAGAAATGGTATGGACCTAACAGAAGCAGAAGATATTTAGAAGAGGTGGCAAGAATACACAGAAGAAGTGCACAAAAAAGATCTTCATGACTCAGATAATCATGATGGTATGATCACTCACCTAGAGCCAGACATCCTGGAATGTGCAGTCAAGTTGGCCTTAGGAAGCATCACAACGAACAAAACTAGTGGAGGTGACGGAATTCCAGTTGAGCTATTTCCAATCGTAAAATATGATGCGTGAAAGTGCTGCACTCAATATGCCAGCAAATTTGGAAAACTCAGCAGTGGCCACGGGACTGGAAAAGGTCAGTTTTCATTCCAATCCCAAAGAAAGGCAATGCCAAAGGTTGCTCAAACTTCCACACAATTGCACTCCCGACGGGGGAGCCTGGTGGGCTTGCCGTCTGTGGGGTCACACAGAGTCGGACACGACTGGAGTGACTTAGCAGCAGCAGCAGCAACGCGCTAGTAATGGAGAAGGCAATGGCACCCCACTCCAGTACTTTTGCATGGAAAATCCCATGAATGGAGGAGCCTGGTAGGCTGCAGTCCATGGGGTCGCTAAGAGTCGGACATGACTGAGTGACTTCACTTTCCCTTTTCACTTTCACGCATTGGAGAAGGAAATGGCAACCCACTCCAGTGTTCTTGCCTGGAGAATCCCAGGGATGGGGAAGCCTGGTGGGCTGCTATCTCTGGGGTCACACAGAGTCGGACACGACTGAAGCGACGTAGCAGCTTAGCAACATGTTAGTAAAGTGATGCTTAAAATTCTCCAAGCCAGGCTTTAGCAATACATGAACTTCCAGATGTGCAAGCTGGTTTTAGAAAAGGCAGAGGAACCAGAGATCAAATTGCCAACATCTGCTGGATCATTAAAAAAGCAAGAGAGTTCCAGAAAAACATGTATTTCTGCCTTATTGACTATGTCAAAGCCTTCGACTGTATGGATCACAATAAACTGTGGAAAATTATGAGAGATGAGAATATCAGACCATCTGACCTGCTTCTTGAGAAACCTGTATGCAGGTCAGGAAGCAACAGTTAGAACTGGACATGGAACCACAGACTGGTTCCAAATAGGAAAAGGAGTACGTCAAGGCTGTATATTGTCACCCTGCTTATTTAGCTTATATGCAGAGTACATCATGAGAAATGCTGGGCTGGAAGAAGCACAAGCTGGAATCAAGATTGCCGGGAGAAATATCAATAATCTCAGATATGCAGATGACACCACCCTTATGGCAGAATTTGAAGAAGAACTAAAGAGCCTGTTGATGAAAGGGAAAGAGGAGAGTGAAAAGGTTGGCTTAAAGCTGAACATTCAGAAAACGAAGATCAGGGCATCTGGTCCTATCACTTCATGCCAAATAGATGGGGAAACAGTGGAAATAGTGGCTGACTTTGTTTTTCTAGGCTCCAAAATCACTGAAGATGATGACTGCAGCCATGAAATTAAAAGACGCTTACTCCTTGGAAGGAAAATCATGATTAACCTACACAGCATATTAAAAAGCAGAGATATTACTTTGTCAACAAAGGTCTGTCTAGTCAAGGCTATGGTTTTTCCAGTGGTCATGTATGGATGTGAGAGTTGGACTATAAAGAAAGCTGAGTGCTGAAGAATTGATGTTTCTGAACTGTGTTGTTGGAGAAGAATCTTGAGAGTCTCTTGGACTGTGAAGAGATCCAACCAATCCATCCTAAAGGAGATCAGTCCTGGGTGTTCATTGGACTAATGCTGAAGCTGAAACTCCAATACTTTGGCCACCTGTTGCGAAGAGCTGACTCATTAGAAAAGACCCTGATGCTGAGAAAGATTGAAGGCAGGAGGAGAAAGGGACGACAGAGGATAAGATGGTTGGATGGCATCACTGACTCAAGGGACATGGGTTTGGTGGATTCCGGGAGTTGGTGATGGACAGGGAGGCCTGGTGTGCTGCGGTTCATGAGGTTGCAAAGAATTGAACAAGACTCAGCAACTGAACTCTTCTAAACTTCCCATTCTGTAGAGAGTCAACAAGAGGGAAGACACAAGGCATGTAGCACACCTGCACCTTGGTGCCAGCAGGCCCAGTTCAGTGCAGTTCAGTCACTCAGTGTGTCCGGCTGGGAAGTCATAAACTCAGGGGTGTGAGAAGAGTGAGCTCCGTGACAGAAAACATCAGTGGAAACCAAGGCAGGGGAACAGGAGAAGATTCTTGGAAAGTAAACAGTAGATTTTTGAGGAGAACTAAAGTAATAGAAGGAAGAAAATAACAGTCTAGAGATTTTAACCAGCCTAAGCCTCCAGGATTCCTACCAGACAGTGTGGTGTCTGCCACCTCCCCCAACTGAGAGAGACACACACAGGAAAGGCACCAGAGCCGATGTCCAAGAGCGAAGTGAATGTGCCCTGGCTGGACACACAGTGCAATCCCCCAATGAAGGGCTTGCCAAAGTACTTGTTTGAACAGCAATATAAGATGCCTAAAACATTGTATAGCATTTGACTTTTAGCAAGCGTGCCCCTCTGTGACTTTGCCTTTAGTCTCTCCTGATGGTATAGATACTGAAGACATGAACTTTGAGGATCCTTTGGTTCCTGGACAAGCTCAATCTGGGACCGCTGATCATTTAGTAAGAATCATCACAGTAATACTAATAATGGGCAACAAGTAGGAGTCAAGTCAGAAAAACTGATGCAAAGTCCAACTCAACAGTTAGCTACTGAGACCACTTGACTCAATTAACCTTGATAATTCTTCTTTTTCGTAGTTTTTATATAGGAAAACTAGTATAATGCCCTATCCGATGAGAAAGGAAATCTCAACTGTCCAAATACAGTATCTGATATGTAATAAAGAAACAGAAATTAAACCTCACATTAGCAACTTCTTCAAAACATGATTGTGGAAACTAGAGACTCACTGGGAAAGTCTTCGGTGAGTGTACAACTCATGTCTCAGTAGGAGCTGCTATTCTTATTTTTCAACTTACACCAGTAGGAAAACTACCTCCCTCCCCAGAAAAAGCCAGACCAGAAACAAAGCTCACTCTCAACAATGATAAGAATGCTGACTCTTCATTACAGTAACACAACCTTGGGCCTTTTAAAGGAGCCTCAGCAGGGGGAGGAGCTAAGATGGCAGACCAGTAGGATGGGGAGAATACTCTCTCCTCCACAAATTTATCAAAAGAACATTTGAACATCGAAAAAAATTTCACAAAACAACTTCTGCATGTTGGCAGAGGACATCAGGCACCTAGAAAGACAACCCATTGTCTTCGAAAGGAGATTAGGAGCCCTGCAGTAACTCCTTCAGTGGAGAAGTGGTTCAGACGCCAGCATCCACCATTAGCAAGTGGGGGCTGGGAAAGGAGGCGCGGTGCGGGCTGCATCACTTAGAGTAAGGATCTGGCCTGAATATCCCGAGCACTACCTGAGGGAAACAATTTGGGCTAGCAAACCAGACTGTGGGATATCTACCACGCGAAAAGCCAGCCCTAACCTAAGATACCACCAGGCCTACACATGTAACAAAGGACTGTACAGAGATAGCCGGCTGCAGACAGTCCACCTCCGGTGACCGGCAGCCAGAGCCGGAAGCGGGCAATCATAGCCCCAGAGAGACATTATCTACAAAACTGTAAGCAGGCTTCTTTGCTAACTAAGGCTTTTTGGGGCTCTGGACGGTCAACATCTGCCTGAGAAGGTGCGCCAGTTGTATACCCAGAAAACTGAGCAGCAGGGAAGCGATAAGTTGCAGCAGCTGTGCTCACTAAACACCTCATCACCTGCACTGCTTGGACCTGGGAAGGGCACAAAATGCAGGCTCAATCGAGTCTGTGCTTCTGAGGACTTCCCAAGTGCCTGAACCTGAGCGGCTTAGACCTGGGTGTCCATCACCACCCCCTCTGTATCAGGGCAGAAAACAGACATTGAAGAGACCAGCTAACAGAAGAAGATAAAACAGAGGGAACCACCTTGGAAGTAACAGGCAATAAACTAAAACCCTGTGGAGCTCAACAAATGCCTTCATACCTACACTAAAACCAAGCATTATTCAAGGGCCAGCAAGATCCAGGGTAAGACATACCAAGCAAATTCTCCAGCAACACAGGAACACAGCCCTGAGCTCCAATATGCAGGCTGCCCAAAGGCACCCCAAAACCATAGACATCTCATAACTCATTACTGGACACTTCAGTGCACTCCAGAGAGAAGAAATCCAACTCCACCTACCAAAACACTGACACAAGCTTCCCTAACCTAGAAACCTTGACAAGCCACCTGTACAAACCCACACACAGTGAGGAAATGCCACAATAAAGAGAACCCCACAAACTTCCGGAATACAGTAAGAACACCCCAAACTTAGCAATTTGAACAAGATGAAGAGACAGAGGAATACCCAGAAGGTAAAGGAACAGGATAAATGCCCACCAAACCAAACAAAAAAGGAAGAGATAGGGAATCTACCTGATAAAGAATTCCGAATAATGATAGTGAAATTAATCCAAAATCTTGAAATCAAAATGGAATCACAGATAAATAGCCTGGAAACAAGAATTTAGAAGATGCAAGAAAGGTTTAACAAGGACCTAGAAGAAATAAAAAAGAGTCAATATATTATGAATAATACAATAAATGAGATCAAAAACATTCTGGAGGCAACAAACAGAATAACAGAGGCAGAAGATAGGATTAGTGAATTATAAGATAGAATGATAAAAATAAATGAATTAGAGGAAAAAAAGAAAAACAAATTAAAAGAAATGAGGACAATCTCAGAGACCTCCAGGACAATATTAAACGATACAACATTCGAATCATAGGACTCCCAGAAGAAGATAAAAAGAAAGACCATGAGAAAATACTTGAGGAGATAATAGTTGAAAACTTCCCTAAAATGGGGAAGGAAATAATCATTCAAGTCCAAGAAACCCAGAGAGTCCCAAACAGGATAAACCCAAGGCAAAACACCCCAAGACACATATTAATCAAATTAACAAAGATCAAACATAAAGAACAAATTTTAAAAGCAGCAAGGGAAAAACAAAAAATTACACACAAGGGAATTCCCATAAGGCTAACAGCTGATCTTTCAATAGAAACTCTCCAAGCCAGGAGGGAATGGCAAGACATACTTAAAGTGATGAAAGAAAAGAACCTACACCTCAGATTATTGTACCCAGCAAGGATCTCATTCAAATATGAAGGAGAAATCAAAAGCTTTACAGACAAGCAAAAGCTGAGAGAATTCAGCACCACCAAACCAGCTCTCCAACAAAAACTAAAGGACATTCTCTAGACAGGAAACACAAAAAGGGTGTATAAATTCGAACCCAAAACAATAAAGTAAATGGCAATGAGATCATACTTATCAATAATTACCTTAAACATTAATGGGCTGAATGCCCCAACCAAAAGACTAAGACTGGCCGAATGGATACAAAAAACAAGACCCCTACATACCTTGTCTACAAGAGACCCACCTCAAAACAGGGGACACATATAGACTGAAAGTGCAGGGCTGGAAAAAGATTTTGCATGCAAATAGAGACCAAAAGAAAGTAGGAGTATCAATACTCATATCAGATAAAACAGACTTTAAAACAAAGGCTCTGAAAAGGAGACAAAGAGGTCACTACATAATGATCAAAGGAACAATCCAAGAAGAAGATATAACAATCATAAATATATATGCACCCAACATAGGAGCACCGAAATATGTAAGACTAATACTAACAAGTATGAAAGGAGAAATTAACAATAACACAATAATAGTGGGAGACTTTAATACCCAACTTACACCTATACAAATCTGGCTGTAATAGACAAAGCAAAGAGGAAAACACATTCACTTATGAGCTTCACAAATTGTCAGTTCACTCAGGAGAGTCACAGGTCTTCCTAGCAATGAAATCTTAGAAAAGTTTCCCTTGTGGGTCCTAATGGATGGAATACTGTGTAAGGGAGTGAATTACTTCCTCAGCAACCCCCTACACTAAATACCATAGAGAATTACAAAGAATGCTTCTCACAGCATCCACAGCAGCAGTAAATGTTATTACTCACAAGGCCACCCACAAGAAGTGATCCACGAGGAGTGAAGACAGTGGTGTCCCAGGATGCAGCTCTCAATTCAGGAATAATTTTCAGAATTTTAAAAAAAATAGACTTATTTGTTCATTCTGTAAATGTTTATTGAGTATTTTATGGGTCAGGTACCATTCTGGGCATTAGGGAGGAAGCAGTGATAAATGTGATCCTGTCCTAATAACACATTGTTGTAAAGATAGACCTACAACTACAAAATGCCTAGATGTGTGTGAGATGAGAGGACACCCAAACTGGACTTTCAGTTCCCTGAACTTCTCATCTCCAGTTGCTTTTCTAGTCTTATTATCACACACTAACTGGTTATTATTGCAATCACCACCATCTCCAAATCTGCAAATCTCCAAATATAAGATGAATTAAACATAATTTTTAAATGTACTTTATGATTAAAAATAGAAATCCATCAGCTAAGAATTTGCATATACTCCTCCCCACCATTACCCCTTTTCTTCCTTCCCATTTCCCTCCCATCCTCATGGATCCCTTCCTTTGCCCACTTTCCCTTGCCTTTAAAAAAAAAAAAAAAAAAAAAGAGCCTCAGCAGAAATAATGTCCGTTTCATTTTCAGGGTAGTTCTACATTCTTAAAAAGAAGCAATCTCAACCACTATTCTCCACACTCAGGCAGCAAATGATATTGCATATCCCATTCTTTGTCTATAAGATTTTCCACAAAAACTCTGGAAAGAAATGTACCTGTCAGTGTAGAGTTTACTACCATGTCTCAGGTTGGGAGCCTCTCCCTCACGCTATTCACTTAACTGATCAGTAATATTTGATGTGCACTTATCATTCACTAGGTTATCTGCTAGGAAATGGAATTGCATGCAGAGACCACAGTCCTAGATGGAACACAACTGATAGATTTAGGGAGACGCACATGTAATGAAGCACAGCTATGCTACCAGGTGACAGGTGCTGTGACACAGTCCAGAATGATGTAGATGACTATGGGGCAACTGGACCAAGGCAGTGCCCGCTTCACCAGAGAAAGTCATGAACTGCTTTAGAGCAGCAGCAATATCTAATCCAGATGTAAAGAAATATCTAGAAATGTGAGCTAAATGAAATACACATTTTTATCAAAAACTTCATAACATTATTGAAAATGAGGTAGAGTAATCCCAGTTAAATTTGAGTTTGGTGTACTTGCTTTCAACAGGACATCTGAACTGGGTATTGAAGGGGCAGGTGGGTTGATATTTTTACAACAAGCAATAATAGAAGAAAGAAGGCAGAGAACTGATTCTACCTTGGGTGCCTGCCTTGGGGTGTGAGCAAGACGCATCAGTCCCACGGACCTCGGGGTCAGACCTGTGCCATCTATGTGAGCAAAAATGGCCTCCACGTTGGCTCTGTATGTCTTCATGGCAAGAAGTAAACTGTTAGCTCAAAAGCCCACTGGTATCAAACTCCCTTTTTTACACATTCAATTATTTAAAAAAATAACCCCAAACTCACACATTTGTGGCCACTTGGAACCTCTGCAAATCCTCACCTGGCAGCAGCTGTCCATTGATAAGATGGGGCCTTGAGGCTGTTGGTCCCTGAAATGAGCTGAGCTGTGTCCCTCAGACATGCCTGTGCTAAGCCGTCACCCCAACCAGCCTCACAGGGTGACTGCATTTGGATACAGTTCTCTAGAGAAGCTATAAAGTAAAACTTACTTAACTTCAGGACTGCATCCAACCTTGTAAGAACCCAGATGCACGGAGAAAAAAAGTCATACAAGGACAGTGAGAAGAGGACCATCTATAAGCCAAGATGCCAACACCTGATCTTGGCTTTCCAGCCTCCAGAAGGTGGAGACAACCCATTTCTGCTGTGTATACCCCACAGTAGATGACTTATTCAGACTCTGAGCCATGCCTGCCCTTTGGGGTCCTCTGGCCCCGAGGCTCCCTCCTGTACTGTTCTATGACATCACCTAAATACGTAAGCCCCTCTTCCATTCTCCTTTCCCATGTGAGCCCCACCCCACCCCCACCCTCCTCCCATTCAGGGTGTGGTCTTCTAGACACTTCTGGAAACCTCTAGAAGCTCCCATACTCTGAACACCCCTCCCATAGAAGCTACTCTGAACATCAACCTATAGAGCTTGCTGTATATCACAGCCTCTCACAATTATACCTTCTTCTCTGATCAGTCCCCAGCCCCTCAAACTATCCCCACATTGGAGTCTCTGCACATTTGCATCTCAGTACCAAAAAGACACCTTTGCATTTGAAGAAATCCATACAAATTTCTTGTTGATCAACTCAGGAAATATTAATACATTTATTTTGGTTATTTTCAGCAAAATATAACAAAATTCCTTCCTTTACAGTAGCTTGAGGGCGAATACAAATGTCACATTTTCATACAAACATGAATTTCATGACTCTAAGTTATTAATTCAGCATGCTATCATTTTCACTATGAAAAATGAAAACCTAAGATAAGTGAAATTCAGTGTATCAGATATAGTCCAAGACTGAGAAAACGAATTATTCAGATCTCTCTTTTTCTGCATTTCATTGTGAATGCAGGAATTCAGATTATGCATTGGGCTTCTCCATCCAGTAAACTGTTTTAAGTAAATTAAAAGAAAGGACAACAACAATAACAAAAGACAGTAAGTTTCTATTGAAAGTGAAAGCGATAGTCACTCAGTCATATCCAACCATGCAACCCCATTCACTGCTGCTCATCAGGCTCCTCTGTCTATGGGACTTTCCAGGCAAAAATACAGGAGGGGGTGGGCATTCCCTTCTCCAAGGGATTTTCCTGACCAAGGGGTAAAACTCAAAGTCTCCTGCATGCAGGCAAACTCTTTACTGTCTGAGCCACCAGGAAAGCCAAGTTTCTATTCCATGAAATAATTCATATGAGAAAACATCCAGTTTGTGAGATATAACCATATTATGATCAAATTCTATGAAATAATGTTAAATGACATAATTTTAGCCTAAGGTGGTAATGGAAACCGTACGTCCTTTAAGTATTTAAGCAGGACCTGCTTTGGACATTGAGTTCATCAGGGACTACCTTCCTATCAGGATGATCATGGGTTAAATAGTTAATCATCCACAGCAGTGATTTCCTCATACATAATATACAATTTCAAAGATTAGTGACAATTCAGTTGAATACTTAGATGATTCTCCTTAAAGAATAACTGGAGCGTACTAACTGCTTAATAAATATTGATTTCTAATTCCCTTTACTCCTTTATTCTAAACTATTTTCAGAGTTGATACCAAATATTCACATTATATTCAATGTGCAGGAGTCTTTCAACACCTAAGGGGCCAATATTTTGTTCAAACTAAAGTGGTATGAATACATTTTAAGAATAAAACATATTCAATACACAAATACCTATCCTTAAAGAACTGCGTCACAGAACATAAAGGGCTTCTCAGTCCTTCAAAAAATTGCTTATCAAAGCCAAAGTTAAATGTATACAGTAAAAAATCTGGTTCTCAAGTGTCTATGAAAAAATATACTCTCAATAGCTGTTAAATTGTTTTAAAAAAAATTCATAGTTCACGCAACTTGAACTGAGTAGGTGGCTTCTTTGCATTCCAAGAGTATATATGACACTGCGTGTTTTGATGAATATCAAGTTCTATTGTTAGATTCCAATCCTGTTCTATGCAGTATTGATTTTCATAAAATTGACACACAAGCTGTTTAATAAAGGAAAACACTGCATAGCTCACTGCAAGCTTTATTAGGATTTTTAAATGTCTAAAATCACATAAAAATCTAGTGAAAACCTGAATTACAGTATTACGTTTTTCCTGGAAATGTAACTTGCCACAGACAAGAAGAGCGTGACACTAGTGGTATTTGTGTGGGCTGACTCCATGTGTCATGTCATACCTGGCATTTCATTTCTCACTCCCACAGACACAAAAAGCAGCACCCGTGCCCTGTAACAGCAGTGCATAGTGGTGGTAGAAGAACTAAAGCTTCAGTCTTCAGAATAAAAGGTACTATTCACAAGGCGATTTGGGATTCTCTAAAAACATGAGGATGGCATAAATAAATGACATAGCATCCTAAGTCTTTCTTTGTAAGGGAAGCAAAGCACAGGTAAATCCGATGTCCTCTCCTGCGATAAAAATATACCCTGATGTTTTAATAGATCAAAATCAAATCTAAGTAAATTATAGAAGATTATTCAGCATGAACAAAGGGTAAAGTTGCTACTCTTTATGCTAATATTCCTATTACCCAGTAATGCAGGAGTTAAAAAGTATTTATCAACTTAACAGTCACATTGAAAGCATGGAAAAGGGTTTGTCATTCAATCATGTCTAACTCTTTGTGACCCCATGGGTTGTAGCCTGCCAGTTTCCTCTGTCCATGGAATTCTCCAGACAAGAATACTGGAGTGGTTCAGTTCATTCAGTTGCTCAGTCATGTCCGACTCTTTGAGACCCCATGAATTGCAGCACACCAGGCCTCCCTGTCCATCACCAACTCCCAGAGTTCACACAGACTCACGTCCATCAAGTCAGTGATGCCATCCAGCCATCTCATCCTCTGTCGTCCCCTTCTCCTCCTGCCCCCAATCCCTCCCAGCATCAGAGTCTTTTCCAATGAGTCAACTCTTGGCATGAGGTGGCCAAAATACTGGAGTTTCAGCTTTAGCATCATTCCTTCCAAAGAAATCCCAGGGCTGATCTCCTTCAGAATGGACTGGTTGGATCTCCTTACAGTCCAAGGGACTCTCAAGAGTCTTCTCCAACACCACAGTTCAAAAGCATCAATTCTTCGGCGCTCAGCCCTCTTCACAGTCCAGCTCTCACATCCATACATGACCACAGGAAAAACCATAGCCTTGACTAGACGGACCTTTGTTGGCAAAGTAATGTCTCTGCTTTTAAATATGCTATCCAGTATTTTGGCCACCTCATGCGAAGAGTTGACTCATTGGAGAAGACTCTGATGCTGGGAGGGATTGAGGGCAGGAGGAGAAGGGGACGACAGAGGATGAGATGGCTGGATGGCATCACTGACTCGATGGATGCGAGTCTGGGTGACCTCCGGGAGCTTGTGATGGACAGGGAGGCCTGGCGTGCTGCAGTTCACGGGGTCGCAAGGAGTCGGACAGGACTGAGCGACTGATCTGATCTGATGTTGGTCATAACTTTCCTTCCAAGGAGTGTCTTTTAATTTTATGGCTGCAGTCACCATCTGCAGTGATTTTGGAGACCCCCCAAAAATGGCCGTTCCCTTTTCTAGGGGATCTTCCCTACCCAAGGATGGAACCTATTGCTGCTGCTGCTACATCGTGTCAGTGGTGTCCGACTCTGTGCAACCTCATAGACAGCAGCCACCAGGCTCCTCCGTCCCTGGAATTTTCCAGGCAAGAGTACTGGAGTGGGTTGCCACTGCCTTCTCCAGGATGGAACCTGAGTCTCCTACATTGCAGGTAGATTCTTTACCACCTAAGCCACCAGAAAGGCCCATTGGTCATATTACTTATGGCTTTCTCAGCAAGAAATTTCCCCCACTTTCTCTCTTGCCCCACTACCATCTTTTCTCCCAGTTAGCATTCCCTAAGGCTAGTCTTTACTTCATCTTTTTGAAACCAGGAGTTCATTTAGAACAGTTTACCTAAGTAGATTCCACTCATCCTGTTTTTCCCAATCACTGCATCCCCTATTATAAGCTTAAAAATCTGTAATATTAATAGATTAAATCATTTACTTCCTGACACACTGGATTCCCAAATAAATTATTACTCCCTTGAAGACCAGAAATGAGTTTATTATTCAATATATACTCAGTCGCAAACACATATACAAGATAAACACACGTGTAACACATTTTTAAAAGTTGATATAACATGCTATTTGACCACAGGAAGGGGAAAGCCTACTCCTCTTTAGAGCCAAGGGTAGCTCCACAGTGTAAGATACAGTTGAGCTGGACCTCACAGGTTTGAGTGTGCTCTGGATTTTGATCACCAGAAAGAGAATTCCAGACAGCACTGTGGTTCTCGTACACTGTATATGGTGGGTTTTGTTTTGTTTTTGTTTGTTTGTTTTTGGTTTTGATATGTACATTTATATTTCACTAAAATATCACAGAAATTACAAAGAGAAAGCTTACAAGTAAGTTAGATTACATTCTGTAGAGAAATGACAAAGATAATGGTTACTAGTAAGTTAGATTACATTCATACTTCAACTCTCAAAATTCTTTATGCTGCTGCTAAGTTGCGTCAGTTGTGTCCGACTCTGTGTGATCCCATAGACGGCAGCCCACCAGGCTCTGCCATCCCTGGGATTCTCCAGCCAAGAACACTGGAGTGGGTTGCCATTTTCTTCAGTTAAAAAAAAATCATACTCATGATATTCTGTTTTATTTTTATATTCATCCAAAAGTGTAAAAATGGTAGAGCTAAAATTGCTTAGCTCATCTCTGTTTCCATATTCATAAAAATCCAAGTATAGTTGCAGAAAAATACTCATCCTCTTTTGTGTCTTGCTTGGGTTGGGGGGCTCTCTCTTGAAATTAACTGAAAAGGCATATTCCTGAAATTGAAGTTTCAAACATTAACTGAGAGAATTTGCTACACATAATTGTCAATGAACTTGGTATTTCATTTCACAGTCTATAACTCTGAGTAGACAGTGGCAAAGTCAAGACTTCATGCAATCTCCATTTGCAGTCGATCAGAAATTTGGATTTTAGTAAGTTACTGGGGGGTGGTAAAAGAGGGTACAATCACTACATCCAGATGGAAGCATCTAGCAGGTGATCATATAACTTTCTGGGTGGAGGAGGAGGCTTAGAGGTCACTTAGCTCTTCCAATTTCTAACAGGTTATTATCAGAATGGCTAAGGACTGGAGGCACGCTGCTGAAACTTAGGAGAAGTCTGGTTTAGATAAGTGATTTCCCTGTATTTATAACAGGGCAAGTGTAAACATTCTAGGAATCAGTGAACTAAAATGGACTGAAATGGGTGAATTTAACTCAGATGACCATTACATCTACTACTGTGGGCAGGAATCCCTTAGAAAAAATGGAGTAGACATCATAGCAACAAAAGACTCCGAAATGCAGTACTTGGATGCAATTTCAAAAATGACAGAATAATCTCTGTACATTTCCAAGGCAAACCATTCAATATCATGGTAATCCAAATCTATGCCCCAACCAGTAACTCTGAAGAAGCTGAAATTGAACGGTTCTATGAAGACCTATAAGATCTTCTAGTACAAACCCCAAAAAAGATGTCCTTTGCATTATAGGGGACTGGAATAAAAAAAAGTAGGAAGTCAAAAAACACCTGGAATAACAGGCAAATTTGGCCTTGGAGTACAGAATGAAACAGGGCAAAGGCTATTAGTTTTGCCAACAGAACGCACTGATCATAGCAAACACCCTCTTTTAACAACACAAGACAAGACTCTACATATGGACATCACCAAGTGTTCAACATCGAAATCAGATTGATTATATTCTTTGCAGACAAAGATGGAAAGCTCTATACATTCAGCAAAAACAAGACCGGGAGATGACTGTGGCTCAGATCATGAACTCTGTATTGCCAAACTCAGACTTAAATTGAAGAAAGTAGGGAAAACCACTACACCATTCAGTTCAGTTCAGTCACTCAGTAGTGTTCGACTCTTTGCGACCCCATGAATCGCAGCACACCAGGCCTTCCTGTCCATCAAAAACTCCTGGAGTTCAATCAGACTCACGTCCATTGAGTCAGTGATGCCATCCAGCCAACTCATTCTCTGCCATCCCCTTCTCCTCCTGCCAATCCCTCCCAGCATCAGAGTCTTTTACAATGAGTCAATTCTTCACATTAGGTGGTCAAAGTACTGGAGTTTCAGCTTTAGCATCATTCCTTCCAAAGAAAACCCAGGGCTGACCTCCTTTAGAATGGACTGGTTGAATCTTCTTGCAGTCCAAGGGACTCTCAAGAGTCTTCTCCAATACCACAGTTCTTAAGTGCTCAGATTTCTTCACAGTCCAGCTCTCACATCCATACATGACCACTGGGAAAACCATAGCTTTGACTATAGACCTTTGTTGGCAAAGGAACATCTCTGCTTTTGAATATGCTATCTAGGTTGGTCATAACCTTCCTTCCAAGGAGCAAGCATTTTTTAATTTCATGGCTGCAGTCACCATCTGCAGTGATTTTGGAGCCAAAAAAATAAAGTCTGACACTGTTTCCACTGTTTACCCACCTATTTCCCATGAAGTGATGGGACCGGATGCCATGATCTTCGTTTTCTGAATGTTGAGCTTTAAGCCAACTTTTTCACTCTCCTCTTTCACTTTCATAAAGAGGCCTTTTAGTTCGTCTTCGCTTTCTGCCATAAGCGTGGTGTCATCTCCATATCTGAGGTTATTGTTATTTCTCCTGGCAATCTTGATTCCAGCTTGTGCTTCTTCCAGCCCAGCATTTCTCATGATGTACTCTGCATATAAGCTAAATAAGCAGGGTGACAATATACAGCCTTGACATACTCCTTTTCCTATTTGGAACCAGTCTGTGGTTCCATATCCAGTTCTAACTGTTGCTTCCTGACTTGCATACAAATTTCTCAAGAGGAAGGTCAGGTGGTCTGGTATTCCCATCTCTTTCAGAATTTCCCAAAGTTTTTTTTGATCCACACAATCAAAGGCTTTGGCATAGTCAATAAAGCAGAAATAGATGTTTTTCTGGAACTCTCTTGCTCTTTCGATGATCCAGCAAATGTTGGCAATTTGATCGCTGGTTCCTCTCCCTTTTCTAAAACCAGTTTGAACATCTGAAAGTTCACAGTTCATGTATTGCTGAAGACTGGCTTGGAGAATTTTGAGCATTACTTTACTAGCATGTGAGATGAGTGCAATTGTGCAGTAGTTTGAGCATTCTTTGGCATTGCCTTTGGGATTGGAATGAAAATTGACCTTTTCCTGTCCTGTGGCCACTGCTGAGTTTTCCAAACTTGCTGGCATATTGAATGCACCACTTTCACAGCATCATCTTTCAGGATTTGAAATAGTTCAACTGGAATTCCATCACCTCCACTAGTTTTGTTTGTAGCTTTCTAAGGCCCACTTGACTTCACATTCCAGGATGTCTGACTCTAGGTGAGTGATCAGACTATTGTGATTATCTTCATTGTGAAGATCTTTTTGTACAGTTTTTCTGTGTATACTTGCCACCTCTTCTTAGTATCTTCTGCTTCTGTTAGGTCCCTACCATTTCTGTCCTTTATCAAGCCCATCTTTGCATGAAATATTTCCTAGGTATCTCTAATTTTCTTGAAGAGATTTCTAGTCTTTCCCATTACATTGTTTTCCTCTATTTCTTTGCATTGATCACTGAGGAAGGCTTTCTTATGTCTCCTTGCTATTCTTTGGAACTCTGCATTCAGATGTTTATATCTTTCCTTTTCTCCTTTGCTTTTTGCTTCTCTTCTTTTCACAGTTATTTATAAGGCCTCCTCAGACAGCCATTTTGCCTTTTTGCATTTCTTTCCCATGGGGATGGTCTTGATCCCTGTCTCCTGTACGATGTCACGAAACTCATTCCATAGTTCATCAGACACTCTATCAGATCTAGGCCCTTAAATCTATTTCTCATTTCTACTGTATAATCATAAGGGATTTGATTGAGGTCATACCTGAATGGTCTAGTGGTTTTCCCTACTTTCTTCAATTTCAGTCTGAATTTGGCAATAAAGAGTTAATGATCTGAGCCACAGTCAGTTCCTGGTCTTGTTTTTGTTGATTGTATAGAGCTTCTCCATCTTTGGCTGCAAAGAATGTAATCATTCTGATTTCGGTGTTGACCATCTGATGATGTCCATGAATAGAGTCTTGTCTTGTGTTGTTGGAAGAGGGTGTTTGCTATGACTAGTGTGTTTTCTTGGTAAAACTCTATTAGTCTTTGCCCTGCTTCATTCCGTATTCCAAGGCCAAATTTGCCTGTTACTCCAGGTGTTTCTTAACTTCCTACTTGTGCATTCCAGTCCCCTATAATGAAAAGGGTATCTTTTTTGGGTGTTAGTTCTAAAAAGTCTTGTAGGTCTTCATGGAACCATTCAGCTTCAGCTTCTTCAGCATTACTGGTTGGGGCATAGACTTGGATTAATGTGATATTGAATGGTTTGCCTTGGAAATGAACAGAGATCATTCTTATCAAATCCCTTATGATTATACAGTGGAAGTGAGAAATAGATTTAAAGGATTAGATCTGATACAGTAGGTTCATGACATTGAATCAGAGACAAAGATCAAGACCATCCTCAAGAAGAAGAAATGCAAAAAAGCAAAATGGCTGTCTGCGGAGACCTTACAAATAGCTGTGAAGAGAAGAGAAGTGATAAGCAAAGGAGAAAAGGAAAGATATAAGCATCTGAATGCAGAGTTCCAAAGAATAGCAAGGAGACATAAGAAAGCCTTCTTCAGTGAACAATGCAAAGAAACACAGGAAAATAATAGAATGGGAAAAACTAGAGATCTCTTTAAGAAAATTAGAGATAACAAGGGAACACTTCATGAAAAGATGGGCTCAATAAAGCACAGAAATGGTAGGGACCTAGCAGAAGAAGATATTAAGAAGAAGTGACAAGAATACACAGAACTGTACAAAAAAAGTTCTTCACGAACCAGATAACCACGATGGTGTGATCACTCACCTAGAGCCAGACATCCTGGAATGTGAAGTCAAGTGGGCCTTAGGAAGCATCATTACAAACAAAGCTAGTGGAGATGATGGAATTCCAGTTGAGTATTTCCAATCCTAAAAGATGATGATGTTAAAGTCCTGCACTCAATATGTCAGCAACTTTGGAAAACTCAGCAGTGGCCACAGGACTGAAAAAGGTCAGTTTTCATTCCAATCCCAAAGAAAGACAATGCAAAAAAATTCTCAAACTACTGCACAATTGCACTCATGTCACACACTAGAAATGTAACACTCAAAATTCTCCAAGCCAGGCTTCAGCAATATGTGAACCGTGAACTTCCAGATGTTCAAGCTGGTTTTAGAAAAGGCAAAGGAACCAGAGATCAAATTGCCAACATCGGCTGAAACCATTGAAACAGCAAGAGAGTTCCAGAAAAACATCTATGTCTGCTTTATTGATTATGCCAAAGCCTTTGACTGTGTGGATCACAATAAACTGTGGAAATTCTGAAAGGGATGGGAATACCAGACCACCTGATATGACTCTTGAGAAACCTGTATTCAGGTCAGGAAGCAATAGTTAGAACTGGACATGGAACAACAGACTGGTTCCAAATAGGAAGAGGAGTATGTCAAGGCTATATATTGTCACCTTGCTTATTTAACTTATATGCAGAGTACATCATGAGAAAGGCTGGGCTAGAATCACAAGTTGGAATCAAGATTGCTCGGAGAAATATCAATAACCTCAGATATGTAGATGACACCACCTTTATGGCCGAAAGTGAAGAATAACTAAAGAGCCTCTTGATGAAATTGAAAGAGTTGAGTGAAAAAGTTGGTTTAAACTCAACATTCAGAAAACTAAGATCATGGCATCCGGACCTATTACTTCATGGCAAATAGATGGGTAAACAGTGAAAACAGTGGAAGACTTTATTTTGGGGGCTCCAAAATCACTGCACATGGTGACTGCAGCCATGAAATTAAAAGATGCTTACTCCTTGGAAGGAAAGTTATGACCAACCTAGACAGCATATTAAAAAATAGAGACATTACTTTGCCAACAAAGGTCCATCTAGTCAAGCCCATGGTTTTTCCAGAAGTTATGTATGGATGTGAGAGTTGGACTATAAAGAAATCTGAGTGCTGAAGAACTGATGTTTTTAAACTGTGGTATTCGAGAAGATGCTTGAGAGTCCCTTGGACTGCAAGGAGATTCAACCAGTCCATCCTAAAGGAGATCAGTCTTGGGTGTTCATTTGAAGGACTGATGTTGAAGATGAAACTCCAAAACTTTGGCCACCTGATGCAAAGAGCTGACTCATTTGAAAAGACCCTGATGTTGGGAAAGATTGGGGGCAGGAAGAAAGGGGACAACAGAGGATTAGATGGTTGGATGGTATCACTGACTCAATGGACATGAGTTTGGGTGGACTCCAGGAATTTTTGATGGACAGGGAGGCCTGGCGTGCTACATTCCATTGTGTCGCAAAGAGTTGGACACAACTGAGCGACTAAACTGAACTGAACTAAAGGTGATCATGACTGATAGTTGTGACTCAGAACCCTGCTGATAGCTTGACCTCTATCTCCGATAGTGCTACAGTTACTGAAGATTTCCTTCAGGTAATACTGTCAGAGGCCAGTTAGGAAGAGCAGGGAAGGACCACTTAAGGCAGGGAGGTCTCAGAAACCCCTCACCATCTTCCACATCTTTCTGTATGCCGTGTGGAATAAAATTAATATTTAAAGAAGTAGTGTCTCCATATCTATGGATTCCACATCTGCAGATTCAGCCAACCATGGATTGTGCATGATGTTTACACTCCAAGCTGGGCTGAATCCCTGGATGTGGAGCCCACAGATATATAGAGGAGACCAAAGGACTTCAATACCCATGAATTTTGTTATGCACAGCAGGTTCTTCAATCAGTCCCTGTGGACACTGTCCCTGTGGAAGGGACAGTGGTATACAAACCTGAAGCAATTGAGGCTTCAAGTTTTTCCTCTATGTGTTCAGCATTTTCCTCTATGTGTTCCACACTCATCTTGCAGCCCTGAACTTGGCCTATGTGATGATTATGGGGCTGGCCTTGCCAAGAGTGAAAGCTCAAGTATAATGCTTCAGGTCTACTTGGTCTGTCTGATTTTCACAAGAAACTCGGACAATTACCAGATCTGTTCAGCACCACAGAACAAACAAAACCTTATCCACTTGTTGTTATTCGGTGGCTAAGCCATCTCTGGTGCCTCAGACGGTAAAGCATCTGCATACAATGTGGAAGACCCAAGTTCAATCTGTGGGTCAGGAAGATCCCCTGGAGAAGGAAATAGCAACCCATCCAGTACTCTTGCCTGTAAAATCCTATGGATGGAGGAGCCTGGTAGGCTGCAGTCCATGGGGTTGCAAAGAGTCAGACACGACTGAGTGATTTCACTTACTTACTTAAATCATGTCTAGCTCTTTGCGACCCCATGAACTGTAGCACACCAGGCTTCCCTGCCCTTCACCATCTCCCAGAGTTTACTCAAACTCATGTCCATTGAGTCTATGATACCCTCCAATCATCTCACTCTGCTATCCCCTTCTCTTTGAGTCCTCAATTTTTCCCAGCATCAGGGTCTTTTCCAATAGTTGGCTTTTTGCATGAGGTAGCCAAATTATTGGCACATCAGCATTGATCCTTCAAATGAATGTTCAAGGTTGATTTCCTTTAGGGTTGACTAGTTTGATCTCCTTGCTGTCCAAGGAACTATCAAGAGTCTTCTCCAGCATCACAGTTCAAAGGTATCAATTCTTCAGCACTCAGCCTTTTTTATTGTCCAGCTCGCACATCCGTACATAACTACTAGAAAAACCTTATCCAGAAAAGCTGCCAGTTTCAGATATTTGACTGCTCCATAACATTAGTCTCATCTTTTCCTAACAGAGTAGACACAATAGCACTGTGAGTGGAAATTATTGGAAGTGATTTAACAGAGCATAAGAAATATCTTCCTCAGAGTTAATAACATCTGAAAATGGAATAAACTGCCTACTACAATACTGGCATGGTGGATGTTCAGAGAATTTTTTTTTCTTTTTAAGACATGTTGGCTGAACTAGAGAGGCTATAATATCTTTTAGTCAATTTTCCATAAGACGCTAATTGCTTCCATTCTGACCTTCACTAGTGCTTCACCCACCCCAAGAATTATTTCTGAGAACCTCTAGCTGAGTGACTCCACTTTCATAAAGGATTCTGATCCCCTGATGTTTGTAGGGCCACGCCTTGCTTTGTAATGCAGCATGCAATGATCACATTCAGGGTATTATTTGTGAATTAATTGGGGACTCTGAGGTGCTTCTGGGAAGTCACCACACCATCTCCTGCACCATTTCTCATGGAAACCTCAAGAGAAAGCTAAAGTATCCCAAATTCTCACAATCCAGGTCTGGCCAATTTGGTCCTCCCAGCTCATTCTCCCATTTCCTGTCCCTCATTCTTTTAAGAGGAAACCCAGTCAGAAGCTGTGACATCCATGGCCAGAACCTGGGCTCTATTTTGGATTGCTCTGCCTCAAGATGCTACTATCTGTCCTGTTTAGTTCAGCTTTTCCAGGCATTCATGGGGAGAAAAAGAGTCAAGAGAGAGTAAATGGAGGGCCTGCCTCCAAAGTTTACAATCCAGAGAGCAACAGCAGGCTAGAGTAGGGTAGGGTAATAGGGGTGAAGATTTACAAGTTCAATCATAAGGTACAGGCACATGCTTTCTCTTTCTTTCTGCATTGTCTTAAGAGATTAAGTTGCTCTTTACCCCTTTTTCAACCCTCTAAATCACATGTGACTCTTGCCACTTGTCTACTGTGCCTGAAAAATTGAATTTTCCATTTTAAATGATTTATATGTAAAATTTAGAACTGATATTTGATTTTCTTCAGAAATTTTGCAAAAGTAGATTTGGAAGAACATGAGTATGTGCATCAAATCTTTCAAGTCTAATTTTTTACATATTCTAAATACAGATCAATTATTTCCAATGAAAATTTAAAACTGAATTGAAATGTGCTATCAGTGTAAAATACATTTCAGATTCTGACAAGTTCTTTAAAAAGAGAACACAAACTAAATCTGTATCCTGAAATACTAAAGATTAATATACACACACTACTATACATAAAATAGGTAAGCAAAAAAGACCCACTGTATACCATAGGTTAATTCTATTCAGTATTCTGTAATAACTTATATAGGAAAATAATCAGAAAAAAGAGTAGTTATACATATATGCATAACGGAATCACTTAGCTGCATACCTGAAAATAAGACATTGTAATTTAACTTACTTCAATATAAAATAAAAATTATTTAAATTAAAAAAAGAAAAATACAGAAGTTGATCTTATCTGTTTCTTTTTATTTCTTCTTTAATGCTGTTAATCACTCACTCCAATATTCTTGCCTGGAGAATCCCATGGACAGAGGAGTCTAGCAGACTACAGTCCATAGGGTCACAAAGAGTTGGACACAACGGAAGTGACTTACTGTGACACACACACACACACACACACACACACACACAGAGCTGTTAACAATACTTTAACTAGAATTGTATTCTATTTCAATTGCATTATATTTTTACTGTTCTGCTTTAGCTATTCCACACAGAATTATCTATTATCAGAAGATTATAGATACTAATTTGCTTCCAGAAGAATAAAGAGATGGAAATGGGAAGATGAGCGTGGATGACCGAAAGAACAAGAAACCGTGCTGAAACAGTGAGAGGGGAAAAAAAAAAAGACATAACATACATTATTTGTGTTTTTATAGGAATGTTATATCTACTAAATTTGAATAGTATTCTTGAAGAATCTGCATTTCTATAAAATATTTAATGGATATTTCTTCCTTGTCTAATACATTAGTGATAAATGGTATAGGCAAACATGGTAGAGAAAGATTTTTCATTTCATTGTGTAATAGATACACACACAGCAAAATTACAACATCTGTGAAGGCAAGGATCCAGGACCTGCTGTAGACACCAAAATTCATGGATGGTCAAGTCCCATAACCAGGCCTCCACATATGCAGACTCCACACCCACAGATTCAGCTGTAGCTAAGGAACCAGGACCCACAGATGTGGAGGGATAACTGCATTCATTGAAATAAAAAATCCATATATTAGTGTACTTGTGTAGTGCAAATTAAGCTGTTCAAGGATCAACTGTAAAGAGAAAAATGTAGCATAATTTCAAGATAACTTTATTTGGGGGGAAAAATGTGGTCCTCAGTTCCCTCTGTGAAGAAAACTTGGAATAGTCTAATATTTTGATAGGCACAGTTCACAAGAATGGGGGAAATAGAGATAAAAGTAGTGACTTCCTGCTGCTGCTGCTGCTGCTGCTGCTGCTGCTGCTAAGTTGCTTCAGTCGTGTCCGACTCTGTGCAACCCCATGGACTGCAGCCCACCAGGCTTCTCTGTCCATGGGATTCTCCAGGCAAGAACACTGGAGTGGGTTGCCATTTCCTTCTTCAATGCAAGAAAGTAGAAAGTGAAAGTGAAGTCGCTCAGTTGTGCCAGACTGTTCTCAACCACATGAACTGCAGCCTACCAGGCTCCCCCATCCATGGGATTTTCTGGGCAACAGTACTGGAGTGGGGTGCCAGTGCCTTCTCCTAGTTGAGTATGAAAAGAAGGCACACACTCAGATGACTCACTCTGTAGTTTCTTGTATGTTACTTGCAGCCAAGTTTAATGTTTGACCTAGCAAAGATATTGCTAGGTCAAATCTTAGGCCACAACAAGCACATCATGTGAGTTTATTTATCTTAAGCAATCTTTCCTAAAGTTCTCAAATGTCCCGCTCATTTGTATCCTAGATTTTTATTAAATTGGAAAACAAGTTACCTTTGAAAACGCACTAGAGTCAATCAGACACTCTAGAAATATCATTACAAATCTCACCGACAATTGCATAACAAGATCCAAACTGGGTGAATTAAGATCACTAGATTACTCTTTTTATTCAAACTCTTGAAGTTCATAGGACTGATGCTGTGTATCAAAAACTTACAAATGATCCCTTTTGATAGGAAAGTAGAATTTAGCATGTTAATCCTGACACTTCCTGAACCGGACCGGGTTGATTTCTCTGTTCTCAGCCCCTCATTTGTGACCTTGATTATCAGCTTACTTGACTAAGTCACCCCATTCACATTGTAGCCTCATGGCACTGTGGAGTTGGTTCTATTCTTTTAGAGAAAATTGTAGCAGCAGTGGTAATAAACCCAGGGAGGTGGGAAGAGAAAGGGGGTAGAAAGGGGGAGGAATGGGGAAAGGGAAGGAGGAGGGGAAAGAAAGCGGAGGAGAAGGGGAAAAGAGTGGGAAGGGGGTATAAGCCAGGAGGGGAAAGAAAAGGTTGCGGGGGGGGGGGGTGCGGGGAAGGGGAGGAAGAGGAAGGGATAGGGGAAGGGGAAGGAGAGGAGGAAAAAAAAAAGAACAAATACTAATTACTCACTTACAAGGCATAAGGATGAGTATGGAAAAGTTAAGAACTTCTCCAAAAGTCACACAAGTACTAAGGAGTAGGGCCTGTTTTAATTACATAAGGTGGAATTTTTCATCAACACTGAAGCCCTGAAACTCTGATGGCAGATTCTCAGGTGCAAGGTCAATAAAGTTCTCACTATACACCCTTTGGACTTACTTTTAATAAGAGTTAAGGATTCTTATCCTTTACTAGTTCCAAATATGTCACATTTATCATCTCTTGGCTGCACTGTAGATCTAAAGCAAAGGTGCCAACAATGCTTATATATAGTATCTGGCTTTTATGGTTCCTTGTTGTTTTTCTTGAAAGAAAAACATGCCCTGACACTTCAAAGTAGATTTTTGTTGTAGATGTGTCTTTATTCTAAATGATGTCCTCTACTTTTACGTATGTTTACTAATTCCCAGGGCATATAAACTTATTTTTTTAATGTATTTAAAAGTATCTATTTTTAAATAGAGTGAGGGCTGTCTATTTTTAAACAGAGTGAGGGCTGACATTGGTTAGCATTTGTTTTCATATGCACACATGCTCACACACACACACACAGGAAGAACGAACTTGTGAAATGAGTTTCTGAAAGGACAGAAGAACAGTGTTTGGCAAGAAATGATGCCAACAAAAGAAGGAGACTCCAACCCCTCTTCTGAAGGTGGCTGCCTGACAGTGATCTCAAAGACTGACTTAGAAAATGGGCTGAGGACACATCTATTTCTATCTCAGGGGCTCTGGTGAGGAGTAAGTAACATAAGGAATATTAAAATTATACCATTTTTTAATTATACACAGTGCAATACTGTAAGAACACAACATTGACTTGAAAACTGCAAATACGTTTGTGGTGCCAACCTCACCAGCACTTCCATGCTCTCCCTCTCATTGGTCTGCAAACGAATTACAGCATGGATTTAAAAGTCAGGTCCACCCTGAGGGATCCTTAGAGGTCCTGGCATTCCCCAGGGAGCACTGCTTCCTCACTCCACAAGTGGCGTGTGACTTTGGATCCCCAGCAGGAAACAGTTTCTGGTATGTCAAATTCCCCCATGTATGTTTGTAGAATGAATGAACAAGTAGGTTCCGGAATATCCACAATAAATAACTCCCCAAGCGTTTAACTGGAAAAGAATCCAGTCCAATTTATCAATCTTCTGTTGTGTAAAGCAGCCAACGGGTAGAGTAAAAGGAAAATAAAAAAGAAATACATGTGGAAATGTGTGCATTAATGAAGCAATTAAGACAACACTCAGACTAAAATAAAATACACATTCAGTCCACAAATGTGCTGACTACCTGAGAGATGGAAGATACTAGTCTACTCGGCTAACAGCTTGAAGATAAAAGAAGGGAGATGTATCCTGGGCTTTCAAACAATAGCAGGAAATGTGGGATAGTGTTCAAGCAAGTGTTTCTGTGCAGATAATAGATGCTGCTTGTAACTGGAAATCACAGAGAAGCCACAAAACGTGTGATGGGATGATACAGATGACAGTGAAGTCTGGGAACCTCAAAGGTGCAGTTTTATGAGTGGGCTTTGTAGTATCTTGTATTCCCTCAATGCCACATAGTGAAATATTTGTCATATAGCAAAATAAAATCCCATATTGGTCAAACACAAATGACCATCTTATAAGGCAACATACAGAGAGACCCACTCTTTTACAAATAAAAGCTGATGTTCAACCTTAAACTATTAATATTATACATCATTTCACTGATAATTTATTTCAGAATTGACCAACAAATGATATAGCCAAAATGTTTCTTAAAATGGTATGACAAAAATCATTACATAATGTTTTAAAAATAGCAAAACATGTAAAATCATACATATTATATACATTTATTATTTATTATATAAAAACAGGTTGGCTTAAAGCTCAACATTCAGAAAACGAAGATCATGGCATCTGGTCCCATCACTACTTGGGAAATAGATGGAGAAACAGTGGGAACAGTGTCAGACTTTATTTTTCTGGGCTCCAAAATCACTGCAGATGGTGACTGCAGCCATGAAATTAAAAGACGCTTACTCCTTGGAAGGAAGGTTATGGCCAACCTAGATAGCATATTCAAAAGCAGAGACATCACTTTGCCAACAAAGGTTCGCCTAGTCAAGGCTATGGTCTTTCCAGTGGTCATGTATGGATGTGAGAGCTGGACTGTGAAGAAGGCTGAGCGCCGAAGAATTGATGCTTTTGAACTGTGGTGTTGGAGAAGACTCTTGAGAGTCCCTTGGACTGCAAGGAGATCCAACCGGTCCATTCTGAAGGAGATCAGCCCTGGGATTTCTTTGGAAGGAATGATGCTAAAGCTGAAACTCCAGTATTTTGGCCACCTCATGCAAAGAGTTGACTCATTGGAGAAGACTCTGATGCTGGGAGGGATTGAGGGCAGGAGGAGAAGGGGACGACAGAGGATGAGATGGCTGGATGGCATCACTGACTCGATGAATGTGAGTCTGGGTGACCTCCGAGAGCTGGTGATGGATAGGGAGGCCTGGCGTGCTGCAGTTCATGGGGTCGCAAAGAGTCGGACACGACTGAGCGACTGATCTGATCTGATCTGATATAAAAACACTGACTATTCTCTTGGCATTACTGTATATTCTAAGTACTCATGAAAGTGGAATTTCAGTGTCACCCCAGAGAATGTATGGCATTTCCCTGGGGTCTCTGTAAGATTTATTAGTGACTGATTATTTATGTAATATCATTATAGCTGTAACAGCAGATATGAGAAGGTATACAAAAACAAAACTGAAAAGTTGAACAGAGACTAAAAGATTCTCTAACAAAAATGTAAAGCCACAGAATAGTGATTCTTCCAAGTGTGGTCTGGGTACCCCCAGAGGAATCCTGAGAAACAAGTCTGAATTCACAACTCCTATCTCAATGATACCAAGACTTTATTTGTCCCTTCCTTATTCTCTCACCAGTGCACAAGAGAGTTTTCCAAAAGCTACACAATGCACAATGTTACAGACTGAATGAAAAACAAGTTAAGGCAAATCCAGATATTGTCCATTAAACTAGGCATTTAGAATTTTGCCTGTAAAATACCACCCCTTAATTTCTGTTATTCTGGAAAAAGGGATTATTTTCTTTAGAATATATTATTAATATCACCATGCTATTAATATTACCATTCAGTGGACTTATTACTACATTTTTTAATTAATGGATCACTATTTCAGAACGCTTCGTAGTCATTTTTTACATGGTCATTTAACTCACATAGCAAAAGCTCTTTGGGGCAGAGCTGCCAGATTATTTTTTAAAAAGGCAAATAAAAGCACAATGTCCAGTTTTATTTAAAATCCAAATTAACGGAATACTGAATATAAGTACATTCAAGAAGAACTGAGCAATCCGAAATGAGGGGCCTTACAAATTTTTCACAGTATAAAGCAGTCCTAGCATGGAAGGTCTGAGAACCGGCGCCACAGACAATGCTTAGGTGCAGACCGTGAGTGCGAGTCAAAGCCAGCACGTGGGTCACACCATGAGAGCAGGGTCACCACCACATGGCTGCTGTGCGCCACGCTCTGCTCGGTGTGCCATCGTCCAGATGCCAATGAAAAAGCAGTGCTGACAGTACTTGTAGCGATCTCTGTAAATCTGTGAAGCAAGCCTCACTCAATCCCACTGCACTAAAACTGTGACTGAACCAAGTCAAAAACACACTGGAAAAGACAGTCCCAGAATTAAACCACGTCCTCAGATTTCAGGATGTGAGATCCATCATTCTCTGCTTATATCGTTGGGGACTTACACTGACACATGAAGCTGTTTTGTTTTGTTTTAATTGCTAACTACAGAACTGATGGAAAAAAGCTCGAAGAACCATCCCAGGTAAAAGAGATGATGTACTACTAGACTTAGAGGAAATCTTTGTGGATCTGTGACCAAACTTATAGAGTCACATAACCTGTTCTACAGTTGATTTGCCATTTTTAGCTCTGTTGATAGATGATCCCCTTATAGGCTGTATGACAGTTCATTAATTAAAACAACAAAAATAACTAAACCAGATGTGCTGTGGAATTTATTCAGGTCATTTCCTCATAAGCTGCAAGTGTCAAAAGCTGTTAACTTTTATCTTGTCAACTGGAAAGAGCAACGGTCTGGGTGTAATATTTGGGGTCTGATCTTTACTCCATCAATAGCTTTCAGTCTGGCTTTCAGTAACTCCCAGTATCCTTGTGAGACATATTTCCCCTTTCTATGTAAGAAAGGTACCATCAGCTGCCCCCCACACCCCAGAAGGCTGGAATGAGGACATAATGAAATGCACAAGGGTTTTGTTAAACATGAAGATCTACATAATAAAATGTAGGCTTTTACCTCACACTATCCCCAAACTGAGAGTCCCTTGGACTACAAGGAGATCTAATCAGTCCATTCTAAGGGAAATCAGTCCTGAGTGTTTGTTGAAAGGACTGATGCTGAAGCTGAAACTCCAATACTTTGACCACCTGATGTGAAGAACTGACTCATTTGAAAAGACCCTGATATGGCAAAAATTGAGAGCAGGAAGACAAGGAGATGACAGAGGATGAGATGGTTGGATGGTATCACCAACTCAATGGACAAGAGTTTGAGCAAGCTCTGGGAGTTGGTGATGGACAGGGAGGCCTGGCGTGCTGCAGTCCCTGGGGTCACAGTCAGACACGACTGAGCAACTGAACTGAACTGACCCCAAACCTGAGGTGGCCTTGCTGTTCTTCTTTCAGTTAGACACAACACATTTCTCTTACGGATATGCTGGCCTACAATTTGTTTCCTAAGTCTCATTGTTTATTTTTAAATTTATTTTTAGAGTGGTTTTAGGTTCACAGAAAGAAAAATGAGTAGGAGGTACAGCGATTGCCCATATACCTGTGTCCTTACACACGCACAGCCTCCCTTTTTACCAGCATCTCCACCAGACGGTTCACTTCTTACAGCTGAGGAACCTTCACGAACACGTCAGTCAGCACCCAGAGTGCCCAGTTCACACTGGGGTTCCCTCTTGGTGCTGTACATTCTGTGGGTTTGAACTAACGGATGAAGACCTGTATCTATCACTGTGGTAGCATCAGAGTACTTTCACTGCCTTAAATTGTGTCTGCATTCTGCCTGTCAATACCATTATTTTTAACATAAAATTTCTTTAAGTCTTTGAGATCCCTAACAAATCATTAATGTGTTCTTTACCTGGAAGACACAGAACCACTACTCTAGAACTGACTACCCTTGTCACTAATTATTTTGAGTGTCACCACTTTTTCCCCACCAATCAATGACTCTTACATAATTTTCAACTTTGCTTTAGATTTCACTGCGTTTTGTTGCCCTTCTGAGTCCAGCAGTCCTAGTGTGGCTCTGTGTACAATTATCTAGTTCTCTGTGTACAACTAACTAACTAACTAACTAGCTCATCTTTTAGGCATTCTTAAAACAATTTTATTGAGCCAATTCCCATACCATAAAGGTCTCCAAGAGTATCATCAGCAATATTCAGGGTATGCAGAGTTTTACAGCCATTACCAGTCTCTCTTCAGAAAAGTTTGGCATCCCCAGAACAAATCCTGTCCCCATTGGCAGTCCCTCTTCATTTGTACCCCCCGCCACCCCAGATCATGGACACCACAGGCTACTCTCTGTCTCTGGGGATTCGCTGATTCTGCACACACAATCAGAACCCAACAATGTGTGACACTTGCGACTGGTATCTTCCACTCAGTGTAACATTTTCAAGGTGTACCCCTGTTTCAGATTCTACATCCTGCTTAGCTTTTTTACATGTCTAAAAGAGGAAAATGGTACAAATGAACTTTTTTACAAAACAGAAATAAGAGTCACAGGTGTAGAAAACAAACTTATGGTTACCACGTGGGGGATCAGGGAGAGGTGAAAAGTGGGAGACTGGGATTGATGGACACACACTACTATATATAAAATAGGTAACCAGCAGGGACCTACTGTATAGCACAGGGTAATGACCTATATAAGGAAAGAACCTAAGATAGAGTGGGTGTATGTAAAACCATGCACTTTGCTGTACACTTGAAACAGAAGATTGTAAACAACTATACTTCAATCATTTTTTTTTTTTAAGAGTTCAGCAGTATCCCAAAAAGCCAGTTTCTAGCTGAGATTGTCACTTGGTCTAGACATTTTGGACAGGAGGCTGTTACTGCCCAAAGCCAAATATTATACATTGTTCAGAGTTAAATCATTTGGAAAGACTTACTGGGATCATAGAACTTTGAGATGCATATGCTTGAGAGAGTGAGACAAAAGAAGTGACTTTTCTGGTAAGATCCACATGAGCCCTGATGGGCAGGTGCACTGGCTGAATTCTGCAACATTCTCATTCCTGGAGAATATAGCTGGAGATTTTAGAGGACAAAATTCTATGGGACTTTTCATTGTTTACTTAAAATGAATTGCAGGTCTGAAAAAGGGGTGTAAATGCACAAAAGGAAAGTAGGAAAGTGAAGTCGCTCAGTCATGTCTGACTCTTTGTGACCCCATGGACTGTATAGCCTATCAGGCTCCTCCATCCACAGGATTTTCCAGGCAAGAGTGCTGGAGTGGATTGCCATTTCCTTCTCCAGGGGATTTTCCCAACCCAGGAATCGAACCTGGATCTCCTGCATTGCGGGCAGATGCTTTACCATCTGAGCCACCAGGGAAGCATCTAAATGTTTAGAAATTATGTGCAGGTACAATCAAAGAATAATGGAATTAGAACAGCATTATGTCTGGGCATTTTAACAAAAGTGTAATGTGATTTTTCTGGGTTTCAAAAATATATCTGTACATCTATATTGTGTTTATATCTGCATTCCTCTTAATTTGTCAAATCGTTAGTCTGGGCAGATTTTTTAGTATCAGTGCATGAAATGCGTGAATGAATGACCCACCTCCCACTTTATAGACATTAAAATTTGAGATATATGCAAGGACATAATTCTCTAACAGAGGGATAGATGGATCAACAAATTGCTATTATCATATGTGTGTGTGTTTCTGTGTGCGTGTGTGTGTGTGTGTGTGTATAAAGCCTGTTCTATCACTGAGCTATGTTAATGGCATGTGTCAGGACACATAAGCTGAAATAACAGAAAAGAACAGGAATTCATAATGAAACAGTTAGCTAATCACACTTACTAGCCCAGAAAGATGTGTACATACTACATGAGCCATATTCAAGGACACATGTTATATGGTCAACCTGATTTTTAAAACCTTTTTTCCACACTCAGACTTACTTGAAACAATCATATCTTTACTGTGAACGTCTACCTTTGTATGCACAGTATCAGTTGAAGTTTAATTTGTTTTTAAGCACTGGCCTTTACTCTCTTGTCAGTGTATCTATAATTTACTATTTTTCCTTTCTTATAGGACTAGGACATAAGACACAACTGTAAAACATTCTTCCTTATGAGACAACTGTGATAACCATAGAGTACAGTAAAATCTATGTAAATATGTAAAGAGATGCTTGAGATAACATTTTTTAAAATAGCTACATTTTAACAAATTTCTTTATAATTTTTATGAAGGATTAATTGCTATATATTCATGGAAAAGGTAAGCTTGTATTAATACTTTCTACATCTGTATTTATGTTGGAAATCCATCACAAAATGGAAAAATGATAATTCTTCAACAACATCCCCCCAAACTTGTAGCTTTAATTCAGATAAGATAGGAAATTAAATAGCACAACCAACAATAAGGGGAAATGAATCATTTAGTTATCCTAAAAAATAGTTATCCTAAAAAATATTACAAATGTAGGGAAAACATTTTATTTTCATTCATTTACTGTTGTTTTTAAAATAATGAGTTAGTTCACTGGCTCTTCCAAGGATGACCAAGATAATCTGCATAATAACTAGTTTTTGATGTCCTTATAAATTGGATTTTGCTCTGTTAGACGTGCTCTCATTCATTGCCATTGGTGTTCTTTAGATGCCCAAACCGTTTTATTTTGGTGCAGTAGGAGCTCGGAAAGGGGTCTCCAAGTTCATCCTCAGTCACCCACAACAGCTGTGTTTCATAAATAACAACATGGGCTTGAATCATTCTGCCCTTTTTTTTTTTTTTTTTGCCAAAGTTCTTAATTCACCCATTTTTAAAGAAGCCCTGATATATTGACTAGAAAAAGGTATTTAGAAACAACAATTTGGGTGCCAGAAGTGCTCATTGTAATGGGTTACTTTTTCTAGGACTTTTCAGTAAAGCTATAAAAATTTTCTTTTTTTAAAGAAAATACAGAGAGAGAATAAGATGGCAGAGGAGTAGGTGGACATGGAGTACATCTCTCTCCAAGGATACAGCAGGAATACATCTTCAGACAAAGAAGTGCATGCAGAACATCAGCTGAGACTGGTCAGGAGGAAAGGAACATACAGAACCATGCAAAACTCGAGAGGATGAAGGAACTAGTGGGAAAAACAGGAGTGTTAGTAGGACTGGACCTGCTCTCAGCAGGTGGGGAAACTGAAGCAGGGGTCCGAGCCCTACATCGGGGTAATTGTCTGGGTCAGAGGAGAAACATTTAAGGCTGAGAGTGAAACAGCTGATCTGTGGCAGACTAAATGGAATGAAACTCAGATAGTTCTTGCCGTAGCCATACGTTCCCCGGACAGGAATGAGGGTCCACTGGAAGGCAAAGTGGCTGGGAGCTGGAGTTTAGGGATTCTGGAGCAAGCCCAGGGTGAGGGCTGCTGTTGACTGTGAAGAGACGGATGTGAAGGAGGAGACTGTGGTGGGAAATGCCTGTGGAGGAAAGCCAGGCAGCCATGGAAGCAAGGCAATACTGCTGAGTCATGCAGAGGGGTGAGCCAGCACCATAGCAGCAATGGCAGCTGGACAACAGAGAGGCTGGCCCAGAGAGTGCCTAACACACTGAACTACAGAGCAGGACCCCAGGGGGGGGAGCCGGGGGAGGCCTCTATGTGCCTGATGCACTGAGCAGCAGAGAAGGACCCCAGGCAAGGGAACCCTCTAAGTGCCTGAATGGGCGGAGCCATGGGGAAAGACTGGCCAAAGAGACCTTCTGACTGCCAGGTACAAGAGGCTCAAACAAAGACTCTGAGAGGGCCATAACTCCTAAGGCACAGGCAGTCTGTGTCTCTGCACACTTGCTGCCACCAGGGTCCCCACAAGCCAAGCAGCTGCAGCAACTTCACGCTCAACTCTCACTGGGACAGAGCTGCCACATGTCAAAAATAGTCTTGTATTTATGCACGCAGGATTGCTGCAGTAATGTCCGACTCTGTGATCTGTAGACTGTGGCCTGCCAGGCTCCTCTGTCAGGGAGAGGGGTTCTCCAGGCAAGAACAATGAAGCGAATTGGCCAATACCGGTTGCCATACCCTTCTAGAGCACTACATTTCCTGCTGCCCTAGCGGCCAACTCCCCTGAGTACCTCGTGCTACCAGAACCCCTGTTACTCAAGCAACTGCACCACCTCCACACCTCACAGGGGCCAACCCAAGTCCTCCAGGGCAGGCTCAGGAGCAAATCCCAGTGGATGACCCACATGCAGAGGTGGAAATAAAACCACAATTGAAACCCAGAGGCAGTGTGACTAAGGAAGACCCAAAACCTTCCCACCAGCTGTACAAGTTTAGGATTAAATCCACATGATCAACTAGGCAGACTGTGTCTATGGAATATATAAAAGGACACTGAGAGCTCCCACAAAAGAAAACGCACTAGTTCTGATAGCTGCGGACATTGGAGGTAAGAACACACAGGAGCAGGACCAGATTAGAATCTGAGCTGCCCTCACAGCAGGTCCAGAGACCAGCACAGCATCGGAGGGCATCCTAGGGAGGGGAGGTGGACTGTGACTCCAAGTGAGGGAAAAGATTCTTACAGCAGTGATTCAAGAAAAACATTTTATTATTCTTATGTTTTAACTTACTCTGTCGATTCTTTTGGATTTTTCCCCCAGCCTCTGTTGTAGTTGCTGATTTCATTGGCACTATGAAATCAAATTAAGCTTTTGAGCTTTTTTTTTTTCCCCGCCTCAGTCACATTTTTTATTGCTGTTATAAACCTCTTACTCTACATTGGGCTTTTGCAGTTCTGTGGAGTTTTCCTTTTTATTTTCTCTTTTTTTAATTTTAATTTTTTAAACTTATTATATTTTCTACATTTATTCCTTTGTTTGTTTTTCCTACTGTGCTTTCCCCCTTGCAATTAATCTTTAATGTATATAAATCTTCTTCATCTATTTAACTTTTTATATCTATTCTTTCTTTCTTTTCTTTCCTTCCTTTCCTCTCAAAATATTGGTCAGTTTTGTTTTCATTACTTTATTCCCCACTTGGCACTTTAGTTTTGTTTTCCAGTTTGTGCTTGAGTTAGTTTTGTTCTTAACTGGTAAACATAATTTTTTATTTCCTTTGTTCACCAGGTCAGTCTACTGTAGTTTATTTTTGTTGGACTATTTTCACTTTGCTCAAGTGTGTGTATATATATATGTCTATATTCCATTATTTAAATTACTATTTTCATGATTTTGTAACTGCAATTTGTCTGGCATTCATCTTTGGTTTCTTATTTATGAATATTTGTTTTAATCTCACTTAATGTCATAACAAACCAAGTGTGGCATCTTCATTCCTGATTAAAGATCTATCCCTAAGCCTTTGGAGAGGGAGCACTGACTCCAAGACCCTAGACTACCAGAGAACTAACCCTAGGGAGTATCAGATAGTGAGAATTCACACAAAGGAAACCACTTGAATAATAAAAGAACCAGCATCATCCAACCACCAGCAGGACCCTGTGCAGGATGCCTCATCTAAACAACAAACAAAACAAATATACAAACCCAATCATCAGCAGACAGGATTACCACCTCACTCAGCCTTGCCCATCAGAGGAAAAACAAACAAGAACTCAACACAAATCACACTCTATACGAAGCTTATACAAATCAAACTTAGGAAGGCAGAAACCAAAACGAAGAAAGAATTCAACCTTAAAGCCTGGGAAAAGGAGACCTCAAACACAGTAAGTTAAAATAATAATAATAATAATAAAGAATCAGATAAATATTATACAAATGAAGGAACAAACTAGAAACACAGAAGTCCAAATAAATGAAGAGGAAATAGGCAAACTACCTGAAAAAAAAAATTGGAATAATAATAGTAAAGATGATCAAAAACCTTGAAAACAAAATGGAGAAAATGCAAGAATCAATTAACAAAGAACTAGAAGCATTAAAGAATAAACATACAGAGACAAACAACACAATTACTGAAATTAAAAATACTCTAGAAGGAATCAATAGCAGAATATCTGAAGTAGAAGAACAAATCAGTGAGCTGGAAGATAAAATGATGGAAATAACTTCTGAAGAGCAGAATAAAGTAAAAAGAATGAAAAGAATTGAGGATGGTCTCAGAGACCTCAGGGACAATATCAAACACACCAACATTCAAATTATAGGGGTCCCAGAAGAAGAAGAGAAAGAGTGTGTGAGGAAATTTCTGAAGAGATTATAGCTGAAAATCCCCCCAACATGGAAAAGGAAATAGTCAATCAAGTCCAAGAGGCACAAAGAGTCCCATACAGGAAAAACCCAAGGAGAAACATGCCAAGGCATATACTAATCAAACTAACAAAGACTAAACACAAAGAAAGAATATTAAAAAAGCAACAAGTAACATACAAGGGAAACCCATATGCTTAACAGCTGATCTTTCAGCAGAAACACTGCAGGCCATAGGGAATGACAGGACATATTTAAAGTACTGAAAAGGAAAAATCCACAACTAAGATTACAGTACCCAACAAGGATCTCATTCAAAGTTGATGGAAAAATAAAAAGCTTTTCAGACAAGCAAAAGTTAAGAGAATGCAGTACTACGAAACTAGCTTTACAACAAATGTTAAAGGGACTTATGTGGTCAATAAATACAAGAAATGAAAAAAAAGATCTACAAAATCAACCCCAAACAATTAAGAAAATGGCAATAGGAACATATATATCAATAATTACTTTAAATGTAAATGGATTAAATGCTCCAACCCAAAGACACAGCCTGGCTGAATGGATAGAAAAACAAGACCCATGATGATGCTGTTTATAAGAAACCCACTTCAGACCTAAAGACACACATAGACTGAAAGTGAAAGGATGGAAAAATACATTGCATGCAAAAGAAAGCTGCAGTAGCAATCCTCATATCAGACAAAATAGACCTGAAAATAAAAGGAAAATACATCATGAGTCCACTCTTCCCATTCAAATGTAACAGGACTACTAAATTTACTTATTTAATTGTGCAGTTCTCTCTTGTGTACTTATACTAAAAATTGGAAGACTTGGATTTTAACAATATTAAATGCGATGATTTGGGCTTCCCTGATAGCTCAGTTAGTAAAGAATCCATCTGTACTGCAGGAGAGCCTGGTTCGATTGCTGAGTCAGGAAGATCCACTGGAGAAGAGACAGGCTAGCCAGTCCAGTATTGTTGGGCTTCACTTGTAGCTCAGTTGGTAAAGAATCTGCCTGCAATGCGGGAGACCCGGGTTTGATCCCTGCATTGGGACGACCCCTTAGAGAAGAGAATGACTACCCACTCCACTATTCTGGCCTGGAGAAGTCCATGGGTCTGCAAAGAGTTGGACACAACTGCACGAATTTCACTATTCACACTAATGCAATGGTTTATCTCTAAAATGTGTAAACAAAAGTCTCAGAACATCAATATTATTAACAATATTTTGAAAAGAGTTAAAAAAATAAAAGTGTTTTATGAGAGGGGTGGGTGTATGCCACTAAGTCAGCATCTGTGCTATCCAGCTGACCTTTGAAAAAGAGAGTTTAGGGAGGGGTAACCACCCTACAGCCAGAGTTGCATATAACCATCTCTTGGTATTCACAGGGTCTGGTTCCAGGGCCCACCTCAGATATCAAAATCACATATGCTCAAGTCCTGATTTGGGAATATTCTTTTGTTTGTTTTTATTTATATACTTTCAATTTAAATGTAACCAGACATCCATATCCCCTCGTCTTTCACAGATGTGTGGTTTCATTCCATATACATTATTTCCATCTTGTATCTGGAGAAGGGAATGGCAATCTACTCCAGGATTCTTGCCTGGAGAATCCCATTGACAGAGGAGCAGTTCACAGAGAGTCACACGTGCCTGAGCACCTGACACTATGACACTGTCTTTTTCAGTTAATAATAAATCTTGACTATTACAGTGTGATAATATCGAGATATTTCACCTTCCTTCTTACAACAGCATACACAAAAAGAGGCCCTTTATTAAACTGTAGTACATTCACAATGATGTACTATAAAAAGAAAGTCCTTTGACAGTAAAATGTAGCCCTTTCTATAGCATTTATATTCATTGCGGATATAAGTTCATCGCCTCTGCAGGTGAATATTTAAAATATTTAAAGGTTATTTATCTAAGTTTTGCTGTCATGAATAGTGCTGGAAGGAAAAGCCTTGCATATATATCTTTTTTTTTTTTTTTTTTCACTTTCACCAATAAGTATTTGGGGATAGATTCCTAGAACTTAGTTTGCTGTGTAGACTATAATGGCTATGTAATTTTACAAGATATTGCCAAATTTCCTTTCATAGAGGGTGTAGCATTTATCATTCTTAACAAAGTATGAATGTGTCAACTTTTCTGAAATCTCATTAATGGGGTATGTTGTCAACTGTGTGTTTTTGCCAGTTAGATAAATGCTAAATGATATGTCATGATTTTATTGTGCATTTCTATTAATATAGCATACATATTTTGATAAGGTCATATTTAAAATACCAGAAATGGGTTACTTAAACCAGGCTTTGTGATCCAAAAAATTCAGTTAAAATTAAGAAATACGACTTATTTTTAAATGTGAATTTATTCATAAGTATAATTTTATGTTACTTGGGGTCCTATTATAATATTCAAAAATAAAATTGTTATTTAAGCAATGTAAGTCACAGGAAAATGTAATTTATTAAAAAGTATTTGACATAGGAGCAAATTACCAGGAATGCAACAGATTTATTTTTAAAAATAAGGTATAGGAGCAGTGGTCCCAATATGGAGGAGGAATGGGATGGGGAGACCACTTTCTCCCTCACAAATTCATCAAAAGATCATTTGAATGTTGAGCAACTTCCACAAAATAACTTCTGAATGCTGGCGGAGGACACTAGGAACCCAGAAAGGCAGCACAATCTTTTCAAAATGAGGTAGGACAAAATGTAAAAGACAAAAACAGAGACAAAAGATTTAGGGACAGAGACCCATCATGGGCAGGGAATTGTGAAAGAGGAGAAATTCCCACACAGTAACCATCTCACAGGAGTGTCTGTGGGGAGTTTTGGAATCTCAAAAGGCAACATAACCGGGAGGAAAAACCAAAACAAAACAACAACAACAACCCACAAAGTATGCACCTTACCACAAGTACAAGCAGAGACAGAGAAGGGGGACAGATGCTTCTGTCCATCACCAGTGAGTGGGGGCTGGGCAGAGACGCAGGGACTGCGTCACCATTCCTTAGGGTCAGGACCAGGCTTGAATGCCCTGAGAACAATCTGAGGGAGCTAATGTGAGATAGCAATCCAAACCAGGGTTGCCAGAGAGGGACACACCCACAAAAATATCTTTCCCACGAAAAGTTCTAATATGGCACAGTGACGCCTGGCGCACTTACAGAATAAAGGATTGAGCAAATAACAAAGGAGAGCAAGCCGGCTGCCATGTAGGGCCCTCCTTCCCAGGAGGCAGGCATGTGACATCCAGAGCCGGAAGGCAAGGGGCTGCTTCAGTCTTGACCCTAGAGACTGCATTTTACAAACTGTGAGCAGGTTCCTAGTCACTAACCACATCTTCCTGGGATAGTAGATGGTTGACATCTGCCAGGAGTGTCATAGCCTGAGATCAGCTCCCGAGAGGAGATGCACGGCACACTTGGGAAACCAAGTGGCTGGGACCAGGGAGGTGAATAAGACATACAGCCCACCTGGGACAGTGTGCTCACCAAACATCTGGTCGCCAGAGCTTTTCAGACCTGGGAAGGGCACAAAACACACAGCCCAACTGGGTCTGTGCCCCTGCGGAGCACCTGAGAATCTGAGCGGCTTAGACTTGGGGAGTGCATGAAATGCAGGGTCCTCTTGGGACAGTGCCCTTGCAGAGCACCCTGGAGCCTGAGCAGTGTGGACCCAGGAAATACATGCTGCCTTGGGCTGTGGCAAACCCAGTGTGGTCCATCCACTGTGAGTACTCCCCACAGATACCAGTGGGATTTGTTTGCAGTGGCCCTCCCTCTGCACAACACAAGTGAGCCTAAATAAGTGGCCACCTTTGCACTCTTGTGTCACGGCAGAAATTAGACTCTGAAGAGGCTTGCAAACAAAGGAAACCAAAACAATCAAAGAAGGGCAAACCACTCTGGAAGTGACAGGTGCAACAGATTAAAACCCTACAATTGATACTGAGATTACAGGTCTGAGAAATACCTACAGACCTTGAGAAAAAGTACAAGCCCAAACAAAGAACTATCTGACACTGAACTGACCCCACACTGCCCACAACAACTCCAGAGAAATTCCTAGATATATTTTTACTATTATCATGCTCTATTTTTTAATAGTTCTTTATTACTCCTTTAACTTTCGTTTTTACAGCCTACTAATACCTTTCAAAAAACACCCCATTTTTTAAACAAATTCCATATTTCAAAAAAATTTTTGTGATAGATTAGTTTTTTATTTTCTATATTGTATTTTTTAGAATCTCTATTCTAGGTTTTTAATCTTTGCTTTATGATATCTGTTACCAATTTTGTACCTTTACAAATCTAATCCTCAGTATCCATTTTCACTTCGGGATTTGATTACTGGCCTGATTGCTCTCTCCTCTTTTGACTCTCCGTTCTGCTCTCCAGGTCACCTCTATCTCCTTAATCCTTCTTCTCTACATAACTCTGTGAATCTCTCTTGTTGTTCCAGGTTGTGGAGAACACTTCAGGATTTGATTAGTGGCCTTACTGCTCCCCTATTGATTCCCCCTCTTCTCCCAGTCACCTCTATCTCCCTCCTCCCTCTTCTCTTCTCTGTGTAACTCCGTGAATCTCTCTGGGTGTTCCTGGCTGTGGAGAACTGTTTCATCATTAACCTAGGGGCTTTATCTTCATAGTGAATGTATGGAGAAGTCTTGAGACTACTATAGGAGAAGGACCAAAAGCCAGAGGCAGAAGGCTTAACTCCATAACTTGAGAACACATGAGAACTCCTGACGCCAGGGAACTTTAATAGATAGGAGCTAACCTCAAAGCCACCATATCTAAACTGAACCCAAGCTCCACCCAAGAGCCAACAAGTTCTACTGCAAGACACACCATGCTAATTCTCCAGCAAAACAGGAACACAACCCTGTACATTAAAAGATGGGCTGCCCAAAGCCATGCCAAACCCAGTAGATCAGTCGCTCAGTCGTGTCCAACTCTTTGCGACCCCATGAACTGCAGCATGCCAGGCCTCCCTGTCCATCACCAGCTCCTGGAGGTCACTGAGACTCACATCCATTGAGTCAGTGATGCCATCCAGCCATCTCATCCTCTGTCGTCCCCTTCTCCTCCTGCCCCCAATCCCTCCCAGCATCAGAGTCCTCTCCAATGAGTCAACTCTTCACATGAGGTGGCCAAAATACTGGAGTTTCAGCTTTAGCATCATTCCTTCCAAAGAAATCCCAGGGCTGATCTCCTTCAGAATGGACTGGTTGGATCTCCTTGCAGTCCAAGGGACTCTCAAGAGTCTTCTCCAACACCACAGTTCAAAAGCATCAATTCTTCAGCCCTCAGCCTTCTTCACAGTCCAGCTCTCACATCCATACGTGACCACAGTAAAGACCATAGCCTTGACCAGGCGAACCTTTGTTGGCAAAGTAATGTCTCTGGTTTTGAATATGCTATCTAGGTTGGTCATGACTTTCCTTCCAAGGAGTAAGCGTCTTTTAATTTCATGGCTGCAGTCACCATCTGCAGTGATTTTGGAGCCCAGAAAAATAAAGTCTGACACTGTTTCCACTGTTTCCCTATCTATTTCCCATGAAGTGATGGGACTGGATGCCATGATCTTCGTTTTCTGACCCATAGACATCCCAAAACTCACTACTGGACATTTCATTGCATTCCAGAGAGAAGCGATCCAGCTCCATCCACCAGAACATACCTCCAACCAGCAAACCTTGAAAAGACACTAGTCTAACCTCACCCACAGCGATCAGGCTCCACAATAAAGATGAGCCATGAACTTCCAGTCTGCAGAAATGGCACCCCAAACACAGCAATCTAAATGAAATGAGAAGGGAGAGAAATGTTCAGCAAGAGAAGGAACATGATAAAAACCCATCAATCCAAACAAAAGAGGAGGAGATAGGGAGTATACCTGGAAAAGAATTCAGAATAATGATAGTGAAGATGATCCAAAATCTTGAAAACAAAATTGAGTTACAGATAAATAGACTGGAAATGATTGAAAAGATGCACAAATGTTTAACAAGCACTTAGAAGAAATAAGTGCTCAATCAATAATGAATAATGCAATAATTGAGATGAAAAGCAGTCTGGAGGGAACCAACAGTAGAATCACTGAGACAGAAGACAAGATAAGAGAGATGGAATACACAATTCTGAACTAAATGAAGCAGAGAGGAAAAAAGAATTACAAGAAATGAGAACAAACTCTGAGACCTCTGGGACAATGTTAAATGCTCCAAACATTTGAATCATAGGTGTCCCAGAAGACGACGACAAAAAGAAAGGGCATGAGAAAATGCATGAGGAGATAATAGCCAAAAACTTCCCTTAAATGGGGAAGTAAATAGAGACCAAAGTCCAAGAAACCCAGAGAGCCCCAAGCAGGATAGACTCAAGGCAAAACACCCCAAGACATAAACTAATCAAACTCACAAGGATGAAACACAATGAGCAAATATTAAAAGCAGCAAAGTAAAAGTAACAAATAATACACAAGAAGATCCTCATAAGGATAACAGCTGATCTTTCAATAGAAACTCTTCAGACCAGTAGAGAATGTCAGGGGATACTTAAAGTGATGAAAAACAAAAAGCTACAACCAAGATTACTTTATGCAGCAAGGACCCCATTCAGGTATGAAGAGGAAATCAAAAGCTTTACAAACAAGCAAAAGCTGAGAGAATTCAGCACCACCAAACCAGCTCTTCAGCAAATACTAAAGGAACTTCTCTAGACAATAAACACAAAAAAGGCTTATAAAAATGAACCCCAAACAACAAAGTAAATGGTCAATATATCATAATGATCAATAATTACCTTAAATATAAATGAGTTAAATGCTCCAACCAAAAGACAAAGACTGGTCAAGTGGATACAAAAGCAAGATCCCTTTATATGCTGTCTACAAGAAACCCACCTCAAACCTTAGTGATACATGCAGGTTGAAAGTGAAGTGATGGAAAAAGATTTCATACAAGTGGAGACCAAAAGAAAGTAGGAATAGCAATACTCATATCAGATAATACAGACTTTGAAATAAAGACCATAAAAAGAGACAAAGACGGACACTAAATAATGATCAAAGGATCAATCCAAGAAGATATAACACCTGTAAATACATATGCACCAAACATAGGAGCACCTCAATACATAAGGCTAATGCTAACAAGTATGAAAGGGAAATTGACATTAACACAATAATAGTGGTGGACATTAATACGCCATTCACATCTATGGATAGGTCAATCAAACAGAAAGTTAGGGCTTGCCGAATAGCTCAGTTGATAAGGCATCTGCCTTTAATGCAGGAGAGCCCCACTCAATTCCTGGGCCAGGAAGATCCACTGGAGAAGAGATAAGCTACCCACTCCAGTATTCTTGGGTTTCCCTTGTGGCTCAGCTGGTAAAGAATCCGCCTGCAATGTGGGGGACCTGGGTTTGATCGTTGGGTTGGGAACATGCCCTCAAGAAGGGAAAGGGTACCCACTCCTGTATTATGGCCCAGAGAATTCCAAGGACTGTGTAGTCTATGGGGTCGCAAAGAGTCAGACAGAACTGAGCAACTTTCACACATTTTAAATGGTACAATGGACCAGTTAGACCTAATTGATATCTATAGGGCATTTCACACAAAAACAATGGATTTCACCTTTTTCTCAACTGCACATGGAACATTTTCCAGGATAGATCACATCCTGGGCCATAAATCTAGTCTTGGTAAATTTAAAAGGAAATTTAAATCATTTCAAGCAACTTTTTTTGATCAAAATGTGGTAAAATTAGATGTCAATTACATGGGGGGGGAACTATTAAAAATACACACATAGAGTGACTAAACAACATGCTTCTGAATAACCAACACATCATGGAAGAAATCAAAAAGGAAGTCAAAATATGCATAGAAACCAATTAAAATGAGAATAAAACAACCCAAACCCTATGGGATTCAGTAAAAGCAGTGCTAAGAGGGTGGTTCAAAGCAATACAACCCTACCTCAAGAAACAAGAGAAACATGAAATAAACAACCTAACTTTACATCTAAAGCAATTAGAAAAAGAAGAAAAGGAAACTCAAAAGTTAGTAGAAGGAGTAAATAATAAAAATCAGAGCAGAAGTAAATGGAAAAGAAATGAAAGAGACTAGCAAAAATCAACAAAACCAAAAGCTGGTTCTCTGAGACCATAAATAAAATGGACAAACAAACTGTGGCTCATATGGTAAAGCATCTGCCTACAATGTGGGAGACCCAGGTTCAATCCCTGGGTCGGGAAGATCTCCTGGAGAAGGAAATGGTAACCCACTCCAGTATTCGTGCCTGGAAAATCCCATGGATAGAGAAGCCTAGTAGACTACAGTCCATGGGGTCCCAAGAGTTGGACATGACTGAGCGACTTCATTTTCACTTTCATAAAGGATAAAATGGAGAAAAATCAAATCAATAAAATTAGAAATGAAAATCGAGAAATCACAACAGACAACAAAGAAATATAAAAGAGACTACTGTGAGCAATTGCATGCCAATAAAATGGACAACTTGGAAGAAATTTTCAAAAAGTAACCTTCCAAAACTGAACCAGGAAGAAATAGAAAATCTTAACAGACCCATCACAAGCACGGAAATTGAAACTGTAATCAAAAATCTTCCAACAAACAAAAGTCCAGGACCAGATGGCTTCACAGGTGAATTCTCCTAAAAATTTAGAGAAAAGTTAACACTTATCTTACTCAAACTCTTCCAGAAAATTGCAGAGGAAGGCAAACTCCCAAACTCATTCTGTGAGGCCACCATCACCCTAATACCAAAATCAGACTAAGAGGCCAAATACAAAGAAAACTACAGGCCAATATAACTGATGAACATAGATGCAAAAATCCTCAACAAAATTCTAGCAAACAGAAATGAACAACATACTAAAAAGACCATACATAATGACCAATTGGGCTTTATCCCAGGGATGCAAGGATTCTTCAACATTTGCAAATCAATCAATGTGATACACCATATTAACAACTGAAAGATAAAAACCATATGATTATCTCAATAGATGCAGAGAAAGCCCTTGACAAAATGCAGCACCCATTTAGATTCAAATTCTCCAGAAGCAGGCATAAAAGGAACACACCCTCAACATAATAAAAATCATATACAACAAACCCACAGCAAACATTATCCTCAATGGTGACAAACTGAAAGCATTTCCTCTAAAATCAGGAAGAAGACAGGGGTGCCCACTCTCACCAATACTATTCAACATAGTTTTGGAAGTCCTAGCCACAGCAATCAGAGAAGAAAAGAAATAAAAGGAATCCAGATTGGAAAAGAAGTAAAACTCTGACTGTTTGCAGATGACATAATACTCTACACAGAAAACCTAAAGACATCACCAGAAATTACTAGAGCTAATCAATGAACACAGTAAAGTGGCAAGATATAAAATTAATACACAGGAATCCATTGCATTCCCATACAGTAACAATGAGAAAACAGAAAGAGAAATTAAGGAAAAAACCCCATTCACCATTGCAACAAAAATATTAAAATACTTAGGAGTAAATTTACCTAAAGAAACAAAAGACCTATATATCAAGCACTATAAAACATTGATGAAACAAATCAAAGATGACAAATAGATGGAGAAATATACCATGTTCATGGATCAGAAGAATCAATATAGTGAAAATGGGTATACTACCCAAAGCAATCTATAGAGTCAATGGAATCCCTATCAAGCTACCAACAGTATTTTTTGCAGAACTAGAACAAATAATTTCACAATTTGTATCAAAACACAAAAAACCTTGAATAGCCAAAGCTATCTTGATAAAGAAAAATGGAACTGGAGAAATCAATCTTCCTGACTTGAGACTATACTACAAAGCTACATTCATCAAGACAGTATGGTACTGGCACAAAGACAGAAATATAGATCAATGGAACAAAATAGAAAGTCCAGAGTTAAATCCATGCACTCATTTACACCTTATCTTTGACAAAGGAGGCAAGAATATAAAATGGAGAAAAGACAATCTCTTTAACAAGTGGTGCTGGAAAAACTGGTCCACCACCTGTAAAAGAATGAAACTAGAACACTTTCTAACACTATACACAAAAATAAACTCAAAACAGATTAAAGATCTAAATGTAAGACCAGAAACTAGAAATCTCTTAGAGGAAAACATAGGCAGAACATTCTCTGGTACAAATCACAGCAAGATCCTCTATGACCCACCTCCCAGAGTTATGGAAATAAAAGCAAAAATAAACAAATGGGACCTAATTAAACTTAAAAGTCTTTTCATAATGAAGGAAACTATAAGCAAGGATAAAATGCAGCCCTCAGAATGGGAGAAAATGATAGCAAATGAAACAAATGACAAAGCATTAATCTCCTAAGTACGCAAGCAGCTCATGCCGCTCAATACCAGAAAAACAAATGACCCAGTCAAAAAGTGGGCCAAAGAACTAAACAGACATTTCTCCAAAGAAGACATACAGTTAGCTAACAAATACATGAAAAGATGCTCAACATCACTCATTATCAAAGAAGTTAAAATCAATACCACAATGAGGTACCACCTCATGCTGGTTGGAATGGCTGCCTACAAAATGTCTACAATCAATGCTGGAGAGGGTATGGAGAAAAGGGAACCTTCTTACACTGTTAGTGGGAATGCAAACTAGTACAACCACTATGGAGAACAGTGCAGAGATTCCTTAAAAACCTAGAAATAGAACTGCCATACGACCCAGCAATCTCACTTCTGGGCATACACACTGAGGAAACAAGAACTGAAAAAGTCACATGTACCCCAGTGTTCACTGCAGCACTGTTTACAATAGCTAAGACATGGAAGCAACCTAGATGTCCATTAACAGATGAATGGATAGGAGATGGAAGTTTCAATTCATATACACAATAAAATATTACTCATCTATTAAAAAAAGAATGCATTTGAGTCACTTCTTATGACATGGATGAAACTGGAGCCTATTATACAGAGTGAAGTCAGAAAGAGAAACACCAATACAGTATATTAGTGCATATATATGGAATTTAGTAAGGTGGTGATGATGAACCTGTATGTAAAACAGCAAAAGAGATACAGATGTAAAGAGCAGACTTTTGAACTATGTGGGAGAAGGTGAGGGTAGGATGATTTGAAAGAATAGCATTCAAACATGTATATTACCATATGCAAAACAAATTGCCAGTGCAAGTTTGATATATGAAACAGGGCACTCAAAGCTGGTGCTTTGGGACAACCCAGATGGATGGGGTGAGGAGGGAGCAGGGAGCGGGTCTCAGGACAGCAGGGACACACATGTACCTATGACTGATTCATATCGATGTATGGCAAAAACCACAATATTGTAATTAGCCTCCAATTAAAATCAAAATAATTAATTAAAAAATAAGGTATAATATACAGTACCTTATCCTTTATAAATGCTATTGTTGTTACAATGTAAAATATGGTTTTTTTTAAAAATTATGTTAAGAAATTCCATCCTTTTTCTGGAGGCCAATGTAATATCACTTACTTTTTTTTCTGTTTGAGGATTACGGCTATTATTGTTATTACTAATGATATTCTTTAGTATGGAGCTAACATTTGTATGTTCCAGAATCATTTTTTCTGATTCAGAATAGTTTTTTTTATTTACTTTTCTTAAAAAAAAAAATTGAGTTGTCAATCTGCTGAATAATTTAGGGTATGGGCTCTTCACAGACCATTCTCTTACACTATTCTATGAGTATCTCAAGTTTGGTGTTGATTTACATTACTTTCATTTTTGCTTGAGGATTTAATCAGACTGTTCAGACAAAATTGTTGATCCTTAAGCAAAGTCATGAAAAACTGGAAAGAAGAGCTATGTGGACTTCAAGAGCCACCTGGGCCACTGTCTTTGAGGTTCTATCCACCCAACAGAGCCGTGAATGATGCCAGCAAGAGCAGTGCTTCTGCATACTGCTATAGAGGCTGATTTCCTCATTATTTTTTATTCTCTGTGAGAAAGGCCTTACGTTCCCTAACTGACCTTGACAAGATGGATTTGCTTTTAACATCTGTGCTCTTAGCTAAATACCATGCTCAGTCATGGCTTTTCATTTGAATCACATCACTGGATAGAAACGTAACTGTCGATTGCTTCATTTTCCCAATAATGCTGAAGAAGGTTTTTTGCCACGTCTCAATCAATCTGCAGTTCAGTTCAGTCACTCAGTCGTGTCCAACTCTTTGCGACCTCGTGAACTGCAGCACGACAGGCCTCCCTGTCCGTCACCAACTCCCAGAGTCCACCCAAACCCATGTCCATTGAGTCGGTGGTGCCATCCAACCATCTCATCCTCTGTTGTCCCCTTCTCCTCCTGCCCTCAATCTTTCCCAGCATCAGGGTTTTTTCCAATGAGTCAGCTCTTTGCATCAGGTGGCCAAAGTATTGGAGTTTCAGCTTCAACAGTCCTTCCAATGAACATCCAGGACTGATCTCCTTTAGAATGGACTGGTTGGATATCCTTGCAGTCCAAGGGACTCTCAAGAGTCTTCTCCAACACCACAGTTCAAAAGCATCAATTCTTCAGTGCTCAGCTTTCTTTATAGTCCAACTTTCACATTCATACGTGACCACTGGAAAAACCATAGCCTTGACTAGATGGACCTTCGTTGACAAAGTAATGTCTCTGCTTTTCAATATGCTGTCTAGCTTGGTCATAACTTTCCTTCCAAGAAGTAAGTGTCTTTTAATTTCATGGCTGCAATCACCATTTGCAGTGATTCTGGAGCCCCCCAAAATAAAGTCAGCCTCTGTTTCCACTGTTTCCCCATCTATTTGCCATGAAATGATGGGACTGGATGCCATGATCTCAGTTTTCTGAATGTTGAGCTTTAAGCCAACTTTTTCACTCTCCTCTTTCATTTTCATCAAGAGGTTCTTTAGTTCTTCTTCACTTTCTGCCATAAAGGTGGTGTCGTCTACATATCTGAGGTTATTGTTATTTCTCCCGGCAATCTTGATTCCAGCTTGTGCTTCCTCCAGCCCAGTGTTTCTCATGATGTACTCTGCATAGAAGTTAAATAAGCAGGGTGATATACTTGACGTACTCCTTTTCCTATTTGCTGCTGCTGCTGCTGCTAAGTCACTTCAGTCGTGTCCGACTCTGCGTGACCCCATAGACGTCAGCCCACCAGGCTCTCCTGCCCCTGGGATTCTCCAGGCAAGAAAACTGGAGTGGGTTGCCATTTCCTTCTCCAATGCATGAAAGCGAAAAAGTGAAAGTGAAGTCGCTCAGTCGTGTCCGACTCTTAGCGACCCCATGGACTGCAGCCCACCAGGCTCCTCCATCCATGGGATTTTCCAGGCAAGAGTACTGGAGTGGGGTGCCATATTTGGAACCAGTCTATTTCCTATTTGTTCCATGTCCAGTTCTAATTGTTGCTTCCTGACCTACATATAGGTTTCTCAAGAGGCAGGTCAAGTGGTCTGATACTCCTATCTCTTTCAGAATTTTCCACAGTTCATTGTGATCCCATAATGGGTCATTTGGTACAGGCATCTGATGGCTCTGCTGTCACCTTTGATTAGAGATGGTTCCATTTTGAGGTCTTTTCCTTATATTTGGTTTCTTGATTTCCTCAGTGTTCTTATTCTTCTCCATCTCCTCTTTCTGAGTTTAGTATCTTATCTTACCACTGTAAGAGCACACACATTAAAGTCCATCTAGACAGACTTCAGGTTTTCTAGACACATCTAAATGAAGACAAAAAGAACAACCCTTCCCTGATGCCTGCCTGATCCTGGGCTAGACGCTGAACACAATCCTATCAGTTCATTTTTCCCAAAGTTGAGGAAAGTGACTATTTTCATTCCCATTTTACAGATAAGGACATGGGTCTCAAAATTATCTGCCTCTGCCTCAGGTTATTAGCTAGAAGAGATACATGATATCTACATCTAATAGAGTATATAAAGAGTATATAAATAAGAATACATATGATTTTCAAATGTGCATCTGTGAGTCCCAAATTTTCTGATTTTAAGTAATATTTTCCTCTAAAAATTCATGTTGACTAGTGAAAACTTATTTGTTCAGTCAAAAAAAAAAAAAAAAAAAAAAAGCTAATTATGGTTTTTCAATTCTAAACTCACCTAAAATAAATAAAAGAAACTCTCCCTTTTCTGACATCATTGTCCTTTATCACCAATGACAGGTGTCAGAAAAATGTTGGTATTTTGTTTTCACTTAAGAAATGTTATATGATGACCTTTAGCTTAGTGTATTTTTCGGAAGAAGCTAAAAATGGATTTTCTGTGAATTAGCATGTGATTTGAATTATTTTGCAGTGTTTCTGCACTTGAGGTTGGCCAGGGCCATAAGTCACCTGACGTTAAATATCACATTACACTTTCACAGGCGATATTTCTGGAAGGTAGTGTCCATATGTGGAGTGTGAAATATATCATTTGAGACATTTTTAGATTAAATGGACTTCCAAATTTCTTTCAATAAGCCCATGGATCAGCAGTAATGTTTCTGAAGTATGCTTTTTACAGAAAAATAATTTCATTCATGAGATATTTACTTCAAAAAGCTTCCAAACAAGTCATCTTTAAAACTATGTGTTAAAAAAATAGGAAATAGCTTCCCCTATCTTTGCCCTGCACATTTTCTATGAATGAAACCCCAATTTTGTTAGTTGTGCAAAATAAGCCAACATGATATTTAGAAAACCGTAAAGATTTTAACATTACACTGCCTTCCAGAGTTAAGAGAGGGAAGGAAAGGTGAGTTGATAAACCATAAGGACAGAACAAATATAATGATTAAATCACTGAGAATGATGCTAATAAGACTGTTACAGGAAAGAACAACCTCACTCCTTGACTGAATTATTGAGGTGTTCCAGAAAAAAAAATGGTTTTGTCTTTAGTAATTTAATTCACAAAGCATTTTAAGACACTTTCATTAGGATTTCCTCCACATGAGGCTTAGTGTTCCACTACTCAAAATTGAAATGGCCATGATTCAAAAACAGAGCGTGGATTACTTTTCTGCAACTCTTTTCTGGGTCAACTTCTGCCTCGGGACATGGGCTACAGATGCCAAGGTCTCAGAGCTGGCTTCTAGTCTCGTCTGCCCGCCCTAACTGCTGCCATCGGTCAGGTGTTCCTTGCAGACACTGCAGGGCTCCAGAGTAACACCTGGCAGGACTCCCCCTCCTGGTTTGCCAAGTGGGAAGTCAAACTTCTCTTTGGCTCTTTTCTTCCTCTCTTTCAGCCTCCAAATTCATTTAACAGATACTCACCCTAACTGCTAATCAACAGTTTCCCAGCTTTTATGTCATGCTCCCTGTTTACTTGGTCATTAACCTTGGTCAAGTTTTAACTAATGTAGAAACAAGTATTTAGGTCAGCCAAGGCTTCAGTCATCCTTGGCCATCTTGTGCATCTCTAATCTATTCCATACCCAAGTTACTACACTCTAGTTGTTGACCCACCACCAGTTCCCTTCCCCCCCACCCCCACCCCAAGAGTCCTCAATAACTTCATATTGTCAACCAAGTACCAGGCAAACTCCTTCCCCTGAGGATGCAAGCTGTCCCCTGTCTGGGCCCACTGGGGATTTTCACAGTTGTGTCTCTTTGCCAACTCTTTAGTCAAATTAAACCATACTGTCTTCACTCTCTTTAAATGTCTTCTTGGTTTTCATTCCCCCTATATATTCTGAAGGAGATTAGCCCTGGGGTTTCTTTGGAAGGAATGATGCTAAAGCTGAAACTCCAGTATTTTGGCCACCTCATGCGAAGAGTTGACTCACTGGAGAAGACTCTGATGCTGGGAGGGATTGAAGGCAGGAGGAGAAGGGGACGACAGAGGATGAGATGGCTGGATGGCATCACTGACTCGATGGATGTGAGTCTGAGTGACCTCCGGGAGTTGGTGATGGACAGGGAGGCCTGGCGTGCTGCAGTTCATGGGGTTGCAGAGAGTCGGACACGACTGAGCGACTGATCTGATCTGATCTGATATATTTCTTGGTTTTATTCCCTTGTGTCTTTTTTTTTAATTAAAACACATTTACACACTACCAGCCAGTAAGATCCAAATTAAATCATACTTTTTCAATAAAGTCTCCATCTCCACCTTGAAGGAATGACTCTTTCCTCCTCCTTAAATCCCAGTTTGTCTGTGATCTACAAACACCACCCAGCTTGTATCTTACAGTTATTTATGTCCTAGTATCTACTTTGGCTGGAGGAAGATTGATGAGGACCTAGTATTTATCTATTTTTATGTCTTCCTCAGTTACTTCAGTCTCTCAGTCAAAAATTTTAAATATATATTGTAAACACCTGCAATAAAAAACCACCCTAACCCCAAATGGCAAAGATTCTTGTATAAAGTATGATTTTGTTATTGCAAAATTAGCGTGATAATTTCAATTTAGAAAACTTTGTTATGGGCTGAATAGTGTCCTCCTCCCTCTCCCACAGTTCACACATTGAAGCCTTAATGACCAGAATCTCAGAGTGAGATTACAATCCGAGTTGGGACTGTTACTGATGTAGTTAAAACAAGGCCCTTAGGGAGCCTCCTAATCCAGTTTGACTGATTCTCCTACAGAAAGAGGAAATCTGGACACACACAGAGGCACCAGGGAAGTCTGGACACAGAAGAAAGATCACAGACAGACACAGAGACGGCAGCTGTCTGCACGCCAAGGAGACAGGTCTCAGGAGAAACCAAACCTGTTTCCACCTTCATCTTGGATTTCCAGCCTCCAGACCTCTGAGAAAACAAGTTCCCATACTTTGAGCTACCCTGTCTGAGCTACTTTGCTATGGCATCCCTAATAACCAAATATATTCTACATCTCTGACTCCAATGATAAGAAAAAATAAACAACTGATTCAAATTTGGGGAGCAATTCTTTAAAATGCTCAAATTTGTTTGTATCAGACTCTATTTTACTAGATGACATTTATGCAAATCTTGTCCAGTAACATCGTGTACGGTCTGAGAGCTCAGTGGTCCTAAACATTTCGGGAAAATATATGAACCTGGCCACCAGACAGGCAGCACAGCCTAGAAGCACTTTCCTTTCCCAGACAGAAGGAAGTTTTTCTTTCTTGCCTCTCTCTCTCAGTCCCAGTATCAGTTTTAACAATTGAAATGCTGACACTGAATAGAGGCAACAATGTCACTGCATCTCATAGGTGTCATTCTGTAGAAAGGTCAGATAAGCCACTTTTTTTTTTTTCCCCCAAAGGTGTTAAAACTTGGTGGGGTGGTAGAAATGTACTTGAAACTTTCTAGTTTGCTTTCCTAGAATTATTCCCATGTATTATTATATTTGTACCATATAAGAGCAACATGAATACATAAAAATTGGAAATGGCAGGATTGTGAGTTAAGACACCATTCAAGTTAGGGGTAAAGAATTTGAAAGAAAGTAAACATTATTAGGGCTTCTCTGGTGGCTCAGATGGTAAAGAATCTGCCTGCAATGCAGGAGATCTGGGATTGATCCCTGGATCTGAAAGATCTTCTGGAGAAGGGAATGGCTACCCACTCTAGTATTCTTACCTGGAGAATCCCATGGACAGATGAGGCTGGCAGGCTACAGTCCATGGGATCACCAAGAGTTGGACACAACTGAGTCTCTAACACTATCTTTAGCCTGACTTATGACTTCCAACTTTTGGGCTTCCCTGGTGACTCAGTGGTAAAGAATCTGCTTGCCAATGCAGGAGAGACAAGAGACTCAGGTTCAATCCTTGGGTGGTGAAGATCCACTGGAGAAGGAAATGACAACCCACTCCAGTTTATTTGCTTGGGAAATCCCAAGGACAGAGGAGCCTGGTGGGCTACAGTCCATGGGGTCACAGAGTCAGATAAGACTGAGCGACTGATACACATACTCAAACATCATTAGTCCTAATAATTCAAAATATTCCAATCATTGAGTTCATTTAATTTTTTGCCTTGCAATTTGACATAAAAATTTTTCTTCAATTTTTGCTAATACATGGTGGTCGATCAACAGAAGAAAAACACTTATGTCAATCATAAAAGAGAAAAAAGCAAATACACAAATCACCATATGGAAGTAGATGTATTTATGAATTATATTTCCAACTTTAACCCAGAATGCGTATGATGTATCTATTTAAGATCATTCCTGGGCATAGGTTTATCTTACAATATTACGGAAAATTCAATTTTTTTTTTTAGAAATATTGTGTCAATCTTTAAGTTTTCACATTCTGAAAACTGAAAAAAAAATAAGAAAGCTTAAAATTATAACTTGCCATTCACTAAAGCCATGTGTATAGTGTATTTTACTTTGTATCTATTATATATATAAATATCTGAATGCATATACACATTTAAACTAATATATATGTCTATGTGTAGTGTGTGTAATATGTATATAAAATTGTGTTATGAAAGAATGCAGTATATATAGTTTTGAAAGTTAAATAGAGTTTTGCTTGAATCATATTTGTGAGTAACAGCTACACTGAGTTTGAGTTTTTTAGCTATGAGAGGTAATTTGCAATCACTCCACAGCACTATTGTCAATAATGAAATGCAGTACTTGTTGCAGTCTGACTCAGAGGCTTCCAAAATCAAGAAAGCCCTTAATAAACATATACTCTGCAGTCATTTCATTCTCCCCCAATTCTGGAATTTCAGCCAGTGAAATCTGAACTCATGCACCAACTAACCAAAGCATTAAACTTCAGCAGAAGTTTGAAAACAGGAGAGAAGAGGGTTAGCACCTATCTCCCAAGAGATTTTTTTTTTTTTTTTTTTCAAAATAAACAGGTAGGTAGATCTTATGAAAATGAGGAACAACCAACATACAGAGATGGCAAGCTTTGGGTCCTAATGGAGCCAGCAGCAGGCAGACCTGCTGGGGACAGATGAAGTGTGTGTGTGGTCCAGCGGTAGAAGCACATCTTCAGGGTCTTAACTAAGCCAGCAGCTACATGCTCTATATTCTCCATTAAAACTGGTATCAGATAGGAAATTCCTCAAGTTTGCAGGCATTTACTGAAAAATATATCTGTCCCTGGAATCACCCACCATGTTCATAGCCATTCCAGGGCAGCCATGCTTTCTCTCCACTCAGCAAACACTTTCATTATTATATGGATCACACAGTGTGGTCCTTCAGATATTCATTTCATCAGCTGCTGCCCAACATTTACTTATAGCTTCTCTCTCACTTTTCTCCATTTTCTAGCATATTCACACCTAGCCCTTTTCAAAACTAAACAGCCTCCCTTGTAGCCCACACCCATCTTCTGATGGCCTCCTCACCTGCCTCCTTCCCCTTACAGCTGAGCCTATGGAGGCACCTCAGTCTCAGCTCCACTTCCTTACCATCTGTTCACCGTCTTCAGTCTCCTCCATCTCATTTTCCACTGACAGTTTTCAAAGCTCATTCAAGACTTTCTGGAAGTGAGAATCAACAAAAACTTATAGGTCCTTGATGTATTTCTGCATCTGCAAGATGACCTCATGTGCCCATGGAAGAGAAATCCATTTGCTTGCACCTCATCTTCATTTATCAGAGAAGACAATGGCAGCCCACTCCAGTATTCTTGCCTGGAAAATCCCATAGACGGAGGAGCCTGGTAGGCTACAGTCCATGGGGTTGCTAAGAGTGGACACAACTAAGTGACTTCACTTTCACTTTTTACTTTCATGCATTGGAGAAGGCAATGGCAACCTGCTCCAGTGTTCTTGCCTGGAGCATCCCAGGGGCGGGGGAGCCTGGTGGGCTGCCGTCTATGGGGTCGCACAGAGTCATACAGGACTGATGCGACTTAGCAGCAGCAGGAGCAGCATCTTCATTTATATTTTACATGATGCATCCTATGTGAGCTCCAAATCCATAGCCAGTTTCCTTGAGACTTGTCCATTTTACAGTCAGTAAAAACTCAGCATCAAAACCCCCTTCATCACTTTTGAAACAACAACCAAAGCCGCCCCTCCTTGCATCTCTACTCCAACCAGAGCAACTGCCAAGCCCACGTGAGACAGCGTCTACCAGCAAGCCTCTCACTCTGCCTCAACAGCTCCACCACATGGCTGCTACCTGAACCCAAGCTGTCATCATCTTCCATGTGATTAAAGACCAAAACTTCAAAGCACATCTTGCTCCATTCCATCTTTCACACCAGCATGGGTTTGCAACTCATAAAACAGACACCTGGCCATTTGATTCTCCAACTTTAAATCTGCAAATGTCTTTTTAGAATGAAACACAATTACTCAGCATGACATAAAAAAAATGTCTTTGTTATATGTATTAGCACACATCTCTGGTCTCATTGTTCAGCAGCCCTGGGTGCACTCTCTGCTCTAGTTGTTATAGAACAGTTTTTTAGATCCTTGAATAGACTATGCTCTCTCAAATAATGCTAGTTTCATTCTTTTCTGTTTCTCCAGGGTTTAAAAAAATTCTTGGACCTGTTATCATCAATGAGTGTTTGCAAAATGAATGTCTTAGTTCTACATAAGAATAGCAAAAAAAAAGAAAGAAAAAGAAATCAAGGTGTCTTATCTAGAGTGGAAGCACTAAGCTGAATCACTAAGATGATTCAGATAAAAGCTGTTCTGAAAGCAGTTGAATCCTCACAATTTAAACTTCTAGAAAACAAAGAGCTGATGTGCCAAGGGAGAAACAGCAATGAGCACGCTCCCTTGTTGCTGCTGAGTGCTGAACGGACGGGATATTCAAGCAGAAATCTGAGACAGTAATTCCGTCATGAGAAAATAAGAGTCCAGAAAACAATTTTGTTTTCGTATTGGAAAACAAAGAAAAAGTAATTACATTTATTTACAAGTGCAGGTCATGCAATCCCAAGCAATCCACTACGCCCTATACAAACACAGTGGATTATAGCCAAGCCTTGCAATTTATTAAATAAAAGGCACAGGGTAAAGAAAGAATTGGAGCTATTCTTAGTTCATTTGTTTTGATGATGATGGTGCTAAATTTCTAGAAACGAAGATTCCTATAGGAGACAGTGTGGGACCTAATGCACTCTCATCAGAAATGTGTTTAATACACAGTTTGTGCTAAATATGGAAATAATTCCATGAAAACCATTGAGAGACACTTTTCCATTTACTCCTGTATATTTCTGATATTATCTTAACAATATCACCATAAGAAACAAGCTACAATTTTTCATTGTTCATTGAGTACTTGCATTGTTCATTTAAGATGCATAGCTCATGACTGTTAGGCTGTAACATTTCCAACTTTTATATAAATATAAAATCAATCTAATTGCATTCATGCAAAGAGATAAGTCCTCAGAATGGAAATGACACACACACACACACACACACACAATGAATGCAATTTCTTTCACTTCTAATTCAGAGCACAAGCTCTTCTTTTTAAATCTATGCTTACATATGATTTGATTAGTAATAGATGCAAATGGATTTTCCCCCCATTGAATAGTTTTTTTTCCCAAATCACTGCAATTAGGCATCTGATGTGTCATCTACCTGTCTACGAAGCATGTCTCATTTTTAGCTGATTCCCTATTGTCAGGGTGATTGCAGTTGTGTTACAAGCAGCTGCATCTCCAGGTGTGAAACCATGCAACAACCTGACACACTGATCATGGGCCTTCCTGGTCCTTAAGGGGCGTGTGGTGTGGAGATGAGGTCAAATATACCTCAGCACCTTAAAGGTCAACAAATCTCCTATGACCTGGTAAAATCTGTTTTACCCCAAATCCGAGACCTCTGAGTCTCAGATTTGCAAGAAGCTTTAAGATATAATTTTACTTTGTGTTTTCAAGTTTATCAGATAAATGATCAAGTACACTTTGTTCATTCTTCTTTACTCTTTTAGTTATTATTTTCTTAAAACTCCTAAAAACCTGCCTAACTTTGGGATTTAATTATTTTAAATGTACAATAAAGGTATATCCTGTCCCAGAGTCAAGGGGCACCCACCTGGAAATGTGGAAACACCTATTGGTCACCATGTCATTTCATCAATCACATCACCTTTCAGAATGCCAAAAACATATAAATGAAAATGGAACACCAAATTTTGGGGGTCTTTGGGAGATAGGGGAAGGGGTGTGGAAAGGAGAAATCATTTCAGAAATAAGAAAAATAAACTTATGGCCTTATAACAGGGTGTATGGATGAAATAAAAGTATTAATACTCCTCTAACTGGAGCCTCTTCTAACCCACTTATTTTTGCTATTTTAATGGTTCCTATTAAACAGGCTCCCCATGACCCTCACTTCCAACTATAGATGAGTATACCAATCCAAGAAGACCAACAGCCACGTCTACAGACCTTCTGTACTAAATGGTGTTGGTACACTGTGGATCTCTGAGAAGACAGTGGTTAATCTGTGGTTAATGGGATGTTAACAACACCCTCTTGTGATATAAGCTTTCAAGTCTATGATAATCTGGCACAAGAATGGAGCAAAAAGACGGTTGGCACCACAAGATAAATAAGGTGTCATCTATAGGCTGTCATAGGGAGGGATGTATACTGCCTCTTTATCATGTCTTTCCTCCCATTTCCATAGATGTGTTTGGGAATGTAACTTTGTCATGAATCAAAGCACAACATCCCCTGGGGATGGAGGAACAATGGGAACAAAGGGTCCTGGATCCCTGGGTGGCTGATGGGCTGAGCAACTCTAGCAGCCTTGGATGGGTCACCTCAGGACAATTGTTTGAAAGAAAAATTAACTGAAGCCACTGTATCATTTAGGTCTCTTTGATAAAACAACTGAACTTGCATCCCAATGAAGAGAGAGAGATTAACTAAAAATTCCTAAAAGTTTTACAGGATATTTTCAATTTTTTTTCAGTCACTCTTAAAAGTCACAGGCCCGGAAAGCAGGTGATATTTATCTAAGTGATAGAATCAGAGATGTTTGGATTTTAAAAGAACTCTAATGGAGTATCTGGCTCAGGATGGCATATATATAGTACCCCTCCCGTCTTACTTTCTCCATCACCCTGCCCATGGTGTCAGATACTTGAAATAAATCCTGACAATTTTCCCTTGGAGCCTGAAGGCAGCTTAATCATCATTCTCAACACAGTTCTTCATGCAGCCACGGAATGATTGCAGTGGGCTCAGAAATTGAAAACTATCTGGTCTCTCTGAGAGAGTCTGATTCTGTCATTTTCCATAAGGAGTTCAGCGCAGGTTAGTTCTCAGAGTTTCTGAATATGAGGATATCAAGCATTTCATCATAAAAGAGAAACAGACTAAAGTCCATGTGAATGAACAGCTGGGTCTATAACATCCTGACTTTTGAAGTCACTCAATAGACTCTCGAGACTAGATTCACTTTATGGAATGTTCTTAAAATGTGGTTGCAGCTGCCTAAACAAGCAGTCAGTCGGACCTGGCAATATCTACATGGAGATCTTCTGTGTCTGAAATCCACACAAATCCACACACACAGCACCCTGCTACCCACCTCTAGTATGGGAAAGCCAGGAACACAGAAGCCAAACTGAAATTGGCTCAATGCCTATTCACAGTCGTGGTAGAATCCCATCTCCTGCCTCCCCATGGTTTTCCTCGGGCTCTGAGAGCTGATCTGTGCTGGCTGTGGTTCACACCCCTGCCTGTGTGGTTCACATCCCTAGTGTGCTTATCTACAGAAGAGTCTACAGCCCTTTCCTACATCTCCTTGTAGATCCTCTCATATGAATTTTCCTTTTCTAGGATTTTATTTCCTTAATTGTTTGAGATATAACTGGCATAAAACATTGTATTAATTTCAGGCAAATAGCATAGTGTCTTTCTATCCGAATACATTGAAAACCATCACCACATTAAGTCTGCTGAGCATCCATCACTATATGCAGCACAATTTTTTTTTTTATTGTGATGAAGACTTCTAAGATCTACTCATACTTTTCAGATCCTGTCATACTTTCCAAAAGGGTCTGGTCTGATGGTCTATTCTAGTCTGCAGAGAACCAACATGCTGAAATGGTTATCGGCCATTGCACATGCCAACAGATCTACAACCTCATTGTCACTATGGGTATCCCATTGGCCGATGCCCCTTCACACCCTCCCTTATGATGCAGCCCCTCATTCCAGGGCACTGGATGCAACACCCAGGATGATGCTGGTCACAATGTTTCTGAGATTACATCCTCCGGCATCCCAGATGACTTGGAAGAAACTTTAATAGTTCAATTTAAAAATTACTGTTCCCTGTAGTGACATCAAAGAGCCAAGTGGTGTATTTTTTCACTGATAAGAATGCTACATCCTAGAAGGGAGTGGATCTAATATCTAAGGTTCAAAACATGATTAATTTACCTGGCAACACAAACTATCTAATTGTATTTGACTAGACCTGTATGTGCCCCTCCCTTTCAAGGTGTAACATTCGGCTTCTCTTCTGCTCTGAAAGATCTGGAAAAATATGTCATGGAAACTTAATAGCAACATTGTGTGTGTGTGTGTGTGTGTGTGTGTGTGTGTCTATGTGTGTGTGCTCAGTTGTGTCTGACTATTTATGACCCAAGGACTGTAGCCCACCAGGCTTCTCCGTCCATGGGATTTTTCAGGCAAGAATATGGGAATGGGTTGTCATCTTCCTCTCCAGGGGATCTTCCCAGCCTGGGGATTGAACCTGTGTCTCCTGCATTGGCGGGCAGATTCTTTACCACTCCTGCCACCTGGGAAGCAACATTAGTATTCCCAATCCCTTGTTTCCGTGTCCCTGTTCCTTAAATAAGATCCACTGAAGCCCACGTTCCCGCCTCCAGGTGCTGTGTCCACTGCAATGTCCTCCAGACTCAGCACCTTCTGGGTGTAGAAATGGTACAGGACATACATGGTGCAGATGTTTGCAAGTCATTTCCACCAGCCCACAGCCAGAGCTCCCAGAGGGGCACTAGGCTCTCCTGATGTGTACTCCCTTTGGAATCACGGTTGATTTCAATGGTGCTAGAGGGGGAGCAATTTTCTGAGATATCAAGCAAAATTGTATATTCTAATGATGCCGGTTCAATCCATAACCACAAGGAGCGCTCAGAAGTATGAGAATTCAAAGGGGAACTAGACAGGTACCATTTGAACAAACGTCTCTTGGGTGTAGAGAAGTGCTTTTCATGTCTAAATGCGTGACTACAAGGTGATAGGCCATTTGAATTATGTTGGAAAGATGGAAAAACTTAGCCAGGCAACTCTTCTTTTAAGAAGCTTCTCTTGGAACAGGTTGAAAACACGAGTTCACGGTCCTTTAAAGAGCAATGTACCTGCTCCCTTTCTCGCTCTGCTCACTGGGTACCTCGGGCATTTGTGCTGGCTGTGAGGGGAATTTCATAAAGTCAGAATGTGAAGCTGATCATTTGAAAGTAAAAACCAACAGCGTTCTTCAGGTACCACCGACTTCTTTCCAAGCTGGTTTACTAGGCACCTTTGCTCCGTTTGGCTTATGACAACAGCGCCATCGCTGCCCATCTTCTGTGTCTTCTCCCTTCCCCGCTTGTCAGACACACCTCACTGTTAACCTCAGCTCTAAGAGCCAGGTCAGAGCATCCACATGCGTCCCTCCCTCAGCAAGAGTAGTTCCTTATTCCGTTTAACCCTGAAGCCTAAGAGCCCATTGATGGCCTCCCGGCACCACTGCGTGTGAAGCTGCCCCACTTAGCATTGTTTCCATTAATTACACATAAGAGTCCTTTATAAATTGAAAATAACATTGAAAAACACCTGGAGGGCAAAGCAAATTATTCAAATATAAGAGAGGAATGTACAGGGTACTCAACATATTGTAATAACTTATGATGGAACAAAAAACATTAAAAAGTGTATATTTATATGTACTTTTATAACTGAATCATTGTGCTGTATACTGGAAACTAGCACAACATTGCAAATCAACTATATTTCAATGAAAAAAATGAGAGGGAAAGACAGAGAAATAAAACATAATTCTGATTTTCTTTGTATGATTAAGATTTTAGCAATCAAATTGAAAGCATATTAAAAGTTTTAAATTAGATTTTTTTTTTTTTTTTTTTTAGCCCACAACTTCAGAAACCAAGTTGGTTCTACCAAACAAGAGTGAGAAGCAAAAAGGAGATGACAACCATCCTGAGCTCACTTCCTGGCATATTTAGAATTCAGAGTGATGCTAATTCTGCCGCACAATAATGCCATCGCTGTACAGAATACCCCTTAACTTCTGGAAAAGTAAATGACTACCCGCTCCAATATTCTTGACTGGAGAATCCCAGGGACAGAGGAGCTTGATGGGCCACAGTACATGGGGTCGCACAGAGTCAGACAACGAAGTGACTAAGCACACAGACAACCGCTCAGAGAAATGAATTTAAAAGTCTTCCTTCTGCACCAAGAAGCCTGAATCCACACTGAGAAGGTTCATGAGGGAGTCCTGGGGTCCTGCAACACTAGGTCAGCGTAAACCAAAAGAAGTTGCTACAACCTCTCAGGCGGAGAAGGCAATGGCACCCCCACTCCAGTACTCTTGCTTGGAAAATCCCACGGATGAAGGAGCCTGGTAGGCTGCAGTCCGTGGGGTCGCTAGGAGTCGGACATGACTAAGCGACTTCACTTTCACTTTTCACTTTCATGCATTGGAGAAGGAAATGGCAACCCACTCCAGTGTTCTTGCCTGGAGAATCCCAGGGACGAGGAAGCCTGGTGGGCTGCCGTCTATGGGGGCGCACAGAGTCGGACACGACTAAAGTGACTTAGCATAGCATAGCATACAACCTCTCAGGAGAAACCAGATCTGTTCAGCTACAATTGATTTCTTTGAGGAAGTCCTTGAGTTGATGCTTATCATCCAGTCTGATAGTGTGAGTCAGCCTTTGCTACAAGTAAGTATTCAATTAGGTCTACAGCCCAGGGCTGCTGCTTATATCCATGCTCCCCTGTCAGTGCTAGAAATTTGGGTCTGTGACGTTCTGTCATGCGTTAGACATTATTGTATCAGTCACTTCTGAACATTACTTGTTCAATTCTATTTCAGCAATAGAACATCCCTTTATTATTGTTAATTATTATTCCTATCATTTGAGAACTTGGAATTATTTCCCTTTTAATAAGAATGAGGCTTTATAAAAATAGGTATTGATGATAACACTTAAAACACATGTCATATGTCTTTTCTCTATGCTGATTTTACCCTATTTTAAAATCAATATGTTCAACATTTGCCCTAACCATTAAATATAGTGTGGTAAGTATCATATCATTATAAACATGTGAAAATATGGCTTGCAAGTTTTTCTTTTTTCTTGGCTTATTAAACATCTGTTAAGTGCTAGTCACAGGTGAGGCAAAATTGTAAGCAAGTAGAAGAGGGAGACAGAGGATGAGATGGTTAAATGACATCACTGGTTCAATGGACATGAGGGACAGGGAGGCCAGGCATGCTGCAGTCCATGAGGTCACAGAGAGTCGGACATGAGCTGGTGACTGAACAACCACAGCAAACAGCAGCAGCAGATCTGTATGGTGTCTTTCCAGGCAGAAAACCTTCCTTGTGTTAGTAAGGATGAGGCTGAATGTTGCCTGTGAACACACGGTAAGCATGGGCCATGGATGTGGCGCTACTTTCCAGGGAATGAGGACAATAGAAACAAAGGGTACCACCCAACGCGAGCTGCTGTGATCCTGGCCCATTACAAGGGCCCCATGGACACCTAAAGATCTTACAACATGGAGGGTTGGGATGAAACAGATGGAAATGTTAGTAGAACCCAGATGATGCAACATCACATTGCAGTAATCTGGGCCTTCATTTTAGAAAAAAAATTATATGCATGTAAAAGATCTTCATAAGTGGGGACACTACTATCCATTTAACAGTTGAAGAGATCATTGTGTCTCTTCACAGTGGAGGTCAGGAGGATTGTCAAGGAGATCAGTGAACAGGACATGGCCAACATCTGGGTCAAGATATGATAGGGACAGAGTAAAGAGACAGAACAGGTGATTAAGTAGTTTAATCCCACTAGGGGATTTTAAGTTGAAAAATATAGGAGACCCTTATAAGTTAATGATCACTTTAAAAAGGCAGGTTTGCTTAACCACGAAACCAAAGTCTTGTTTAGCAACAAAACTATGCAACAGAAGCCCAAGACGTGCCTCAAAAAAAAACAATGGTGGCATGAGACCCACATCTTGCCCAGTAAGCTCAGTAAGTTAGTGAACCCTAGGATATGCTCTCTGCACAAAAAAAAACAATAATTTTTGGAGCTGTCTTGATCATAGAGGGATAAGAAAACTCCCCTGATCAACCTGGAGATACTGATGATGGAAGCATTACATCTACTCAAGAAAAAGAATGTCTTCTCCCTCTCCCCACTTTTCCTTTGATTGTAAAGCCGTAGCCAGAAAGTTCTCAGGGTGCTGCAGCCCCTCACCTGCCCATGTGCAAGCCTCACAAGCGTTCTATTCTAATAAATCACTTATCTACCACTTTGCCTCTCGCTGAATTATTTCTGCGATGAGACATGAAGAATTGTGGTATTGGAGTTCTTCAGAGCCCCCAAAATGGCACCAGGCTTTTCCGACTTTTGGATACAGAAGGTATCAGAAGGGAGGCATAGATAAGGGCCTCCTTAGGAGGGAAACAATCAGAATAGGTAACAGATGAATTGAGGGTATTGAGGGAGAGAGGAATGTCACAGTGATGCTTAGCTTCTCTGGCTTGTGTCACTGAATCAGACACAGGTCTGGGTGTGCTATGATAGCTGCAGGGATTTGGTATAGATAAAATGTGGGTAGTCAGGAAGAGAGAAATGTCATGGTGATCCTTAGATTCTCAGGTTGTATCATGAATAGAACACAGATCTGGGCGTGTTGTGACAGTTGCAGACATGATCAAATCAGAGAGTGATTCTGAAACAGATGGAGTTCACCTCTCCCCTCTTCCTCCCCACTGCCTCCTCCATGTTCCAGGACCCCAGGTGGAACACTATTATTTCAGGTAGGTTTTAAAGTGAGTGGGCTACTTCTCTCATTTCTCTCTAAGACTTTAATTCCTCACAATAAAACACCACCCTTGTTCACAAAACTGGGTCAGCAATGAAGACACAAGACACGTGAAGGGCAGGTTTTTCAGGAGTCTGTGTTTTCCCGCAATGGTCTACATTTTTGAGTAAGAATAAAACAATATTTTATTTCATTTTGCAAGCATTAAAGAATGTACTGAAATGGAAAAAAAAAACAGAAATGCCTATTAACTTGCAATATAATTTCACCTAGAGTTATGGTGAATAAAACTATATCTAAAAGACTAACTTTATATAAAGATTTCTGTATGTTTGTTGTATATAATAGGATAATGCAACTTTTTCAAAGTCCCTAACTTAAAAAGTAAAATCTACATTTTTTCCTATATAAGGCAGCCTCTTTCTAGAGCAAAGTTTTTGAACTCAAAATGTTTCCAATAGAGTCAATAGACTAAAAATGTATTATAATTAAAATAGTAAGTCTATTGTACTTAGGGAATCTTCAGCTAAAAAGGAGGGAAAAGGAACTAATACATTAAAATTTCATTAGCATGTTATCTGTGGTACTAAATATTTTATTAATTCTTTTCAAATCACACATTTAAGTCACAGAAAAGTTATAATTACTCTTGGGAAAATAAAACTCATTATGCCATACTTTTCTCTGAAAATTAATCTTGACCATCTTCATAAACTGCCATAGTAAAATCGTATATATTAACTAGTATAAAATAATATTGAAGAGAGTAAGGAAAGATGGCAGAGGAGTAGGTGGACATGGAGTACATTTATCTCCACGGATACATCAAGAATACACCTTCAGACACACAAGTGCAGGCAGAACACCAGCTGAGAGTGGACAGGAGTACCTGAACAGTGCAAAAGAACATAGACCTACACAAAACTCGGGAGGATGAAGAAACCGTTGGAGGATGAAGGGAGAGAAACAGGAGTGTTAGTAGGACTGGACCTGCCCTTGGCAGGTGGGGGAACTGAAGCAGGGGTCCGAGCCCTACATCGGGGCAATTGTCTGAGTCAGAGGAGAAACATTTAAGGCTGAGAGTGAAACAGCTGATCTGGGGAAGCCTCAATGGGATGAGAATCAGACAGTCCTTGCCGCAGCCATACATACCCTCGACAGGGATGCAGGTACCCTAGAAGCCACAGCGGCTGGGAGCTGGAGTTTAGGGGTTGTGGAGCAATCCCAGGGAGAGGGCTGGTGTTGACTGCAGAGGGACTAATCTAGAGGAGGTGAGGGAGGAGACTGTGGTGGGAAATGCCGGTGAAGGAAAGGCAGGCAGCCATGGAAGCAAGGCAGTACTCCCGAGTCACACGTAGTGGGTGGAGCCAGCACCATAGCCTCTTTCCCCAGACATGACAGCATCAGCTGAACAATAGAGAGGCTGGCCCATCAAACGCCTGATGCACTGAACTACAGAGTCAGACCCCACCCAGGGGGCTCCTTTAGTGAATGACACACCGATCTACAGAGTAGGACACCAGTTGGGGGCCCCCTTTATGTGCCTGTCATGCTGAGCAACAGAGAAGGACCCCAGGCAAGGCAGCCCTCTAAGTGCCTGAATGAGCAGAGCTATGGAAAAGACTGACCAAACAGGCTTTCTGATCACCAGCTAGAAGAGGCACAAAAAAAGACTCTGAGAGGCCTATAACTCTTGTGATAAAGGCAGTCAGTGTCCCTGCACACTTGGTGCCATCAGGGTCCCTGCAAGCCAAGCAGCTGTGCCACCTTCACACTCAATTCTCACTGGAGCAGAGCTTCCACAGGCAAAAAAGTCTTGTGTTTATGTGCTCAGGGTCGCTTCAGTTATGTCCAACTCTCTGTGACACTGTAGACTGTGGCCTGTCAGGCTCCTCTGTCAGGGAGGGCAGTTCTCCAGGCAAGAACACTGGAGCATATTGACCAGTACTGGTTGCTGTACCCTTCTAGAGCACTACATTTCCTGCTGTCCTCGTCACTAACTCCCTTGAGTACCTGGTGCTGCCAGAACCCCTGCAACCCAAGCAGCTGCACCACCTCCACACCTGGCCCTCACAGGGGCAAACCCAAGTCCTCCAGGGCAGCCTCAGGAGCAATCCCCAGTGGACGACCCACATGCAGAGGTGGAAATAAAACCACAATAGAAACCCAGGGGCAGTGTGGGTAAGGTAGAAGACCCAAAACCTTCCCACCAGCTGTACAAGCTGCAGATTAAATCCACATGATCAACTAGGCAGACTGTGTCTATGGAATATATAAAAGGACACTGAGAGCTCCCACAAAAGGAAACGCACTAGTTCTGATACCTGTGGACCCTGGAGGCAAGAACACACAGGAGCAGGACCAGATTAGAATCTGAGCTGCCCTCACAGCAGGTCCAGAGACCAGCCGTGTTGGAGGGCATCCTAGGGAGGTGAGGTGGACTCCAAGTGAGGGAAAGGATTCTTACAGCAGTGACTCAAGAAAAACATTTATTATTCCTATATCTAAACTTGCTCTGTAGATTATTTTGAATTCCGCCCCCATCCCTGTTGTAACTGTCAATTTTATTGGAACTATGAAATCTAATTAATCTTTTGAGTTTTTTTTTCCCCTCAGCCACATTTTTTTGTTGTTGTTGTTATTGTTGTTATAAACCTCTGCCTCCATGTTAGGCTTTTGCAGTTCTGTGGAATTTTCCTTCTTCTTTTCTTTTCTCTTTTTTAAATTTTAGTTTTAAAACCCATTATTATATTTTCTACATATATTCCTTTGTTTGCTTTTCCTACTGTTCCTTTCCCCTCACAGTTAAACCTTAGTGTATATAAGTCTTCTTTATCTACCTCTATTTAAACTTGCTTATCTATTCCTTCTCTCTTTTCTTTCTTTCCTTTCTTTTCAACATATTAGTTAGTTTTGTTTTCATTGCTTTATTCCCCACTTGACATTTTGCTTTAGTTTTGTTTTCCAGTTTGTGCTTTCTTAACTGGTAAATATAATTCTTGATTTCCTTTGTTTGCCAGGTCAGTCTACTTTAATTTATTTTAGTTGGACTGTTTTGACTTTTCCCAAGGATGTATATGTATATGCATATATTCCATTATTTTAATTATTATCTGCCTGATTGTATAACTGCCATTTGTCTGGGGTTCATCTTTGGTTTTTTGCTTTTGGGTATTTGTTTTAGACCCACATAATGCCATAAAAAACCACTTGTGGAATCCTCGTTCCTGACCAAAGATCAACCCCTGAGCCTTTGGAGTGGGAGCACTGACTCCAAAACCCTAGATTACCAGAGAATTAACCCTGCTGCTGCTGCTGCTAAGTCGCTTCAGTCGTGTCCAATTCTGTGCAACCACAGAGTCGGCAGTCCACCAAGCTACCACGTCCCTGGGATTCTCCAGGCAAGAACACTGGAATGGGTTGCCATTGCCTTCTCCAATGCAGGAAAGTGAAAAGTGAAAGTGAAGTCGCTCAGTCGTGTCTGACTCTTAGAGAACTAACCCTAGGGAGTATCAAATAGTGAGAAGACACAGAAAGGAAACCACTTGAATACAAGACGTGGCATTACTCAACCACAGTAGTCCCCTATGCAGGAAACGTCATCTAAACAACACCAAAATGAAAATACAAACCCAATCATCAGAAGACAGGATCATCACCTCAGTCCTGCCCATCAGAGGAAAAACAAACAACAACAGCAACAACAAAAGTCACCACAAATCTCACCCTATACAAAACTTATACAACCCACTAGACCACCCTTAGGAGCACAGAAACCAAAAGGAAGAAAGAATTCAACCTTGAAGCCTGGGAAAGGAGACCTCAAACACAATAAGTTAAAAGAAAATAATAAAAAGCCAGAGAAATACTATACAAATGAAAGAACAAACTAGAAAAACAGAAGTCCAAATAAATAAAGAGGAAATAAGCAAAGTATCTGAAAAAAAAAAAAAAAAAGAATAATAATAGTAAAGATGATCAAAAACCTTGAAAACAACATGGAGAAAATGCAAGAATCAATAAATAAGACCTAGAAGTGTTAAAGAATAAACATACAGAGACAAAGAACACAATTACTGAAAATAAAAATACTCTAGAAGGAATCAATAGCAGAATATCTGAAGCAGAAGAATGAATCAGTGAACTAGAAGATAATATGGTGGAAATAAATTCTCAAGAGCAGAAGAAAGTAAAAAGAATGAAAGGAACTGAGGATAGTCTCAGAGATGTCTGGGACAATATCAAACACACCAATATTCAAATTATAGTGGTCCCAGAAGAAGAAGAGGAAAAGAAAGAATATGAGGAAGTTTTTGAAGAGATTATAGCTGAAAATTCCCCCAACATTGAGTTCATACAACTCAATGCCAGAAAAACCAATAACCCAATTGAAAAATGGGGAAAAGACCTAAACAGACATTTCTCCAAAGACATACAAATGGCTAACAAATTCATGAAAAGATGCTCAACATCACTCATTATCATAGAAATGTGAATCAAAACTACAATGAGATATCTCCTCCCACCAGTCAGAACGGCCATCATCCAAAAGTCTACAAACAATAAATGTTGGCAAGGGTGTGGAGAAAAGGGAATGCTCTTGCACTGTTGGTGGGAATGTAAATTGATACAGCCATTATGGAAGACAGTATGGAGTTTCCTTAAAAAATTAGGAATTAAACTACCATAGGACACAGCAATTCTACTTGTAGGCATATACCCTGAGGAAACTAAAATTGAAAATGACACAAGTATCCCATTGTTCACTGCAGCACTGTTTACAATACATAGAACATGGAAGCAACCTAGACGTCCATCGACAGATGAATGGATAAAGAAGTTATGGTATATATACACAATGGAATATTACTCAGTCATAAAAAGGAAAGCCTTTGAATCAGTTCTTATGAGGTGGATGTACCTAGAACCTATTATACAGAGTGAAGTCAGAAAGAGAAAGATAAATATTGTATTCTGACACATATATATGGAATCTAGAAAAATGGTACTAAATAATTTATTTACAGGGCAGTAATGGAGAAACAGACATAGAGAATAGACTTATGGACATGGGGAGAGGGGAGGAGAGGGTGAGATGTACGGAAAGATTAACTTGGAAATTTATATTACCATATGTAAAATAGATAGCCATCGGGAATTTGCTGTATGCCTCAGGAAACTCAAACAGGGGCTCTGTATCAACCTGGAGGGGTGGGATGCGGGGGGACTTGGGAGGGAGGTTCAAAAGGGAGGAGACATATGTATACCTATGGCTGATTCATGTTGAGGTTTGACAGAAAACAACAAAATTCTGTAAAGCAATTATCATTTAATAAAAAAATAAATTAATTAAAAAAATACTACAAAGGTTATGAAAATGGTCACACATGATTTTATAACAATCTATAGAATACTGCTAGCAAGTAAGGACACCAAAGAAGGTAGTAGAGGAAGAACCACATCCATCCCACTTGTATTTTCCATGCTTCAGGCTCATGAGAAAAGACTGGAGTGACACCCTGCATAAAGGGAAGGATTAACAAGCAGTAAATTAGCATCATTCTGTTTCCAAAAAAATGTATAAAAATATGTTAATAGTAGAATGCAAATTGGCAATATTTTTATGTCAAATTTGATGTAAAACATTAGCCAGAAAAGATTTGCTGTGATACCTTAAGTAAGCTGATGTGCACAAATAATATCCAAAACTGGGATAATATCCAAAACTGGGCAGCATTTCTCAAATTTAACTTCTACGAACCATGTGTGTTTCTCTTGTTTTTTAACAGAGCCACTCATGAGTCATAAAACACACTCCATAAAGTGCTGCTATAATCCAATTCCTGACATATTCTGAGCAATTAGTAAAGGTCAGTTTTACTTTTTTTTTTCCTTTCCCTGGTTAAGTCAACTGATTAGAACACATTGATAAGCTGGAAGTCTTGACTTCAAAACTGATACAGAACTGATGCTACTCAAGGCTATTCTTGTAATTTCTTAGTGCTTTTTTTTTTTAAAACTGAAGGTATCAAATTGGTATATATTCATAGTAATTAAAATAAATTTGTTCTAAATTTAAAAGAAAAGAAAACCCAAGATATGTCTTCAAATGCAATGATATGATATTTAGTAGCATTATCTTAGAAGAAGAAAGAGTGATTCATTTAAAACCCTAAAATGCAATGACATATTTTTAAAAGGCACATCTATCCTACCATTTAAAACATTCCAGAAGTATACTAAGTGGAGAAATGAAATTCACCTTTCACAATGACAAGATTATATTGCTTAAAATGAGGGATGGGTGGTGGTGAGAGTGTCAAAGATTAAGGAAGGAAGGATGATTCGGAAGAATCCCTGCACACCATACACCCCGAAGAGTCAATTTCAAGGATTTTAAGTGTAAATAATGGCACAAAATCCACTTTCAGATTACATTTTCTTCCTTCATTCTTTATTATGTTTTGTAGCTCTACCTACCTCCACACTGTCTATTAACGATGGAACAGACTCAGACAGTGGAACAAGCGTTCCATCTGATGTTTTTGTTTTTACATAGGATCTGAAAAAGGCTATGAATGCCATTCAGGAAGCTGACACACACTAGGACCTGATTTTTATGAAGGGGGCCAGCTGCCTTTGACTCAATAATGGCTCCCTGAGCTAAATGTTACAATATGCGATATTATCCTGACTGAGAGATTAATCTACTGACTTAGAGATTAATCAATTATTTCCCAAAAAACCTGCCAAAACTTCTTAGGATCCAGCCCACAGGATATTTTGTTCCATATTTTGGAGTTCAGCTGTTAGGCAAAAAAGAATTATCACATCATCTAAATGGGCATATGGGCACAAGGTTCGGCCCATAATCACTACTGTGGTCATTTTTAATCAATAAAGATAAAGACCTGATGAGCATCTACTTTTACAAATAAGCACATTAAATTACACTCTGGAAGTACTTTCACCTACAAATGTGATTACATTTTCTGACTTCAAACCATCCATAGAACCATATGATGAATGATAATTAGTAATCTTTAAGATTTTTTAACCTAATAATTATCATAAGAGAAGGTTACAATTTAGCAGCTAATACCAAATACAATACAGCTGCACTTACACTCAAATCCCATGTAGTCACCAGATCTGGGACCACCTTCAAGTCTGCCTTCTCAGTGCCTGCATTTGATCTCTCCCCTAGTTACGCCATGAAGATGGCACTGCTTGTTGATTTAATATGCATCCACCTTAGAATTCTTTGTATAGTCCTCTATCCTAACTTCCCATCTTGTACTTGAGAGGCAGCAAATGAACAGTCAATGCTTTACTTCTGTAGGTTTATACTAATTAGCTATTTAAATAGAACCTGCTTACGATGGAGGTACAAGCTCCATATTGTCATCTCATAAGCACATTCTGTCTTTATTCTGTCATGATCTTAAATTGGATAAACTTATGATAGGAAAAAATAAGTTCAAAAATGTAAAGCTAGAATTGATACAAGTTTTAACTTGGATTGTGGAATTTTGGAGGATGCATTTTTCCATTGCCTGTTTCCCACTTTTGGTTACATCATAAAATGATATTTAAAACCTTCAGGTAGTCCTAAATCAACACAATAAAATATGGCATTTGGAAGGTTATATTAAAAAAGAAGCAGTTAAGAAATATGGCCTTGGAAAAGAAGAGTAAGAGATAAAATAACTTTAAGGAGGTAAAAGATGAGAGTTCATACTAAATTCCTGGAAACTGATATTCAGTTTTGTTCGGAAAAATTTATTGAAATAACTGATAGGAACTTACATAATTACCTCCATGTTGTACAAAAGTTATAAGCTCTATATCCAAGGTTATAATGAAGTTATTAATAATTCATATTGAGGTAACCTAGACCTGAAAGTCAGTAAAATGTAGACAGCAGAGATGCTGAGCAGGGATTTCCATCAGTCTTCCTGGTCCACTCAGCCCTTGCTGTCAGGACAGAATTTAAAGAGAAGCCATACCCTTGGACACCAGCTGTATAACTGGCTGTTCTTATCAAGGAGGCACCATATTCCTGGCAGAGCCACCTGGAACTCGTGAACTTATCCATGCCATATGTTTAGATGACAGAATCCAACATAGTTTATTCCAAATCCATCTATTTGATCCCAAGCCATAAGACAAGCTATCATCATTTCTCACTTGATGGAAAAACCCTAATTTGGTCTTATCCCTCTCTAATCCATCCCCCACCAGTACCCAGAAAGACACTTCCCAAATCCAGTCACTTTCTGACAGTTTTCCAGGTTCAACCTCTCCAAGAGCTTCCCTTGTCCTTTGCAGAGTAGGTGGGAAACCCTGGGATCATTGGCCCTGAAATCTGTGGTCAGCTTCTCCCCCTCACCCTGATCCTGATCCAATACACAGTCATTTAACTCTCGAAGTTATTCCTAAATCCTGGCTATGCCACATGCCTCCAAGCCATGTGGATAATGGAAAATAGGAAGACATCAGATCAGAAACCAAAGGAAAGATACATAAACTGACTCCCCAAATAAGTCACTTTTAACTCTGAGGTTATAATTCAGCTCATGCTACACTGATTTGACTTAAGCAAAAATGTAATTATTCATTTATCAAGTATGCAGACACTGAGTAAATAAAGAATTATCTAATTATCAATATTAAGTGAAAATTTAAAAGTATGGAACAAAAATGTATACAGTTTGGCTATAAAAATAAGTTTAAAATATCTCAGCTTAAGAAACTTAAAGCATATCAGATATGTCAGGTATAAGGAGATCCAAATAACTAGTGTCCAGTCCCCAAAAGGACCAGCCAGGACAGCCAGCTAGCAATCCCACTTGACCTTCAAATAGACTGAATGCTGGTGATCATTAGAGTCAGCATTATTAATCCTAAAAGGTTTATCATGAAACCATGACTATCAGTTCAGTTCAGTCGCTCAGTCATGTCCGACTCTTTACGACCCCATGAATAGCAGCACGCCAGGCCTCCCTGTCCATCACCAACTCCTAGAGTTCACCCAGACTCACGTCCATCGAGTCAGTGATGCCATCCAGCCATCTCATCCTCTGTTGTCCCCTTCTCCTCCTGCCCTCAATCCCTCTCAGCATCAGAGTCTTCTCCAATGAGTCAACTCTTCACATGAGGTGGCCAAAGCACTGGAGTTTCAGCTTTAGCATCATTCCTTCCAAAGAAATCCCAGGGCTGATCTCCTTCAGAATGGACTGGTTGGATCTCCTTGGAGTCCAAGGGACTCTCAAGAGTCTTCTCCAACACCACAGTTCAAAAACATTAATTCTTCAGCGCTCAGCCTTCTTCACAGTGCAACTCTGACATCCATACATGACCAGTGGGAAAACCATTGTCTTGACTAGACGAACCTTTGTTGGCAAAGTAATGTTTCTGCTTTTCAATATGCTATCTAGGTTGGTCATAACCTTCCTTCCAAGGAGTAAGCATCTTTTAATTTCATGGCTGCAGTCACCATCCGCAGTGATTTTGGAGCCCCCAAAATAAAGTCTGACACTGTTTCCACTGTTTCCCCATCTATTTGCCATGAAGTGATGAGACCTGATGCCATGATCTTCGTTTTCTGAATGTTGAGCTTTAAGTCAGCTTTTTCACTCTCCTCTTTCACTTTCATCAAGAGGCTTTTTAGTTCCTCTTCACTTTCTGCCATAAGGGTGGTGTTATCTGCATATCTGAGGTTATTGATGTTTCTCCCAGAAATCTTGATTCCAGCTTGTGTTTCTTCCAGTCCAACGTTTCTCATGATGTACTCTGCATATAAGTTAAATAAGCAGGGTGACAATACATAGCCTTGACATACCCTTTTCCTATTTGGAACCAGTCTGTTGTTCCATGTCCAGTTCTAATTGTTGCTTCCTGACCTACATACAAATTTCTCAAGAGGCAGATTCCCATCCATGACTATAGCAGATCATTATTTTAGAACATCAGGTAAAATTTGTGTGGCTTCTAATGCCCAGAGAAATCTTAGTCAACAAGTTACCCACCTTTCTTCATAGAAGACTAAAGAAACATCAAGAAATAAATTCTATTTTCTGTTGGCACAAGTTGCCACATGTTTGCAGTTTGCCCCACAAACATGATGTGTCTGGCCTGCACAGTGAGGATCCCTACATTGTTTTAAACACCATTTGATTTGTTTTAGCCCACTTCAACACTGGGAGATTTCTCCTGTGAATCTAGATTTCCAGTCTCTTGAACAATGGCCATGTCACAGACAACAGCAAACTGGGAGCTGTCCATTTCAGCACCGCCTCATAACTTTGCCTCCCTGCTCCACTGCTATTTTCCCATTTATCATCAATCTGGCCCCAAAGTTCCTTATAAATGAGTTAAAGTCAATGAAGTGTTTCTCAAGAATAATTAAGGCTTTCTTTAGTTAAAATGCAAGACCTAAAAATAGATGGAAAATGCTGCTTGTTACAAAATTTGTAGAAAATACTTCCTTTTTTAATATGCAAATTGTGACTCTAGAATAGGTGACTTATTTACATATTCACATCAGCAGACCATTCCTCCAGACACTCAACTCCCTGGCTCTGTCCTAAGTGTTACTAAGAACAAGGGTGTCTAGCATTTCTGCCAAGGAGCCTTTGAGTCGCAAAGCCATAAAGAAGAGTGATTGTATATAAAATGTGTCTTCTATAGCACAGTTCCTCAGAGTGGATTCTAGCAGAGGACTTAGTTATATTTTTGTTGGCTGCCCTCTGCAGCTTCCCAAGGAATCTGAGAGTTGTACGGCCTGTAAGGATTTGTAGCCCAATTACCCAACATGATGAGGATATCTCAGGAATATCAGAAGTATCTTTTAATGATGGGATCTCTTTTATACCACACAAATATCTAGAAAAGGTTCAGAGGACAGTAATCACTGTTAAGGTTTTTACAACTGTCACTTCTACTAGACATTTACAAAGAAAATAATAACCAAATCCTTAGACAGTATTTATTTTTATTAAATTTTCTGAATGTCTTATCATTCAAGCTGATAATATTTTATGGTCTATATAACTGAAAATTGATGTCTAAGATAAAGGTGTTTCAAATTTTATAAGTGGAGATGGTCACTAGTGTAAATGGCAAGTATGGGACTCCAGGTAACAACCAAGTTTTGTCTCAGGAAATCAATGAGGTTTGTTGCACAGAGTAAGCTTTCACTTGCCTCTCTTAGGAAGCATCTAGGTATAAAGTTCTGGAGCACCTGATCAGGCTAAAATCATGCATATATATGGCAGTAATATTAAGGTCACTTTGATACATCTAATCACAACAGGTAGTCACCACAGAAGTGCAACCAAAGGGCGGGGGGGCAGCATTAGAAATATATCAAACATCTTCTACCAGGACCTAGAATCTGTTTTGTTTTTTTTTTTTTTTTCAATTATAACAGATCCAGCATTCATTGTTTTTTCTTTTTAATTCTTATTTTCTGCTACTGCTATTGTTTCAGGTAGCTTAATTTACTCCTATCTCTATGTTATAGTTAATAGCTACTAACTTCTGTACAAAATCTTGAAATATTATGTCCAAAATAAAGAATGGGGTTTCCCTGCATAGGAAATCCTGGAGTTACTGTTATAATGACAGATGTTTCCGATTTAGGAAAATGCATTTTGAGGTCCGTATTTAAGAGATGCACTAAAGAAGAACCTTCACTAAATGTTATCTGCCCAAGAGCCTTCTTAGTTTTAGACTGACTCCAGCTCCTTATCATTCTGCCTCAACTTGACCTGACTTGTTTCCAACAATGACGATAGCTTTCTTACATGTGCCCTGTGTAATAACTTCAAGATAATTAAACTAAGAATGCCTTATTCAAGGCACTTTAACAAAAAAATTGATAGTGAAAGAATGTAGATCTGTAATTTTCTAAACCAGTCTTGGGCAGCTGTGGCTGACCAGTTGGCCTAAAAATGGCTCATAACAAACCATGCACAGCTGGGATATGCCCACACACACCTCTTCCTTTTAAATTGCAGTGGAAGTAATTCAGTAGCAATTTTCCAAGTAAAATAGAGATTTTAAAACTAATTTAGTCATTCTAGATTATGTGTTTCTGTTGGAAGACATACAAATGTTTCCTGTTAGAAACCGTGCCATTGTTATGTTGAACAGAAAATTGTTATTCTTTAATGTTTCCAAATTTTACAAGATAGTCTATATTTGGGTCAATCCAACTCTGAATTTCTAATTCTGATTTATATAGAAAGATTTTAGGATAACTGTGATAAAGCATTTTGCCTATTAGTTTTGTTAATTGTAACGTTCTTGAAGGCATTTATTCAAATCTGTGCTTTCCAAGAGCATACTTTATATTACACTTTATCATTATTATTAAATTATGTTTTAAATTTATCTTCACTAGGACATTCTAGTCAATAAATAGATTTTTAACACTACAGATCTGAAAACTTTCACTAAAAATACTGGTAGCCAGTACAACCAAGTAAGATAATACAGTAAAACAAAACAGAACAAAATTAGGAACATATTTGTTATAAAAAGTATGATATGAGTCCATGAAAGTATAATACTTTTATAGGAAATTTCATTTTAGTATATTATAGAATTTTGGACTGTATAAAAGCTTCATCCAAATGTCTTGGGTGGAACATATGGCTTAACATAGCATTTTTTAAAAATTTAACTGTAAACTCTGTAAAATTTAATGTCAGAGATCTCTGAAACTTACTGAACATAGCTCAATAATTTCTTTCAGAGACATACTGACTGACCTGGATGTTTACTAAGAATTTTTTTTTAAATGAGTTTGGTGATATACACAATTTTAAGCTAACTCTAGCAAAGGAAGACTTGAACAGAATAGGCAGAATAAGCATGGTTTTCCAAATCAAACCCAGTATGTATTATTCAAGGAACTAAGAGGCATCTTCTGGTAAAGTATTAGGAAAAAAAGCTTATAAACAACTAAGCAACACTTAAAATGTATGGTTCTCAATACAAACCATAACAGCATGGCCCTGCTCAGTGGTCCATGAATGATTAGAGATGCGTACAGTTGCCTTTTATTTCACAACAATTCAGGTATGTGAAGGGATGGGGAATGAGTGAATGAAAACATGAATTACTTCATTAACCACAATTGTAATAACTTCTTTCTCAGCACTTGTAAAATTCCACAATGCTAGTTAAAAAGAAAAGATACAAGAACAAAATAAATGGTTACTCAGAAGAGATGTATGCCATGCCAGGAATCAGACAGCATGGTGGCAGAATGGAGATAAAGGTGGTGTTTCTCTCAACGATGTCTTTCTTTGAAAAGGAGAGAAAAATGATCTGTTCCAACTCACTATGAAAGTGAAAGTGCTCATTGTTCTGGCATGTCCCACTCTTCGTGACCCTATGGACTGTGAACTGCCAGGCTCCTCTGTGCACAGAATTCTCAAAGCAAGAATACTGGGGTGGGTAAGCATCCCCTCCTACAGGGGATCTTCCTGAACCAGGGATCGAACTTGGGTCTCCTTCATTGCAGGCCAATTATTTTACCATCTGAGCCGCCAGGGAAGCCCTGCAGCTTACTGTATCTTCCACCTATAACTTAGACTCACAACTATGAAAACATTCCTTTACTCTTCAACTAAGTGTCTGATTTCATCATTAAATTGAGCTTAAAAATCCACAGAAAGAATGCTGTCAACAATTACTGTGAAACTATGTTCTTGTGTTTTCCTGATGAAGGATGAAGCTTCTTTTGGCCAGACAGAAATTTCACAATACAGTTTAGTTGGATTGATTATAATGCTATGTATAATCTACTCAGTACTTAGTCTAACATATTGCTGGTCATAAAATTATGTTCCAAAAGGGGAAAAAAGTGAGTCTTCATGAGCCAATTAATATTGGCCATCAATTCAGACTCTACAGAACTATGAATAAGAATTTTTTTTTTAAATGGGTCAAACTACTTAATGACCTGACATTACTCTTTACTTCCACCTGAGATTCCTAGAGCACCAGGACTTTAACTTTGGATCTCAATATCTTGACTGGTGCTTATACAGAGCCTGTTCCAAAATATACTAAGACATGAATATTAGTTTGAAAAATGTGAATGTTTAGCTAATGCAAATATAAAATAGATATCCAAAAGTATGTTCATGTCTAAGAAGCTCTCTATGTTTTAATTTACATGCCATGAATACATAAAGGGAGATACCTAAGGATTCTAGATGTTTTCACTAAGTGCACTAACTCAGGTCTGTGGGGAATATTGTCATCCTTTCAAAACTAAACACAGCAACAGATCATCATGAGGTCTACAGATAAATCACAATGAAAACCTGACATGCAGTATCTACATTCACTTCAGTAACTCAGTCATTTCCAACTCTTTGTGACTCCATGGACTGCAGCACACCAGGCTTCCCTGTCCATCACCAACTCCCGGAACCTACTCAACCTTATGTCCATCATGTTGGGGATGACATCCAACCATCTCATCCTTTTCCTCCTGCCTTCAATCTTTCCCAGATCAGGGTCTTTGTCAATGGATCAATTCTTTGCATCAGGTGGCCAAAGTTATTAGAGTTTCAGCTTCAGAAGCAGTCCTTTTGATGAATATTCAGAATTGATTTCCTTTAAGATTGACTGGTTGGATCTCCTTGCAGTCCAAGGGACTCTCAAGAGTCTTCTCCAACACACCACCAGTTCAAAAGCATCAATTCTTTGGCACTCAGCTTTCTTTATAGTCCAACTCTCACATCCATACATGACTACTGGAAAAACCATAGACTTGACTTGTTGACAAAGTAATGTGTCTGCTTTTCAATATACTGTCTAGGTTGGTCATAACTTTCCTTCCAAGGAGTAAGCATTTTTTAATTTCATGGCTGCAATCACCATCTGCAGTGATTTTGGAGCCAAAAAAACTAAATTTCTCACTGTTTCCTTTGTTTCCCCATCTATTTGCCATGAAATGATAGGGCCAGATACCATGATCTTAGTTTTCTGAATGTTGAGTTTTAAGCCAATTTTTTCACCCTCCTCTTTCAATTTCAACAGGAGACTCTTTAGTTCTTCTTCACTTTCTGCCATAAGGGTGGGTCATCTGCATATCTGAGTTTATTGATATATCTCCCGGAAAGCTTGATTCCAACTTGTGCTTCATCCAGCCTGGCATTTAACATGATGTACTCTGCATATAAGTTAAATAAGCAGGATGACAATATACAGCCTTGATGTACTTCTTTCCCAATTTGGAACCAGTCTGTTGTTCCATGTCCAGTTCTAACTGTTGCTTCTTGACCTTCATACAGACTTCTCAGGAGGCAGGTCAGGTAGACCCATCTCTTGTAGAACTATCCACAGTTTGTTGTGATCTACACAGTCAAAGGCTTTGGCATAGTCAATAAAGCAAATTACATGTTTTTCTGGAACTCTTGCTTTTTTGATAATCTAGCAGATGGCAATTTGATCTCTGGTTCCTGTGCCTTTTCTAAATCCAGCTTGAACATCTGTAAGTTTAGAGTTCACATACTGTTGAAGCGTGGCTTGAAGAATTTTGTGAATTACTTTGATAGCGTGTGAGATGAGTGCAATTGTGTGGTACTTTGACAATTCTTTGGTATTGCCTTTCTTTGGGATTAGAATGAAAACTGACTTTTTATAGTCTTGTGGCCACTGATGAATTTTCCAGATTTGCTGGCATATTGATTGCACGACTTTCACAGCATCATCTCTTAGGATTTGAAATAAGTCAACTGGAATTCCATCACCTCCACCAGCTTTGTTTGTATTGATGCTTCCTGCTAGTAAAGTAATGCTCAAATTCTCCAAGTCAGGCTTCAGCAATATGTGAACCGTGAACTTCCTGATGTTCAAGCTGGGTTTAGAAAAGGCAGAGGAACCAGAGATCAAATTGCCAACATCTGTTGGATCATGGAAAAAGCAAGAGAGTTCCAGAAAAACATCTATTTCTGCCTTACTGACTATGCCAAAGCCTTTGACTGTGTGGATAACAATAAACTGTGGAAAATTCTGAAAGAGATGGGAATACCAGACCACTTGATCTGTCTCTTGAGAAATTTGTATGCAGGTCAGGAAGCAACAGTTAGAACTGAACATGGAACAACAGACTGGTTCCAAACAGGAAAAGGAGTACGTCAAGGCTGTATATTGTCACCCTGTTTATTTAACTTATATGCAGAGTACATCATGAGAAACGCTGGACTGGAAGAAACACAAGTTGGAATCAAGATTGCTGGGAGAAATATCAATAACCTCAGATATGCACATAACACCACCCTTATGGCAGAAAGTGAAGAGGAACTACAAAGCCTCTTGATGAAAGTGAAAGTGGAGAGTGAAAAGGTTGGCTTAAAGCTCAACATTCAGAAAATGAAGATCATGGCATCTGGTCCCATCACAACATGGCAAATAGATGGGGAAACAGTGGAAACAGTGTCAGACTTTATTTTTCTGGGCTCCAAAATCACTGCAGATGGTGACTGCAGCCATGAAATTAAAAGACGCTTACTCCCTGAAAGGAAAGTTATGACCAGCCTAAATAACATATTGAAAAGCAGAGACATTACTTTGCCAACAAAGGTTCGCCTAGCCAAGGCTATGGTTTTTCCTGTCGTCATGTATGGATGTGAGAGCTGGACTGTGAAGAAGGCTGAGCACCAAAGAATTGATGCTTTTGAATTGTGGTGTTGGAGAAGACTCTTGAGAGTCCCTTGGACTGCAAGGAGATCCAACCAGTCCATTGTGAAGGAGATCAGCCCTGGGATTTCTTTGGAAGGAATGATGCTCAAGCTGAAACTCCAGTATTTTGGCCACCTCATGCAAAGAGTTGACTCATTGCAGGAGACTCTGATGCTGGGAGGGATTGAGGGCAAGAGGAGAAGGGGACGACAGAGGATGAGATGGCTGGATGGCATCACTGACTCGATGGATGTGAGTCTGGGTGACCTCCGGGAGTTGGTGATGGACAGGGAGGCCTGGCGTGCTGCAGTTCATGGGGTCGCAAAGAGTCAGACACAACTGAGCAACTGATATGATCTGATCTGAAGGCCCACTTGACTTTGCAAAGTCAAACCATTCAATATCACAGTAACCCAAGTGTATGCCCTGACCAGTAATGCTGAAGAAGCTGAAATTTAATGGTTCTATTAAGATCTACAAGACCTTCTAGAACTAATACCCAAAGAAGATGTCCTCTTCATGATAGGGGACTGGAATGCAAAAGTAGGAAGTCAAGAGATACCTGGAGTAACAGGCAAATTTGGCCTTGGAGTACAAAATGAAGCAGGGCAAAGGCTAACAGAGTTTTGCCAAGAGAAAGCACTGGTCATAGCAAACACCCTATTCCAACAATACAAGAGAAAACTCTACACATGGACATCACCAGATGGCCAATACTGAAATCATATTGATTGCATTCTTTGCAGCCAAAGATGGAGAAGCTCTATACAGTCAGCAAAAACAAGACTGGGAGCTGACTGTGGCTCAGATCATGAACTCCTTATTGCCAAATTCAGACTTAAATTGAAGAAAGTAGGGAAAACCACTAGACCATTCAGGTATGACCTAAATCAAATCACTTATGATTATACAATAGAACTGACAAATAGATTCAAGGGATTAGATATGTAGACAGAGTGCCGGAAGAACTATGGACAGAATTTCGTACAGTGATCAAGACCATCCCCAAGAAGAAGAAATGCAAAAAAGCAAAATGTTTATCTAAGGAGGCCTTACAAATAGCTGAGAAAGACAAGCTAAAGGCAAAGGAGAAAAGGAAAGGTATTCCCAACTGTGTGCAGAGTTCCAAAGTGTAGCAAGGAGAGATAAGAAAGGCTTCCTCAGTGATTGATGAAAAGAAAAAGAGGAAAACAATAGAATGCGAAAGACTAGAGATCTCATCAATAAAATTAGAGATACCAAGGGAACATTTTATGCAAAGATGGGCTCAATAAAGGAATGAAATGGTATGGACTTAACAGAAGCAGAAGACATTAAGAGGTTGAAATAATACACAGAAGAACAATACAAAGGAGATCCTCTTGACCCAGATAACCATGATGGTATAATCACTCACCTAGAGCCAGACATCCTGGAATGAGTAGTCAAGTCTCTATATTAGGTATCTCAAATTAAAGCAGAAAAAGAGTAACAAAAGAACAGTCACATGCCCACTTGTTCAAAATTTAACTGGAGTGAAACTTCTCTATGATGGAATGATAGACATACTTTGAAAACACTGTTTCAGTAACTGCTATACATAAATTATCGTGACTTTTATAATACTAGTCAAGTGAAAGTGTTTTAATATGAAGCACCATCAACATCAGAAAAAAAGATCCCCTCCAGAACAAAGTTTTTAAAGTAAATTTTTAATTTATTATAAGATATCATTTGGCCAAACTGCATTAACTATTCATGCCCATTCTTTCATTCAACATGGATAGACTGAACAAATATGACCAAGAACTGTAACATTTATTTCACCTCCTCCAAGGTTACTTATGCTTCTCCTAAGTGTGGAGCTAATGCCTCCTTTCATGGTTAAAAGGTAGTGATGATTTTCATCAATTTCATAGTAACTGGCATCCCCATTCTTTCTGCTAGGCTATAAGTCTATGAAGCAGCAGTCTCAGGTTGCAATGTTATACCTGAAGTAAGAAAAGGCAAAAGGATTTTAGAAATAAACTTCCTGGTTTGCAAAACCATCTTCATTGTCGATTAACTGCTTGTGTGATTTTTGTCAGGTTGTTTAATGAGTTCTCCAAACATCATCTCCAGAGTAAGAACAGTATCTTCAGTGAGCATCAAGACACTGAGGAAAGAAGGTACCATCTGCTGGCAAATGGACTCTGAGTGTGAAAGCTGCCTCTGTCAGTAACCAGCTATGTTACATTAGACATTCTGCTAATCTCTCTGAGCTCCACCTTTCCTTGATTAGAAAATAAAAATGAAAGTACCTAAATGCAAGGGTTGTTCTGAAGATAGAACCCATGTTGACTGATGTATGTGGTCAAGAATAGTATCTCTGGAGGCTCCCATTTTCCTTGCGGTCCACGCATCTTTCTCAACAGTTCTTGCTGATCCCCTTCATGTACCACTTTGATCCAAAGAAACTGATGTCTTTAGATGAAAGCTCAATGTCTAACTGCTTGCAGACCATTCCTCTGTACTTCAGTCTCCCCTTGTCACCAGGGTGGTCTATTTAAAAATATAAATCATAATCCACCAAATCATGGAGCCTTTTCTGTCTACCTCTGCCATCAAAGCCTCATCCCAAGTTGCCATTATCTCTCAGATGGACAAATGCAATTATCCAGTAAGTGATCTTCAACACCCTCTTGTTCTTCTCTCACTATGCTATACTATGCTATGCTAAGTCACTTCAGTCATGTCCGACTCTGTGTGATCCCATAGATGGCAGCCCACTAGGCTTATCCGTCTCTGGGATTCTCCAGGCAAGAACACTGGAGTGGGTTGCCATTTCATTCTCCAATGCATAAAAGTGAAAAGTGAAAGTGAAGTCGCTCAGCCCTGTCTGACTCTAGCAACCCCATGGACCGCAGCCTAATAGACTCCTCCGTCCATGGGATTTTTCAGGCAAGAGTACTAGAGTGGGATGCCATTGCCTTCTCCACTGGTCCCCCACTATTTGATCAAGTCTCTCTTTCCAGCTATCAGATTTCTTAGACTATGGACTGGGTACCCATGACCCTGGAGGTCTAGGTACATCGCCACCACTTAACTCTTAAGCACATCTTTCTCTGCTCTCTAGCCTACCTTCTCAGTCCCAGATACCTTTCCAGTTTCTCAACAAAAGGAGCAGCATTCCTCTTGACACCAGGTTTCACCTGGAGTCTCCTCCCTATTGTTTTTCTTTTTGCCTATTTTTACCCCTGCCCATCCTTCCGTCAGAATAGAAGGTACTATGCTGGGGAAAGTTCCTTGCTCATCCCGATGCTGAGCCTAAATGACCTCTTTCTGATAAATCCTCATAGCTTTCCCTTCAGAGTTCTTAACATGCTTGGGAAGTGTGAATTTATTCATATTGCTTCTGATCAATGAATATCAAGAGAGCATGGGCCACATCTGACATTTATTTTTACTCTTCATGGTGACAGGGTGGCTAGGTCCCATATACTCAGTTTTGAGCTTCAGATTTGCATAAGCTGGGTACGTACTCAATATCTTTGAAGCAATAAAGGGGGGAAAAGGCATAATTGTTTCAGCTATTCACTGATGATGGTGACTGCAGTCATACAATTAAAAGACACTTGCTCTTTGAAGGAAAACCTAGACAGTGTAGCCTATAATTATAATAATGATGTCACCAAATATTTTGCAGTCTCTATTTCAGAGTTACCTTCTAAGTTTGTGGCACATTTATTTAAATCTCCTTCGAGAAAAGGACCTTGTTATCTGAGGGTGGGTTTTAGTTATGAGCAAAGATACATGATGCTCAAACTGAACTGAACATGACGCTCAGGGACCCATCTGAGCTCTTCACAGTCTAGGGAGTCCTGCTCTGAATAATGCCAAACAGCCACTCTCTGGCCACCTTGCCACTCACAGCCCATCCAAACTTCAACAGGGTGTGCTCTCAGGCATGAACACAGACCTCTTCTTCCTCAGACGTGAAGTCTTACTTGCTATTCAAACATTAAGCCATCAACAACTCCCCTCTGAGAGGCTTCTCTGAACTCTGAGGCAAGAAAACTACTCCTTCAGACAGCTCACACTGAACCCTACTGGGGCATTTCCACACATATCTTCAATTTTCTCTTTCCCTGCACTTTAATACTGGGATGGGTTGCCATTCCATTCTCTAGGGGATCTTCCCAATCCAGGGATCGAACCCTGGTCTCCTGTATTTCAAGCAGATTCTTTTACTGCCCGATCTACCAGGCAAGCGGTGAATGAAAACTCACTGAGAATAAAAAGATATCTTCTTCTGAGTTATATTCCCTGACTTGGCAAATCCATAGCTCATGGCAGATCCTGAATAAATGTGTATTATTTGAGCAAACATACAGCAAATGTATCAAGTCATAAAAAATAAACCTAAGCTTGTTTGGTTCTAGAGAAAAGTTACATGGACCAACTTACTGCAAATTTTAGATTTTTCAGGAATCACACGTTTGATGAAGCAAGGAGTTGGCTTTAAAACTGACCATTTATCAATGCCCATAAAGAAGTACACTTTGAAAATGCTCATAATTTAATTCACAGATGTTTCTAGCATCTTTCCCCCAACTACGTTCACTGTTTCTCACAAGCTGAAAAGAAAAAATGTTTTGAAGTAAGTAAAAATATTCTCTGGTATAGATTACATCAACATAAACCCTTCCACAAATACTCAGGATGTTATTACATTTTACTTTGTTAAAAAAATGGCATGAGAGAAAGCACATTTTACTAAATTGTTTTTAAATTATATTGTGAAAACTATTTTGTGGAAAAATATAAATCAATACATGTAATTATAATGATTAATCTTCTAAAATAACATCTTCTCATGAATTACATTGCAATATATATTCAAATGTTTATTATGTACACAGGATAGACACCAAAATGAATTTGCAAATTTACATTCAAATAGATTACAAAGAGCAGGGAGGATAAAATGTGTAGGCAGAACTCTTATTTACAAATTGCAGAAGGGCATAAGATAATTCAAGTAGAGGAAGAGCTCAGAAAGAAATATGAGGCTACTTTGAGCAATCAGGAAAACCTTCCTGAAGGTGACCACATTCAAAGCTGTGGCTTAATGACATCCTTGAAGGAAATTCTTCTGGAAAATGCCAATCTGAATTCCTGACTGCATGTCCAATATTGGCCTCTGCTTGTTTTGTGTTTGTGTCCAACTCTGGGATCTGATTCTCCATTTAAAAACTTCCCAAGTGTATAAATGTGCTTAATTTGCACCATTTTAAAGGAGATCAGCCCTGGGTATTCTTTGCAAGGAATGATGCTAAAGCTGAAACTCCAGTACTTTGGCCACCTTATGTGAAGAGCTGACTCATTGGAAAAGACTCTGATGCTGGGAGGGATTGGGGGCAGGTGGAGAAGGGGACGACAGAGGATGAGATGGCTGGATGGCATCACCGACTTGATGGACATGAGTATGAGTGAACTCTGGGAGTTGGTGATGGACAGGGAGGCCTGACATGCTGCAGTTCATGGTGTTGCAAAGGGTCGGACATGACTGAGTGACTGAAGTGAACTGAATTTGTACCAATCTGCCAAGTGTTTAAATAAATATAGAGCACTAGGTGTTCAGCCCTATTATGTCTCCTACATTTGCATTTGCCAAAGTGTATCTGATTTTCAGTTTCAGTTTCCTCAATTTTGTACTGCTGACCCCTTGGAAGTTGTGAATGAGCGTTTCTGCTTCTGTGTGTGAGTGTATAGAGAGTATGGGAGTGCATGGGGAAACTAAGTAGTTTCTCAAAATATTTCACTTATTAGGCTCTGACTAGGCACCAGGCACTGCTTTAGCCCTTACTGTAACCCTAAGTTACAGGTACTATGCCACACACTGTATAGGCAAGAAATGGGGCACAGGAAGTCATGGAAGCTCCCTGGTGAAACACAGCTTCTAAGTGTCAAAGCCAAATCTCAGCCCCAGCCATCAGGTTCCCCAGTTCGAGCTTTTCAGTACGTCTGATGTCTCACACAGGTGCCCTGTTTTTGCCTGTCCATCTCCCACACACGCCAGCTCCTCCCCATCCAGCATCTCCATCCCTACGGGGGACAGGTTGCATGTTTCCTAAGGCTAGTATCTTAACTCTGTAGTTGCCCTGAATTTATCAGCCCAAGTCAACCTCTTTCTCTTTGGTATTATCCTAACATTCAGTTTCTTCGTGATGATGTTAACTGCATCCTACCTTTAAAAAGGTAGTGTCTTGTACATGTCATTTGTTTCAAATTGGATGGGAAACTCACTGACACAGATATCTTTCTGTACCTTTTTTCCTTGCCATCATATTGGGTATCTCCGCTGAGTCATTGCAAATTGCCATGCTCACTTTGAGGTGTTAAGGCAAAAAATCACTGTCCATCTCAGTCCTTACTGGGTCCCAGGCATTGTTCAGCTACTAAGTCATGTATGATTCTGTGTGACTCCATGGTCTGCAGCATGCCAGGCTCCTTTCTCCTTCACCTCTCCTAAAGTTTGCTCAAATTCATGTCCATTGATTTACTTAGTACATAATTGGAGAAGGCAATGGCACCCCACTCCAGTACTCTTGCTTGGAAAATCCCACGGATGGAGGAGCCTGGTAGGCTGCAGTCTGTGGGGTTGCTAAGAGTCAGACACGACTGAGAGACTTTCCTTTCACTTTTAACTTTCATGCATTGGAGAAGGAAATGGCAACCCACTCCAGTGTTCTTGCCTGAAGAATCCCAGGGACGGGGGAGCCTGGTGGGCTGCCGTCTATGGGGTCGCACAGAGTCAGACACAACTGACGTGAATTAGCAGCAGTAGCAGCAGTACATAATAGATACTTGATATATGCTGGGTAAATAAATCCATGAATTAAGGAATGAATGTGAAATCATGTTTAAATCATAAAGTATAATATTTAAATAATTAATTTAAAAATGAAAGGTAGAAGATAGTTTTACTCAAGCATAGTAAATGAATGCTAGATTCTGCTTGAGTTTACTCCCTGATAGAACTAGTCTGGCAATAAAAATAATTTTAAAAAATAGTCTTACATTAGAATTATGAACACTCAGGCACTTCATGGTCCAAAGTAGAAATGATGCTCAGTTATGGATGTGTCTGCTGGTGAAAGCAAAGCCTGATGCTACAACGAACAGTACTGCATAGGAACCTGGAATGTTAGGTCCATGAATTAAGGTAAGTTGGATGTAGTCAAGCAAGAGATGGTAAGAATAAACACTGACATCTTAGGAATCAGTGAACTAAAATGGATGGGAATGGGTAAATTTAATTCAGATGGCATCATATCTACTACTGTGGGCAAGAATCTCATAGAAGAAATGGAGTAGCCTTCATAATCAATAAAAGAGTCCAAAATGCAGTGCTTGGGTGCAACCTCAAAAATGACAGAATGATGTTAGTTCATTTCCAAAGCAGGCCATTCAGCATCACAGTAGTTCAACTCTGTATCTCTACCACTGATGCTGAAGCTAGTAAGTTCTATGAAGACCTAGAAGACCTCCTATAACTAAAATTAAAAAAAAAAAAAAGTTCTATTCATCACTGGGTATAGAAATGCAAAAATAGGAAGTCAAGAAATACCTGGAATAACAGATTAGTTTGGCCTTGGAGAACAAAATGAAGCAGGGCAAAGGCTAACTGAATTCTGCCAAGAGAATATACTGATCATAGCAAATACCCTTTTCAACAACACAAGTGATGACTTTATACATGGACATCACCAAACGGTCAATACTGAAAATCAAATTGATTATGTTGTAGCCCAAGTTGGAGAAGCTATACACAGTCAACAAAGAAAATAAGACCTTGAGCTGACTGTGGCCTAGAGCATCAGTTTCTAATACAAAATCCAGGCTTAAACTAAAGAGAGCAGGGGAACCCACTAGGCCAGCCAGGTATGACTTAAATCCCCTATGAATATGCAGTGGAGGTGACAAATAGATTCAAGGGGTTAGATCTAATAAACAGTGTCCCTGAAGAACTACAGACGGAGGTCCATAATATTGTACAGGAGACAGCTAGCAAGACCATCCCAAAGAAAAAGAAAAGCAAGAAGGCAAAGTAGTTATCTGAGGAGGTTTTCCAAACAGCTGAAGAAAGAAGATAAGAGAAAAGCAGGGGAGCAAGGGAAACATACATCCAACTAAACGCAGAGTTCCAAAGAATGAAGAGGAGAGACAAGAAGGCCTTCTTCAAAGAACAGTGCATAAAAATAGAGGAAAACAACAGAAGGTGAAAGACTAGAGATTTCTTCACGAAAACTGGAAATATCAAGGGAAAATTTCACCCAAAGATGGGCACAATAAAGGACAGAAACGGTAGAGATCTAGAAAACATTGAAGAGATCAAGAAGAGATGGAAAGAATACATGGAAGAACTGTATAAAAAGATCTTAATGAACCAAATAACTATGATGGTATGGTCAAGTCACCCAGAGCCAGACATTCTGGAGTGTGAAATCAAGCGGGCCTTAGGAAGCACTGCTGTTAATAAAGCTAGTGGATGTGATGGAATTCCACCAGAGCTATTCAAAAGCCTAAAAAATGATGTTATGAAAGTGTTCCACTCAATATGTCAGCAAATCTGGAAGACCCAGCAGTGGCCAGAAGACTGAAAAAATCAATCTTGAACCCAATTCCCAAGAATGGTAGTAGTAAAGAATGTTCTAACCATTGGACAATCACACTCATTTTCCATGCTAGTAAGGTCATGTTTAAAATCTTTCATGCTAGGCTTAAACATTATGTGAACCAAGAACTTCCAAAAATCCAAGCTAGGTTGAGAAAAGGCAGAGGAACCAGAGATCAAATTGCAAACATTCGCTGGATCATAGAGAAAGCAAAGGAATTCTAGAAAAGCATCTACCTCTGTTTCATCAATTACACTAAAGCCTTTGACTCTGTGTATCATAAGAAACTGTGGAAAGCTCTTAAAGAAATGGGAATACTAGACCACCTTACCTTTCCCCTAAGAAACCAGTATGAAGGTCAAGATACAACAGTTAGAACCCTATATGGAATAACTGATTGGTTCAGGATTGGGAAATGAGTGTAACAGGGTTGTCTGCTGTCATCCTATTTAACCTATACGCTGAGCACATCATGAGAAATGCTAGGCTGGATGAACTACAAGCTGGAATCAAGATAGGCAGGAGAAACAACAACAACATCAAATATGTGGATGATACCACTCTAATGGCAAGAAGAAAAGAGGAACTAAAGAGCCTCTTGATGAGGGTGAATGAGGAGAGTGAAAGAGCTGGCTTAAAACTGAATATTAAAAAACCTAAGATCATGTCATCCAGCCCCATTACTGCATGACAAATAGAAGGGGAAAAGCTGGAAGTAGTGGCAGATTTCCTCTTCTTGGGCTCTAAAATCACTGCGGATGGTGAGTGCAGTCATGAAATCAGAAGACAACTGCTTCTTGGCAGGAAAGCTATGACAGACCTAGACAGTGTGCTGAAAAGCAGAGATGTTACTCTGCTGACACATGTCTGTATGGTTGAGGCTATGGTCTTCCCAGTGACCACATATAGTTATAAAAGTGGGACTGTAAAGAAGGCAGAGTGCCAAAGAAATCATGATGAAAACTGTGCTGCTGAAGAAGATTTCTGAGAGTCCCTTGGACAGCAGGGAGATCAAACCAGTCTACCTTAAGGGAAATCAACCCTGAATACTCATTGGAAGGACTGAAGCTGAAGCTCCAATATTTTGGTCATCTAATACAAACAGCCAACTCAATGGAAAAGTCCTTGATGCTGGGAACGATTGAGGGAAGAAGGAGAACAGGGCGTCAGAGGATGAGATGGCTGCCAAGGTGGTGGACGTGAACTTGGGCAAACTTTGGGAGATGGTGAGGACAACCAGTCCTGGCATGCTGCAGACCACAGGGTCACAAGGAACTGGACATGACTGGACACCTGAACAACAACAGAAAGGGACTTCAGATAGAGGGCAGTGATAAATTATTTTGAATTTGATATATACTCATTTAATTAAACTTTATTATCTCTCAATATATGTTATTACTTACGTTTATGACATGACAAGCTTCTATCCTTTTTAACTTCACAGATCTTATCAGAAGTTGTTTTCTATTTTTTAAACTGGATTAAAAAAAAACATGATACTATTTTTTATGCAAAAATGTGTGAGGCACATGAATTTATTTAATACATAAGATATATTCATTTGAGCAAGTTCTGTTAAAAAAAAAAAACTCAATATTTCTTTAAGACACATATTTTAGGAATGAGCATATTTAGGAACTAACTCCCTAGTTTTACAAGGAATTCAGTAGGAAAGGGGATTCAGTTTATGCAGCCTATGTTCTTAGTCGGGGCCAGGTAATCAGTTCGGCTACAGCTGCCTCTGGAGAATTCTTACTGGGGCTCCTATGAGAATAAGACCCTTTCAGTTGTCAGGGGCCCCTGCAAAAGAAACAGCCATGGCTGGACTCAGAGCAAATGAGCTGGAAGCCTGGGATGCATAAAACCTGGCCCATGTCTAAGGCAACTCCTGACTCCTTCCAACCCACTCTGAATCGCCCCCTACCCTGTCACCCACCCCTCAGTCACATGGGGCAGTAGCCGAAAGAGAGAAAGCTGAGCAGACCTGGGAGGACGGCTGAGGAGAAGCCTCAGCATGATCTCAGTGCCAGGAAGCTGTGTGCAGGCCGGGCCATGACAGTGGAGAGAACACACGGCTCAGAGGCAGGGACACAGATGCTCAGACTTGCGAGTCCTTCACCGAGTCACTCCGCAAGAATCACACAGGCACTAACCCCCTCCCCCCACCCCCGCATGGCTGTCAGAAGAACGGACAGAGGTGACATTTGTACATACCTGGCTCCCTACCAACCACCTAGAAATGCCGTGGGTAGTAGGAGAGAGCTGACTTAAAATTCATGTTCTCTGCCTAGAATTGAACAGCTTGTATCAAACCAAGACTCCGCTAAGCCCCAGCTTAGCAAAGCTGGATGAAACGTGCAGAAGGATCATTGTTTTGAAGGCCTGAGAGGATCATCATGACAGTAACAACCTGAGGAGCCAAAATGGAGAGAAAGAGAGCACAGAGAGAGGGAAGGCCAGCCCACTGCCCTGTCCCCATGGACCTTTGCTGGTTAGTCAACGTCTGCTGAGAAGCTGTGCAGACTTCTCATAATTCTCACAGGACTGAGGAAATCAAGGGCACTTAGGGTTCATGAAGGAGGAAAGGTTCCAATAAAACACCCAGGCTTTCTGTTGGGAATTCATGAAGGGCCATACCCTAGCAAGGATGCACACAGAATAAGAGCAGAACACACAAAATTTTTATCAGCCCCAATTTAGACTAGATAAAGGTGACCTGCCACAGTCAAACTACCTGCCAGAAGACAAAGTAATCCTCTTTGGAGAAATCTAACCTTCACCAGGACCTCGAATTATCTCAAAAGTGCTTCCTACAGAAGGTCCTAAAGTCAAAAATATTTATGTCCAGACTACCAGGGGAAAACACAAAATTATCAAAGAGAGGAAAAGATGAATTAGAAAGAGATCCACAGTTAAGTCTGGCTATTGCAGTTATCAAAAGTTGATTTTAAAATAACTGTGCTTAATATGTTCAAGACAGTGGAAGATATAAAGAATATTAAGAAATAACCAGCATGTATTAAAAAGTCAAATTCAATTCTACAACTGAAAAAGGCAATAACTGAAGTTAAAAATTAAGTTAATAGAAAATTAGGCAAAGTTGAAGGGAAGATTAGGTACATTGAAGAGGAGTACAAAATATTTGAAATAGATAATAAAATAATCATAAATGAATAACAATTGTCTGAAAAAAGGTGGGGATATAGGAGAAGACATTAAAGAACACTTTTCCATAAGGAGAAAAAAAAAAAAAAAACAGAAAAAATGAAGAGAAAGCAATATTTGAAGGTGTAATAGCAGATAATCTTCTACAATTTATTAAAGACATCAAGCAACAGAGTGAAAAGATAAAATAGATACAGAGAAAGTCAAATTCCAAAGGAAGATCTTAAAATCAATCCTAGGGAGAAGAAGGCCAAAGGAGCAACAATAAAACTAACAAAATTTCTCCACAGAAAAATTGAAGTTGGAAGAAATTACATTAAGGGGCTATAATCCAATGACTGTCAACATAGTCATCTTTGAAAAATATCTTTGAAACAATGAAAACATTTTCAGATTAGAAAAAAAAAAGAAAGAAAGAAAATACTTATGGGACTTAGAGAAGAAGAAAAATGTTACCAGGACTTCCCTGGTGGCTCACTGGTGAAGAGTCTGGCTGCTATTTCAGGAGACGCAGGTTCGATCCCTGATCTGGGAAGATCCCACATGTCATGGAGCAGTTAAGCTCGTTTGCCAAAACCATTGACCCAGGGCTCTGAGAGAACCCATGGGTCACAGCTACTGAAGCTGAGCACCCTGGAGCCTGTGTGCCCCAAGAGACACCACCACAGTGAGAAGGCCTGCACCACAAGGAATAGCAGACCCCCTTCTCTGCAACCAGAGAAAGCCCATGAAAAGCAATGAAGACCTCGCACGGACAAAAACCAATTAATCTTTTTATAAAAAAAAGGAAGAAGACTATTCCCAGGTGGAAGTATGAATATGAAGTCAACCAGGAAATATAAAAGAATACGGATGATATAATGACTAACAGACTTCCCTGGTGGCTCAGCTGGTAAATAATCCTCCTGCAATGTGGGAGACCTGGGTTCGATCCCTGGGTAGGGAAGATCCCCTGCAGAAGTGGAAGGCTACCCACTCCAGTATTCCAGCCTGGAGATTCCATGGACTGTATATAGTCCATGGGGTCGCAAAGAATCAGACACGACTGAGCAACTTTAACCATTTTATGGATTTAAATACATGGAAAAAATTACACAAAAATCAATTCAGCAAACAATGAATATTGGTATCATTGCTTTTTAGTCATTTCTTGTATATAGACTTTTTTTATAAGGTGTTAACATGTGAAATGTTCACACTGAAATGACCTTAATCTAAAAACTATTTCTCCTACCTCTACATTCTTTTATGAAAATATGCAAGTCTTGAAAACTGTAATTGTAGTAAGACATGTTTCTCAAATAAGCTTTAGCCTTTAATGGTGCTCAAATAAAAACGAGTCTATGCTTATAAAAAGTTGTAAGATGTCTAACCTATCAAGTCATGTCCTACTATTTTTACATTTGTTGCCCTTCTTAAACCATATCCTCAATCAGGAGTGTGAAAGTTACTATTTGAGTGATCAAAATCACACTGAACTTTACAGAAAATGATGCTAAGTTGACAATTCTCCAGGAGTATTTTTAGAGTGATATTCTTCTTGGTATTTCATTTCGCAATTTCCTCTAGGACTTGGATGAAAACTATTCTCTTCTGGTGATTTGTATTATGAAAACACATTACTGAAATCCCTTTAAAAAATTTACCAGTATTCATATTAGACAGACTAATCCAAATTCCCTAGCGCAAAGCACCTGAGAATGAGACACAGGTTGCATTTGCTTTTCCCATTGCAACCTATATGCTTCTCCATGACTACACTGCTTCACAGCTGTTTTAATGTGGCTACTACAGTCCTATGGCAATGTTTTCAACTTTGTGAATTCAGTATCTGGCACAGGATTTGAGGGAATAGCTTAATGTTTTCTATTTAATGACTAAATATGTGAGTGCACACATACGAATGTGCACTGTGTAAGAGGTCTTTATACAAGAATGAGAAGTAATGCTACAGATTTATACGTTTTTTGAATTACTCATTAATCTTTAAAACATTTTTAACCTCACAAAACCTCACTTTGAATTTTGCTTTATAGAGTCACTACCCTGTGAAGACCAATGGATGAGGTGCCCTCTCTTCTTCCAATTTTCCTTCCCACAAGTGGAGAACCAGCAAACCTGAATCTTTCAAGATTAATACCTTGTGTTAGAAAAAAAAAAGAGTTCTCAGTCTGTCTTTTGTGCTCCTCTCAAATCAGTACTCAAGACTGAGGCACAGTTTGAAGCTAGCTTAATATGCTTTTGCTCACTCTCCCTGGCAAAATAAAAGGATATGGATAATTCTGAAAGTGTCAGTTTCACAAAGGGTTAGCAAGTTCTTAAGAGAGATACAATGTATATGCAAATATTCCTTATTCTAAGAGGCTCAAGTCCTAAAATAAAAGGTCCCTTTGATAAAGGCTCTTCCCTAGACACATAAAAGAAGAAATAAGCTTTACCTACGAGGAATCACACCCAGACGGACTTGCCAGCATTATCTCATTTACTGACAAGGACGGTGCCATCTGAACCCCTGCTTCCCTGAGCACCGGATGGAAGGTTGTGTTCATCTCTGTCTCTCTTTAAAGAGTAAAAGACTTTGTGTGCTGAATAGATGCTAATAGAAGCTATTTTCACATTATGAACTTGGATATTGTTGCCTTTTCACTCCCTTAAAGATACAAAAGCAGCTTATGTCCTGTACTGAAACGTAATAATTGTCATCCCTTTGGAAATGGAGGGCAAAGATCCTTAAAACTGACCTCAGTGATAGTGAAAGATTGACTCTAAAGTGACCCATTATTCCCCATAGTTTAATAGAGCAGACATACCCAATAACCACCTACTAGAGGCACCTCTGAAACACAAGTGCTCCAGTGGTTAAAAACACTACCAAACAAAAACGTTAAAGCATATCTAATGAATGCTTAATATTCAAGTGCCTCTGACTTTCCTCTATCTAGAGTAAGTGATGACTTTACACTGAACTTTTCTTAAATGACTACTAAAAGGATGTGATATACTTTAACTGTACATCAAAGTAGCTGGAGATGAAATATACTGCCTATGTTGATAATTAATAAATGGCCATCAGAAGGGGCAGAATAATTTTTAGGGCTCCACTAAGTGCTAATATTAGCATCAAAAAAAAATTAAGAAGCACCTGTCAGACCACCATTTTGAATGAAACACAGAGGGAATACATTGGCTAACTCTTTTGTTATAGAAAAGGATGCACTTCTAATGTTTGTTTCTTTCTGCAGGAGGTTGTTTTATTTCCACTGAGGCCAGGACTGTGGAGACATATGAAAACAACCTCACAAAATTACCCCTGCCCTTAAAAACAGACACACACACACACACACACACACACACACCTATGTAGGATGAAAATACATCATACAATATTACGGTAAAAACAGAGAAACAGAAAACACTGCCCTTCTACCATCATTAATTTATAATCCTTCCCAGTTTTATTGAGAAATGACTGACATGCGTCACTGTACATGTTTAAGGCATACAGCATAATGATGCAACTTACATATGTCATGAGATAATGACCACAGTGGGTTCAGCTAATATTCACTGTCTCATACAGGTACAATAAAAAGGAAAGTATTTTCTCCTAGTGACAAGAACTCTCAGGATTTGCTGTTAACAACTTTCCTATATGTCATACAAGAGCATTAGTTAGAACCATGCTGTACATACATCTCTAGTTGCATACATCTTATTTATCTTTTAACTGAATGTATGTACCTTTGACAACCTTCTTCCAATTTCCCCCAACACACCCTCAGCCTCTGCTAACTACTGTCTGACTTTTCTTTCCTATGAGTTTGTTTTTGTCTTGTTTTTAAGATCATACAGCAATGACTTTTCTCCATCTGACTTATTTCACTTAGCACAGTGCATTCAATGTCCACTCATGTTGCTGAAAATGGATTTCCTCACTTTTTATGGCTGAATAATATTTCTTTTTATATGTTTATAGATACCAAAGGTGTCTTTATCCATTCATCTATCAATGGACATGTGTTATTTACATGCCTTGGCTGTTGTAAATAATGCTACTATAAACATGGGGATGCAGATTGCATTTGACAAAATCCAACCTCCCTACATGATAAAAACTTTTAACAATTAGGCACAGAAGAAACATATATGAACACAATAAGGGCCATGAATACCAAGGCCACAGCTAATATCGTTACTGTTCAATCATGTCTGACTCTTTGTGACCCCATGGACTACAGCATGCCAAGCTTCCCTGTCCTTTGCCAGCTAATATCATAGTCATTGAGAAAAGACTGAAAAGATTTTCCTCTAAGATTAGGGGTAACACAAGGCTGATCAAACCAGTCAATCTTAAGGGAAATCAACCCTGAATACTCATCGGAAGGACTGATGCTGAAGTTGAAACTGCAGTATTTTGATCATCTAAGGTGAACAGCTGATTCCTTGAAAAGTCCCTGATGCTGGGAAGATTGAGGGCATAAAGAGCAGAGGGCATCAGAGGATGAGATGGCTGAATGGCATCACCAATGCAATGGATATGAACTTGGGCAAACTTTGGGAGCTGATGAGGGACAGAGAGGCCTGGCGTGCTATGTACATGGGGTCGCAAAGAGTCGGACATGACCGGGTGACTGAACAACAAGAACGAGGGTGTCTACTGTCACCACTCATTCAACCCCTTACTAGGAGTCTTAGGCAGAGAAGTCAGGCAAGATGATGAAATAACAGTATCAGAGTTGAAAAGGAAGAAGGACAATTGTCTCTATTTACAGATGACATGATTTTACATATAGAAAGCCCTAAACACTCAACCAAAAATCAGATCTAAACAGTCAATTCATTAAAGTTGCAGGATATAAAATTAACATACAAAAATCAGTAGTGCTTCTACATATTAACAATAAACTTTATGAAAAACATAAATTTACCTATTTACAAGAGCATCAAAAACAACAATGTGCTTACCAACAAATTTAACTAAGAAGGTGAAAGGTCTCTCCTCTGAAAACTACCAGAGTAGTTTAATGAAAGACATCAGAGAAGACACAAATAAATGGAAAGATATTCCATGTTTATATATTGGAAGAATACTGTTAAGATGTCAATACTAAAAATTTATCTATAAATTCAGTGTAATCCATATCAAGATTTCAATGGCATTTTTCTTTCCAGAAGTAGAAAAGACTCATAAAATTTATATGTCGACATTTTACAGAGAAACTGGAATTTGCCATTGTTCTCAAAAAGGAAGAAAAGACAGAACCAAGAGGAAAATGTTACAGACTTAACGTGAAAATCTGAGAGAAAGGAATTTGCCTATTATTAGAAAATGAATACATTTAAATTTATATTCCCAAACCCATGCTTCTCCCTCTGCATACATTATGCCAATAAAAATGTTACCTAAATTATTCTTATGTACTTGTTCCTGCTTAACTCAAAATATTAACCATAATCTCATTCTTCTGAACTTTTCTGAACCAAAAAGCTAACAGCAATGAGAAATAAAGTTTCATTTTCCAAATATTAAAATTTAAAGGCTAACTTAAAGACAATGAACTCTCTGCTTATCAGCTTCTGGGGAAGGAAAAGAGGAGAGAAAGTCACCACTCTCCCCCCAGGTTACGATGTGCGTATTAGTATACTAACTTTGGCCTTATGAGGCTTGCTTATACCACTAACTGCTAGTTCATTACTCACAGTGTATCAAATGTGTTCATGGCACAGTACTATTAGTCGTGTGTGTTCACACTGCAAAGACTGGGCATAAATAACTTCTGCAACTTTGTGATGGCTTCAATCATAAGTATGTGATTTCTAAACTTATTCATGGCAAAAAGATGAAAGAGTTTAGTTGCCAACATGGGAAAAAGATATTCTTGGACACCAAAAAACATATACAACAACATTTTAAGAGTTTCTGGAATGCACTATATTAATAATTTTGAGACTGTGGACTATGATGGGAGCTTCATTGTCATTGGGTCTCATCTTTTGATGGCATCTAAATACCAACTTCAGTTCAACACAGTATACTCCATCTAGAATTGGAAGACCCTGTGGTGTTGGAGAAGACTCTTGAGAGTCCCTTGGACTGCAAGGAGATCCAACTGGTCCATTCTGAAGGAGATCAGCCCTAGGATTTCTTTGGAAGGAATGATGCTAAAGCTGAAACTCCAGTATTTTGGCCACCTCATGCGAAGAGTTGACTCATTGGAGAAGACTCTGATGCTGGGAGGGATTGGGGGCAGGAGGAGAAGGGGACGACAGAGGATGAGATGGCCGGATGGCATCACTGACTCGATGAATGTGAGTCTGAGTGACCTCCGAGAGCTGGTGATGGATAGGGAGGCCTGGCGTGCTGCAGTTCATGGGGTCGCAAAGAGTCGGACATGACTGAGTGACTGATCTGATCTGATCTGAGGCTAAGTTAGGACTTCCCTGATGGCTCAGAGGGTAAAGCACCTGTCTGCAATGCAGGAGACCGGGGTTCGATCCCTGGGTCGGGAAGATCCCCTGGAGAAGGAAATGGCAACCCACTCCAGTACTATTGCCTGGAAAATCCCATGGACGAGGGAGCCTAGTAGGCTACAGTCCATGGAGTGCAAAGAGTCGAACACGACTGAAAGACTTCACTTTTACTTTCAGGCTAAGCAAGATGCTTTCTGTCTTAAGTCAAAGTATGAAAAAGAAAAAAAAAAAGAAAAAGGACAAACATTTGTAATGTAATTTCATGGAGCATATGTCTATGAAATGTATGATCACTGACAGTTCTGTACTCATATTTAGAGTAACATCAACTTTTTGTCATGAAAGTGAATTCTTCTCACAGTTATTACTTGTGCCAATTTTGGGGAAATGAGGCCAAGATAAGTAATCCATGCTATTTATTACCAAGGGTGCCATCTGGCTTTAGCCTGGAAACTGCAGAGATGGCAGTTGCTATAGATTGAGTGCTTGGACCCCTACCAATTGGTACCCTGAGATCCTAGACCCCAAGGTGGAGGTGTTAAAAGGTGGGGACTTTGGGAGGTGGTTAGGCCATGAGGTGGTGCTCCCAAGAAGGGATTAGTGATCTTATAAACAAGGCCCGAGAGAGCTTCTTGGCCCTTTCCACTATGTGATACACAGCGAAAACGTGGCCCAGACTGTGGCTCTCACCAGACGTGGAGTTTGTTGACACCATCATCTTGACTTCCAGCTTCCAGCATTGTGAGAAACTATATTTGTTGTTTGTAAGCACCCAGGCCTGGTACTTTGTTATGGCAGCCTGGATGAGAAAGTGACCACAGGAACAGAGAAGTTCTAGGAAGCGGACTAATTCGTTAAAAAAAAAAAAAAAAAAAGCCACAGACTATATTAAGTTCTAATATATGAATATTTAATCAACACTAAAATACAGACAGTACTTTATACTTATTACATTTACTTTACTGAACTATAGTTCAAAATTGATGTTATTTCTCGTATATAGAATGGCAATAAAATTTTATAATGTGACATGCCTAGTATAGTTTCCAGAACTTTTGTCCATCCTGTTAAAATATTTGTCATTTATTGCAAATAAATATGTATTTATATTTTCAAAATAGATTGCTGATATATATTTTCTTAAAAGTTGTTTCTGACTTGTACAGAAACAACTACAATCAGTATGAAATTTTAGGAAAATGCAAATCTCAGGGTAGCTGAGTATTTTCTGCTATTTGTTTGCTTCTGTGACTTTTGTTCTGTCTACTTGGGTGTTGACAATTGTTAGAGGCGTTCTCAGGTCTCATTGAGCTCTGTGAAGCTGGAGACTCTGCCGTCTGATGGCTTGGGTGGCTGTCTTGTTTGAATCCTCATGCTTGACAGTCTGTGTCTCCTCTGCTGCCAATAATACGCTTTCCAGAAGTCAATCTTCTTGTCTCCAACATAAGTTCCCAGGATTTGGTACTCTGTTCCCAGCTTGTAATTATGCCATCAAGGTTTAAAATACTGAGTGCTACACTCATCCTTTCTTGACTGTCTATACAGTATTCACTCTTTGTAACACAGTGTTAGATTCTGATCAAATGACTGAGTAAAGAAGAAGAAATAGCGATGCTCTCCTAATGTAAAGAAGCTCACAGTCAGCAGAAGAAAAGCCAGATGCAAAGGAGAAAATTAAGGAAGAATGCAGAACAAGAAGCACTAATTTGCCCCAGGTCCAATCAAGACAAATTCACTGAGAATCTAGTTGAACCAGGTCTTGCCTTATGGATCAGATTATCCCAGGTGTAGAAAGGATGGAGGGAAAGAGCACTGCAAACATAAGCAAAAGCTTCAACGATGCTACCAAGCTGCTGAGGGAAGTCCCTGACTTTTAGCATTTGTCAGTTTTGGTGGGTACCTCCTCCTGTACTCATATCCTTATGCTGGATATCTTAAACCTGTACAGTCCTGTAGGTCACTTACCTCAAAATTGGAAAACAATGTGAAAAAACTTCTGCCATGATAATTTCTAGCTCCCAATGAGAATTGTTTTTCTAAATATCTACCTCTTATTTTCTTACTGGCTGCATTAATTTACATTCCCAGGAGATTATTATATGAGCAAAAGCAACGTTCTAGAATTGGTATGTCTTGTAAGTGGCCCATAAAATGGTATTTTTTAAAGCATCCAAAATCCCAAAGAAAGGCAATGCCAAGGAGTGCTCAAACTACCGCACAATTGCACTCATCTCACACGCTAGTAAAGTAATGCTCAAAATTCTCCAAGCCAGGCTTCAGCAATATGTGAACCGTGAACTTCCTGATGTTCAAGCTGGTTTTAGAAAAGGCAGAGGAACCAGAGATCAAATTGCCAACATCCGCTGGATCATGGAAAAAGCAAGAGAGTTCCAGAAAAACATCTATTTCTGCTTTATTGACTATGCCAAAGCCTTTGACTGTGTGGATCACAATAAACTATGGAAAATTCTGAAAGAGATTGGAATACCAGACCACCTGATCTGCCTCTTAAGAAATCTGTATGCAGGTCAGGAAGCAACAGTTAGAACTGGTCATGAAACAACAGACTAGTTCCAAATAGGAAAAGGAGTACGTCAAGGCTGTATATTGTCACCATGTTTATTTAACTTATATGCAGAGTACATCATGAGAAATGCTGGACTGGAAGAAACAGAAGTTGGAATCAAGATTGCCGGGAGAAATATCAATAACCTCAGATATGCAGATGACACCACTCTTATGGCAGAGAGTGAAGAGGGGCTAAAAAGCCTCTTGATGAAAGTGAAAGTGGAGAGTGAAAAGGTTGGCTTAAAGCTCAACATTCAGAAAACGAAGATCATGGCATCTGGTCCCATCACTGCATGGGAAATAGATGGGGAAACAGTGGAAACAGTGTCAGACTTTGTTTTTCTGGGCTCCAAAATCACTGCAGATGGTGACTGCAGCCATGAAATTAAAAGACGCTTGCTCCTTGGAAGGAAAGTTATGACCAACCTAGATAGCATATTCAAAAGCAGAGACATTACTTTACCAACAAAGGTTCGCCTAGTCAAGGCTATGGTCTTTCCTGTGGTCATGTATGGATGTGAGAGCTGGACTGTGAAGAAGGCTGAGCGCCGAAGAATTGATGCTTTTGAACTGTGGTGTTGGAGAAGACTCTTGAGAGTCCCTTGGACTGCAAGAAGATCCAACCAGTCCATTCTGAAGGAGATCAATCCTGGAATTTCTTTAGAAGGAATGATGCTAAAGCTGAAACTCCAGTATTTTGGCCACCTCATGCGAAGAGTTGACTCATTGGAGAAGACTCTGATGCTGGGAGGGATTGAGGGCAGGAGGAGAAGGGGACGACAGAGGATGAGATGGCTGGATGGCATCACTGACTCGATGGATGCGAGTTTGAGTGACCTCCGGGAGCTGGTGATGGACAGGGAGGCCTGGTGTGCTGCGGTTCATGGGGTCGCAAAGAGTCGGACACGACTGAGCGACTGATCTGATCTGATCTGATTTATTTATAAAAGTTGGAAATAAGTGCTAAATTTTATATTCAACTTTTTAATTTTTCAATATAAATACATTCTCTAATACTGAATTTACTATAATATTGAAATATGTTTCTTTTACCTTTTGTATATGAATCTTTTAATTTACTCCCAAATTCTACATTAGAATTTATTTAGAAATTCTGAATCAATTCTGAATGTGTGAGTAGCTGTATGAATGTAAGTTCTCTAAGGTTTTCATAAATGTGAAATGTATAGATACTTAGAAAATTCTTTTCTGTCTATATGCTGGAGGGGTTTAAAAAAATCCTTGCTATCTTTAATGTCTTAGATGTCTTAATTCATTCACACCACTGCTGGATCTCATTGTGTTTTTAAGGGCAATAGAGGGTGATCAGAATTCATGGCACTGGGAGAAGTTTTGCAAATGAATGCAAATGGGCACAAGAAAACTGCTCAACTTCTAAGGCTGAAAAGCAAGGTTAATGGAATTTCTATAAGAAACATGAGCATTAATATGATTTTCCCATTTACCCTCCCTCCTCTTAGCATGTACACAGCAAATTAAATACTGCTGTAGCATTATTACAGCTTTATTATTGTCGTGATTAAAAAAATTAGTGTAATAATTTTGGTGCTAATTATGCATTTTTGGCATACTGTTTCAGCTCAATAGAAATACCCTCAAGCTGAGGAGAAAGGCTGTTTAATGGAATTGCAAAATAAAAGAGAATGCTTTTAGAGTCTTGGATTAATTTTCAATTGTAAATAGCTTATAAAGTGACTATTTGCACCACTGAAAGTTGATATATAATCACACTTCATAATGAAAACAGAAAAGGGCAAAAACATTTTAATGATTTTTTTTAATCAGGATCCTTAAAGCTCTGAAAAGATCGTATTTTAAAAATACCACAGTAACAACTTCCACTTATTAAACACTAGTCATCTCACATGCAGGATGCCTTCATTTTACCAATAATAGCTTGTTTCTGTATAACAGCACTTCCTTTTAGCAGGAAATAAAGAGGCGGACACTACTGAGCATGCGTGCACGATGCACGATGTTAAGTAACTTTCTTGAAAATTTTATGAGAAATATGCTTGTTTTTGAGACCTGCCATTACAAAGTACCATGGATTGGGTGGCTGAAAACAAACATATTGTCTCACACTCCCAAAGGCTACAAGTCCAGCCACAAGGCAACAGAAAGGTCATGCCCCTCTGAAAGCTGAGATTTGCCTCTTCTAGCCTCTAGTGTTTTGCCCAGTTTCTGATGTCTGGGGGCCTGTGGACTTCATCACGTCAATCTTATTTTCCTCTGTGTCTGTCTGTCCATGCATCAAGGTTCCCCCTTTTGGTAAGTCCTATTGGAATTGGACCCTCTCTAATGATCTCATTTTAACTTAATCATCTCTGTGAAGACCTATTTCCAAACTACAAGATGAACTAGCTTATGGTCCAGCAATCCCGCTCCTGAGCATATAGCTAGACAAAGCTATAATTTGAGGACATGTGTGCCCCTCTGTGTTCACAGCAGCACCACCCATAACAGCCAAGACATGGAAACGACCTAAAGGCCCATCAGCAGACAGGTGGGTGAAGAAGATGTGGCATATGTATACCATAGACACACAGATCAGATCAGTCGCTCAGTCGTGTCCGACTCTTCGCGACCCCATGAACCGCAGGACGCCAGGCCTCCCTGTCCATCACCAACACCCAGAGGTCACTCAGACTCACATCCATCGAGTCAGTGATGCCATCCAGCCATCTCATCCTCTGTCGTCCCCTTCTCCTCCTGCCCCCAATCCCTCCCAGTATCAGAGTCTTCTGCAATGAGTCAACTCTTCGCATGAGGTGGCCAAAGTACTGGAGTTTCAGCTTTAGCATCATTCCTTCCAGAGAAATCCCAGGGCTGATCTTCAGAATGGACCGGTTGGATCTCCTTGCAGTCCAAGGGACTCTCAAGAGTCTTCTCCAACACCACAGTTCAAAAGCATCAATTCTTCAGCGCTCAGTCTTCTTCACAGTCCAGCTCTCACATCCATACATGACCACAGGAAAGACCATAGCCTTGACTAGGCGAACCTTTGTTGGCAAAGTAATGTATCTGCTTTTGAATATGCTATCTAGGTTGGTCATAACTTTCCTTCCAAGGAGTAAGCGTCTTTTAATTTCATGGCTGCAGTCACCATCTGCAGTGATTTTGGAGCCCAGAAAAATAAAGTCTGACACTGTTTCCACTGTTTCTCCATCTATTTCCCATGTAGTGATGGGACCAGATGCCATGATCTTCGTTTTCTGAATGTTGAGCTTTAAGCTAACCTTTTCACTCTCCACTTTCACTTTCATCAAGAGGCTTTTTAGTTCCTCTTCACTCAGCCATTAAAAAGAATACATTTGAATCAGTTCTAATGAGGTGGATGAAACTGTAGCCTATTATACAGAGTGAAGTAAGCCAGAAAGAAAAACACAAATACAGTATACTAACGCATATATATGGAATTTAGAAAGATGGTAACAATAACCCTGTATATGAGACAGCAAAAGAGACACTGATGTATAAAACAGTCTTTTGGACTCTGGGAGAGGGAGAGGGTGGGATGGCATTGAAATATGTATAATATCATATTTGAAACAAGTCACCAGTCCAGGTTCGATGCCTGATACCAGATGCCTGGGGCTGGTGCACTGGGACGACCCAGAGGGATGGTATGGGGAGGGAGGAGGGAGGAGGGTTCAGGATGGGAACACATGTATACCTGTGACAGATTCATTTTGATATACTGCAAAACCAATACAATATTGTAAAGTTAAATAAAATAAAATAAAATTTAAAAAACAATAAAAAATAAAGACCTATTTTCAAATTACATTCATGAGCCTAGGGGTTAGGACTTCAACACACATTTTTAGAGGAATATAATTCAACAGAAGAGAACATATATATTGCAAAGTGTTCAACTTCCAAACCTATTTTGCTTCACTGCCCACATCACACTATCATCAGAATTCCATGTGAAACCTTTCAGTTCATTCAATGTCTATTTACTTGGATACCTTTCCTCCCTAGACTCTAAGTTTCCAAAGCCAGATGTATCACCTTATTTATGATTATAGCCTCATCACAATAGGTAAGTATCTAGTGCATTTTTCAGTAACTATTTATTATGCTGAATAGAATAGGTTATTTGACAAAATGCAAATGATTTCAGTATATATAGCAGTTTGAACGCTGAGATTACATATTACAATTCAATGGTTGGCTTTTTTGATATCATATGCCAAAGAAATGAGATAGAGGCAATAAATCTTGGTATCTGCAATGTACCATGATTCATCTTTATAACCGATTAACAAAGCTTGCAGCAGTAAACACAGACGTGGCATTTTTTTTTACAACTTTAACAGCACTGGCATTTAAAAATCCTGAGGAATTCTGACAACCTTCATTTAGTTCGCCGGAGGAAAAGTATTATTAATTGATTGCCAAGACATCCCACAATGTAGGTGTATAAGAACAGATCTCAAATGGGCTTGAGTTGGTTATCATTCTGTAATTCTGAGACAGAAGACAAAATGTGAGCAAGGGAGAAGGAATACTATGCAAAGGGTGCATACCACATAAAGATCTCTCCATTTTTTTTTTATTTCTTTCTTCAGGCATTTAATTTTTTTTTCCACCTACCCAACGCCCCCTACCCCTCACCATTCATCCATTAAGTCCTTGTGATCTTTGACATGCAGGGAAGCCTTGACAGGTCTGCTCTGACACGTGACCCACTTTGTTGCCTTCTCCAACAGCAGGTTGGGTTTGTTTGTTCCCTCCTACAGCCACTTAGGTATCTTCAGAAAGTGCAGCAAGTGTACCTTCTCCATGTTGCTTTCTAAATGTTGTACTTCACCTGGAAATACCCATCCAGAAGTCATTAGTATCTTGTTTTTAGCATCTTTTCTCTCTCCCAGGGCCCTAGTTTCCTTCCTGGACAGTGAAGTGTCTGCACAGGCTTGCATTTCTTCCCCTTGATCTGTTCACACTGAGGAGGATCTTGCCCTCTGCCACTCACTCCAGATCTGTTCGTCATTGTCACTGTGACCACCTCCATGTCTCAAATCCAGACACCCTACCTGCCCTCATGACCAAATCCACCGTCTGTTACGTCAGGTCCCCTCACTCTGGTTTTCATGAACTGAATATGCTCCATCTAAGGAGAATTTCTCTGTGCACCATTGCAACCGAAATCATGCATAGAGTTACAGGTTCTAAACATATGAGACTAGCGATAGAGTAAATGTGGAATAAGGTGCAGTCTCAAGCATTAAGAAATCTATGTATTGTTGGGAGAGATGGATACATAAAGAGGGAAATCACAAAACACTGTACTAATACTTATGGGAGGGATATTTAACCCAGTTGTCAAATTGAATTTAGAAAAGATTCCCAAAGGAAAGATCTCAGGGAGACTTACTGAAAAAAAATGATTTCTAGATAATCCTGAAAAGAGTTATCTGCTCATCTGTAAACAAACACTGAGTTCTTGGCCAGAACATAGGTCGTGTGCATTATAGTGTTCTAATATTTAAAATCATTGGGACCTCCCATAAAACATGGTTCCTTTACAGTAGTCATTTTCTTCAAAGGTATACCTAACTCAAAAATGTACAGTACTTAAGAATTAACTGTCTGAAATCAATACTTTCTTCCTGAGTCAATACAGCATCATTTTTGTTACCTCTCTGTAATTATTATTGCTATTTTTTCTCTGTAATAGCAGCCTCTGCTGCTGTTTCAAGACTGTGTTCAACTGTACTTTTGAGAAAGTATCACTGTGAAAGAAATAAGCAATCACAGACTCGGAGTAAAATACTTATTTCTAGAATCTGGAAGAGACCAGAAATAGTTTCTTTTCCTGAGTTAACATATTCAATTAAGACACAATTAACTGACCAAATGACCTGATTAGTTGTATGATTCCTAGCAATACTGGTGATACAGTATTTCTAGAACATTTGTCTCCTAATTTGATAAGTACATGCATCCCAACATTAAGTGTGCATCTATCATCTTATTAGATCCTTAACATGACCCTCACAAACACAGATGGTCCCCCTATTTCACAGACCTAAAGCAGTGTGAAGAGTGTGGGCCTGACTCACAAAGGTTACACACTCAGACCCAGTATGCTGCTTCATCTCCTATCCTCATGCAAACCAGTTTGTTTAACTGGTTTATGTAAATTACATTATTTTATCTAAGAAATATACTTGAGAATCTTCTGAGTTCAGACCTGTCAATTCTATTTGAAGTGGATTTTTTTTAAAACTCATGCAAAAAGAAGTGGAAAAGTTATTAAAAGTAAAATTTGGATTAAAATCAATTTGCTTTCTATACTTTATTCATCTTAGATCACAGAAGACACATTTTGCTAAAGACTAGTTTCATTAACTTCTATGGACTATCACTATATAATCACCCGAGATTTCTGGGATTTTGCCTTTTCTTCTATTTCTGTTGAAAGATTATTAGATGGCTCCTCCAGGCCAATCATCATATTCTTTACCAGAAGGATGGGCTTGCATGTCCCTGACTTTACAGAAGCTTATGGTCCAGCAAGAGAGACAGATGAAACATAATATCTGGAGAACAGAGTATCTATTAAAATCACCAGTGCCTTTATGACAAACATTAGTGTCTTGTACAATCAGTTTTAAAGATACAATTAATTTATTTTTAAAATAAAGTTGAATATGTATAAAAATGGGATTCTAAGGTGGCACAGTGGCTAAGAATCCACCTGTCAATGCAGGAGACACACACTTGATCCCTGGATCGATAAGATCCCTTGGAGTAGGAAATGGCAACTTACTCCAATATTCTTGCCTGGGAAATTCTATGGACAGAGGAGCCTGGCAGGCTACAGTCTATGGAGTTGCAAAGAATCGGACACGACTGAACATGCATGCACGCACTCAGGTATAAAAACTATGCCATAGATTGTTTATCAAACAGTAACTTACAATAACTTAATAAGACATAAAACAAATTAGGAAAAAATGCCCCCCCAAATCTCTTTGTGTTACATTACCCCTCCAATCCCCATCACATTAGAAAAGTACAATTTGTATAGAATGGGATCATCCTAGTTTTAGTTATTAATATTTAAATGCCTGAGAGCTTTCAACGCTACACACATCCAGCTCAAACACAGTCAGGCGTTGTATTTTTCATTTCAATTTTAATCAGAGTTGGCCCTTGGTATCTTCAGGTTCCTTATCTGTGGACACACACCATCACATGTAAGGCACTTGAGCATTCTTGGATTTTGGTATTCTCAGCACGGGTCCTGGAACCAATCCCCCATGGATACCAGAGAAGACGGTCTTCCTGAGTGTCTGGCACAATAAACAGCTTAAGGAAGTTTGGGGGTTCGGGATATGGCACTTGGTTGTCAGCTGTAACATATGCATGCAATCCTGTGATGTAACAGGGGTCATCACAATCAGCAGGGGCTTAGGAACCTTGAGTTGTTTTGTTAATGAGGGCAGCTGATTCATGACCACAGACGCCACCCACAACCTCAGCTGCACAATGTGGGTGTCAGTCACAATTTATATGCCAACACAGTTGAAGGGAAACATTTAAGTTGTTAAAGATTATAAAAGACTTGCTTTAAATTTATTTCCATGTTAAATTATCTCAAAAGAAGTCAAGTCTAAGATTCTAGCCACCTGATTTTCTCTGAAAGATATCCACATGTTGATAGCAAGCATTCAAGTGGGTGGGAGAGAGGTGATACATATCTTGTATTAACTGAAGCAAAACAGAACTCTATCCAGAATATTATTTTTAATCACAGAAGTGGGGTGAATTTTAAATAGAAAGAGTTTCACCTCTCTAAGCTTATCAAACAAGGAATAGCTTTATTTTGTATAGAATTAAATGACTCAATTTTTTCTAGGTTCAATGAAGACCACCAAATAAACAACAATTTCTGGTGTAGGTAAACCAAACTTTAAATCAACTAAATCCTTCAAGTAGGTTATAAACTTGCTACAAAAATTCTAAAATGTTTTTTAAATTTATTAACCCTATATTTAATCTAGACCATCTGTATAAAATGACCTAATTTTATACAAGCTCTAACGTTGGGGTTAGTTTTTAAAAAGAGCATACTTGTAGACTAAAGGGATTATTATACCAACAAACTGTATCTGTAGAGAGATGTTAGAACTTAAATCAATAAAAATAATTAATATAACTGAAATAAAAAAGAACGAGGTTGAGAAATTATGTGTGTCTTTTATTGAAGAGATATTACATACTACAGGGGATCATGTGGTCACATTGCTGTGTACTCATCAGGAATGAAAGAAAGACTTATAGAATGACTGAGTGATGCTGGAGAAACAAAAAATCCAGTATTTTTAAGTTGAAATAGATGCTACATCATTGACAGAGGAAATGGTAGAAAGTCAAGTTTGAGTGGAACTACTGAGTTATACGGATCATTGATCATTTTACACTAAGTTGGTTTACAAGGTAATAAAAATATGAAATTAAAAAAAAAAACTCATTGATAAAGTAGGTTAATAAATATAAACTTTGCAACCACACTTCTGTGCATTATTCTTTCTGGCTATTTTAAGTATTTGGTGACTTGAGAGAATGACAAATATTTAAACAGCAGCATGGACCACACCATTTCTGGTCAGAGAAAAAACTGACTAGGTCTTGTTTCTGCAGATGGTAAAAATGAGCCATGAGTATTTGGCATACAACAATAACCATCATACCGAGTACCTCTTCATATAGTATTTATCATAACAACCCTCCTAGGTATGTAAATTATCTTCACTGTAGAGAGATCTGAAGTTACAATCAGAGAAATTTCCATGGGTGCCTCGATGTAACCAGCAAGTGATACAAACCTCTTCTGTATGGCGCCTATAAAAACCTTTCATGTGATACCCTATGCTCTCTCTCCTCCCTTCTGCCAGCTTGATGTTACCTCCAAGATTACCTTGGCAGCTCTATATAGAGTATGTGATAACAAATATAGAAGTGGAGTTAGTTATAGCTGCCGGAAAAAATGTGAACTCCAAATCTAAAGTTATCAACACCAAGATGCTGGCATAGTTATCAGTGGTTGTGTTTCTTATTTCAAAAGTAAAGTCAGCTGATGACGAATGCCTTTTCCTAAATTATGTTAACAAATAAAATATAATTTTATAAAAAGCATACTATATACTTGTATACTATAAAAAGTAGGTATGCCCTAAGTAAACATAATGCATTATTACTATTTCCTAACATATTCTCCATCCTGAAGAAACCAATTCTATGGTTCAAATTCCACAACAAATTCTATTTGTCAAATTAAATATCATGTATTACCATAAACTAAAGGAGAAGTTGACAAAACCATTTTGCAAAAATGAGACAGTGGCATTCTTTTCTACTCAAAGAAATATTGAAGGTACAGATTTAATCTGCTCTTTGAGGAAATTCATGAATAAAGATAAATTGTTAGTAACCTCAAACTTTAAAAATCCCTCAATACTGATCAGTTTCTATACCTGATAGAAGATATTCTCACTTTTAAGCAAAAAGTTCTCTGATCACCACATATTCTGATTTGTGAGGGATTTTCTTACTAAGAAAAAAAGGCAAAGTACAAATATGTCCCAGGGATGGACCTTTCTCTGCTAATCAGACAGAAAGCATGAGGATAATATGCAGAGAAGAGAATCATCAGAAGCAAAAGCCTGGGGGGACTCCCAAAGCATGCCACCAATTTGAAGCTGTCATAGGCTGGGCCTTGTCTCTTTTAGAAGAATGGGCTGCTTCCCTTTGTTCAGTTACTTCTTGGATGCAAAAGATGGTTGCAACTCTGGACTCTCCCTCCATTGTACACACTAAAGTTAATGGAAACCAGTCTCTGGGAGTTAGACTGACGTGGAGATCTACCAGGGAGATTCAGTTGTGTCTCCTTCCTGAGACATTCTCATTTCCAACTGTATAGTCCTTCTCAGTCTCTGAAAGACTTTCTCATGTATCAACTCACTTAGTGCTAAGCCTGGTTAATTGTTTGGATAGATGTAAAGTCACAGGAGAAAAAAAGCATCAAGACATTTAATGGCATTTTATGGCCATACAGCTGTTGCTGCTGCTGCTGCTGCTGCTAAGTCGCTTCAGTCATGTCCGACTCTGTGCGACCCCATAGACAGAAGCTCACCAGGCTCCCCTGTCCCTGGGATTCTCCAGGCAAGAACACTGGAGTGGGTTGCCATTTCCTTCTCCAATGCATGAAGGATGGAGTATTAATCACATAGTTCACTCCTCTTCTACCAGCACTTATCATGTACGGATTACTCAAGGTGGGAGAGTTCACAATAATTTCTACACTCTCCTCCCTATAAGAAGACGGCCACGCCTACTTATTATATGAGGACTCACCGAGCATTCTGTAGGTGGACAATGCACATTTGCCCCACTAACTTTGCCCAGAGGAAAGTGAGGGCTCCCTCAGTGGCTCAGTGGTACAGAATCCACCTCCCAAGCAGGAGACACAGGTTCAATCCCTGGGTCAGAAAGATCCCCTGGAGATGGAAATGGCAGCTCACTCTAGCATTCTTGCCTGAGAAATCCCATGGACAGAGAAGCCTGGTAGGCTACAGGGTTAGACACGACTTAGTGACCTTGCAACCGCATGACTGGAGAATGATTTTTTTTTTTTTTTTTTTTCATGCTAGAGCAAGTGGCAAACACTTCTTGACTTGAAATCTTTTAACTACTTAACATCTTTATTGTTGTTATAATACACAAGGAAGTCATAAACTGCTACAGAAAAATCTATAATAAGCATTTTCTAAATGTTTCTCTATAATCACCATTCTGGTAAAAAGGCAAGTTAATTTTATCCTGTACTGATGGAAAACAGGAAGGATCATCTTTCGATTGTACTGCTATGAGAATTATACTGATGGAAGAAAGGGCAAAGCCGTGTTATTCAAGTTGTTTGAATATCATCTAATTTACCTTTGAGAAATTAAATATTACTGATTCTGCAGCTGAAATTCTAGAGTATCAACTAAAATACAATTCTAAGTAACCGATAAAAGAATGACAATTTACTTGTGACAGGATATATATTTTTTTAATGGAAACATTGCTACCTTTATGAATTAAAGCAAGTAAAAATTCTAATTGTATTTATGAATTTAGGTATCAATTCTAATCACTTGCTTAAAAAATACTGACTTACACATTGTGCAATAGAGGGAAATTCTCTACTGAATCATAGTCTACTATGGAGTTTGCCTTTTTTTTTTTTTTTTTTACATATACGAACCTTATTTAACTTATATGCAGAGTACATCATGAGAAACCCTGGGCTGGAAGAAGCACAAACTGGAGTCAAGATTACTGGGAGAAATATCAAAAACCTCAGATACGCAGATGATGCCACCGTTATGGCAGAAAGTGAAGAAGAACTAAAAAGCCTCTTGATGAAAGTGAAAGAGGAGAGTGAAAAAGTTGGCTTAAAGCTCAACATTCAGAAAACAAAGATCATGGCATCCAGTCCCATCACTTCATGGCAAATAGATGGGGAAACAGTGGAAACAGTGTCAGATTTTATTTTGGGGGGCCCCAAAATCACTGCAGATGGTGATTGCAGCCACGAAATTAAAAGACACTTACTCCTTGGAAGGAAAGTTATGACCAACTTAGAAAAAGCAGAGACATTACTTTGCCAACAAAGGTCTGTCTAGTCAAGGCTATGGTTTTTCCAGTGGTCATGTATGGATGTGAGAGTTGGACTGTGAAGAAAACTGAGTGCCAAAGAATTGATGCTTTTGAATTGTGGTGGTAGAGAAGACTCTTGAGAGTCCCATGGACTGTAAGGAGATCCAACCACTCTGTTCTAAAGGAGATCAGTCTTGGGTGTTCTTTGGAAGGAATGATGCTAAAGCTGAAACTCCAGTACTTTGGCCACCTCATGCGAAGAGCTGACTCATTGGAAAAGACTCTGATGCTGGAAGTGATTGGGGGCAGGAGGAGAAGGGGACGACAGAGGATGAGATAGCTGGATGGCATCACTGACTTGATGGACGTGGGTTTGGGTGAACTCCGGGAGTTGGTGACGGACAGGGAGGCCTGGCATGCGGTAGTCCATGGGGTCTCAAAGATTCAGACATGATTGAGCAACTGAACTGAACTGAACCCTTTTGCATTTGATTCTACTTTGTTTTTAAAATTCCAATTTATCAACTTTTTTAATTTATTTATTTTAATTAGAGGCTAGTTACTTTATAATATTGTATTGGTTTTGCCATACATCAACATGAATCCACCACGGGTGTACATGTGTTCCCAGTCCTGAACCTCCCTCCCACCTCCCTCTTCATACCATTCCTCTGGGTCATCCCAGTGCACCAGCCCAAGCATCCTGTATCGAACCTGGACTGGCGATTCGTTTTTTATATGATATTATACATGTTTCAATGCCATAGATATATAAATACTTTTTTATTGTTTCTTTATAATTTATATTCCAAATTTAATTTTAGAGTTGTAAATAGATGTCAAAGTCCTTCAAAGTAAACAGTATCTCTTTTCCTTAAACCTTGTTTCTTTTTTTAATTTTTATTGATGTATGGTTGACTTGCAATGTTTTATTAAGTTCTGCTATATAACAAAGTGATTCAGTTATACCTGTGTATATTGTTTCATATTCTCTTCCATTATGATTTATCATAGGATACTAAATAAAGTTCCCTGGGCTATACAGGCAGTCCTTACTGATTATTTTACATACAGCAGAGGTGTGTGTGTGTGTGTGTGTGTGTGTGTGTGTGTGTGTTAAACTCCAAATTTACCCCTCCCGCCACCTTTCCCCTTCTTTATAGCAAAAGGTAATCCAAGATTGATTGTTACCTCTGACTGTCTGGGGCTCACAGTCATGAGTGCACATGCCAGGCTCTCTGCCAGGTATGCGGAGTGTCCTTGAGGATCTGCGCCAGGAATGAGGAAGCTTCTCCCGTGGTGCTGTCCACAACCTCAAGCAACCACCCTCATCACGGTTAGTGGCTGGTCACCAAAAGTGCTGCCTGCCTCCTGCCAAGCTGACTCGGACCTTAACAATTGCTCATACATACACACACAGTTCTTAAAAGACTGAAAAGAATATCACACCATTGGGATCACACAAAAAAGATGAAAGCCCTTCTAAATGTGCTTTAAATTTAAGGCATTAATTGTAGCCATGTTAACTTTGCAAAGAGGAAAATGATCTCAGGTCATAATGCTAGCCCAAGAGAGCTCACTTAAAAAACAAAACCACCAAACAAAACCCAAGATTAGCTCTCTTTAATCAGGGAGCCCACACTGAATTCTGTGACCAACGTTAGGATTCTCTGGTCAGCTCTGTCCGATGCCCTTACAAATACCAGGAAAACTGGATCAAGGTGAGTGTGTGAATCTCTGACATCTGCTCTCAGCCGTGAGCATCAGCAGCTACAATCTGCTCCTTATGGCAGACCGTCTTTGCATGACTAAGTCTGTCGTGTTGCAAAGACAAATTTGTGACCAAAAGGAGGTAGTCTATACTAGGTCAGGAGTTCATGGAAGAGAAGTTCAGATTTCAGAGAGAAGTTCAGGCTCTGTAATTCATGTGTTTGTACATAAACTAAACACAGGTTTATAGGTTGAGTACTATAAACCCAATCACGCAGGTTAGGGACTGGAGGATGCCTTTTGAATACAGAACATTCCTGTAAGGGCCCCCAGCAGGATCCTGACCATAATCATTCATCTTAAACTTATTCCCTACATGAGGTTACCTAATTTACCACGAAGACTGAAAAGTTAAATTGGGACTAAACAACAAGCATCAGAAAAAATCACAAACAGGATAATCATCCCATCAATAGAAGCATTGGGAAGCAAAATGAAAAACAGCAAAATCAAATCATGCAATTTTCTACCACTACATTTGGCTTTATTTTTTTTCTTTTAATTTTTTAAATAGCTATCTCTACTTTGTTTTCTCTAGAACTCATAAAACATAATGGCTCCCTCTTGTCAGTGGTCTGTGACTTCTGAGTTTGGGAATCAAGTCATGCTGCTGTTAAAGCAAACCCCATTCTTCAAACATTGGCAGGTGACATGCGATGGTGGTAAAGCTCTCGAGTTTTAATTGCTGTGTCAGGACAGCCAACTGTGGCTGGAGCAGCGATGCTTGGAATGGTCCCAAGATCGAAGCGCAGAGCAGGAAATATGCTTTTGGCTGGAGCATAGCTGAGCAGGACTGGGGCGAAGCCAGTGGACAGACCACAGCCTCCACACTGAAATATGGGGTCCAGACACCAGGCCAGCAGGGATGGCTGAGGTGTTTCTATTCCGGAAGCAAGAGGGAAGAGAGTGCATGAGGCCCTGTCCTGCGTTCAACACCACGCTTGCTGGAATGATTTGCAGGAATAACTCATACCAGCATGGAGTGTCTAAACGGCAGGATACAGGACTAGCATTTGGCATTCTACTCAGCTCAGCAGGCTTTGCATGTCTGAGAGTCAGGAGGAGAAAGCATGCTTCATTTAGAAATAGAAGTGAAGCTCAGACAAGGCACTGTGTCTTAGGAACAGGCTCCATTTGAACACAGTTTCTTATGAAGTGGTAAGGCAACCGTCAAGGGAAGAGGAGAGAAGAGAGACAGGCTCGGTTCTCGTCAGAGCTGGGGCTCCTGGCGAGCTCCTGGCCCTGTGATCGCATGGGGCTATCAGTCTGCACTCGCTGCTGTGATTACAACATCGCTCGATGCCAAGGCCTTTGCACTCCCGGGCCTGAGCACGGCCGGGTACACAGCCAGAGGAAGGTGGCCAATGGCAGCGGGGCTGTCAGCTGCTGAAACACACAGCACAGGCCTCCTAAGGACCCGGCAGCACTGGGGAGCCACCTGACATTACCAAAGCGAGGCGAGTATGGGCTGCGGATGGTAATAAACCACATCAAGCTTGGTGTGCCTGGAACTTCTGTGTGTGATCGTTTATTACTGATCTATCCTCTGGTTTCACAAACTGGAATAACAGTAAAACTGTAAATAGTCATAAAGGAAACAGTATCTCCAAAAAGAGAACTCTGCAAAGATGCTGCTTCAATGACAAATACACTAAATTAAAAAAAAAAAATTGTATGTTTAAGTTTCTTCCTATTATTGAGTACTGTCTCACTTCTCTGTTGGTAGGCAGATCTTCTTATATATAAAATGTACACAATTCTGAAAGTCACTAACATGAAAGTTAAATTATCTAGCAGCTTATTTAGAGCAACTCAATGTTCATGTCTAAGGATAACTCTCCAACTTTATTATTCCAGTCCATTAATACATTTCTTCATTCAACCAACCAATATTGATGGAGTACTGATAGGAATTCAGTAACTAGGAAAAATAAGACCCTTGCACAGAAGGTTGAATTCTAATGATGGGGAGTGAGTTAGATAATGAGCAAATGACTAAATATAAAACAGTTTTGTTGAGTGCAGGGATATAGGCTGTTCCCCTTTATAGAACGGTTGGGAAGATGTGGCTGATGAAGTGACAGGTGACAGAAGTGTGATGAGGTCAAGGGGAGATGCCCATCTCTACTGGGGAAAGGGGTCTAGGTGAAACCTCTGAGGAGACCACTTGGCAAACAGGAAAGGGAGAGCCGGGATCAGTGTCGCTGGAATGAAGACAGGAGGCAGATGGTACGTCAGGAGAACAGGCCCCAGAAGACTCTGCAGAGCAAGGTGATGACTCTGGCTTTTCCTCCAAAGGACACAGAGAGCCAGGGAAGGGTTCTGAGTGAAGGTGTCCTGTGATCTGGTTTCAATAGTCAAAGGGTCACTACAGCGAGCTAGCTGGTGGGCACACGGGTGAAGAAGGGAGGAGGCTGGGAGGCCAAAATATTGCCTTCCACATGTGGTCATAGAAGTGCTGGGAGAAGAGTGTTTTCCAAATCCACTGCTGCCATAACAAAGTGACACAGACTGGGTGGCTGACCAGTGAATGGCTTCCTCACATTCCTAGAGGCTGGAAGTCTGAGATCAGGATGCCCACCTGGTTGGGAGAGGGCTGGTTTACAGATTTTCATCTTCTAAGTGTGTTTGCACTTGTTGGAAGGGACCAGGAAGTTCTCTGGGGTTTCCTTGATAAGAGCACTAATCCTGTTCATGAGAGCCATATCCTTATGACCTAATACCTCCTAAAGGACCCATCTCCTAATACCACCATTTCTGGGAGCTAGGGTTTCAAAACATATGTTTGAGGGGGATGGGAGAAAAGACATTCAGTTCCAGCAAAGGCAGAGGTAACATGACTGGCTACTGGACTGACACAGGATCTGAGAGAAAGTCAAGAAAATGACTTATTATTCACAGTATCCAAGGTGTTCAAGCACTCAGTTTCCATAATATGAGCCAGCACTGTAACTGAAGATTGCTCTTCAGCATCAAGGTAAGAAACTCTTATATGAATTTATATTATTAATAGTTAATGATTTTGAACAATCTTCACAGTGAATTTGTAATTATTATTTAGAAAACACAGTCCAAGTTTTCCTGTGGAGTGGTGGAAATCACCCCAATGTGTCTGTGACAATGTGTGCTCCCTCCCAAGTTAGTATATTTCCTTAACAAGTCTGCTTTCAGGAGTCGGGGAATTACCTGCTTTATCGTGGGGTGCACTGGATAACAGGGCGATGGTCCATTGGCTGAAGAAGTTACTTCCTACAGGACTGGAACTAGACCACATTCATTTAATTTACCATTTAAAAGTGCATTCCAGGTTAAACACTCTGAATCTTATTTGACTAAATTCTGGAAATACTGCCATCCTTTTCTCCTGCAGAGGCATTAAAAGGAAGGGGCTATACTTGAATGGCAAAATGCATGGAATCAGGAGTCAGGTTCAAACCTACTTCTCCTGCTTCAAACTCATGTGCTTGTTTCCTGGTTATTAGAATGAGATGTTAACTCGGGTGACCCCAAAGCTCCTCCCTAGTTCTCATACTGTATATTGATTTACTGATTAATATTTAATTCAATGATTTAGTGAATAGATATTAACCCTGTTTTCTTCATTTTGCTAAATGCTATGTAAATAAATGTGAGCAAGATAATCAGTTACTGATATCATCAAGTGTGATCTTACTATTAAAACAACTTCTGTTTAAAATTCTATCCTTATTAAGCCAGTGACTTCAAAAGACTATATGCTGGTCATCTTATACGAAAAGTTGCCAATGTCAGAACAACTAAAATAAACATTAAAAAAAAATTAAGTAAAGAGGTTTGCATGAGGCATTACAACAGAGAACAGACAAATGAAGATCAGGATGGGAACCCATACAATGATCATAAACTGAGGCCTTAGGATTTCTATGTCAAAAGTGGCTGAGTAATGGGATGTGGGACTCTTATCTGAAATAGAAACAAACGTTCCTTTAAACAGAAATTGGTATGTGCTCTGCTTAGTTGCTCAGTCGTGTCCAACTCTTTTCAACCCCGTGGACTGTAGCCTGCCAGGCTCCTCTGTCCATGGAGATTCTTCAGGCAAGAATATTGGAGAGGGTTGCCATGCCCTCCTCCAGTGGATCTTCCCAATTCAGGGATATAACCCAGGTCTCCTACATTGCGAGTGGGTTCTTTACCAGTTGAGCCACCGAGGAAACCCGAGAATACTGGAATGGGTACCCAATCCCTTCTCCAGGGTATCTTCCCGACCCGGGAATCAAACCAGAGTCTCCCACATTGCAGGCAGATTCTCTACCAGATGAGCTACCAGGGAAGTCTTGAAATTAGTATACGTGCAACTAAATCACTTTGCTGTACTCCTGAAACTAACACAAGTCAACTAAACTTCAATTTAAAAAGGAAATTATACATGTTTCAATGCCATTCTCCCAAATCCTCCCACCCTCTCCCTCTCCCACAGAGTTGTAAAGTAAAATAAAAATAAAAACTTTTTAAAGATGGAAAAAAATAAATAAATAAAAATAAAAGAAAAAAATAAAAAGGAAATTAGTAAGTATTTATATGAAGAACGTTAAATTCCTTCAATAAGCTGGAAAAAACTATAGGAATGACCATCACTTTATGGCATATTTCATAAAAGAATGTGACAAATTGTTATTTCTTCTAAATTTTTTTATCATAAAGACACTCATTGTCCCCCATTGTTCTCTTCAGGAAAAGCGTATCATTTAAATTCCAGTAGGTTACCAATACCATTTGCATTTTTCTTTCTACTTTCTACTACCCTATTTGAAATTAAGATACAAAGGAAGACTTGAGAACTTCCAGAAATAAGTATCAGCAGTGGAACTTCCCTGGCGGTGCAGTGGCTAAAATCTCCACACTTCCAGTGCAGGAGGCCAAGGTTCAACCTCTAGGGAGGAAACAGGGCCCTCCCTGCTGCAACTAAGCGTTCACATGCCACCAATAAAGATTCTGCACGCCACAACAGAGATCAAAGACCTTGTCTGCAGCAACTAAGACACAGCACAGCCAAATAAATACTTTAAAAATAAGTACTAACAGCTGAATTCTTTCGAGATCAACTGAAATCCACTCCTGAAATTGGGTAACATCCTTCTAGTACTGAATCCTATCAAGCAGGTACAGTTCTAAGCTTGCTGCTGCTGCTGCTGCTGCTAAGTCGCTTCAGTTGTGTCCGACTCTGTGCAACCCCATAGATGGCAGCCCGCCAGGCTCCCCTGTCCCTGGGATTCTCCAGGCAAGAACACTGGAGTGGGTTGCCATTTCCTTCTCCGTCTAAGCATGCTACATGCATTAATTACCCTGTGCAGAAAGATTCAAACATATGTTCATTTTACAGATGAGTGTAGACGTACCCAATTAGAGATAAGCCATTTTGATTCAACCAATGAATTAATTCCATATTTATTCAAAACTTAAGGTCTACAGTTATCATGGGGTCGCAAAGAGTTGGATACGACTGAAAGACTGAACTGAACAGTTAAAACAGCTTTGAAAATGGTTCTTCTTGAGTAAACTACCAATTATACAAGTTACTTAATTTAATAACCCTCCTCATGGTACTTTTGAGAAGAATCTGGGTTGGCACGCACAATATTTGTATAAGCAACTGCATGCATGACTAAAAATCTTACAGATTTTTTTTTTTAATTATGTGAACAGTCTTTAATTGTCCATGAAGAGTGGTAAGAATTAAATCCTATGATGAAAATTACACCAATGAAATTCTCCTTTTTGAAACTAATAACTGCATGCTTTCCTTGGAAAAGAGCCATGATTTCTCCCCTGAAAATTAACTGGCTTTTTTTTTTTTTTTGGTGTGATTACAACAACTTAAGAGAAGGATGTCATAGCGCCATGCCCCAGAGATAACCACTCTTAATGTTTAGTTATATCTCCTAGAAGTCTGTCGATGGATCTACTGTGTGTCCATAAATGTATAGACATTTGAATTTTAAATACAAAGGAATTTTTACTGTAGGAACTAATTGCTAATCTCTTTCACTGGAAGTGGTGTGAAAATATTTCACATCAATAACTAAGACCCTTCTTGTTCTTATAGACAGTGTAGCATCCCCTCAGGGTACTCCACTGACGCCTCTCAGTGAATGCCTGGTTTGTTCACAACCCTTTAATATTTTAAATACCACTGCAGGAAGCATCCATGAACATGCATCTTTGCTCAGTTATTTAAAAAACGGACTAGATTTGGAACTTGTGGATGAAACTATACAAACTTATTAAAGCTTTTCATACAAATTGCCAAACTGTCTTCCCCCAAATATCCAAACTTCCTCCCACCCCAAAGTATGTGACTCATTCTCCTGCAACCTGGATAAATGTAAGTCATTTTAAGAGAAAGAGAGCCCTTTATTCATTTAAGGTGTATTACCATCAGGACTAAAAATGTTATCTCTTCACATGTTTTTATTCCCTTGACTACAAATTCTCTTCAAAATGCAGCAAAATTATTCAATACTCCCCTTCTGCTTTGTACAAATATTCTAATCTAATCCCAGTTTAAAAATGGTAATTCCTCACCGGGCATCAAAGAGTCTAATATATTTAAATTGCAGCTTAAAAGTCAACTGGAAATCAGCGATCCATTTTACATCCTTAATAAATTACTTGTGAATGTTGTCCTGAATTCAGCAGAATTTGCCTTTCCTCTCCCCACTCACATTCTGAAATAGAAAAATCTTACTGATTTAATCTGAGTGAGGAGAATGCAATGTTTCCCTGCCGCTCCATCACAGGCCCAGGAGGAGGAGGGCTGGGGAGAAAGTATCTGCCCTGTCCACAGGGTGCTGCCCACTGTGGGAGCAGAGAGAGTCAGTGAACCTGAATGGAGCGAGCTTTTTAAGGTGGATGTACGCTCACTGCCTTAATCCTTCTTGTCTGTCACTGCGGTTCCAGCCCAGCTTCTTCTACACTGCATACACGGACGAATTGCTGAATGAATGACTGTGTGACGCTGGGCCCGACACACCCACCCACACAGTGAGGACCAGAGATGCTCACTGAAGGGTCAGGGAGTACATCTCCATCAACACTGGTTCCACCCAGCTGCTGACCCAAGCTCACATCACACATCCTGTTTGCAGGACGTCAAGGGTGGTATGTGTGTGTATGTACGTTCAACAAATGGCACATAGGTGTAAGAGCCTAAAATTCGTAAGTTGAAAACCTGCCCTCAAAGCGATAGTGTTAGGAGGAGGGGCTTACTGTGATGCTGAAGTTATGAGAGTGGAGCCACTATAAACAGGATCAGTGCCTTGATAAAGGAGAACTCAGAGAGCTCCCCTGCCCCTTCTGTGTGAGGACACAGCAAGAAGACACCTTCTCTGAACCAGAAAGCAGACCCTCCCCAGACACCAACCCTTCCAGCCAACTTTAGTTACAGCCACCCTAAAGGGCTCTGACAATGAGTTGGCTCTTCTTGCATGCAATGCCATTTAAAAGACTAAACAATACACACGTGTGACTAACCTAAAGCACACAAGAATGTGCAGTTAGGTTTTCTGAAGAGACAAGAAGATGCTTTATTTATTAAGTGAAGCATTGATGATGTGACAGTGACTCAAAGTCTCAAAGCAAAAATGCTCCAGGAACACTAAAACAGCGTTAATTGCTCAGTTGTGTCTGACTCTTTGCAGACCCAAGGACTATAGCATGTCCATGGAATTCTCCAGGCAAGAATACTGGAGTGGGTGGCCATTTCCTTCTCCAAAAGTGTTAATGGCTCAGTTGCATAACACTAAATAGTTTCCCCTAAAAATTCCAGCATTTAGCCATCTCTGTGTGTCTGGACATGTTATGTAGTGGTGGATTTTTTATTTGTTACTACTCCAGGACTGTGTTCCAGCTGAATCCTCTCCCAACCCCAGACACACACGATTCAAAAGAGGCCTCATTGCCCTACACAAAGAATGAGGACTAAGCCATTCCAGGAACAATACACATACTTTTTAATAACCTATATGGGAAAAGAATGTGAAAAAGGATAAATGTGTGTGTGTAGATGTCTGTGTATAATTGAATCACTGTGTTGTATACTTGAAACTAATGCAGCACTATAAATCAACTCTACTTTGATTAAAACTACCTCTTTTCACTTAAATAATGTCTAATCAGAAAAAAAAAAAAAAAAAAAGGAAAGGGCTGTGTGGAATATAAATGATTGCCTGTAATTCATGACAGAGTGACTACAACAGGCTTGTAACCAGTGCTTCCTGAGCACACAGGAAGCTTCCTGATCTGCTGTGGACCAGGCCACAATGGCAGGCAAGGCCAGAGAGTTACCCCATTTCACCTCTATCCTGACACATGGGAAGCCTGCAGAGAAGCGGGGGCTCAGTGAAGGTCACACTGCTAACAAATTTGAGTGGACGTGGGTCTGCTGCCAGGCCTGGACGTCCAACGTCAATGCATCAACTCCCACCCTGCCTCAAGACAGACGATGGCTAGGCAGGTACCTGAGTTTTCCCCCACTGTCCCTTGCTAAGTGATCTGACCAAGGCCTGCTTGGCAACCCTTCATGAGCTGCTGCTGCTGGCAACCCTTCATGAGCTGCTGCTGCTGCTAAGTCACTTCAGTCGTGTCCGACTCTGTGTGACCCCAGAGACGGCAGCCCACCAGGCTCCCCCGTCCCTGGGATTCTCAGGCAAGAACACTGGAGTGGGTTGCTATTTCCTTCTCCAGTGCATGAAAGTGAAAAGTGAAAGTGAAGTTGCTCAGTCATGTCCGACTCCTAGCGACCCCATGGACTGCAGCCTACCAGGCTCCTCCATCCGTGGGATTTTCCAGGCAAGAGTACTGGAGTGGGGTGTCATTGCCTTCTCCCTTCATGAGCTTCATGCAACAAATAGAACAAACAAATCAATTTCCTTTCAAATGGTGGTGGTGACTTATTCACAAGTGAAAGAACTAGAAGACTATTCATTTGAGTCTTTAACAGACATTTTTTCTCTTTCTTTGCATCAGAAGCACAAAGAGACTGGGGTTTATATAGGAAAGGGTACAATGGTGGTGCTATTTTTGAAAGCAAAGGGGCTGCCTACTGCTGTAAAACCCCTCTTATCAATCTACTCCTGGGTATGTGAGTTCACATTAGAGTACTTCTATCAGACGATGGATTCTACTGACCAGAAGTCCTGGTGAAAAACGAGGAGAAATTCTCTAAAAGTACTGCATGCAGGGTTATTATATTAATAAAGAGCACAGGATTGACAGTTTAGTGACAAACCAACATGAGAATTATTCAAGGCAATAAGGTCAGTAAACACGTGTTATGACAATAACAAAAAAATCAGGTGCACAAAATGTATATCATTTAGAAAGAAAAAGGGCATCAAGAAGCAAAGGACACAGGATATTTAGGACATGACAAAGGCTAATTTGGTTTCCTCAAATTTGAGTTTGGGTACCAAAGGACTGCATGCATCCAAAGGTTAAAACCTAGTGGAAAATCCTGTTTTGAAGGTAGCATCCCACTGTCATTGTCGTAGCTCATACGTGGGGAAAGGGAGGTGGAGAAAGTGCAGTAAGAGAAAAGCAGGGTCCAAATCAGACCTTCTATTGGTGCCTGAGAAAATTCTTTAACCTCTGACCCCATTTTCTTATTTTTAAGACTGAGATACTAACAAGGATTTAGTAAGACAACACGCAGACCTAGAACATAGAAACAGGTGCAAGCTAGCTGAATATGACTACATGCGTGTGTGTGCACACACCACTTGCATCCAGATAATGGAGCCAGTGTTTTCTTAAAATATTCAACTGAACTGAAGAGATGAAAGCTTCTCACTCAGGAAGATATTTTAAAATACAGTAAGTCTACAACACTTGAAATGCATTAATCTTACTAAAAAAATCAAATATTCACTTTGTAAAAAAATTAGTTTGCTCCAGAAACTAAAAGCTGTACACTCTAAAGTAAAAATTATTCACAGATCTCAGATCATTTTCTAAAATGTTACTAATTTTCTCTGATTTATCCAGAAAGCCATCATACTGTAGCACAAAGTAATTTAACCTGAAAATTAGAATTGGTGGACTTTAATGACTTCACACTTATTTTTCAGATAAGAAACATTTCCTATTTGTCTCAAATCCACAAACCCATACAATCTATTAGTACCTCCGTAACACCATGACATAAAATAAATGGGGGACAGGAAAAAGGAAAAGCAATCAGCAATTTCACATCTGCTATCACCCTTGAACTTTCAATGCAAAGAGAGACAAGGGTGAGTGTGTATCTATTCATGGGTCCACACCAAGCACATGCATGCCTGCACACACACACACACGTGTGCGCACGCAGCACAGAATCTAGAGAAGTCAACCTGTTATTCAGTCTCTTCACGCTGGCTTTAAACAGCATTTCCCCTGAAGGTTGGAGGGCTCTCAAGCACATGTAACACAGAGAGTTGTGGTTTATTCCCATCTTCATAAGGAGAAGTTATGATTTGTACAAAGTAAGACACCTACTTAGAAATGGAGACCAATTTCCTAACTTAGATCACAGTAACTGAATTGCTTAGGTATCTTCAGTAGCTTTGCTTAGGTATCTCCAATTCTTCATTAATAAAGTTATCAAACTCTTTTTTTCTTTATAAACTCTTTGTTTTCTTTATAAGCTACTACTTTTTAAAATTTTATTTTATTTTTTAACTTTACAATATTGTATTGGTTTTGCCATCTATCAACATGAATATGCCACAGGTATACATGTGTTCCCCATCCTGAACCCTCCTCCCTCCCGGTACCATCCCTCTGGGTCGTTCCAGTGCACCAGCCCCAAGCATCCAGCATCGTGCATCGAACCTGGACTGGCAACTCGTTTCATATATGATATTATACATGTTTCAGTGCCATTCCCCCAAATCTTCCCACCCTCTCCCTCTCCCACAGAGTCCAAAAGACTGTTCTATATATCAGTGTCTCTTTTGCTGTCTCGTATACAGGGGTATTGTTACCATCTTTCTAAATTCCATATATATGCGTTAGTATACTGTATTGGTGTTTTTCTTTCTGGCTTACTTCACTTTAAGGGGACTCAGTCACTTATTCAATATTCAGCATATTTGGGAGCTCAGTTTGTCTTCACACACTGAGGGTGGAAATCTAATACAAATCAGAAGTACTACACGTAAATGTCATTGGTCAAGGAACCATTTTTAGGACTGTAAGGTGTTATTTCCTATCATCTCAAGTACCCAGACTGGCTTGCTAATTCTTGACAACCATCTGTATTGTGATACTATAAAAACAAAACTCCAATTCACTGAGTAGCAGTTTAGTGTTGAACATGATTGTTTTAATCTTGTTCCAGATAATTTACATGAACCATCCTCTTTCTGATCACTGGAGTTTTAAAAAAAATCCTGAAGATGGGAAACAGAGTTTAGCAATTAATGATAGGCTACATGGACACCCCTCTCACAATCTGAGGGTTGGCAAATATTGAGTTAATTTCACTGTAGGAGCACCTTGATTCATCTGCCATTTATCATGTGGGGAAAATTGACATTTTTTCCCCAGAATTCCAGCAGAAGTGCATGTCTACCCTGCATTATTTTGAGAAACCAAAGTTAAAAGCAATAAATTCATTTTTGCCTTTTGAACTGTTTTTGTTTTTTTTTTCCTTTTTGATGAAATGTAACCAACTTTTTAGTTTGCTTTAATCTTATGTGGGATTCCAATTACAGGCATATTCAATATCCAATGGTGAATTTATTCAAAGCAGTATTTTTTTTTTTTTCACTTTACCTGATATATTCCTTGCTGCTGCTGCTAAGCTGCTTCAGTTGTGTCCAACTCTGTGCAACCCCATAGACGGCAGCCCACCAGGCTCCCCGGTCTCTGGGATTCTCAAGGCAAGAACACTGGAGTGGGTTGTCATTTCCTTCTCCAATGCATGAAAGTGAAAAGTGAAAGTGAAGTCACTCAGTCGTGTCTGACTCTTAGCCACCCCATGGCCTGAAGCCTACCAGGCTCCTCCATCCATGGGATTTTCCAAGCAAGAATACTGGAGTGAGGTGCCATTGCCTTCTCTGATATATTCCTTAATACTCCATAAATGATTTCTAACAGGTTTCTAAAGTTTTACTAATTGATTATACTTCAGGCTTGTTAATTTAGAAAGAGACTTATGGCTAATTACATGATTTTAAAAAATGTGAAACATATTCCAATTTTTTTGTGGAAATGAGGACAAGCTATATTTTTCTTATTTCCATCTGCTCTTTTGCCATTTAGATTTATCTCAGCTACTGTTCACACTATAAAAATAGATAAACATATAAAATTGTTAAGTGCTTTTAACTTCTCTCCTTTGATAAAGTATAGAAATTGATACAGAAAAATAAATGACCCAATCAAAAAATGGGCCAAAGAACTAAATAGACATTTCTCCAAAGAAGACATACAGATGGCTGACAAATACATGAAAAGATGCTCAGCATCACTCATTATCAGAGAAATGCAAATCAAAACCACTATGAGGTACCATTTCACACCAGTCAGAATGGCTGCCATCCAAAAGTCTACAAGCAATAAATGCTGGAGAGGGTGTGGAGAAAAGGGAACCCTCTTACTGTTGGTGGGAATGCAAACTAGTGCAGCCACTATGGAGAACAGTATGGAAATTCCTCAAAAAACTGGGAATATAACTGCCTTATGATCCAGCAATCCCACTGCTCAGCATACACACTGAGGAAACCAGAATTGAAAGAGACACGTGTACCCCAATGTTCATCACAGCACTGTTTATAATAGCCAGGACATGGAAGCAACCTAGATGTCTATCCGCAGATGAATGGATAAGAAAGCTGTGGTACATATACACAATGGAGTATTACTCAGCCATTAAAAAGAACACATATGAATCAGTTCTAAGGAGGTGGATGGAACTGGAGCCTATTATACAGAGTGAAGTAAGCCAGAAAGAAAAATACAAATACAGTATACTAATGCATATATATGGAATTTAGAAAGATGGCAACAATAACCCTGTTTACGAGATAGCAAAAGAGACACTGATGTATAGAACAGTCTTTTGGACTCTGGGAGAGGGAGAGGGTGGGATAATTGACAGGGTGGGATATGATTTCAATACATACATTGAAATATGTATAATATCATATATGAAATGAGTCGCCAGTCCAGGTTCAATGCCTGATACCGGATGTCTGGGGCTGGTGCACTGGGACAACCCAGAGGGGTGGTATGGGGAGGGAGGAGGGTTAAGGATGAGGAACACATGTATACCTGTGGGGAGCAAGATTCATATAATGCTCTGATTAAGCTGAGGTCTAATTTATATTCTGGTTGGGGAGCCATGCAAAAATCTCAGAATAGGGTTTTCTTCAGCTGTGCGTGTATTTATTTCTGGATCCTTCTGCTCCCCTACTTAGCTCCTCTTCTATCCAACAGAAGCAGGTTTTAATGTGTTTCCTAGTTGCATAGCCAGAGGCATTGCCTGGGGAAGGAGTTAAATTATTTGCTGTATCTCAGTTATTGTTGTAGCTAAACTAGTAGATCCAAAATGCAGTTTATGGACCCTTTTCTTGTTTTCAGACCTGGGAAAGAATGCTGTCACTGACTTTCCAGTATTTTGGGGAAGCCCAAAGCATATTTCTGACTTCCATCCTCAGAAAATATTATAAGATCTTTCACATTACCTTACAGTTAATCTATGGCATTTATAATACTAGAGTGTGAGCACTGGAATAGATACTGTGAGCTAGAATAAATTCTCCAGGAAAGAAACTGTAAGAACAAATCCATATTCTATTTCTAGAAGAGACAGCAGTAACACCAGAAGGAGACTGAAATAATATAATTGTTTCAAAAAAGGATTTACCTATCTACCTCTCTGTTCAAGGATTCCTTCCCAACAGGGATGCTAAACAACTATCACAGATCAATAACCTTGCTGAATTTCACTAGCCTTCTGACCTGGGTTTAATTCAAATGAAACATATGAATGATTTCCCCTCACTTGGGGAATGGTGTGGGATAGACTGTCTACATGACCAATTTTCCAAAGATTAGCTACTGATGACTTTGAAAGCTGTTCAATATACTGGAACAATAAAATTAATGCTATAGTGCATTTCAACATTCTCTAAAGAATCTGAACGTATCACTCAGGGATTGGCAACATTTAACAACAGGAAGAGTTATGACCAACCTAGACAGCATATTAAAAAGTAGAGACATTACTCTGCCAACAAAGGTCCATCTAGTCAAAGCTATGATTTTTCCAGTAGACATGTATGGATGGGAGAGTAGGACTACAAAGAAAGCTGAGCACAAAAAAATTGATGCTTTTGAACTGTGGTGTTGGAGAAGACTCTTGAGAGTCCTATGGACTGCAAGGAGATCAAACCAGTCCATCCTAAAGGTAATCAGTCCTGAATATGTATTGGAAGGACTGATGCTGAAACTCAAACTCCAATACTTTGGCCACATGATGTGAAGAACTGACTCATTTGAAAAGACCCTGAGGCTGGGAAAGATTGAAGGCAGGAGGAAAAGGGGATGACAGAGGATGAGATGGTTGGATGGCATCACCAACATGATGGACATAAGTCTGAGTAAACTCCAGGAGTTGGTGATGGACAGGGAGGCCTCAGATCAGATCAGAGATCAGATCAGTTGCTCAGTCGTGTCCGACTCTTTGCGACCCCATGAACTGCAGCACGCCAGGCCTCCCTGTCCATCACCAACTCCTGGAGGTCACTCAGACTCACATTCCCCTAGCGTGCTGCAATCCATGGGGTTGCAAAGAGTTGGAAACAACTGAGTGACTGAACTGAGCTGGACAACAGGACTGATCCTCAGTTCTGAGTTATCTGTCTTTCCTCCCATGAAAATGTAACCAGATATTGTTTGGGATGATGGCCATGGATGTGGTGCGAGGGGCCTGGGGGAAGACCCATTAAACCGATCATCATAAACCATGGCTCTAACTCAAACCCAAATTCTAAGTTCCCTTGCATCCTGCTCTGACGTTCAAAGTATTCATGATTCATCCACTGAATACACCCAGGCACACTTCCCACTATCTTTATACACACTCTGTTCCAGCCACATTGCTCAGGTTCTTCTGCTTTAGTAATATTTTCTCTCCCTTTTTTCACTCAAGAGGGAACTCCTGGGAAACCAGGCAAAACCTAGCAATCCTGCTGCTCATATAACTGAATATGATTTCTTGTACATATTTAGTTACAGAGCACATTTTCCTTAGAGTTAAATAAGTTCATAAAAAATTAAGTTAATGGCTTCATTTTGGGACAAAAAAAGATATTAGTACTGTGCCAATCAGATAGAAACTTTAAGTGTTCATGTTTATATTTATGCACTGGGAAATGTGCTTAGACTACTAGAATAGGCATAATGTGTCCACAAACACACTCATACACATTTTATTAAATTATAATCACTATGGTGAATGAAACCTTTAGCAAAAGCACAAATGTTTATATTCATAGTTATACAGAATTATGTTATTTGTCATAACAATTTAAGTTTTCCCTTCTATAGTAATAGGTCTACAAAGACTTGTCTCAGTTCTGATTAGTACTGAGAAACAAATTCAGTAGGTTCAAAAACCTACTGAATAAAATGAAATATATTAATAACAAATATTCATATTCTATCACTTAAACAAATACAGATTACATATGTGTATATATATGCATAGATATTTAAACCAAATGTGCATATATATGCATATATATATATATATCTTGTGAAAGTTAAATGATTTGCCCAGGGTATGAAATTTAGTACATGGGCATGCATGATTCTTTCTTCTATTTAATGATGGCTCAATATGGGAGGGCAAGCCCAAATTGAAAAAAGAAAAGTTTCAATAAGAGGATAAAAATAATACCAACTTTCAAAAAATGTAAGAGGACAAACATATTCTGACTACCTCAGGGTAAAAGGAGAAGACAACAGTGATAAACTCATCTCAGAAGCACCAAGTATTTGCATCAAACACCATTCTTAACTGATAAGTCAAAAATGAAATCAGGAGACAAAATACTTCTAACTAAATTACTACAAAATATAACTAAATTAACAAATCATGTGATACAGACAAAATAGTGTTTGGAGGGAAAATAACAAACAAAAGAGATGAATCAATGGCTTTACATTTTACATAAATTGCTAGGAAAAAGGCAGAATAAACCCAAAGTAGGTATACATAGGGAAATTTTAAAAAATCAATATTTTTAAAGAAAGAAAATTAGGACTATAATAAAGACAAAGTTTTTCTCTGAAAAAAAAAAATCCAGAATACTGATAAAATTTTAGATAGAAAAATAGAAAACACAGATCAATGACAAAAATGAAAAACAATTTATCATCACAGACTATAGTGATATTCAGAGGATTCAAAATAATGTGATTTCAGCTCTGAATCAACAAATTTTATAAGAAATTAAGTGGATACCATAGAAAATATTTTACTAAAACTGACACCAGAAGAAATGAAAAATCTGAAAAGTCATAAATCTAGAAAATGCATTCTATTTTTTTTTAAAGATTTACCAAAGAAAACTCCAAGCACAGATGTTTCTCTGTTGAATTTTGTCAAGGAATAACACCAAAAGTACATAAACTGCTTCAGAAACAGAGGATGAGGAATACTGTTTTACTTGGGCTTTTTAAATTACTCTTACACCAAAACCTGGAAAAGTTTGCCATTAAAGGAAATTACAAACCAAAATCACTTGCATATATAAATATAAATCCTTAACAAGATGTTATGTCAAATCTAACAATATGTAAAATGACAGTATCTTGTAAGCAAATAGACTTTATAGAATGAAAGGATGGATTAACATTTAGTAAACTAATCACATTGCCCATATGAATAGAAAAAAAGGGCCACAATTCAGTTGATGCACAAAAATAAGTTTACAAATTAAGCTCTAATTCACAATAAAACCCTCAGCAAACCAGTAACACTAGAAAACTCTCAAACTGATAAAGGACATTTATTAATATGAAAAAAAAAAAAAAGGTGCAATCAGTACATTAGTCAAGTTCCAGTCAGGAGACAGACAATGTACCAGTAATTTGAAGGGGAAAAATTTAATATAAAGAGAAATCTCCAAGCACTTTTTTCCTTGTAAACTATGCTTGGATGAGCATTATTTTGTGTTAGAAAGGAAGAAAATCTCAATTGGGTTGAATATTTACATACTCCTCTTTGACACTTCCATGAATGAGTTTGAGGATTTAGTAATCATCACCTGCATGACAAGAGTTCAACATCTCACTTTACTCAATCTTTGAGATTAAAAAGATTAAATGATTAGCAAAGGATTAGCCACAAAGAGGTAAAAACTGCAACAATGGAGAAATGGAGAGTAGCTGTTACTTTTAAGGTGAGGGTAGTTCTAGCTATGACAAACCTACAAAGCATATTAAAAAGTAGAGACATCACTTTGCTGACAAAGGTTCATATACCCAAAGCAGTGGTTCTTCCAGTAGTCATGTATGGATGTGACAGGTGGACCATAAAGAAGGGTTAGCACCGAAGAACTGATGCTTTCAAATTGTGCTGTTGTAGAAGACTCCCCAGAGTGCCCTGGACTTCAGGAAGATCAAACCAGTCAACCCTAAAGGAAATCAACTCTGAATGTTCACTGGAAGTGTGCTGAAGCTGAAACTCCAGTACTACAGCCATCTGATGTGAAGAGCCAACTCACTGGGAAAAACCCTGATGCTAAGAAAATTGAAGGTAAAAAGAGAAGGGGGCAGCAGAGGATGAGAAGGCCAGATAGCATTATCAACTCAGTGGTCATGAGTTTGAGCGACTCTGGGAGACAGTGGAGGACAGAGAAGCCTAGCACGCTGTAGTCCATGGGTCACAGAGAGTTGGACATGACTTAGTAACTGAACGACAAGAGTACCCAGTAAGGGGAAAAAATAAAAGACCCCTCCTACTAAGCTGAGATTCAGAACTTGTTGGACAGCGAGTGTCCAGTGGTCAACTGGACGGTGGAAATGTTTGCCAAGGTCAACCAGGAATGTGTGTGTGCTGGTGAACCTGGCAAGACACCCCAGGGGTCAGCAAAGCTCTGTGGACAGAGGATGATGCCCTTTGACATTCTGTACAGCATTGCAGTCACTTGACAAAGCAGCAGGAAAGTGAGAACACACTGGAACAGCAGGGGCAGTCCCTTATTCCAATAATGCCCCCACAGCAACTGGGATGGCTTAGCCTGGTGCCAGCGGGCAAGTGAGCACTGCTCGGGCAGAGCTCTGCCCTCACAGAGCAAGGAAGGAAGGGCAGACTGGAGACAAGAGGCCATCCTCTTATAATCACTGATGACCAGCACAAGCAACATCATCTACAACGTCATCACTTCCCCTCTGTGGTCAGAACCAAGGCAAAGATGGTAACTCTGTGCAGATCACTTCTGTGCAGCACTGAGCTGAAGGTACTAGCTGTATCAAAGCAGCCCACAAAAGAAAAAGCCAAAGAGGGAGTAGAAGTGGCCCTCTGCACAGACAGCATTGTTTCCAGTAAAAATAAATCCCAGAGGGTCTTCAAAATAGCTACTAGAAATAAAGAAATGAGGAAAGTCATAGGAAACAAGGTTAACACTAAATGAAAAATCAACTGGGTTTTTATGCATTATCAGCAAACAAGATGAAATTATTTTTAAAAAGTCACATTTGTGATAGCAGCAAAACACTAAGAGCAGTAAGTGATGAATCTATTAATAATTTAACATTTTCTGAGAGAAATTAAAGAAGACAGAAATGAATGAAGAGAGATTATGCATTAATGTGTTGGAAGGCTATTGCTTATATGGAAATTATTCCCAAATTTGTAGGTTCAATGCAATCCCAACCAAAAAAGGGGAATTTTTATAGAAGTTGACAAGCTGATTCTAAATGATTCTATGAAATGCAAAAGACCCAGAATAACCAGCTCAGAAAAAGAAAAGAAAAACACCCACATTTGAAGCATCTACTCTTACTGGGTAACTACAATAATCAATACAGCAAAAAGACAAACAGATCAGATCAATGGAAAAAAATAGAGAGTACAGGAATACTCCCTGACATATATCAGAAATTGATTTTCAGCAATTGTGCTAAGTCAGTACAAAGAGGAAAATGAAGTCTTTTTTAACAAATGCTGGATCAGCTGAGTATCTCAAGTTTTTAAAAATGAGCATCAACCCTTAGCTGGAACCAAACACAAAAGTTCAGCTTTATAAGAATTATAGTCTCTTCAATAAATGGTGTTCTAACAATTGGATATCTATATTCAAAAAGATGAATTTAAAATGTTAATTCATATCACATAAGAAAGTCAACTCAAAATGAATCATAGACTGAAGGAACTGAACTATTAGTTTCAGAAGTTATCAGGGAGAATATTTGTGCTTGAAAGCATGTAAAATTTTCTTACACTTTGCCTAAAATCATAAAATATATTGATAGATTGGATTTTATCAAGATTTACAATGTTTGTTGTTCCAAATACACCTTAAAGAAAATGAATCTGTGAGAAGTTCTCTGTAACATATATCAGTGTAACAAGATTTTAAGAGAGACTTCACAAAGGAAGATACACGAATGACCAGTGAGTGCATGAAAAGATCCTAACATCAAAAATGCTAATTAAAACACAAGAAAGTAATACTCCATAATGTACTCATTAGAGTGACCAAAATTAAAGAGGATATGTATGGACTACAAAGATGTGAAACAACTAGAATTCACAACTTTTGATGGGAATGTAAAAAATTACACCCCATGGGAAGTGTTTTGGCCACTTCAAGAAAGTATAAGCCATTAATACTGTGTTCAGACGTTCAGACACGTCCAACTCTGTGAAGCCCCATGGGCTGCAGCCCACCAGGCTTCTCTGCCCATAGGATTTTCCAGCCAATAAAACACTGAACTGTGTTGCAATTTCCTTCTCCGGGTGACGTTCCCAACCCAGGATCAGACCTGTGTCTCCTGCACAGGCAAGCGGATTCTTTACCACTAGTGCCACCTGGGAAGCCCTCGTAAGCTTATAAGACCCACCTATTTCATTCCTAGGTATTTACCCAGAGAAAGTAAAACGATTGTCCAAAATACTGTCTGCAGCCCTTGTGTAAAGGAATCTAGACTGCATCCCAACCACGTGGGGCTATTTACATACCAGAGTCCTAACTCAGGAAACACTAGGTTTTCAGAGGGAAAAAAAAAAAAAAACTTGGCAAATCCACTACCTAGTAATTACACAAATGCCATTCACTTACAGTGAGTGAAAACATAATACACTAGTGATTACAAACTTTATTAAAGTGATTGAAAACATTTAAATACATGATATGACAAACCATGTCACTGCAATGCAAGGTGTCATAAGAAACAGCGAGCTCTATTCCAGAAAATACGTTTGAAATCTTCTCAAACCTCTCTTGTCTTCCAAGGGAAGTAACCGAAACCTAGATGGTCCCCAGCTATTCTGGGGCCAGGTGTTTCGCGGCCATCTCCTCTCATTACTCTGGAATTATCAACAGATGGAATTGACAAGGCTGGGATTGTTAATTAACCTTTCAGGGCAGAGGCCTCAAGCTGCTGCTGCCCACATATACTTCCTGCACTGTATGTCTTTATACTTTTTTTTTTTTTTTTTTAATAAAAAAACAATGACGATCCTGTGTGCAGGAACTAAGACCCGACACAGCCAAATAAATATATTTAAACGGAAACAATGAGGGTCAGACCATGGCCCCTCCTGTAAGCATACCTGATACCCTGCTTCTGTCAGCTCTGGTCACTCTCAGTGGCCTGTGCACAGCCTCCTCTTCCTCCAGACCCCAATGCCAGGCTCTCCCAAGCCCATAGACCCCTGGTCCAGGCAAACCACAGACTGGGTCACTTTTATCTGCCCAGGTAGCTAAAAGGAAGGGCACTGGAGCTCTGCCCCCACCTGGTGCATTCACACTGCACCCCCTCCATGGGGACCCCACCCCAGATGCCCTACGTGGGCCCCCAATGCAGCTATACAAACCAACTTCCCAAGACAGCAATCTGAAGCCTATCCATGGCTTAGCAGCCATTTTCATGCCAAACCCAGGAAAATTTTCAACAAAGACACCTTCCCAGCACAAGCTGGGGCCAGGGCTCTTACTCTGTAGTCCCAAGTGTCCTAGCCAGGGCTCCTGCACAAAGGTGTCTTAGCTACAGCTCTGCACGAAGCCCTGGGGTGTGGTCCATTCCCTGCACTCCAGGCAGCCAGTGGACTGCAAGGCCAGTGCAAACACACAACCCCAAGTAAGAAAACTCCCTACACTTACTTGCATCCTTGGGCCTGCTGCTCCTCCTCACAGCTCTGGGGTGTCTGGACGCCTCCGCAGACCATTGCTGCCGCTCTCAAGTCCTTTCCCCAGAGAGGGTCTCCAGGGTTGCACTCTCTGGCCCCAAGATCACATCCAGCCCATACATAGGCCCCTCCAGCAAGGAATCTTCTCCTTTGAGCTCTGTAGGGGCTTCCTGAGGGTGGGCCTGGTCCTGGCAGCCGACTGACTATGGGCTCCAGGAAGGCAAACAGAAACGTGTGTGGCCTGAAGCTTCCAGGGCAGCAAGTGTGGGTCCCGCAAAGAGACGGGCAGGAGAGAATGCCCGGGATGTGCCCGTGAATGTGCACAGTGGCGGAAAGAACCAGAGCCCACGGGGAACCACTGCAGGAACCACCCTCTGGCAGAACACTGACCGCAGGGGCTCTTGGGAGACCACGGGCCTGAGTTACCTGTTCCGGGGAGGAGCCTCCCTGAGCGGAGAAGAAATTGGATGCAGCTGTGGCACTCAGATCCTGTCTGTGCTGGGCGGCCACCGGCCAGAGCTGGGAAGAGGGGCTGCATCTACATTGGCCTCACCTCACCTGCTGCCTTGCACCTGCTCTGTTTCAGGTACCTACATCCTCCTCCTGCCTGCCAGTGCAGGAGATGTAAAAGCCTGGGTTATGATCCCTGGGTGGAGAAGATCCCCTGGAGGAGAAAATTGCAACCCACTCCCAGTATTCTTGCCTGAGAAATCCCATGGACAGAGGTCCCTGGGCTCACAAAGACTCAGATAGGACTGAGTGCACGCACACACACATACACACATTCTCTCTCTCTTTATATGTCTCTCTCTCTCCAGCAGGCCTGTGAGTTCAACGAGCTGGTGTAGTAAGTGGCAAAGCAAGACCCCGTAGTGTCAGGTGTGCCCACTGTGGCCTTAGCAGGTTAGTGCAGCATCCGTAGTCGGCAGTTAAGCTCCACTACTTTGTTTACCTGATACAAAGAGCTGACTCACTCAAAAAGACCCTTATGCTGGGAAAGACCGAAGGGAGCGACAGGGGATGAGATGTTTGGATGGCATCACTGACTCAATGGACACACATTTGAACAAACTCCAGGAGACAGGGCAGCCTGGTGTGCTGCAGTCCATGGGTCACAAAGAGTTGAATACAACTTAGCAACTGAATGACAAATAGTGTGTGTCGGGGGGTAGTTGGCCTGAGGTTCACACATCCATGCCTTGACATTGAAAGGGGATGATGGGGATAATCTTCATCTTTGCAAATGATCTCAGGATGGATGCTGTTTCATCATCACTCTGTTCTTCATTCAGTGTGTTTACTGTTTACTTGATTGAGAGCTTGAGAAAGTGGGAAACATGAGCGGGACATTTGGAAAGAGAAAGAGTTCTTAGATGTAGGGGTCAAACAGATGTGGAAGGAAACCAGGGACCCCATAGCACATGGACAGAACCAAGCCGCACTGCTTACCGCTCAGTGGCCTTGAGTCATCAGCTCAGACACAAACCTTCCTTTTCTGTGGCTCTTCCCTCAATGCCCCTCAATCTTTCCCACCACGTCCTTTTCTGGACCTGAGTGTTTCTGTGAAATGCTGTGCCTTTGGCTTGCAGTTTTCAGGGAAATGTGCACACACATGCATTATTTAAAATATGCATTTGATGTACAAAAGTCACTAACTTAAAGAAAACTAACACCCAAAATGTGTAGTGAATAACTTATTCATCCATTATCTTTTAAAAGATATGCATGATATTTTCCCAAAATCATGAAATACTAGGGCTATAGTACATGAGGCTATAAAGCCTCATCTAGAGAGTAAAGTTGCAGTGTAAAGGATCCCTTCAAGGTCTTTATGTGAGCAGTATGTGTTACATTTGAAAGCAGTCAACTCTTGGACAGTGCTTCTGATTTCAATGAGCATAAACATATCAGTTTGATGATATAAATGCTTTCAACTCCCTCACCTCTATAAGTTACAACTCCTCCACCTCTGTGAGTTACAGCTACCCACCTTTGTAAGTTACAAGGAATTCATCTTTCTAAGTTACTGGCCACTTCCTTTTCACCTTCATTCTCACTTTTCAAAGGCAATATTTGCCTACCTGCATCTGTTAGAAAGTTATTATATACATGAAGCATCTGAATTTTAGAAACGTAAAAAAAAAAATCTGACTCCTAGGCACATAAAATATGGAAACTTTTAAAGATAACCAAAAATATATGATGGTGAATGCACCTTATTATATCCAGGACTAGCTTGGTACATTTAGCAATGGGATGATCATGGATCTATAAGATGTAATATAATGAGAACAGAAATAGTCACAGAGGGTCCAGAAACAACTATGAGAAGCTGAGCTGCTGTCTCCTTGAAGGAAAACACTTTGAGAAACTTTTGGGAGGTCCCAGTTTTATCTCACATTACTGGTGTTCTTTCCTATTTACTCCGATTTTCTCTCAAGTGGAACACACCCCCTGTTTATGGTGGGGGGGGGAGGGGGCGCTGTTTCCTTGAAGCAGGAAGCCAGCTATACAGATTTTGGTTTATGCTAGTGATTTCTAAAATAAAAAGTAACATGTCAGTGATAAAGTATACGATAGTTAGTAGTATAGTCTAACTATAGCCATGACCCTACATCTTCCGTTTGAGGGTTTAGTGTGGGATCAATACAATCCTGGAGCTTGGGAAATTGTACTGAGGGTAAGGTTCAGAGAGAAACTCATCTGATTTTCCACTGATTGTAAGTCAGAGACCAACAAGAGCTGGCTCCTCGGCATGAAGCCAAGGAAATCCATTTAAGGTCGGTGACCCAGGGGGCCAAGGTTGGAAGGGGAGAGCTCTGCAACCTTCTGAGGAAGTTCACACGGGCAGGTTTTATTTACCACTCACTTAAGGATCCTCCCCAAACTGGTTCATCCTTCAGGGCAAGGATTAACTAAAGAAAGGCTCTGAAGGTTTTATGAACTTGTATCTGCCACCTGGAATCTCTGAGCAAGTTTCTGAACTCTGTTTGAGTTAATACTTAAGGTTCTAAGAGGTAAGTCAGGGGAGATGTAAAATTGAGGTTCAGAAGAAGGGCCAATATTTCTGCTTCTAGTGACCTTATTTGAAAAAAATTTACTAAATTTAGAGGCTTCTGAATTGTAAACACTCTTAATGACTTATATAATTTTCATACATAATGATTTTGGCTAGTTAAATGTACAAGTTCATCGTGTGTAAATATCAAGATTACTCTAGGATAACAGTAATATTTTAAAGGTTGGGAGAGGTCTTCTAAGATATATATATTTGCCTTTTGATTATATTTCATTATGTGTGTTTGTCCTAAGTCACTTTAGTTGTGTCCAACTCTTTGTGATCGTACAGACTGTAGCCTGCCAGACTCCTCTGTTCATGGGATTTCCTAGGCAAGGATACTAGAGTGCGTTGTCATGCTCTCCTCCAGGGGATCTTCTTGATCCAGGGCTCAAACCAAATCTCTCCTGTCTCCTGCATCAGCGGGCAGATTCTCTACCGCTAGTGCCACCTAGGAAGCCCCATATTTCAGTAAATTCAGATACAAAGTCAATCACATTTATATGCACAGGGAGGGTGACTGTGTTTAGTATAGTAAAGGAAATAATTATTTTAAGTTCTAAGTAATATCCTATTCTGCCTTTTAAAAGTTATGAATTAAAATGCATACTATATTTTGTATATAGACCTCATTCCTTTAAAATTATTTTAGAAACAACTAATGTACATGTATTCAATCAAAATGAATTTGTTTAATGTATTCTAAATGTTGAGCCAGATATCCTGGAATGTGAAGTCAAGTGGGCCTTAGAAAGCATCACTTTGAACAAAGCTAGCGGAGATAATGGAATTCCAGTCGAGCTATTCCAAATCCTGAAAGATGATGCTGTGAAAGTGCTGCACTCAATATGCCAGCAAATCTGGAAAACTCAGCAGTGGCCACAAGATTGGAAAAGGTCAGTTTTCATCCCAGTCCCAAAGAAAAGCAATACCAAAGAATGCTCAAACTACTGCACAATTGCACTCATCTCACACGCTAGTAAAGTAATGCTCAAAATTCTCCAAGCCAGGCTTCAGCAATATGTGAACCGTGAAATTCCTGATGTTCAAGCTGGTTTTAGGAAAGGCAGAGGAACCAGAGATCAAATTGGTTGGATCATGGAAAAAGCAAGAGAGTTCCAGAAAAACATCTATTTCTGCTTTATTGACTATGCCAAAGCCTTTGACTGTGTGGATCACAATCAACTGGAAAATTCTGAAAGAGATGCGAATACCAGACCACCTGATCTGCCTCTTGAGAAATTTGTATGCAGGTCAGAAAGCTACAGTTAGAACTGAACATGGAACAACAGACTGGTTCCAAATAGGAAAAGGAGTATGGCAAGGCTGTCTATTGTCAGCCTGTTTATTTAACTTATATGCAGAGTACATCATGAGAAACGCTGGACTGGAAGAAACACAAGTTGGAATCAAGATTGCTGGGAGAAATATCAATAACCTCAGATATGCAGATGACACCACCCTTATGGCAGAAAGTGAAGAGGAACTCAAAAGCCTCTTGATGAAAGTGAAAGTGGAGAGTGAAAAGGTTGGCTTAAAGCTCAACATTCAGAAATCGAAGATCATGGCATCTGGTCCCATCACTACATGGGAAATAGATGGGGAAGCAGTGGAAACAGTGTCAGACTTTATTTTTCTGGGCTCCAAAATCACTGCGGATGGTGACTGAAATTAAAAGACGCTTACTCCTTGGAAGGAAAGTTATGACCAACCTAGATGGCATATTCAAAAGCAGAGACATTACTTTGCCAACAAAGGTGTGCCTAGTCAAGGCTATGGTCTTTCCTGTGGTCATGTATGGATGTGAGAGCTGGACTGTGAAGAAGGCTGAGTGCCGAAGAATTGATGCTTTTGAACTGTGGTGTTGGAGAAGACTCTTGAGAGTCCCTTGGACTGCAAGGAGATCCAACCAGTCCATTCTGAAGGAGATCAACCCTGGGATTTCTTTGGAAGGAATGATGCTAAAGCTGAAACTCCAGTATTTTGGCCATCTCATGTGAAGAGTTGACTCATTGGAGAAGACTCTGATGCTGGGAGGGATTGGGGGCAGGAGGAGAAAGGGACGACAGAGGATGAGATGGCTGGATGGCATCACTGACTCGATGGATGTGAGTCTGAGTGACCTCCGGGAGTTGGTGATGGACAGGGAGGCCTGGTGTGCTGCAGTTCATGGGGTCGCAAAGAGTCGGATACAACTGAGCAACTGATCTGATCTGAAGTGTTGAATGGCGGTATAAGGAGAAATCAGCAAAGGTTTTGCTACCTAAACACCTAAAAGAGGCAAGTGGAGGGGGGAGTATATTTTAAATGTAAAAATCATTCAACTACACACCTGTTCATGAAGCCGTGTACAAGCCCCTGTGTCCTTATCTTCTGAAGTAAAATGCTGACTCAAGAGTTAAAGAGTGGGAAATGTGAAGATGCAGAAACAAAGAATAGCTGTTGGGCTAAAGAACTGGTAAAAATTTCGACTATAATTCTGCAACATAACAGAATCACCAAACTTCCAGTTCCCTGAAAGATACAGATAAAGGTATGATACACACAACACTAAGTTGTTTTTACAGGAAGCCTATCCCCGCTCCGATGAAACCTGCTGACCACAAGAACATAGACCCTCAACTGGTTGAAACTAGAAGGTTGATGATGCTTGAAACTTCACCTTGATGCCAACCAATCCAAGAACTGCCCATAAGCTGATCATGTCCCGTTCCTCACACACTATAAAACTCCTCACAAACTCCACCAGGGTGGGTCACATGGTTTTCAGGTCATGAGCCCACTGCACCCCCCTTTGCCTGGCAAAGCAATAAAAGCTACTCTTCTACTTCACCTGAAACTCGGCCTCTGTGTTTCTATTCAGCACTGGAGAACAGAGGCCAGGATTTCGGCAATAGTCATCCACATAAAATTCACTTAAAATCTTGTAAATTCTAAGAAATCTGGTTATTTATAGCTCCTGCTTGCTCTTTGTGATGGATGGCTTCCCAGTAAGCCATTTGAACAAACTCTTTGCAGATTCACTATCATGTACAATAATAAAAGTCAATTAATATCTTACTGACTTTTGGACACCTTTATGTTCCTTTTACCAGAAACCAAAGACTGAAATAGTAATAACAATTTTATTTCCTTTTGAGACATAAGGTAACAATGATTCTTGGTGAAATTAGGTGATGCCCTTATGGACCATAAAGAAGGCTGAGTGCCAAAGAACTGATACTTTCAAATTGTGGTGCTGAGGAAGACTCTTTTTAAAAAATATAAATTTATTTATTTTAATTGGAGGCTAATTACTTTACAATATCATATTGGTTTTGCCATACATCAACATGAATCTGCCACGGGTGTACACATGTTCCCTATCCTGAACCCCGCTCCCACCTCCCTCCCCATACCATCCCTCTGGGTCATCCCAGTGCACCAGCCCCTAGCATCTTGTATCCTGAAGAAGACTCTTGATGGTCCCTTGGACTGCAAGGAGATCAAACCAGTAAATTCTAAAGGAAATCAATCCTGAATATTCATTGGAAGGACTGATGTTGAAGCTAAAGCTCCTATGCTGCTGCTGCTGCTAAGTTGCTTCAGTCGTGTCTGACTCTGTGCGACCCCATAGACGGCAGCCCATCAGGCTCCCCCATCCCTGGGATTCTCCAGGCAAGAATACTGGAGTGGGTTGCCATTTCCTTCTCCAATTCATGAAAGTAAAAAGTGAGAGTGAAGTCGCTCAGTCGTGCCCGACTCTTAGCGACCCCATGAACTGCAGCCTACCAGGCTCCTCCACCCATGGGATTTTCCAGGCAAGAGTGCTGGAGTGGGTTGCCAGTGCCTTCTCCGAAAGCTCCTATACTTTTGCCATTTGATGTGAAGAGCCAACTCAATGGAAGAGACCCTGATGCTGGGAAAGACTGTGGGCAGGAGGAGAAGGCAGTGATAGAGAATAAGATGGTTGGATGGCATCACTGACTCAATGGACATGAGTTCAAGAAAACTCCATGAGATAGTGAAAGACAGGGAAGCCTGGCATTCTGTAGTTCATGGGGTCGCAAAGATTTGGACACAACTTAGCGACTGAACAATGATATGTTAGAAATCCCACTTCCTTGCTGACACAGTCCTACAGGAGACCCCTCATTTATGTTCAATTCAATCAGCCCATGTGCCTGGTTACCTCCACACGCAAAGATAGAACTGTCAGTTTCAGAGCATTCTCATTTACTCTTTCAGCTTGGGTCTCTGCATAGAGAAACAACATAGAGAGGCAAGTAGAAGCAGACCTGCAGATATAGATGGTTACAGCCACAGATGGTCCTAAACAGATGGTTTACTGCTTCAGATCGGGGGTTTCATCCTCAGCATTTTTGAAATTTCATAGCAGACAATCCTCTGTCACATGGAGCTGTCTTGTGTGTCTTAAGGCATCCATCAGCATGTACTATACCTCCATACCCAGTGGGCCCCCGCCCAATTGTGTCAAACAAGGATGTCTCTAGACATTACCAAACATTCACTATGGCATAAGATTGCTTCTGGTTGAGAAACATTGATATATATATATATAAACATTAAGATACAGATTTTCATAGACATAGAGATAATTGCCTCCATAAGAAGTCCAGAGGCAGAGCACACATACTTACAAAACTCCAAAACACCCAAATGCTACTACAAATAGATATACGCACCCCAACGTTCACAGCATCATTATTTACAACAGCCAAGATACAGAAGCAACCCAAGTGCCCATTGACAGATGAATGGATAAGGAAGATGTGGTATATGTATATATTAGAAAACAACTCAGCCATAAAAAGGAATGAATTTTTGCCATTTGCAACAACGTGGATGGACCTGTAGGGCAGTATGCATAATGAAATGTCAGACAGAGGAAAACAAGTACCATATGTCTTCACTAGTATGTGGAATTTAAACTATTAAAAAAAAAAAAAAAAACGTGAATATAAGAAATAAAATATAATGAAATAGAAACAGACGCAGGGAAATGAGCCTAGTGGTTAATACGTGTACAAACTACTATGTATACAATAAATGAGCTGCAAATATATATTGTATAACACAAGGAGTACAGCCAAGTTTACAATAATTATCAATAGAGTATATAATTTTTAAAAATTATGAATTGCTCTGATATATGCCTGCAAGTCATATAATATTGTACATCAACTGCATCTGAATTCTGGAAAAAAAAAAAAAGAGAAAAAAGCAACAACAGTAAAAACAAAACCTCCCCTACTCCTAGCCTGCCTGGAACACCAGGAGAGCCATACCTTTTCTGGATTAAGGCAGCATTTTATCCTGATTAAAATGACAATGGCTGGAAGGCAGCCCTCAGGGAGCCCTCAGGCTGGATGGATGCCCTGATTCTCCTTCTGACCGCATCCTTGCAATCACTACAATGTGCTGCAATTATTGAATATATATAAGGAAGGGATACTCTGGGTCCCGCCAGCATCCATAATTCCAGATGGTGTTTTATGAGATATTACATATCACTTATTCAAGAAAATAAAATATTGAGAGTAATTGAACACCGATACTGCTATAATTTATAAGTGTTAGCTATAGTGAAAGTCACTCAGTTATGTCTGACTATAGTCCATGGAATTATCCAGGCCAAAATACTGGAGTGGGTAGCTGTACCCTTCTCCAGAGGATCTTCCCAACCGAGGGATTGAACCCAGGTCTCCCCCATTGCAGGTGGATTCTTTACCAGCTGAGCCACCAGAGAAGTATATACTGAGAAATTTCTTCATGCTATCAAATAAAGATCTCATTTATTATTTTTTCATAGTACACTGTAATACATGCATCATCTAACCTACAAAGATAGACCTTCTTATAAAATAAAAAAATACATTTTTGAATTTGTTTTTAATGCTATCAAAATGCACCCATAAGCATTTTATTCCATGTTTATTTCATGGTAGTTTTGTATAATAAATTCTTATGTAGAATAGCCTTGCTGAAAGAGACTGCTTGCATTAATAGTTTTTAAATTTGAGAGAAATTTCCAAATTTCTGTCCAAAAGTAATGGCTGCAATTCATAACTTTACCAACAGGATATAAAGGCATTTGTCTAAGTATGTCAAAAACTCTGAGTTACCAGAAATTTTTAAGTTTTGCCATCCAGAGTGGTGAGATATTATATTGCATTATTGTTTTAATTTGCCTTAAATATACTTATTACCTTGGAGAAGGAAATGGCAACCCACTCCAGTGTTCTTGCCTGGAGAATCCCAGGGACGGGGGAGCCTGGTGGGCTAGAGCCCATGGGGTCGCACAGAATCAGACATGACTGAAGCGACTTAGCAGCAGTAGCAGCATACTTGTTACCATGGATGGCTTATATTTGAACTCCTTGTTCATATTTTTACCTGATTTTCAATTAAAGGATTTATTTCATTCCTCATAGTTCTGGGAGTACATGTCATAAATTAAGAAAATAGTCCCTTGTGTTTCACACTATTGCAAATTCTTTTTTCTCAATTTTGTTTTTGGATTTTAAATTTCAGGATATCCAGTTTTTCAGTCATTTTCTCCATAACTTCTAAGTTATGTATACTGAAGTAGTTCTTGTTAGTCTTTTTATCATTACATATTAATATTTAAATTGATGGTCCAATATGTTAATTTTGTTTTAAGCAGGGAAGACAAGATTTTGTATTTTATAAAACTGTGTCTACTTTCATGTTTCTGTCACCAAGACCTCAAAATAGATTTGTCTGCTAAAACGGGGTCATGTTGCAAGTTATCTGTTAGTCTTCTTGTCCTTTCATCCTCTCTCTGTAACTCTGAGTGCTTTTCCATATGTCTACATTTATACAAGAAATCTGTCCTAGTATTTGGGAGGTTGGGAAATATATTCCCCATACATATATTCATGGTTACTGAAAACACTCAATTGTCCATATTAATATGATTTGTTACTTCCAAAATGACCAGGATAATGAAATAAACCATCCATTTTGGCTCATGTAAAAACACCACTGCAGCATGGATAGTAGTGAACAGAATCCACATACATGTTAAAACTTTCTTGTAGTTTTGCAAACATATTTCTGCCTATCTCCCTTAAATGGCTTCATACTTTATTTCCAGAATCTCTCATTATTAGCAGTTTAGTGATTTTTTGCTAATAAATGAGTCTTATGAAAAAATATATGCAGTTTTTAATGAGTTGTTGCACATTAAAATCAACTGAGAAGATTATATACAACTACATGTGTGCATGTATGTTAAGTAGCCTCAGTCGTGTCTGACTCTTTGCGACCCTATGGACTGTAGCCTTGCCAGGCTTCTCTGTCCGTGGGATTCTCCAGGCAAGATTAATGGAGTGCGTTGCCATGCCCTCCTCCAGGGTATCTTCCCAAAATAGGGATCAAACCTGTGTCTCTTATGTCTCCTGCATTGGCAGGCAGGTTCTTTACCATTAGTGCCACCTGGTAAGCAAACAAGCACATATTTTATATAAATGCAAATATAAATATATGTTTAGGCCTCAGATGGATCCTTGAGTCTTTGATTTTACTGGTCTTCTCTTCAACAGTAGCCAGCTGCAGACCACCAACTTAAAAAAATAAACCAATGGACTCAACTTTACCCAATGACATTTATCTTGACCATGAGCTGCTAATATAAAGCATATGCTCAGGAAGGGAATTTGGATGCTGTATCAAATGATTTTTAATTTCACCGTCTTAAAATATGTACAAAGAACAGTGACCATGGCTGACAGATTCACGGACTCATTGAAACATGATAGGTTTGTAGGAGAGGAAGGAACACTGTCACTGTCCCCCACAGCCTCTCTGCAGCGCCTCCTTTTGGACAGGAGGGCCTGTTTGATCAGATCCCTAAGCTCTCAGCCTTGGGTGGTCTTTGGAAGGAATGATGCTAAAGCTGAAACTCCAGTACTTTGGCCACCTCATGCGAAGAACTGACTCATTGGAAAAGACTGATGCTGGGAGGGATTGGGGGCAGGAGGAGAAGGGGACGACAGAGGATAAGATGGCTGAATGGCATCACTGACTCAATGGACGTGAGTTTGAGTGAACTCTGGGAGTTAGTGATGGACAGGAAGGCCTGGCATGCTGCGATTCATGGGGTCGCAAAGAGTCAGACACGACTGAGCTTCTGAACTGAACTGAAGTGCTGGTGGGGCCACTGGGCTTTGACAGCCTGAGACGTCCATTCTGCGGAGCGGGCCCTTCTGCTGCCTCTCACGGACCGGAAGGCCGTTTCTCCAAGGCCCTCTGTCATGGCTTGCTGGTCTGATGGTGCTGCCCCATCCTTTCTAATCCCTAACCACGTGGCTGGCCACTTGCGATGAGATGCTAAGATGTCGTTCGTATGAATACAATACTCCAGAAGCTTTTATCCTATTTTTTCATCCTATGTTTCTCAGAGTCTTACATGGGACATTAGTCACCAGTCAAGCTAATAATAAAATGATGCTTTGATTTTTATCTGACTATGGGTCTGTGAATGGCTCCCTAGGACCTCATAATGACAATGGGGGAGAGTAGGGTGGAATTTTGACACTGCTGGGCCTTTAGCATAATTTAATCCAAATGCAACCAAACCCCCTTATTAGCCCTTAAAAGTTCTCAAGTTCTAAACATCACCAGATAGAGTTAATATTATATAAATTTCTTCATAACACATTCAACCACATTTCCTTGAAAACAAAACAAAACAAGACTGATACCTCAGCATCACCCAGTCATGATTTTCTGACTTTCACGGCCCTATCACAGTCATCTCTTACCTCTTCATCACCATCAATGCAGAAAATTAGGGGTAATCCTGTAAAAGTGAGAGGAAGATAGAGCGAAGAAGTCTGTCACAGCTACTTTCCTAGAACTTGTAATAATCGTGGAATAAAGATGCTGATTTTCCACTTCTGCATGGCACAGTATTCCTTCATAAGTCCACTTTTATTCACTTTTTGAAGTTATAATGGGATTTATTTTCCAGGTTTCATATTATAATGTTATCACATTTGGAAATTGATGTCAACTTCAATTATTTTAGATTTGGGGACACATTGAAATACAACTTCAAATTTAGAGAATGTCTACAAGATATGACTGTCTCTATGCTCACCTAGAGGAGGCAGTTATATTTAAGTCATGTTGGGTTAGACACACAGAGTTCAGTGAGGGGTGGTCCTGAATCGGGAAATAAATCAAAATTGCTCCATGAAAATTTATTGACTAGTTTAAACTGAAGTATCTGTTTTCATCAGAGAAGATAGTTATAGCACAGTTATTGGCCTTGGAGGATGTATGTTCTATTTGTCATATTAGAACACACAAAGATATATACAACCTTCAACAAAGGCAACATCAGAGCTACTGTGATTTCAAAGGAGTATATGATTCAAGGTCTATGTTAGTAGCAAGTGCTAAGGGCACTCAGACTTTAAAAAAAAAAAAAATTTGTTAGAGGGGTGTCGGGTTTTTTTTTTAATTTAATTTAATTTTATCTTTTAACTTTACAATATTGTATTGGTTTTGCCATATATTAAAATGAAGCTGCCACAGGTATACATGTGTTCCCCATTCTGAACCCTCCTCCCACCTCCCTCTGCATACCATCCCTCTGGATGCACAGGGACAATTTTGTGAAATATTAATAAAAATAATATGCAATTGGTTTTAAAAGTTATAAAAAATATAACTTAGGCAAGTAGAGTGAAAGATGAGGAATATTGTAGTATATTATATTTTCTTACAAGGTCAGAACAAGGAATAACTCATAGACCCATTTAACTAAGTATGTCCCCTAAAATATATTCATAGACTGAACATCTGTTCTCCTCCTCCCCCCCACAAATTCACATTCTCCCCCAGTGCTAATGTACTGGCATTTGAAGGTGGAGGCTCAAGGAAGTGGTTAGTGATTAGGGAGTGTGGGGGCTTCCCAGAAGGGTGAGGGACTTCCTTGGTGGCTCAGATGGTAAATAACCTGCCTGCAATACAGGAGACCCATGGTCAGGAAGATTCCCTGGAGAAGGGAATGGCAACCACTCCAGTATTCTTGCTTGGGAAATCCCATGGACCAAGGAGCCTGGCAGGTTACAGTCCATGGATTGCAAAGAGTCATTTACAACTGAGTGACTAACACTAGGGAGGGTGGAGTTCTCATGATTGTGATTAGCATTCTTCTATGAGAGACCTTGGAGAGTTCCCCAGCCCCTTTTACCACATGAAGACACTGACAGCAGAGACACAGATCACCCCTATGAACAAAGAAACAGGCCCTCGTTAGACACAAAATTTGCTGGCAACTTAATCTTAAACTTTTTGCCTCCAGAACTATGGGGAATAAATGTCCATTGTTATTTAACCTCCCAGTCCATGGTATATCCTGTTATAATAGCCAGAGTGGACTGAGACACTACAGGGGAAACTTGGAAAAGACTGGAGGGCAGACATGTTTTATAGTTTGGGGTCAGATTGGAGGGTTCCTTTAATATCAGGGTCACGTTGACTAGAGTGTTCTTCTTACTGGCAACATAGAATGCAGACAGGAGCACAGCAACCGTCTCAGGATTAGAGAGGGTGAGCCTGCGGCCACATATCACTGTCTCAGTATATCGGTCAATCCCTGTGTAGGGTGAACCTCGGACAGGACAGGGCCTTCATGGAGCATTTTCTGTGAGGATCAAAACAGGCTGTGGTTTAAAGAGAAATACTGCAAAATAAAATGTTTAGGGTTTTATGACCACCTGGTGGGACTTCCGTGGAGATTTGAGAATCAAGAGAAACTACAGAGTCAATATGGCCAGAGATTTTAAAAATAGCAGTAATATGACAGCTCATAAAAAAACAGCAAGGGCACAAAAACAGAAATATAGATCAATGGAACAGAAAAGAAAGGCCAGAGATAAAACCACTCACCTATGGTCAATTAATCTACTAAAAGGAGGCAAGAGTATAAAGTGGAGAAAAAAAGTATCTTCAGTAAATGGTGCTGGGAAAACTGAAAGCTACATGTAAAAGAATGAAATTAGAGCATTCTCTAACATCATACAGAAAATAAACTCAAAACGGACTGAAGACTGAAAAGTAAGACAAGATAATATAAATCTCTTAGAGGAAGACATAGCCGGAACACTCTTTGTCATAAATCACAGTAAGGTCTTTTTTTGATCCACTCCTACAGTAATGAAAGTAAAAACAAAAATAAACAAATTGGACCTAATTAAACTTAAAGCTTTTGCACAGCAAATGAAATAATAAACAAAACGAAAAGGCAATATACAGAATGGAAGAAAATATTTGCAAATTAAGTGACCAATGATGCATTAACTTCTAAAATGTTAAAACAGCTCATGAAGCTCAATATAAAACAAACAAGCAAAAAACACCCAATCAAAAAATGGGCTGAAGATCTAAATAGACATTTCTCTAAAGAAGACATACAGATGGTCAAGAGGCACATAAAAAGGTGCTCAACGTCACTAATTATTAGAGAAATCCAAATCACATCTTCAATGAGGTATCACCTCACACTAGTCAGCACTGTCATCATCAAATAATCTATAAACAATAAATGCTAGAGAGGGTGTAGAGAAAAGGTAACCCTTCAACATTATTGGAGGAATATAAAGTGATACAACCACAATGGAGAATAGTATGTAGGTTCCTTCAAAACCTAAAAATAGAGCTACCATATTATACAGCAGTCCTACTCCTGGACATATCTGTTAAAAAAAAAAAAAAAAACAAAAAAACGTAATTTGAAAAGATACATGTACCCTAATGTTCACAGCAACACTATTCACAATAACCAGGACATGGAAGCAACCTAAATATCCATCCATGGAATGGATAAATACGATGTGTATATACATACACACACACACACAATAGCATATTACTCAACTATTAAAAAGAACAAAATAATGCCATTTGCAGTGGTATTTATGGACTTAAGAGATTGTCATATTGAGTGCAGTAAGCCAGATAGAGAAAGACAAATACTGAATATCACTTATATATGGAATCTAAAAAAAGAAAATAGTACGTGTGAATCTATTTACAATACAGAAATAGAGTCACAGATGTATAAAACAAACTTATTGTTACACAGAAAGAAAAGGAGGGAGAGATAAATTTAGAGATTGTGATTGACATATATATGCTGCTATATGTGAAATGTTGTGCTGTGCTTAGTCGCTCAGTCATGTCCAACTCTTTGCGACCCCATGGGCTTGCAAGACTCGTCTGGCCATGGGATTCTCCAGACAAGAATATTGGAGTGGGTTGACATTTCCTCCTCCAGGGAATCTTCCCAGCCCAGAGATCAAATCCAGGTCTCCCACATTGCAGGCAGATTCTTTACTGTCTGAGCCAAAAGGAAGCAAACTATACACCAGGGAATACTCTATAATGACGTTTATAGAAATTGAATCTAAAAAATAGTAGATATGTACATATGCACAACTGATTCATTTTATTAATATAACACTGTAAATCAAATATACACCCATAAAAATTAATTAAAAAACAGTGAGTAACTAAAGTTTTAATTCCAGATAATCTAGGACCAGGTTTCTATTTCTAATTTGAGTCTAATCATTTATTTCATGCTCACAAGTCTTCATTTAATGCTCAATATAGTGTATTGGTGTTTTTCTTTCTGATTTACTTTGCTCTATATAATAGGATCCAGTTTTATCCACCTCATTAGAACTGATTCAAATGCATTATTTTTAATAGCTGAGGAATATTCTATTGTGTATATGGACCACAATTATAGAGTGGGAGAAAATAATACTAAATGAAGCAACTGACAAATAATTAATCTCAAAAATGTACAAACAACTCCTGCAGCTCAATTCCAGAAAAAAAAAAAAACAAAAGTGACCCAATCAAAAAATGGGCCAAAGAACTAAACAGACATTTCTCTAAAGAAGACATACAAATGGCTAACAAACATATGAAAAAAAGTGCTCAACGTCACTCATTATCAGAGAAATGCAAGTCAAAACCACAATGAGGTACCATCTCACACTGGTCAGAATGGCTGCTATCCAAAAGTCTATAAACAATAAATACTGGAGAGGGTGTGGAGAAAAAGGAACCCTCTTACACTGTTGGTGGGAATGCAAACTAGTATAGCTACTATGGAGAACAGTGTGGAGATTCCTTAAAAACCTGTAAATACAACTGCCATATGACCCAGTAATCCCACTGCTGGGCAAACACACCAAGGAAATCAGAATTGAAAGAAACACATGTACCCCAATGTTCATCGCAGCACTGTTTACAATAGCCAGAACATGGAAGCAACCTAGATGTCCATTGGCAGACAAAGCAAAGTAAGTCTGAAAGAAAAAACACCAATAGAGTATATTAATGCATACATATGGAATTTCGAAAGATGGTAATGATGACCCTATATGTGAGACACCAAAAGAGACAAAGATGTATAGAACAGTCTTTTGGACTCTGTCGGAGAAGGTGAGGGTGGGATGATTTGAGAGTATAGCATCGAAACATGTATATTACCATATGTGAAATAGATTGCCAGTCCAGGTTCGACGCATAAGACAGGGTGCTCAGGGCTGGTGCACTGGAATGATCCTGAGGGATGGGATGAGGAGGGAGGTGGCAGGGAGGGTCAGGGTGGGGGACACATGTACACCCATGGCTGATTCATGTCAATGTATGGAAAAAAAACACCACAATATTGCAGAGGAAGGTAAACTTCCAAACCCATTCTATGAGGCCACCATTACCCTAATACCAAAACCAAACAAAGATGCCGCAAAAAAAGAAAACTAAAGACCAATATCACTGATAAACATAGATGCAAAATCCTTAACAAAATTCTAGCAAACAGAATCCAACAACATGTTAAAAAGATCATAAATCATGACCAAGTGGACTTTATCCCAGGGATGCAAGGTTCTTCAATATCTGCAAATCAATCAATGCAATACACTACATTAACAAATTGAAAGATGAAAAACATGATTATCTCAATAGATGCAGAAAAAGCCTTTGACAAAATTCAACATCCATTTATGATAAAAACTCTCCAGAAAGCAGAAATAGAAGGAACATACTACAACATGATAAAGGCTATATATGACAAACCCACAGCAAACATTATCCTCAATGGTGAAAAATCGAAAGAATTTCCCCTAAAGTTAGGAACAAGACAAGACTGCCCACTCTCACCACTACTATTCAACATAGTTTTGGAAGTTTTGGCCACAGCAATCAGAGCAGAAAAAGAAATAAAAGGAACCCAGATTTGAAAAGAAGAAGTAAAATTTTCACTGTTTGCAGATGACATGATTCTCTACATAGAAAACCCGAAAGACTCTACCAGAAAATTACTAGAGCTAATCAATGAATATAGTAAATTTGCAGGATATAAAATCAAAACACAGAAATCCCTTGCATTCCTACACACTAATAATGAGAAAACAGAAAGAGAAATGAAGGAAACAATTCCATTCACCACTGTAACAAAAAGAATAAAATACTTAGGACTATATCTACCTAAAGAAACAAAAGACCTATATATAGAAAACTATAAGAAACTGGTGAAAGAATCAAAAAGTATACAAATAGATGGAGAAATATACCATGTTCATGGTTCGGAAGAATCAATATAGTGAAAATGAGTATATTATCCAAAGCAATCTATAGATTCAATGCAATCCCTATCAAGCTACCCATGGTATTTTTCAGAATTAGAACAAATAATTTCACAATTTGTATGGAAAAACAAAAAACCTTGAATAGCCATGGCAATCTTGAAAAAGAAGAATGGAACTGGAGGAATCAACCTGCCTGACTTCAGTCTCTACTACAAAATCACAGTCATCAAGACAGTATGGTACTGGCACAAAGACAGAAATATAGATCAATGGAACAAAATAGAAAGCCCAGAGATAAATCCATGCACCTATGGACACCTGTGTATGAAAAAAAAGCTATAAAACACTGATGAAACAAATCAAAGATGACAAATAGATGGAGAAATATACCATGTTCATGGATCAGAAGAATCAATACAGTGAAAATGAGTATACTATACAAAGCAATCTATAGATTCAATGGAATCCCTATCAAGCTACCAACAGTATTTTTCACATAACCAGAACAAATAATTTCACAATTTGTATGATAAGACGTCTTATCTTTGACAAAGGAGGCAAAAATATATAATGGAGAAAAGACAATCTCTTTAACAAGTGGTGCAACCACTTGTTAAACAGTGGGAAAACTGGTCAACCACTTGTAAAAGAATGAAACTAGATCACTTTCTAACACCATACACAAAAGTAAACTCAAAATGGATTAAAGATCTAAACAAAAGACCAGAAACTATAAAATTCCTAAAGGAAAACATAGGCAAAACACTCTCTGACATAAACCACAGCAGGATCCTCTATGACCCATCTCCCAGAATATTAGAAATAAAAGTAAAAATAAACAAATGGGACCTAATTAAAATTAAAAGCATCTGCACAGCAAAGGAAACTATAAGCAAGGTGAAAAGACAGCCTTCAGAATGGGAAAAAATAATAACAAATGAAGAAACGGACAAAGAATTAATCTCAAAAATATACAAGCAGCTCAATTCCAGAAAAATAAACAATGCAATCAAAAAAGAACTAAACAGACATTTCTCCAAAGAAGACATACAGATGGCTAACAAATACATAAAAAGTTGCTCAACATCACTCATTATCAGAGAAATGCAAATCAAAACCACAATGAAGTATCATTTCACGGCAGTCAGAATGGCTGTGATCCAAAAGTCTACAAGCAATAAATGCTGGAGAGGGTGTGGAGAAAAGGGAAACCTCTTACACTGTTGGTGGGGATGCAAATTAGTACAGCCACTATGGAGAATAGTATGGAGATTCCTTAAAAAACTGGAAATAGAACTGCCACAATGCTGTAAAGTAATTAGTCTCCAATTAAAAAAAAATGCTCAGTAGCCACATACTAAAAGTTGATTTATTGATGTATATATAAATCATATATGAGTTTGTTTCATATGCTATGCTATGCTATGCTAAGTTACTTCAGTCGTGTCCGACTCTGTGTGACCCCATAGACGGCAGCCCACCAGGCTCCCCAGTCCCTGGGATTCTCCAGGCAAGAACACTGGAGTGGGTTGCCATTTCCTTCTCCAATGCATGAACGTGAAAAGTGAAAGTAAAGTTGCTCAGTCATGTCCGACTCCTAGCGACCCCATGGACTGCAGCCTACGAGGCTCGTCCGTCCATGGGATTTTCCAGGAAGAGTACTGGAGTGGGGTGCCATTTCATATAGATAATCCAAAATGAAACATACACTGTACACTATTGCTTTGTTTAAAGATTTTTTGTTATATAGGTTAAATCAAATATTCCTACTAAATTTCAAGTTACAACATAAACATGAGTAATCCTTAACCTCAAATTCTGTTAGCTGGGGATTACATCTAAATATTATGTAATTTATATAAAAAGGTTTATCTATTGTATTTGCACAAAATATATTTCTTTATAATAAAATGATCAAGTTGTTTAATATTATACACTGTCAATTTTCATTAGTGCACATTTTGAGCTGCTAAAAACAGTGTTTGTACAGAAGTAACACAACCAGAGACCGTGACAGCTCTAAGTGTTAACTTTCCTGACAACTGGGTGAATCGGCAGCTCACAATCAAATCTCTCACAAAGGTGCCCTTTGTTTGAATTCCAGAGATTCTCTGGGTTGTGATTTAATTTTATCTGAGAAATAAACAACTGTTCCAAGATACATGGGAAAGAAATAGCCTTGGAGTCTCCACCTCAGCCATATTAATTAGATTTCAATACTATTATTATACAACTACTTTGTCCATTAACTGATGTTGAAATACTACAACCTGCTCACATATTTGCCCTAATAATGAGAACATTTTTTATTTCACATCATTGTTTCCTATTACATAACATTATTTATTTACTATTTCACACCATTCTTGATTCAAATTTTATATTTGTAAAGACCCTTGGGGCATGGGAACCCACTCCAGTATACCTGTCTGGAGGATCCTCATAGACAGAGGAGACTGGCGGGCTGCAATCCATGGGGTCGCAAAGAGTCGGACATGACTGAGTCACTAAGCACAGTACACAGCATAGTACTTAGCAGTTATTATTGGAATTCTGTTTCTGATATGCTTTGGGAATTTGTTAGGACACCTGAAATGGTCACTTCTATGGCCCAGAAGAATTATAATGTAAAAGACATGTACTCTTTGGAAGACAAGTTATGACCAACCTAGATAGCATATTCAAAAGCAGAGACACTATTTTGCCAACAAAAGTCCGTCTAGTCAAGGCTATGGTTTTCCCAGTGGTCATGTATGGATTTGAGAGTTGGACTGTGAGGAAAACTGAGTGCTGAAGAATTGATGCTTTTGAACTGTGGTGTTGGAGAAGACTCTTGAGAGTCCCTTGGACTGCAAGGAGATCCAACTAATCCATTCTGAAGGAGATAAGCCCTGGGATTTCTTTGGAAGGAATGATGCTAAAGCTGAAACTCCAGTACTTTGGCCACCTCATGCGAAGAGTTGACTCATTGGAAAAGACTCTGATGCTGGGAGGGATTGAGGGCAGGAGGAGAAGGGGACGACAGAGGATGAGATGGCTGGATGGCATCACTGACTCGATGGATGTGAGTCTGAGTGAACTCTGGGAGTTGGTAATGGACAGGGAGGCCGGTCTGGTGTGCTGAGATTCATGGGGTCGCAAGGAGTTGGACATGACTGACTAAACTGAATTGAACTGATTAGGATGTCCACTCAAAGAGGCATTCTGAGTACGGAGTTCAGAGGGAAAGTTATATCATATAATAGAAAGACAAAAACATCTTCCTTACTGTAAGGACAGGAAACACATAGAATTGTGACTTGTCATTCATCTCAACTTAAAATTTATAAGTAACTGAGTAATTTGTGCAAACCCAAGCATTTTCTTTCTTATCAGTCTTCCTTACTTTCTCTAGTTAAAACATCTAAGTAAGAATCAAGATTCACACATATAACCTAACCAATATTAATAAAGTACCTCAGAATAAAATACAATGAATCTAACTATTCTAACCTTAATATTTCTGCTGCTGATCCTGCTATAAAACTTAAAGTTTCCCTAAACTTTATAGTTATTAACACGTAAGTGTTAATTGTTCAATCGTGTCCAAATTTTTGTGACTCTGTGGACTGTAGCCCACCAGGCTCCTTTAACCATGGAATTCTCCAGGCAAGAATACTGGAATGGGTAGCCATTCCCTTTTCCAGGGGAATCTTCCCAACCCAAGGACTGAACCCAGGTCTCCTGCATTGCAGGCAGATACTTTACAGTCTGAGCCACTAGGGAAGATCATTAACATATAAAATGATCATAGTATCAATTTATAAACTTAAGGGAATAATAAATTGTTAAAAGATAGGTTGGGCTTCCCTGGTGGCTCAGACGATAAAGAATGCCTGAAATGCAGGAGACCTGGGTTTGGTCCCTGTGTCAGGAAGAGGAGAATGGAAAGGCTACCCACTCCAGTATTCTTGCCTGGGAAATCCCATGGACAGAGAAGACTGGTGGCTACAGTCCATAGGGTCACAAAAGAGTTGAACACGACTTAGCAACTAAACAACATCAAAGTTGAGAAAATTAACATTTAAGACAGATTTCCTTTAGAATAGAATAGAATTATAGAAATTAAAAGAGTTATAGGGATTGGAAATATTAACTGATTTTTTTTTTTTTTTTTTTTTTTTTGCTGTTTGTTTTATAAGCAACAGAAGTTTATGTAATTATGTAACTACTTTGGAAACTGCTCTCCCAACCCCAAATAATGCCTGAACCTACAGGGTGAATAAAAATGACTTTGGATATTCTACAATAATAGATTTGAAGATCATTTGTAGTTTTTCCCTCAGAACAGGAGTGCTTTCAGCTGGATAGTGAATTAAAAACCACATCCAACAGATGATCGATCTGGCTGCATCTGAGACCACTCCTGGGAAAGTTACCATGCAGAAGCTGGGCACTCTTCCTCACAGAAAAATATTTTTTTTACTTTCACATGCAATAGGCTTTGTTTTCATCAGAAAAGAAAGAATTACTTTTAACACAGAGTTATATGCCTTAATATTTGAGTTAACTGGATTATCTATTTTTTGTCACAACTTTTTGGAATTTTTATTACAATTCTCTCTGTTATTACAAAATAGAACTATTCCCTAGTAGAATCATTTATGTGGAATAAAAACTAGTGAATAACTAATAGAAGAGCATCAGAGAGATTAAGAAATCTTGCATCAAATTAACCAGTACTGCCTATGTAGATACTTTGTCCAAACACACTGGCCCATGCATCCTTGACAGGAAGAAAGCAAGCTGGGCTAAGGAGTCCATAAAGGAGGTAGCCATATGCAGTAAGTCTCAGAAAGGACAACTGGAAAAGCAGACAGTAACACTGAAATGGTACAGAAAAAAAAAAAACTATAAGGTGTTTTATATCTGAAAATGCATAAAGAAATGCAATTAGAATATTTTGAAATATAGTCATAACCTACTTTAACACATTGACTATCTAGTTAATACATTGATATTCATATACATTCATGTTATATATGTATTAATATATTAAGAAATTCCAATGTCTTTGAAATGGATATTCCTTATCCCTTAGCCAAAATTTAAAAAAAAAAGGAATGGATATATTGTACAGGTACAATCTGGGTGATAAATTAAAAATATAACTTACAATCATCCCAGCAAATATTGTTCTTTCTTCATGGTGAAAAATCATATATCAAAAGAGAATGCTAATGAGCAATGGGATATATTATGATGCTGCAAACCAAAATTTTTCCAAAGCACGATATTGTTCCATGCTTTTATCCCACCCACCTCTTATGTCCTTTGTAGTGAATATATTCTATGATAATATCAAGGTTTCTTTTGTTGTTCTCTAAATTGTACTCAGACATGTACCTTTTCTCTCAAACCCACAGTTGCTTAAAAACAATGGTGTATTGTAACTGTAGTTAAATTACCTTGGCAACACTGTTTTATCCATCTTGAACAATTTGGTATCAATTAATGAAGTCATTGATTGCTTTCAGTAAGAAGTTTTGCATTTAGGGATTGAAAACATGGTGCACACATCCCCAATCTTTACTTTTTCTTTATGGTAACTAAGATGTTACTTTCTGATCATTGAATTCAAATTCTAACCCCAATGAAGTTTAAGAATCTGAGTATGCATCTCGATGTATAGTAAAAGCAGTACAATATTGTAAAGTTAAGCAAAAAAAAAAAAAAAGAATCTGAGTATGTCAAACCGTGCCACCTGGCCTGTAACAGGAAGAGCCGGCACCTTACCTCACTTTCAGATTGCCCTGTTGGAGCTGTCCATCATACACTGACAGAATATCAAAGTCTTCTTCCAGCGCAAAGGTGTGGAAGGACAGCTGTATCCGATTGCGCTCCCCCGTGATGATGATCCAGGTGCAGTTGGCGTAGTTGGGGTAGCCATGGGGGAACCCTGGGCTCTCGATGGTGCCATTGGGACCCTGAACTAAGCCCCCGCAGATCTGACCTGGAAAAGAACACACATCAGAAAGCATATGAGCTTGGCCTATCTTTAAGGTATTCTTTGTAAAATTTTCCAGCCATTATGGCCATTTTTTTTTTTTTTTGCCACGCTGTCTGGTTTGGAGGATCTCAGTTCCCCAACCAGGGATTGAACCTGGGCCATGGCAGTGACCCAGAATCCTAAACATTAGACATCAGGGAACTCTCTGACCTGTCTTTATAATAATTTATTGTGTGATCCTTCATGCACAAATGCTGAGTGATAAATTACAGCAATATTCTCTAGTGTTAAAAAATAGAGAATGCGTGTGTGCTCAGTCATGCCCAACTCTTTGCAACCCCATGGACTGTAACCTACCAGGCCTGTCTATCCATGGAAATTTCCCAGGCAAGAATACTAGAGTGGGATAACAACAGAGAATAAGATGGCAGAGGAGTAGGTGGGCATGGAGTACATCTATCTCTATGGATACATCTGGAATACACCTTTAGACACAGAAGTGCAGGCAGAACACCAGCTGAGCATGGACAGGAGTACCTGACCAGTGGAAAAGAATATATAGAACCATGCAAAACTTGGAAGGATGAAGGAACTAGGGGGAAAAACAGGAGTGTTACTAGGACTGGACCTGCTCTCTGCAGGTGGGGGAACTGGAGCAGGCGATCCATCCCCACGTGGGGGCAATTGTCTGAGTCAGAGGGGAAACATTTAAGGCTGAGAGTGAAACAGCTGATCTGTGGCAGCCTAAATGGAATGAAAATCAGACAGTCCTTGCCTCAGCCATAAATACCCCAGACAGGGAGGAGGGTTGCCTGGAAGGCACAGCGACTGGGAATTGGATTTTAGGGATTGTGGAGCAATCCCAGGTTGAGGGCTGGTGTTGATTGTGGAGGGATGGATCAAGGGGATGTGAGGGAGGAGACTGTGGTGAAAAATGCCTGTGGAGGAAAGCCAGGCAGCATGGCTGCTGCTGCTGCTGCTGCGTCGCTTCAGTCGTGTCCGACTCTGTGCGACCCCATAGACGGAAGCTCACCAGGCTCCCCTGTCCCTGGGATTCTCCAGGCAAGAACACTGGAGTGGGTTGCCATTTCCTTCTCCAATGTATGAAAGTGAAAAGTCAAAGTGAAGTCGCCCAGTCGTGTCCGACTCTTAGCGACCCCACGGACTGGAGCCTACCAGGCTCCTCCGTCCATGGGATTTTCCAGGCAAAAGTACTGGGGTGGGGTGCCATTGCCTTCCCCGAGGCAGCATGGCAGCAAGGTGATATTGCTGTCATGTGTAGGGGGTGGAGCCATCACCATAGCCTCCCTCTCCCCACATGCCAGCATTGGCAGTTGAACAGTAGAGAGGCTGGCCTGTCAAACACCTGATGCACTGAGTAGGATGCCATTCAGGGTGCCCCATTATGTGCCTGACACACCAATCTTCAGAGTAGGACCCTAGCCAGTGGGACTCCCTCTATGTGCCTGACATGCAGAGCAACAGAGAAAGACCCCAGACAAGGGAGCCCTCTAAATGCCTGAATGGGCGGGGCAATGGAAAAGACTGGACAAACAGGCTTTCTGATCTCCAGCTACAAGAGACTCGAAAAAAAGACTCTGAGCGGGCCATAACTCCTGCAGCAGAGGCAGTCCGTGTCTCTGCACACTTGGTGCCATCAGGGTCCCTGCAAACCAAGCAGCTGTGCCACCTTCACGCTCCTCTCACTGGGCCAGAGCTGCCACAGGCAAAAAAAAAAAAGTCTTCCATCTACGTGCACAGGGTCGAGTCAGTAGTGTTCGATTTTTTGTGATCTGTAGACTGTGGCTGGCCAGGCTTTTCTATCAGGGAGGGGAGCTCTCCAGGCAAGAACACTGGAGTGTATTGGCCAGTACTGGTTGCTGTACCCTTCTAAAGCACTACATTTCCTGCTGCCCTCTCCACCAACTCCCTTGAGTACCTGGTGCTGCCAGAACCCCTTCAACCCAAGCAGCTGCACCACCTCCACACCTGGCCCTCACAGGGGCAAACTCAAGTCCTCCAGGGCAGCCTCAGGAGCAAACCCCAATGGATGCCCCACATGCAGACGGGGAAATAAAACCACAATTGAAACCCAGAGGCAGTGTGGCTAAGGAAGAAGACCCAAAACCTTCCCACCAGCTGTACAAGTTGTAGATTAAATCCACACGATCAACTAGGCAGACTGTGTCTATGGAATATGCATATAGGGCCATTGAGAGCTCCCACAAAACAAAATGCACCATCTCTGATAACTATGGACATTGGAGGCAAGAACACACAGTAGGACCAGATTAGAATCTGAGCTGCCCCCAGGGCAGATCCACAGATCAGCACAGTGCTGGAGGGCATCCTAGGGAGGTAAGGTGGACTGTGACTTCAGGGAGGGAAAGGACTCTGACAGCAGCGACTCAAGAAAAGCATTTATTATTCTAATGTTTTAACTTGTTCTGTAGAATCTTTTGGACTTTTCTCTTTCTTTTTTCCTTTTTTCCCTGCTCTGTGGTAGTTTGGCACTATGAAATCTAATTAAGCCTTTGAAGTTGTTTTTTTTTTTTTCTTCTTTTCTTTTCACAGTCACATTTTTTATTGCTGTTATAAACCTCTGCTTCTTTCTTGGGTTCTTGCAGTTCAGGGGAGGTTTTTTTGTTTTTGTTGTTTTGTTGTTTTCTCTCTCTCTTTCTCTTTTCCCTTTAAAAAAGCTTTTAAACCTATTATTATTTTTCTACATTTGTTTCTTAGTTTGCTTTTCCCTATGCAATTAATCTTTAATGTATATAAATCTTCATCTACCTCTATTTAACTTTGAATATCTATTCTTTCTTTCTCTCCTTTACTCTCAACATATTTGTTAGTTTTATTTTCAATGCTTTATTCCCCAATTAGCACCTTGCTTAATTTTATTTTCCAGTCTGTTCTTTAGTTAGTTTTGTTCTGGTAGGTATAATTTTTGGTTTCCTTTGTTCACCAGGTCAATCTATTGTACTTTATTTTTGTTGGACTGCCTTGATTTTGCTCATGGGTGTATATGTATATGCATATATGCCATTATTTTAATTATTATTTACCTGTTATGTAACTGCCATTTGTCTGGGGTTCATCTTTGGTTTTTCATTTTTGGATATTTGTTTTAATCTCACTTAATACCATAACAAACCACTTGTGGAATCTTTGTTCCTGACCAGAGATCAAGCCCTGAACCTTTGGAGTGGGAGCATGGACTCCAAGACTCACACAAAGGAAATCACTTGAATACAAGACCCGGCATCCTCAACCACCAGTAGCACCCTCTGCAGATTGCCTCATCTAAACAACAAACCAAACAAAAATACAAACCCAGTCATCAGCAGACAGGATTACCACCTCATTCAGCCTTGACTATCAGAGGAAAAATAAACACACAAACAAAAGCTCAGCAAAAATCTCACCCTATAGGAAGCTCACACAAACCACAGGGCCAATCTTAGGAGGGCAGAAACCAGAAGGAAGAATGAATTCAACCTTGAAGCCTGGGAAAAGGAGACCTCAAACGCAATAAGGTAAAAAACAATAATGAAAAGGCAGAAAAATACTGCACAGATGAAAGAACAAGCTAGAAACACAGAAGTCCAAACAAATGAAGAGGAAATAGGCAAACTACCTGAAAAAGAATTCAGAATACTTATAATAAAGATGATAAAAATCATTGAAAACAAAATGGAGAAAATGCAAGACTCAACAAAAGCCTAGAAGAATTAAAGAATAAACATACAGAGACAAACAACACAATTACTGAAATTAAAAATACTCTGAAAGTAATCAATAGCAGAATATCTGAAGCAGAAGAACAAATGAGTGAGCTGGAATATAAAATGGTGGAAATAACTTCTAAAGAGCAGGAGAAAATAAAAAGAATGAAAAGAACTGAGGATAGTCTCAGAGACCTCTGGGACAATATCAAACACACAAATATTTGAATTATAGAGGTCCCAGAAGAAGAAGAAGAGCAAAAGAAAGTGTGTGAGAAATTTTGGAAGAGATTGTAGTTGAAAATTTCCCCTTCCTGGAAAAGGAAATAGTCAATCAAGTCCAAGAGGCACAAAGAGTCCCATACAGGATAAACCCAAGGAAAAAAATACTAAGATACATGTTAATCAAACTAACAAAGACTGAACACAAAGCAATATTAAAATCAGCAAGGGAGAAGCAAAAAGTAACATACAAGGAAAACCCCATACACTTAACAGCTGATCTTTCAGTAGAAACTCTGCAGGTCAGAAGGGAATGTCAGGATATATTTAAATTACTAAAAGGGAAAAATCTACAACCAAGATCACAGTACCCAGCAAGGATCTCATTCAAAATTGATGGAGAAATTAAAAGTTTTTCAGAAAAGCAAAAGTTAAGAGGATTTAGTACCACCAAACCAGCTTTACAACAAATGTTAAAGGGACTTATATAGTCAAGAAATACAAGAGAAGAAAAAAGATCTAGACCCAAACAACCCCAAACAATTATATATATATATATATATATAAAATCACTTTAAATGTAAAGGATTAAATGCTCCAACCTAATGATCAAGGGATTGATCCAAGAGGAAGACAAAACAATTGTAAATATCTCTTCACCCAACATAGGGGTACCCAATACATAAGACAAACACTAAGAGACATAAAAGAAGAAATTGCCACTAACACAATAATAGTAGATTTTAGAAGCCAACTGGTACCAATGGACAGATCATCAAAACAGAAAATTAATAAGGCAACACAACTTTTAAATAATACATTAGATGAGATGGATCTCATTAATATCTTCAGGACATTCTATCCAAATGCAGAAGAACACACCTTTTTCTCAAGTGCACGTGGAACATTCTCCAGGATAGACCACGTCTTGGGTCAAAAATCAAACCTCAGTAAATTTAAGAAAATTGAAATTGTATCAAACATCTTTTCTGATCACAACACTATGAGACTAGGTTTCAATTATAAGAAAAAAAAAAAAAACAGAAACAAAACTATAAGGAGCACAAACACATGGAGATTAAAAAACACATTTCTAAATAGCCAACAAGTTATTGAAGAAAGCAAAAGGGAAATAAAAAAATCTACAAACAAATGACATTGAAAACAGGACAAGTCAAAAACTGTGGGGTGCAGCAAAAGTGGTTCTAAGCAGGAAGTTTATAGGAATACACCCTACCTCAAGAAGCAAGAAAAAATTAATAGACAACCTAACTTTACACCTAAAACAACTGGAAAATAAGGGGGGAAAATGGCAGAAGGAAAGAAATCATAAAGATGTGAGCAAAAAAAAAAGAAACAATAGTAAAGATTAATAAAACTAAAATCTGCTTCTCTGAGAAGATAAATAAAATTGACAAATCCTTAGCCAGACTCATGCAGAAAAAGAGAGAAGATTCAAATCAACAAAATTAGAAATGAAAAAGGAGAGGTTACACAGACAATGCAGAAATGCAGAGAATTATAAGAGACTATCATGAACAACTACATGGCAATAAAATGGATAACATGGAAGAAATGGACAGATTCTTAGAAAAGTTCAGTCTTCCAAGACTGAACCAGGAAGAAATAGAAATTAAGTACAACTCAGTTACAAGCACTGAAATTGAAGCTGTGATAGACACGTGTACCCCAATGTTCACAGCAGCACTGTTTACAATAGCCAGGACTTGGAAGCAACCTAGATGTCCAGCCACAGATGAATGGATAAGAAAGCTGTGGTACATATACACAATGGAATATTACTCAGCCATTAAAAAGAATACATTTGAATCAGTTCTAATGAGGTGGATGGAACTGGAGCCTATTATACAGAGTGAAGTAAGCCAGAAAGAAAAACACAAATACAGTATACTAACGCATATATATGGAATTTAGAAAGATGGTAACAATAACCCTGTTTACGAGACAGCAAAAGAGACACTGATGTATAGAACAGACTTTTGGATTCCTGGAACGGGAGAAGGCAGGATGATTTGGGAGAATAGTGTTGAAATATGTATAATATCATATCTGAAACGAGTTGCCAGTCCAGGTATGATGCCTGATAATGGATGCCTGGGGCTGGCACACCGGGATGACCCAGAGGGATGGCATGGGGAGGGAGGACGGAGGAGGGTTCAGGATGCGGAGCACGTGTATACTTGTGGCGGATCCACCTCGATGTATGGCAAAAGCAATACAATATTGTAAAGTTAAGCAAAATAAAATTTAATTAAAAAAAAAATCTCCCAATAAACAAAGCCTACGACCAGATGGCTTCACAGGAGAATTCTATCAAACATTTAGAGAAGAGATAATGCCTATCCTTCTGAAACTCTTTCAGAAAATTCCAGATGAAGGAACACTTCCAAACTCATTCTACTAGCACACCATCACCCTGATACCAAAACAAGACAAAGACAACAAAAAAAGTCAAAACTACAGGCCAATATCACTGAAGAACATAGTTGCAAAAATCCTTAAAAAATTTTAGCAAACAATTCAGCATCACAACAAAAAGCTCATACACCATTATCAAGTTGGGTTTATTCCAGGGATGCAAGGATTCTTCAATATAATCAAGTCAAACAATGTGATACACAATATTATCAAATTGAAAGATTAAAATCATATGATAATCTCAATAGATGCAGAAAAAGCCTTTATCAAGATCCAGTACCCATTTATGATTAAAACTCTTCAAAAAATGTACATAGAAGGAACCTACCTCAACATACTAAAGGCCATATATGATAAGCCTACAGTAAATATTACTCTCAATGGTGAAAAGCTGAAAGCATTACCCATAAGATCAGGAACAAGACAAGAGTGTCCACTTTCACCACTATTATTCAACATAGTTCTGGAAGTCCTAGCTATAGCAATCAGAGAAGAAAAAGAAATAAAAGGAATCCAGATTGGAAAAGAAGTAGAGCATTCATTGTTTGCAGATGACATGATACTGTACATAGAAAACCCTAAAGATACTATCAGAAAATTACTAGACCTAATCAGTGAATTTAGAAAATTTGCGTGATACAAAATCAATACACAGAAATCACTTGTTTTTCTATATACTGATAATGAAAAATGAGAAAAAAAAATTAAGGAATCAATCCCATTCACCATTGCAACAAAAAGAACTGAATATCTAGGAATAAAATTTACTAACGAGACAAAATAACTGTACACAGAAAATTACAAGACACAAATGAAAAAGAAATGTAAAAAAGCAAAATGGCTGTCTGAGGAGGCCTTACAAATAGCTGTGAAAAGAAGAAAAGTGAAAAGCAAAAGAGAAAAGGAAAGATATACCCATTTGAATGCAGAGTTCTAAAGAATAGCAAGGAGAGATAAGAAAGCCTTCCTCAGCAATCAATGCAAAGAAATAGAGGAAAACAATAGAAAAGGAAAGACTAGCAATCTCTTCAAGAAAATTAGAGAAACTAAGGGAATATTTCATGCAAAGATGGGCTTAATAGAGGACATAAAAGGTATGGACCTAACAGAAGTAGAAAGCATTAAGAAGAAGTGGCAAGGATACACAGAATAACTATACAAAAAAGATCTTCAAGAATAAGATAATCAAGATGGCATGATCACTCACCTAGAGCCAGACATCCTGGAATGTGAAGTCAAGTGGGCCTTAGGAAGTATCATGATGAACAAAGCTAGTGGAGGTGATGGTATTCCAGTTGAGCTATTTCAAATTCTAAAAGATGATGCTGTGAAAGTGCTGCACTCAATACGCCAGCAAATTTGCAAAACTCAGCAGTGGCCACAGGACTGGAAAAGGTCAGTTTTCATTCCAATCCCAAAGGAAGGCAATGCCAAAGAATGCTCGAACTACCGCACAATTGCACTCATCTCACATGCTAGTAAAGTAATGCTCAAAATTCTCCAAGCCAGGCTTCAGCAATACGTGAACCATGAACTTCCAGATGTTCAAGCTGGTTTTAGAAAAGGCAGAGGAATCAGAGATCAAATTGCCAACATTCACTGGATCATCAAAAAAGCAAGAGAGTTCCAGAAAAACATCTATTTCTGCTTTATTGACTATGCCAAGGCCTTTGACTGTGTGGATCACAATCAACTGTGGAAAATTCTGAAAGACATGGGAATACCAGACCACCTGACCTGCCTCTTGACCTGTATGCAGGTCAGAAAGCAACAGTTAGAACTGGTCATGGAACAACAGACTGGTTATAAATAGGAAAAGGAGTACATCAAGGCTGTATACTGTCACCCTGCTTGTTTAACTTATATATAGAGTACATCATGAGAAATGCTGGGCTAGAGGAAGCACAAGCTGGAATCAAAATTTACAGGAGAAATATCAATAACCTCAGATATGCAGATGACAACACCCTTATGGCAGAAAGTGAAGAACTAAAGAGCCTCTTGATGAAAGTGAAAAAAGAGAGTGAAAAAGTTGGCTTAAAGTTCAACATTCATAAAACTAAGATCATGGCATCTGGTCCCATTACTTCATGGCACATAGATGGGGAAACGTGGAAACGGTGTCAGACTTTATTTTGGGGGGGCTCCAAAATCACTACAGATGGTGACTGCAGCCATGAAATTAAGAGACACTTACTCCTTGGAAGGAAAGTTATGACCAACCTAGACAGCATATTTAAAAACAGAGACATCACTTTGTCCACAAAGATTCGTCCAGTCAAGGCTATAGTTTTTCCAGTGGTCATGTATGGATGTGACAGTTGGACTATAAAGAAAGCTGAGCACTGAAGAATTGATGCTTTTCAACTATGGTGTTGAAAGAGACTCTTGAGAGTCCCTTGGACTGCAAGGAGAGCCAACCAGTCCATCCTAAAGAAATCACTCCTGAGTGTTCATTGGAAGGACTGATGTTGAAGCTGACATTCCAATATTTTGGCCACCTGATGTGAAGAGTTGACTCATTTGAAAAGGCCCTGATGTTGGGGAAGATTGAGGGCAGGAGGAGAAGGGGATGACAGAGGATGAGATGGTTAGATTGCATCACTGAACAATGGACATGAGTTTGGGTAAACTCTGGGAGTCAGTGATGGACAGGAAGCCTTGCCATGCTGTGGTTCATGGGATCGCAAAGAGTCAGACACGACTGAGTGACGGAACTATACTGAACTGAATGAAGGAAATCAAAGATCATACAAACAGATGGAGAGATATTCCATGTTCCTGGGTAGGAACAAACAATTTTGTGAAAATGACTAAACTACCAAATGCAGTTGACAGATTGAAAGTGATCCATATCAAATTACAAATCAGATATTTCTCATAACTAGAACAAAAAATTTCACAATTCATATTGAAACATAAAAGACCTCAAAGAGTGAAAGCAGTCTTGAGAAAGAAAATGGAGCTGGAGAAATCAACCTTCCTGACTTCAGAGTATACTACAAAGCTACAGTCATCAAACCAGTATGGTTCTGGCACAAAAACAGAAATATAGACCAATGGAACAAGATAGAAAGCCCAGAAATAAACCCATGCACATGTGGGTACCTTATTTTTGACAAAGGACGCAAGAACATACAATGGGGCAAAGATGGCCTCTTCAATAAATAGTACTGGGAAAACTGGACAGCTATGTAAAAGAGTGAAATTAGAGCACTTCCTTACACCATACGTAAAGATAAGCTCAAAATGGATTAAAGGCCTACATGTAAGGCCAGAAACAATAAAACTCATAGAGGAAAACATAGGTAGAACACTCGATGACATAAACCAAAGCAAGATCCTCTATGACCCACCTCCTATAGTAATGGAAGTAAAAACAAATGTAAACAAGTGGGACCTGATGAAACTTAAACGTTTTTGCACAGCAAACAAAACTATAAGCAAGGTAAAAATACAGCCCTCAGAAAGGGAGAAAACAATAGCAAATGAAACAACTGCCAAAGGATTAATTTCCAAAATATACAAGCAGCTCATACAACTCAATGCCAGGAAAACAAACAACCCAATCAAAAAGTGGGACAAAGACCTGAACAGACACTTCTCTGAAGAAGACATAAAGATGGCTAATAAACACATGAAAAGATGCTCAGCATCATTCATTATTCAGTTTAGTTAAGTCACTCAGTCGTGTCTGACTCTTTGTGACCCCATGAATTGCAGTACACTAGGCCTCCCTATCCATCACCAATTCCCGGAGTTTACTCAAACTCATGTCCATCGAGTCATGATGCCATCCAACCATCTCATCCTCTGTTGTCCCCTTCTCCTCCTGCCCCCAATCCCTCCCAGCATCAGGGTCTTTTCCAATGAGTCAACTCTTTGCATGAGGTGGCCAAAGTATTGGATTTTCAGCTTTAGCATCTGTCCTTCCAATGAACACCCAGGACTGATCTCCTTTAGGATAGACTTGTTGGACCTCCTTGCAGTCCAGGGGACTCTCATTATAACAAAAATGCAAATTAAAACCACAATGAGATATCACCCCACACTGGTCAGAATTGCCATCATCAAAAAGTCTACAAACAATAAATGCTGGAGAGGGTGTGGAGAAAAGGGAACACTCTTGCACTGTTGGTGGGAATATAAATTGATACAGCCACCATGGAAGATTGTATGGAGTTTCCTTAAAAAACTAGGAATAAAACCACCATATGACCCAGCAATTCCACCCCTAAGCATATACCCTGAGGAAACCCAAATTGAAAAAGACACATGTATACCATTATTCATTGAAGCACTATTTACTGTAGCTGGAACATGGAAGCAATGTAAATGTCCATAAACAGATAAATGGATAAAGAAATTGTGATACATATACACAATAGAATACTACTGTCACAAAAAAGGCATGCATTTGAGCCAGTTCTAATGAGGTAAATGAGCCTAGAATCTATGATTGAGTGAAGTGAGTCAGAAAAAGAAAGATAAATATCGTATTCTAACACATATATAGGGAACCTTGAAAAATGGTACTGAAGAATTTATTTACAGGGCAGCAATGGAGATGTTGACTTCAGCCATGAAATTAACAAATGCTTGCTCCTTGGAAGGAAAGTTATGACCAACCTAGATAGCATATTCAAAAGCAGAGATATTACTTTGCCAACAAAGGTCCATCTAGTCAAGGCTATGGTTTTTCCAGTAGTTATGTATGGATGTGAGAGTTGGACTGTGAAGAAAGCTGAGCACTGAAGAATTGATGCTTTTGAACTGTGGTGTTGGAGAAGACTCTTGAGAGTCCCTTGGACTGCAAGCAGATCCAACCAGTCCATTCTGAAGGAGATCAGTCTTCGGTGTTCTTTGGAAGGAATGATGTTAAAGCTGAAACTCCAGTACTTTGGCCACCTCATGCAAAGAGTTGACTGATTGGAAAAGACTCTGATGCTGGGAGGGATTGGGGGCAGGAGGAGAAGGGGACAACAGAGGATGAGATGGCTGGATGGCATCACTGACTCAGTGGATGTGAGTCTGAGTGAACTCCAAGAGTTGATGATGGACAGGGAGGCCAGGCGTGCTGCAGTTCATGGGGTTGCAAAGAGTTAGACATGACTGAGTGACTGAACTGAACTGAACTGAATGGAGAAACAGACATAGAGAATAGACTTATGTATATTTGGAGAGGGGAGGAGAGGATGAGATGTATGGAAAGAGTAAATTGGAAACTTACATTGTCATATGTAAAATAGATAGCCAATAGAAATTTGTTGTATGGCTCAGGAAACTCAAACAGGGGCTCTGTATCAACGTAGTGGGGTGGGATGGGGAGGGAGATTCAAAAGGGAGGAAGTACGTGTATATCTATGGCTGATTCATGTTGAGGTTTGACAGAAAATGAAATTCTCTAAAGCAATTATCTTTCAATAATTAATTGAAAAGAAAAAAGATAAATAACAAAAGCATAATAAATAATTTTTTAACTCCTTTAAAAAAAAAAAAGAGTACTGCTGTGGGTTGCTATTTCCTTGTTCACGAGATCTTCCCAACCCAGTGAGCAAACCCTTGTGTCTCTTGTGTCTCCTGAATTGGCAAGTAGATTCTTTCGTACTGTACCACCTGGCAAGGCCCCAAAGATAGAGCATAGCCCCTCCCTAAAAAAAAAAAAAAGGAAAGGAAAAAGAAAGAAAGAAAAGAGAGGAAAACATGTAACTTTGGGGAATTCATATTACAAGTTCTGGAATTTTTTTTTTTTTTAAAGCTTCTTCCATATAAGAGCACCATATTTGTGAAACAAAATTAGTAACAGTTATCTACATGATGAAACATTACCTATGAGATCCTTGCTGGGGAAATTAAATTAACAGATAATATAACATCATTATATCACTCTCTAAATGTATACACATATTAACATACTCAAATTAGTGCGATCTGACAAGATAATCATGTTCAAAAATCAAATGATCTGCACCCGATGCTGGTCCAAGTCCCACAATAACAAAGAATAAACTGTGGCTACAGGATTCTCATGCAGTCGAAAATACAGCTGTTAAGAGCAATTAAATTTTGAATAAATTCAGGAGCAGCCCCAGAAAATGATGGGGCCTCCCCTCTGTGGGTATCTTCCTGTTTATTTGGTGGGATTTACTGGATGACACAGAAGGGAGATGCTTGTAGAATAATGGGCTCCACTAAGGAAAGATGATGTCCATGTGTAGAATCTTCTCTTGTGTTGTTGGAAGTGAATATTTGCTATGACCAGTGCATTCTCTTTTCAAAACTCTTAGCCTTTGCCTGCTTCATTTTGCACTCCAAGGCCAAGCTGGAATCAAGATTGCTGGGATAAATATCAATAACCTCAGATGTGCAGATGACACCACCCTTATGGCAGAATGCAAAGAAGAAGTAAAGAGCTTCTTGATGAAAGTGAAAGAGGAGAGTGAAAAACTTGGCTTAAAAATCAACATTCATTATAATTGGGGGGGGAAAAAAACTCAGTTTTCAGAAAACTAAGATCATGGCATCTGGTCCCATCACTTCATGGGAAATAGATGGGGAAACAATGGAAACAGTGAGACACTTTATTTTTTAGGGCTCTAAAATCAGTGCAGATGGTGACTGCAGCCATGAAATTAAAAGACACTTGCTCCTTGGAAGAAATGCTATGATCAATCTAGACAGCATATTAAAAAAAACAGAGAAATTACTTTGCCAACAAAGGTCTGTTTATTCAAAGCTATGGTTTTTCCAGTTGTCATGTATGGATATGACAGTTGGACCATAAAGAAAGCTGAGAACCAAAGATTTGATGCTTTTGAACTGTGGTGTTGCAGAAGACTCTTGAGAGTCCCTTGGACTGCAAGGAGATCCAACCAGTCCATCCTAAAGGAAATCAGTCCTGAATATTCATCAGAAGGACTGATTCTGAAGCTCAATTTCCAATACTTTGGCCACCTGGTGAGAATAACTGATTCACTGGCAAAGATGCTGATGTTAGGAAAGATTGACGGCGGGAGCAGAAGGGGACAACAGAGGATGAGATGGTTGGATGGCATCACCAATTCGATGGACATGAGTTTGAGCAAGCTCTGGGAGTTGGTGATGAACAGGGAAGCCTTACGTGCTGGAGTCCATGGGTCGCAAAGAGCCAGACACGACTGAGCAACTGAATTGAAATGAACTGAAAAAAACGAAGATCCCAAGATGGTGGAGGAATAGGAGAGGGAGACCACTTTCTCCCCCACAAATTCATCAAAAGATCATTTCAGTGGTGAGTAACTTCCACAAAACAACTTCTGAATGCTGATGGAGGACACCAGGCACCTAGAAATGCACCCCATTCTCTTCAAAAAGAGGTAGGACAAAATATAAAAGACAAAAAGAGGCAAAAGTATTAGGGATGGAGATCCGTCCTGAGGAGGGAGTCATGATGGATAAGTTTCCAAACAGCAGGAAACCCTCTTAGTGTCAGGTTTGTGGGGAGTTTTGGAATCTCAGAGGGCAATATAACCAGAAGAGGGGAAAAAAAAATCACACACACACACACAGAGAATATGTGCTTAACCCCAACTCCCAGCAGAGAAGTAGCCCAGATGCTCACGTCCACCACCAGTGAATGGGGGCTGAAAAGGGAGGCACAGGGTGCATGCTTAGGGTAAGGACAAGGCCTGAATGCCCTGAGGACAATCTGCGGGAGCTAACCTGAGGTAGCAACCCAATCTGTGCGATGGCCAGGGAGAAAAAAAAAAAAAAGAAAGTTTTACAGAAAAGGCTCAGAGAACAAAGGATTGCGTAGCTACCAAAGGAGAACTACCCAGCTGTGTGTACAGGTCCCTCCCTCCCACCAGAGGCAGAAAGGCAGGCGAGGGGCCAGCCACAGTCAGAAGTCAAGGAGCAATCTCAGCCCCAGAGAATGGCATCCTCCACCAAACTGTGAGCAGGCTCCCAGTTGCTAACCACATCTTCCTGGGATCCTAGCTGGTTGACATCTGCCAGGAAGGTCTCAGGCTGAGATGAGCTCCTCAGAGCAGACACACAGCACACCTGAGACGGTGCCCCCAGGTAACTGAGCGCCTGGACCAGGGAGGTGATAAAGACACACGGCTCACCTGGAACAGTGCATTCACCAAGCACTTGGTCGCCTGAGCTGCTCAGATCTGGGAAGGGCACAAAATGTACAGCTAACCAAGTCTGTGCCCTTGTGGTGTACCCGAGAACATGAATCTGAGCAGCTTGGACCTGGGAAGTGCACAAAACCCAGGGCCAGATTTGGACATCCCCCCTGCAGAGCAACCTGGAGCATGAGCAGTGTGGACCTGGAAAGCACACGCTCCCGTGAGCTGGGGCAAACCCAGTGTGGTCCATACACACTGTGAGCATTCCCCACACACATGCCAGTGATACTTGTTTGCAGTGTTACTCCGCCTCCATAACACAATTGAACAAGTGAGTCTAAATAAGTGACCATGTTAGACCCTTTGTGTCAGGGTGGAAATTAGACACTGAAGAGATTTGCAAACAGAGGAAGCCAAAATAAACAAAGAAGAGGGAACTGCACTAGAAGTGACAGTTGCAACAGATTAAAACCCTGTAGTTAACATTGACTAAGCATTGGAAGGGGCCTATAGTCCTTGAGAAGTACAAGCTGGAACAAGGAACTATCTGAAACTGAACTGATCCCACACTGCCCACAACAGCTTCAGAGAAAGTCCTAGATATATTTTTACTATTCTCATTTTTTAATTTTTAAGTTCTTTATTACTCCTTTAAATTTAATTTTTATAACCTGCTGCTGCTGCTAAGTCGCTTCAGTCGTGTCTTACTCTGTGCGACCCCACAGACACCAGCCCACCAGGCTCCCCCGTCCCTGAAATTCTCCAGGCAAGAACACTGGAGTGGGTTGCCATTTCCTTCTCCAATGTATGAAAGTGAAAAATGAAAGTGAAGTCGCTCAGTCGTGTCCGACTCTTAGCGACCCCATGGACTGCAGCCTACCAGGCTCCTCCATCCATGGGATTTCCCAGGCAAGAGTACTGGAGTGGGGTGCCATTGCCTTCTCCGTTATAACCTATTACCATGCAAAAAATATACTCTATTTTTAAAGCAAATTTCATATATATTTTTTATACTTTTTGTGATTGATTTTGTTTTCTATTTTTAATATTATATTTTGGGGAGTCTAAACTCTACTCTAGATTTTTCATCTTTGCTTTTTTGTATTTGTTATCAATTTTGTACATTTACGAATTTAATCTTCAGTATCCATTTTTATTTAGGGATGTGATTACTGGCTTCATTGCTCTCTCCCCTTTCACTCTCCCTTTTCTCCCCAAGGTAACCTCTATCTCCTCCCTCCCCTTTCTCTTCTCTACTTAACTCTGTGAATCTCTCTTCGTGTTCTGGACTGTGGGGAACACTTAGGGAACTGATTACTGGCTAGATTTGTCTCTCCCCTTTGACTCCCCCTTTTCTCCTCCTGGTCACCACTATCTCCCTCTTTCCTCTTCTCTTCTCCATGTAACTGAACCTCTTTGGGTATCCCTCACTGTGGAGAATTTTTTCACCATTAACCTAGGTGTTTTATCATTTGTGCTGTATGGATGGAGAACTCTTGAGGCTACTGTAAGAATAAGACTGAAAACCAGAGGCAGGAGTCTTAAATCCAAAACTTGAGAACACCGGAGAACTCCTGATTCCAGGGAACAGTAATAGACAAGAGCTCATCCAAAAGCCTCCATACCTACACTAAAACCAAGCTCCACATAAGAGCCAACAAGTTTCAGAGCAAGACATACCATGCTAATTCTCCAGCAAAGCAGGAACACAGCCCTGAGCATTACAATACAGGCTGCCCAAAGCCATACTAAACCCATAGACACCCCAAACTCACTACCGGACACTTAATTGCACTCCAGAGAGAAGAGATCCAGCTCCACCCACCAACCACAGACACAAGCTCCCCTAACCAGGAAACCTTGACAAGCCACTAGTCCAACCCTACCCACAGAGAGCAAGTTCCACAATAAAGAGGAACCACAAACTACCAGCCCACAGAAAGGGATCCCCAAACACAGCAATCTAAACAAAATGAAAAGGCAGAGAAATATTCAGCAGATAAAGGAATATGATAAATGCCCACAAAACCAAACAAAAGAGGAGGAGATAGGGAGTCTACCTGAAAAAGATTTCAGAATAATGATCGTAAAGATGATCCAAAATCTTAAAAACAAAATGGAGTTACAGATAAATAGACTGGAGACAAGGATTGAAAAGATGCAGAAATGTTTAACAAGGACCTAGAAGAAATAAAAAAGAGTCAATCAATAATGAATAATGCAACAACTGAGATCAAAAGCACTCTGGAGGGAACCAACAGTAGAACTGAGGCAGAATATAGGATAAGTGAGGTGGAAGATAGAATGTTGGAAATATATGAAGCAGAGAAGAAAAAAGAAAAAAAAAAAGAACTATAAGAAATGAAAACAACCTCAGAGACCTCTGGGGCAAGGTTAAATGCTCCAACATTTGAATCAAAGGAGTCCCAGAAGACAAAAAGAAAGGCCAAAAGAAAATACTTGAGGATATAATAGCTGAGAACTTCCCTAAAATGGTGAAGGAAATGGACACCCAAGTCAAAGGAACCCAGAGAGTCCCAAACAGAACAAACCCAAAGAAAAACATGCAAAGACACATATTAATCAAATTAATGAAGATCAAACACAAAGAGCAAGTATTAAAAGCAGCAAGGGAAAAGCCAAAAATTACACACAAGGGGCTCCCCATAAGGATAACAGCTGATCTTTCAATAGAAGCTCTCCAGGCCAGAAGGAAATGGCAGGACATACTTAAAGTGATGAAAGAGAGAAACCTACAGCCAAGATTACTATACACAGCAAGGATCTCATTCAAATATGAAAGAGAAAACAAAAGCTTTACAGACAAGCAAAAGCCTAGAGAATTCAACACCACCAAGTTAGCTCTTCAACAAATGCTAAAGGATCTTCTTGAAACAGGAAACAGAGAAAAGGTGTATAAACTCAAACAAAAAATAACAAAGTAAATGGCAATGGGATCATATTTATCAATAATTACCTTACATGTAAATGGTTGAATGCCCCAACCAAAGGACAAAGACTGGCTGAATGGATACAAAAACAAGACCCTTATATATGCTGTCTACAAGAGACCCACCTCAAACCAAGGGATACATACAGACTGAAAGTGAAGGGCTGGAAAAAGATATTTCATGCAAGTGGTGAACAAAAGAAACCAGGATAAAATAGACTTCGAAATAAAGGCCATGAAAAGAGACAAAGAAGTGCACTACATAATGATGAAAGGATCAGTCTAAGAAGAAGATATAACAATTATAAATATATGTGTACCCAACATAGAAGCATCATAATATGTAAGGCAAATGCTAGCAAGTATGAAAGGGGAAATTAACAGTAACACAATAATAGTGGGAGACTTTATACTCCACTCACACCTATGGATAGATCACGGAAACAGAAAATTAGCAAGGAAACATAAACTTTAAAAGATACGATGGACCAGTTAGACCTAATTGATATCTATAGGACATTTCACCCCAAAACAATGAATTTCACCTTTTTCTCAAGTGCATATGGAATATTCTCCAGGATAGATCATATCTTGGGCCATAAATCTAGCCTTGGAAAATAAAAAAACAAAAAACAAAAAACTTGAAATCACTTCAAGAATCTTTTCTGATCACAATGTGTTAATATTAGGTGTCAACTACAAGAGAAAAAAAAACTATTACAAATACAAACATATGGAGGCTAATACAACACACTTCTAAATAACTAACAAAACACAGAAGAAATCAAAATATGCACAGAAACAAATGAAAATGAAAACACAACAACCCAAAACCTATGGGATTCAGTAAAAGCAGTGCTAAGGAGAAGGTTCAGAGCAACACAAGCTTACCTGAAGAAACAAGAGAAAAATCAAATAAATAACCTAACTTTACACCTAAAGCAACTAGAAAAAGAAGAAAAGAAGAGCCCCAGGGTTAGTAGAAGTAAAGAAATCATAACAATTATGAAAGAAATAAATGAAAAAGAAACAAAGGAGACTCTAGCAAAAATCAACAAAACTAAAAGCTGGTTCTTTGAGAAAATAAATAAAATTGACAAATCATTAGCCAGACTCATCAAGAAAAAAAGGTGAATCAAATCAACAAAATTAGAAATGAAAATGGAGAAATCACAACAGACAACACAGAAATACAAAGGATCATAAAAGATTACTATCAGCAACTATATGCCAATAAAATGGACAACTTGGAAGAAATGGACGAATTTTTAGAAAAATATAACCTTCAAAAATTGAACCAGGAAGAAACAGAAAATCTTAACAGACTCAATCCAAGCACAGAAATCAGAACTGTAATCAAAAATCTCCCAACAAACAAAAGGCCAGGACCAGATTGATTCACAGGTGAATTCTACCAAAAATTTAGAGAAAGGCTAACACCTATCCTACTCAAACTCTCCCAAAAAAGTGCAGAGGAAGGTAAACTCCCAAACTCATTCTATGAGGCCAATATCACCCTAATACCAAAACCAGACAAAGATGCCACAAAAAAAGAAAACTACAGGCCAATATCAATGATGAACATAGATGCAAAAATCCTCAACAAAATTCTAGTATACATACTCCAACAACATATTAAAAGGTTCATATATCATGAGCAAGTGGGCTTTATCTCATGGATGCAAGGATTCTTCAATATTCACAAATCAAAATCAATGTGATACACCACATTAATAAATTGAAAGATCAAATCCATATGATTATCTCAATAGATGCAGAGAAAGCATTTGACAAAATTCAACATCCATTAAAAAAAAAACAAAAAACACCTCTCCAGAAAGCAGGCATAGAAGAAACATACCTCAACATTAAAAAAAAGCCATATATGATAAAACCACAGCAAACATTATCCTCAATGGTGAAAAACTGAAAGCATTTTCCCTAAATTCAGGAACAAGACAAGGGTGCCCACTCTCACCACTACGATTCAACATAGTTTTGTAAGTCTTAGGCACATCAATATGAGAAGAAAAAGAAATAAAAGGAATCCAGATTGGAAAAGAAGTAAAACTCTTACTGTTTGCAGATGACATGATCCTCTACATAGAAAACCCTAAAGTCTTCACCAGAAAATTACTAGAGCTAACCAATGAATATGGTAAAGTTGCAAATATAAAATTAATACACAGAAATCCCTTGCATTCCTATACATTAACAAGGAGAAAACAGAAAAATTAAGGAAAGAATTCCATTCACCACTGCAACAAAAAGAATAAAATACTTAGGAATATATCTACCTAAACAAAAGACCTATATATAGAAAACTATAAAACACTGATGAAAGAAATCAAAGAAGGCACAAAAGGATGGAGAAATATACCACGTCCATGGATCTAAAGAATCAATATAGTGAAAATGAGTTTACTACCCAAAGGAATCTATAGATTCAATGCAATCCTTATCAAGCTACCAATGGTATTTTTCACAGAACTAGAATAAATAATTTCACAATTTGTCTTGAAATACAAAAAAAAAAACAAAACTCAAATAGCCAAAGGAATCTTTAGAAAGAAGAATGGAACTGGAGAAATCAGCCTTCCTGACTTCAGACTATACTACAAAGCTACAGTCATCAAGACAGTATGGTCCTGGCACAAAGACAGAAATATAGATCAACGGAACAAAATAGAAAGCCCAGATATAAATCCACACACCTATGGACACCTTATCTTTGACAAGGGAGACAAGAATATACAATGGAGAAAAAACAATCTTTTTAGCAAGTGGTGCTGGGAAAACTGGTCAACAGCCTGTAAAAGAATGAAACTAGAACACTTTCTAATACCATACACAAAAATAAACTCAAAATTGATTAAATATCTAAATGTAAGGTCAGAAACTATAAAACTCCTAGAGGAAAACATAGGCAAAACACTTTCTGCCATAAATCATAACAAGATCCTCTATAAACCACCTTCCAGTGTAATGGAAATAAAAGCAAAAATAAACAGATGGCACCTAATTAAGCTTAAAAATTTTTGCACAATGAAGGAAACTATAAGCAAGGTGAAAAGACAGTCTTAAGAGTGGGGGAAAATAATAGCAAATGAAACAATTGTCAAAGAATTAATCTCAAAAATATACAAGCAGCTAATGAAGCTCAATATCAGAAAAATAAATGGCCCAATCAAAAAATGGGTCAAAGAAGTAAACAGGAATTTTTCCAAAGAAGACATACAGATGGCTAACAAACACATGAAAAGATCCTCAACATCATTCATTATCAGAGAAATGCAAATAAAAACCACAATGAGGTACCATCTCACACCAGTCAGAATGGCAGCTATCAACAAGTCTATAAGCAATAAATGCTGGAGAGGGTGTGGAGAAAAGGGAACCCTCTTGCACTGTTGGTGGGAATGCAAACTAGTACAGTCACTATCAAGAACAGTGTGGAGATTCCTTTAAAAAACGGGAAAAAGAACTGCCATCTGACCCAGCAATCCCACTGCAGGGCATACACACTGAGTTAACTAGAATTGAAAGAGACACAAGTACCCCAATGTTCACTGAAGCACTGTTTACAATAGCTAGGACATGGAAACAACCTAGATGTCCACAGGCAGATGAATGAATAAGAACGCCGTGGAGCATGTGCCCAATGGAATATTACTCAGCTATTAAAAAGAACACATTTGAATCAGTTCTAATGAGGTGGATGAAACGAGCCTATTAAACAGAGTGAAGTAAGTCAGAAAGAAAAACACAAATACAGTATATTAATGCATATATATGGAATTTAGAAAGATGGTAACAATGACCCTATATGCGAGACAGCAAAAGAGACATAGATATAAAAAAGAGACTTTTGGACTCTGTGGGTAAAGGCAAGGGTGGGATGATTTGAGAGAGTAGTATTGAAATATGCATGTTACCAGGTGTGAAATAGATCACTAGTCCAAGTTCAATGCATGAAACAGGGCACTCAAAGCCAGTGCACTAGGACAACCCTGAGCAATGGGATGAGGAGGGTGATGGGAGGGGGCTTCAGGACAGGGGACACATGTACACCCATGGCTGATCCATGTCAATGTATGGTAAAAACCACTACAATATTATAAAGTAATTAGCCTCCAATTGAAATAAATAAAATAATTTTTAAGTAAAAAAAAAAAAAAGTAAGAGAAGGGGGCAACAAAGGATGAGATGATTGGATGGCATCATTGACTCAATGGAACTGAGTTTGAAAAAACTCCAGGGGATAGTGAAGGACAGGGACGCCTGGTGTGCTGCAGTCCATGGGGTCACAAAGAGTCAGATATGACCGAGTTACTGAAAAACCTTAAGTAAAAGCTCAGAGTCAGGAATGGGTGAGTTTAGGCTTCCCCACGCATGTTGTAGGGTAACCCATACTTGGTTCACTCTTCTTCCTACTTGCCTTAGAGAGGAGAAATTAGCATAGCTTATTTAGTGTTCAAGGTCTAAATATTTATTGCTGTGATTGATTAACAATAAGAAATATTTATCTGGTCTTTGTCCTTTCTGGCAAAGAGCTCCTAAATCTTTTGGAATTTCCCAGGTGATGTGATGTGTGTGTCTTTTGTTGTGTTGATGAGGCAAATTTTGGACCGGGCTTGGGGGTGGGACTGATTGTCAGGAGAACTTCACCTAGAGATTAGAGGATTAGAAATTTGAGTCAGCCTCCTGACCTTCAGAGGGTGGGAGAGAGGAGCTGGAGGGTGATCAACAGCCAATGCTGCTGTTGCTGTTGCTAAGTTGCTTCAGTTGTGTCTGACTCTGTGCGACCCCATAGATGGCAGCCCAACAGGCTCCCCCGTCCCTGGGATTCTCCAGGCAAGAACACTGGAGTGGGTTGCCATTTCCTTCTCCAATGCATGAAAGTGAAAAGTGAAAGAGAAGTCACTCAGTCGTGTCCGACTCTGAGCGACCCCATGGACTGCAGCCTACCAGGCTCCTCCATCCATGGGATTTTCCAGGCAAGAGTACTGGGGTGGGGTGCCATTGCCTTCTCTGCAACAGCCAATGGCCAGTGTTTTAATCAAGTGCACCTGTGTAACGAAGCCTGTTCTCAAGAGCTGGTTTTAGGCAGCCTCTGTTTCTCAAGACACTGTGGAACTGACTCTAACATCAGGCTTCCCTGGCAGTTCTCATATTTCAGGAGCAATTCTAAAGAACAGGACCCATCCCACTCCCTTTTTTTTTTCTTTTTTTGTAAATTGCAGTCCTGGGATACCTACAAGGATCTTCTGCAGAAGGGACATCATCTGGGAGATTAGTAACAGCCCCACATCTGGACCAAGTGCATTCCTGCCACTCAACAAGCCCCAAAATTCCTCCCTTCCAGCCTCACTAGTCCTGCTCCTTTTGGCCACTCCTTGTCCTTCATCCACCTCCTCTTGTTCCCTGGTTTTTTCCTCATCTGTTCTTTCTGCCTCCCTTTTACAGGTAACCACTCCTGTATATAAGCCTTCAGGGACATGCTAATAGGCCCCTGTAGTTTATACGCTTTCTGTGCCTTACCCCAAAGTGTCCCTTCCATGACTACAGCTCAGGCAGACTGGATAAAAAGAGAAGAAGCTAAGAGATGGATGGTGGATTCTTTGAACTTCCCTAATGAATACACTTGAATCATTTTAACCATAAATATCATGGTAGTGTGAGGGAACAAAATACCTCCTGTGAAATTGTTCCAACATTGAGTTTACATGAGGCTAGCTTTTCAGTAGGGCTTCCAGGATGGCTCATAGGTAAAGAATCCACATGCAATACAGGAGATGCAGGAGAGTCAGGTTCGATCTCTAGGTCAGGAAGATTCCCTGGAGGAGGGCATGGTGACCCAGTCAAGTATTCTTGCCTGGATAATCTCATGGACAGAGGAGCCTGGTGGGCTGCAGTCCATGGGGTAACAAAGAGCTGGACACAATTGAAGGGACTGAGCATGCACAGAGGTCTTAAACAGCCCCTGCAAATGGTGCTCCGTGTTTCATTCCTTCTTAACCTGGACATTTTCCACCAAGATATTTAAATGGATTTAAATGTTTTTACACTAAGAATATTAGGAAAGAATATTAATAATCTGGGCACACTCAGATTTCTGCATAGAGTAGAAGCCCTTGAATACAAGTATTATCCTACCTTTTACTGTTGAGCGACAAACAAAATTATTTCCAACTACATTTTACACTAAAAAAAATCATTCACCATAGACGCTCTCACTGAGCTCAAATCTTTCACGGTAATGTTATCAAATGCTGTGGGAGTTTGCTAAATCTTAAAAAAAAAAAAAAAAAAAAAAGATTTAATGAAAGGGATTTATGAGTTTAAAACCAAAGAACTAATAAGAAGCCTATTTTCCACTAAATTTAAATCTAACAATAACACTGTAACAAGTAGATATTAAAGCTGTGGGGTTTTGAAAGGTCGTTAAATAAAATAGCTTTTCTGTTTTATCTAGCAATTCTTGCTTCACAGTAAATCAAAAAAGTGAAGACTTGATTATAAATTGGAAGAAAAGTAAATGCAACAGAAAAAAATGTCATCTGGAAGTGGTTACTATTATAGACCTATCGTGGTAAACCCAGAGAAGGCAATGACAACCCACTCCAGTACTCTTGCCTGGAAAATCCCATGGGCGGAGGAGCTTGGTAGGCTGCAGTCCATGAGGTCGCTAAGAGTGGAGCACGACTGAGCAACTTTACTTTCACTTTTCGTTTTCATGCTTTCGAGAAGGAAATGGCAACCCACTGCAGTGTTCTTGCCTGGAGAATCCCGGGGACGGGGGACCCTGGTGGGCTGCCATCTATGGGGTCGTACAGAGTTGGATACGACTAGTGAAAGGGAGAGTGAAAAAGTTGGCTTAAAGCTCAACATTCAGAAAACTAAGATCATGGCATCTGGTCCCATCACTTTACGGGAAATAGATGGGGAGACAGTGGAAACAGTGTCAGACTTTATTTTGCGGGTCTCCAAAATCACTGCAGATGGTGACTGCAGCCATGAAATTAAAAGACGCTTACTCCTTGGAAGAAAAGTTATGACCAACCTAGACAGCATATTCAAAAGCATGACCATTACATACCATTACTTTTGGTCATGTATGGATGTGAGAGTTGGACTGTGAAGAAGGCTGAGTGCCGAAGAATTGATGCTTTTGAACTGTGGTGTTGGAGAAGACTCTTGAGAGTCCCTTGGACTGCAAGGAGATCCAACCAGTCCATTCTGAAGGAGATCAGCCCTGGGATTTCTTTGGAAGGAATGATGCTAAAGCTGAAACTCCAGTACTTTGGCCACCTCATGTGAAGAGTTGACTTATTGGAAAAGACTCTGATTATGGGATGGATTGGGGGCAGGAGGAGAAGGGGACGACAGAGGATGAGATGTCTGGATGGCATCACTGACTAGATGGACTTGAGTCTGAGTGAACTCCGGGAGTTGGTGATGGACAGGGAGGCCTCGAGTGCTGCGATTCATGGGGTCACAAAGAGTCAGACAGGACTGAGTGACTGAACTGAACTGAACTGAACTGAAGTGACTTAGCAGCAGTAGCAGTAGCATGGTGAACCAGATTATCAGATATTAAGTTTTTTTTTTTTTTTTTTCCTGGGAATAACACTCAGGCTGCATTTGGGTACCAATTATTACATGGTGCTTTGCAGAATGAGGCACATTTGATCCATAGATAGACTTTACCAAGGTGCCAATTACAAACTTATGGAAGTGCTCAAAAGTCCCTATCAAGCTTGACTACGTGCTGCAAATAACTGAGAAATTGTCAAAGTATCTATACCTGAGATAGAGTCTGATTTAGCTGGTCTGGGCTGAGAATTTCAAAGACAATTCCAGAGATTTCTTGCTACTTAACACACATTTTATTATGATACTACAATGATTTGAACAATGTTTAATCATGTGCAAACTGAGATAAAAAGTATATGGAACAGAATAGAAACTTCCCAAATGCACAGATAACCAGACTAGATTTACGAAAAAAAGATGCCAAAGGCTTGGAGAAAAGGATGGTTTTTTGCTGCGCCCAGCTGAATATCCAAATGGGGAAAAAGAAATCTTGATTCCCTACCTGACAATATATGCAAACATCAATCCCAAATGAATTACAGATTTGAATGCAAAACAATACTGCTTCCAAAAGAAAACAACATAAAAACATCTTCATAAATGTGTGGTAGGCAAATATTTCTTAAATAGCATATGAAAAGTAATAATCATAAAAGGAAAAAGTGAGCAGGAAATAAAAAAAGGATATACTTTCAACCCATGTACTCAACCAATGGCCTGCTCACCATCTAATGAACAAACAAACCTCACAGATCGATAAGAAAAAGGCAACACAGTAAAAAACAGTAACTAGTGGTAGCTGGAAATATAGAACCGGTGGGGATTTTTCTAGAACTGGAGAGACACAAAGCAGTCATAGCTTGTACAAGACTCTCTAGCCCTGACTATCCCCTCCAGACCCCTCCCCCACCCCAGGCCCAGGCCTGTTCTGGAGGTGTAAGGAAATGACATTTGTGCTAAGGGGGGAAAAAAATGAGTTCTTTGGTCTTTGTAGAAACAACAACCCCATTTGGTAATGTGGTTCATGCCACACAACTTTTGGTCCCAGTAAGGAATTTCAAACTTGCCAGCAGTTTAGTCAGTATCTCCCTACCTATGAAAATATCTCAAATTTTACTTATAATAAAAGAAGCCAAATGAAAATAATTGTTTGCCCAAGCAATAGTGCTACAATGGTATTGACTAGAGTTCCTCAGAGTAATCGATATTAATTGGAAATCCATGTGATTACTGAATTGAAGGACACTTGTTTTGTAATAATTACTTCAAAGCTCTGGTCAGCATCATTGGGATCTATATACAGTTTGTGCTTCCTGACAGATCCACAAAAATAATGGCTGCCACCACTAGTAACTAAATTAAAATTATTCTCCAAGTGGAAATCCCAGGATAGAAAATTATTATAATGAACAAACATAAACAATGCATCACTTATGTTCTTTGTTAGTACCAGAACTTAATACAGGATCATGTGTGTCTGATATAAAGACTACTTCAGTGGAAAGTGAAAGTGCAAGTTGCTCAGTCATGTCCAACTCTCTTTGACCCCGTGGACTGTAACCCACCAGGCTCCTCTGTTCATGGAATTCTCTAGGCCAGAATACTGAAATGGGTACCTGTTCCCTTCTCCAGGGGATCTTCCCAATCCAGGGACTGAACCCAAGTCTCTCAGATTACAGGCAGATTCTGCACCATCTGAGTCACCAGGAAAGCCCACTTCAGTGGAAAGACATATTTTTTCACTGAATAAAATAAAGCCATGAGTGTACATACATAGATTATGTATGACATTTGTATATGTTTTCAGATTTTACATGCACTTTACATAAAGATAGAGTATGTATATGCATGCCGAGTTGCTTCAGTTGTGTCCAGCTCTTTGTAACCCTATGGACCAAAGTTCACCAGGCTCTCTGTATGTACATGGGAGTCTACACACAAGAATACTAGAGTGAATTGCCATTTCCTTGTTCAGAGCATCTTCCCCACCCAAGGACTGAACCCAGGTCTCATGTGTCTCCTGTGTTGGCAGATGGGTTCTTTACCACCAGAGCCACCCGGGAAGCACAAAAGAAGGAGTATGTGACTTGCCAATTGTCCCACCATCACCAAATGTCACGTTATGGGTTCCCAGAAGAGTTTTCATCCTGTCTTCCTTTTACGATTTTCCACCTTGGTTCCTTCACTCCAGTGCACAGTTGCCTGCTACAGAGAGCTCTCAAATATTCTACGAATGTTTTATCTTTAAATAACTGACATCCATGCTTGATTTCAATGTTGGCCTTAAACACAGCCTCAGATTAGAAGATTACTTTAACTGGGGGTTGCCCAGGTGGCCCAGTGGTAAAAGTCTACTCCTGCCAATGCAGGAGACTCATGTTTGATCCCTGGGTTGTGAAGGTCCTCTGGAGAAAGAAATGGCAACCCACTCCAGTATACTTGCTGGGAAATCCCAAGTACAGAGGAGCCTGAGGGGCTACAGTCCATGAAGTTGCAAGAGTCGGACATGACTTAGCGACTAAACCACCACAATTTTAACTGGAAAACAATGTTAATGTACAAACTTTTAAAACTATAAATATAACCATATATTTCTATACTGTGAAATAGCAACCTATTGTAGGATTGCAAATCTTATTTCCTAAGAGTGATGAAATAATCTGCAATGGTACAGTGATCTTTTTAATCTCTTAATGAAAATGATACTGTTAGATACAGGATGGTAAACTCAGTTAAGAAACTGTCCTTAAGGTTCTGATGTTCAGAGTTACCTTGAAATCAAACATCAATGTCAATGGGGGAAAAAAGTAAGTGTCTATGTACATGTACTTAGAAATTTCATGTATCCTATAAATACACATCACACAGAAACATACACATAGAACTGTGCACACAGGTAAGTTTTCATTGTAATTCTAACAAACTACAATCAAAAAAAAATCAATAATTGCAAGAAATTGTTATCTGTAGTTGTAAGAAATTGTTATCTGACAATGTTATGTATCCATTATATCTCAATAAAGCTGGGAAGGGGAAGAAATTGGTATCCAAATCATCTGGCAGTTCAATTGCACCTTATGAAATACATGCTCATGTCTGAAGTCAACAACATTTTAGGTATAGGTACTCATATGGAGTTAATTTAGGGTAGATTTCTAGCCAGTTTGTGGGTTCTCAAAACCACAACTTCAAATACAGAGGGCTTCCCAGCAGTCTTGTCAATTCTGTCTTATAATTTGGAGGGAGTCATTGTTCTCAGAATACATTTTCAGATATAATCTTAGTTGTCCAGGATATCCAGCCACAACATGATCTGATAGACACGCAAAGGCAAGGGAAAGTGATATGCGTCATCCCAGGCCTCCCAGAAATGAAATGGGGTCTTCTGCCATCAAAGCCTGGTGTTTGTTGCCTGAAATCACAGCTGAGCTAAGCACCTGCACAGAACGCAGTCCACTCTGTGCTACACATACAGCTGGTGTACCCCATGTCCACCACGAGGAATTCTTCAGATCACACAATAAAATAGTGATGGAATACAGACATTCAGGAAACCTAGATATTTAGAAACTAAGCCAAGCCCTGCTTTGCAACTAATGGATGCCCACTGTGAGGGGAAAAAAAGTATAAAGTGGCATTCAAGAATATAAAAATTTATAAAACAGAGATAGAGTCACAGACATAGAAAACTAATGCATGGTTACCGAAGGAGAAAGCTGGGGGTGGGGGGTGTAAATTAGGAGATTGGGATATACACACTCCTATATATAAAACAGATAACCAACAAGAACCTACTGTATAGCACAGAGAACGATACTCTATATCTTGTAACAATATCTTCCATCTACAATGAAAGATAATATATAAAAAAGAATATATATTATATATGTATTTATATATGTGACTGGGTAATAGAATCATTTTGCTATACATATAACTAATACAACATTGTAAACCAACTATCAGTTCAGTTCAGTTCAGTGGCTTAGTCTTGTTTGACTCTTAGTGACCCCATGGACTGCAGCACTCCAAGCTTCCCTATTACCAACTCCCGGAGTTTACTCAAACTCATGTCCATAGAGTCAGTGATACCATCCAACCATCCCATCCTCTGTCATCCCTTTCTCCTCCTGCTTTCAAACTTTGCTAGCATCAGGGTCTTTTGCAATGAGGCAATTCTTCGCATCAGGTGGCCAAAATATTGGAATTTCAGCTTCAGCATCAGTCCTTTCAATGAACATTCAGGACTGATTTCCTTTAGGATAGATTGGTTGGATCTCCTTGCAGTCCAGGGGACTCTCAAGAGTCTTCTCCAACACCACAGTACAAAATCATCAATTCTTCAGCACTCAGCTTTCTTTATAGTCCAATTCTCACATCCATACATGACAGCTAGAAAAACCATAACTTTGATTAGATGCAACTTTGTTGGCAAAGTAATGTCTCTGCTTTTTAATATGCTGTCTAGGCTGGTCATAGCTTTTCTTCCAAGGAGCAAGTGTCTTTTAATTTCATAGCTTCAGTCACCATCCATAGTGATTTTGGAGCCCAAGAATATGAAGTCTCTCACTGTTTCCATTGTTTCCTCATCTATTTGCCATGAAGTGATGGGACTGCATGCCATGATCTTAGTTTTCTGGATGTTGAGTTTTTAGCCACATTTTAGCCACTCTCCTATTTCACTTTCATCAAGAGGCTCTTTAGTTCTTCTTTGCTTTCTGCCATAAGGATGGTGTCATCTGCACATCTGAGGTTATTGGTATTTCTCCCAGTAATCTTTATTCCAGCTTGTGCTTCATCCACCCCAGCATTTCTCATGATGCACTCTGGGTATAAGTTAAATAAGAAGGGTGACAATATACAGCCTTGACATACTCCTTTCCCAATTTGGAACAAGTCTGTTGTTCCATGTCTAGTTCTAACTGTTGCTTCTTGACCTGCATACAGGTTTCTCAGAAGGCAGGTTAGGTGGTCTGGTATATTTCAATAAATTTATAATTATAAAACTGTGTGTCACTCACCATCCCATTACCAATTATCGCTTGTGAAATTTTTCAAATTTATACTTTAATGGTGTTGTATTACCTGATGTATAATATGTGAGCAATCTGCTTTAGGTGACCATGTCCTGTGGACTGAAAGGGAGACAGGAAGAACAGGGTGTAGAATTTGTCCTGCTTTGTCCATTGGTTGGTTGGTTGGTGATGCTGCTGTTGATTCTGAGAAGCTACTTAAGATTGTCTAGGCTTCTGCAAGGAGACCACCAAAAGAGCCCAAGTCCTCAGAGCAGAGTAACTAATGATGGTCAGAGAGGGAGCTTCACATGGAGGCTGGAGAACACACTATAAGAAACACAGGGACCATAGTGCCCTAGAAGCAACCAGACATGGAACAACTAACTGGTTCAAAATTGGAAAAGGAGCCTGTCAAGGCTGTATATTTTCACCCTGCTCATTTAACTTCTGTGCAGAGTACATACGTGAAATGTCGGGCTGAATGAAACACAAGGGGAATCAATATTACCAGGAGAAGTATCAACAATCTCAGATATGCAGACAATACTACCCTAACAGCAGAAAGCAAAGAGGAACTAAAGAGCCTCTTGATGGGGATGAAAGAGAAGAGTGAAAAAGCTCAGCGAAAAACTCAGCATTCAAAAAACTAACATCACAGTATCCGGTTGCATCACTTTGTAGAAAATAGTTGGGGAAACAATGAAAAGAGTGAGAGACTTTATTTTCTCAGGTTCCAAAATCAATATGGATGGTGACTGCAACCATGAAATTAAAAGATAAGATACTTGCTCTTTGGAAGAAAAGTTATGACAAACCTAGACAGTGTATTAAAAAGCAGAGAAACCATTTTTCCAATGAAGATCCATATAGTCAAAGCTATGTTTTTTTCCAATAGTCATGCATGGATGTGACAGCTGGACCATAAAGAAGACTGAGCATAAAGAATTGATGCTTTCAAACTGTGGTGCTGGAGAAGAATCTTGAGAGTCCCTTGGACTGCAAGGAGATCAAACCAATCAATCCTAAAGGAAATCAACCCTGAATATTCATTGTAAGGACTGATGCTGAAGCTGAGGTTCTAGTACTGTAGCCACCTGATGCAAAGACCCAACTTACTGGGAAGACCCTAGTGCTGGGAAAGACTGAAGGCCAAAGGAGAAGGGGTAGCAGAGGATGAGATGGTTAGATAGCATCATTGACTCAATGGACATGAATCTCAGAAAACTCTGGGAGATAAGATAGTGGAGGACAGGGAAGGCTGGTGTGCTGTAGTCCATGGGGCTGCAAGGAGTCAGACACAACTTAGTAAATAAACAACAACTCTGCTCTGAAGGGTCATCACATTGGGATCTGTGCCTCTCCCAGGTCTTACTCTGCTGTTGCTGCTGCTGCTGCTAAGTCTCTTCAGTTGTGTCCAACTCTGCACGACCCCATAGATGGCAGCCCACCAGGCTCCCCCGTCCCTTGATTTCTCCAGGCAAGAACACTGGAGTGGGTTGCCATTTCCTTCTCCAATGCATGAAAGCGAAAAGTGAAAGGGAAGTCACTCAGTTGTGTCCGACTCTTTGCAACCCCATGGACTGCAGCCTACCAGGCTCCTCCATCCATGGGGTTTTCCAGGCAAGAGTACTGCCTTCTCTGCAGGTCATACTCTAATTTGTGCTAAAGCTTAGCACACACCTTGCACTTCCTAGATGAAAACATCAGCTGAGATGTTTCATCTGTGATTCATCCTGATTCACTGTAAGCATATGATGAGTAAACGTGCATATACACAAATGCCTTCCTGATTCCACAAGTTGTTGAAATTGTCATTTCCGTAAATTTTGGACCACCTGACCCATTCCTGGAAAGTAACAGAGGTGGACGACATGATATTAGTAAGCTCATGTGCCAAGCGTCTGGCACCTACTATCTTGTTTAATCTGCAGTCTTTCAGGTAGGAAGTAGTTTGCTAACTGTTATAACATTTATTAATCAGGTAATTATAGTTACATCATAGCTGTTAGGGGAGAAGGCAATGGCAAGCCACTCCAGTACTCTTGCCTGGAAAATCCCCTGGACAGAGGAGCCTGGTACGTTACAGTCCATGGGGTCGCTGAGGGTCAGACACAACTGGGCGACTTCACTTTCACTTTTCACTTTCATGCATTGGAGAAGGAAACGGCAACCCACTCCAGTGTTCTTGCCTGGAGAATCCTGGGGACGGCAGAGCCTGGCTGCCATCTATGGGGTCACACAGAGTCAGACACGACTGAAGAGACTGAGCAGCTGCAGTAGCATCATAGCTATTAGGATATTTATTCAGATGAAAATATAGGATAAGCCAGCACCTTTGCTGTATAAAACTCTTTTCTGAGTTTTATCAAAGTATCCAAAAATATTTTGCCATCTGCAGTGTTTTGACCTGTGATCTGGTTCAGTGACTACAGAAAGTCACGGTCTATAATATTGAGTATGTGAAGAAAATCAACCAAGGAAAGATACTCTGTTCTGAATTCTACAAACAAGGAAACCAGCCAAGTGACAAGTGATGCCAGGTCTATAGAAGAACAGATGAGAACATTTCAGAAATACAGAGCTACATTCTAACTCTGTGGCCTGATGTCATTTAAAGGAGTAAATAGATTTGTGGGTAGAGTATGAACAAGAACTGTATTATCATCCCAATTGCATCTCTTCTTGGAGGTGAACATTGAAAATTGTCAGGTTTACATCCTATATACAACAAGCTCAAATAACCATACTGGCTCATTCTGAAAACAAGGGAATTCAAGAAGTCTTTGTTTTGTTTTATTTTGCTGTTGTTTTAATATTTATATTTGGTGGCTGTCTCATTCATTTCATTCTGTGAAAATAACAATTTAAAATTGTTAAAATTATATATATATTGTTTAAATTTTTCATTTATTAGGTAAATTTCTGGGCAAATGAAATTTTAATGACTATCCTACAACCAGGTTTTTGACCTTCAAAGCTTCTCTTATCTTGCAATCTGTGTGGACAAAGACTCCACACCTGTAGGTTTGCTATAAGACTGAGAATTTCCTTCTCTTATCAGAGGCAATGATGCAGTAACTCAAAAGTAAAAGGAAATGGCCCAGGGTGTTTTCCACTGTCACTTTTCGTTTTCCTTCATGACTAAGGAGTATGATGTGCTTTAAAAGGATCCAGAGTTTCCAATATCAGGAGGACTCATATTCCACTGATGAAGGGAAGTCTCCCCAATCAGATAAGTACTTTTTGAGGCGTAAAACAAATTAAACAAGCATTAAACTCTGCTCAGCATTAGCTTCTGTGGTTGCACTGGTTATTTCTGGGTATGCATTATTTGGGAAAAGAGTAATTGGAGAAGAATCATGATTGTCCAAGACTTGATTAAGGTGTTTATAATTACTCCTCAGGCTTTTTTCCAGGAACTGCATGCCCCAAAGGATGTTTTAAAAGCATTTTATTTTTCCGTTCACCCAGAGCAGTCACATTTTAGCTACAGTAGCTGACAGCCTGAGGGTGCTTCCTTCAGTTTTAATCCTGAACACTTACGGGAGATTACTCAAGATGTGAGCAAAGAAGGGAAATAGAAAAGCCAGAGGCACAGGAGCCTGAGACAGGGCCAAAACCTCAGTTCCTTCCTAATGACTTCACCACCCACAGACAAGGCCATGCAGGAAGCTCTCACTATAGGTGAACCATGCGTGCCCAGTTCGATTGCCTACTGGACTGTGTAAACACAGAGAACAATCATTCATTCTGCTCTGAAGTTTGTTATCATACCCAAGTGCAGGTTTGATCTACTCAGCATCTTCCTCTTCCTCATCCACACCAAGCCTGCCCCCACCTCAGGGCCTCTGCACCTGCTAATCCATGTGCCTAGGATTCCCACACACCTGCCCATGTCAGACCCCTCCTCCTGCAGTCCCAGGGCAGGGTGCTCTTCCCAGACACTCTTCTCCTGGTCAGCATCCCCTGTCCATCATTATTCACCATCTCGTGCACTACTGTGTTTCCAGATACCATTTATCATTTTGGTTGCTCACTCGTTGCTTACCTGCCTCTGTAACTAACCCATAGACCTTTCCAGAGGGAGGATCCTGTGTGCCTTGTTCATAACCCTGTTCCTAGAAGAGTGTCTGGGACTCTTATTATGGAGGCATGTAGGTGAGCTGGGGTATATGTGTGGGAAAATGTAGTGGCAGTAGTGGTGTGATTATCAGTATTATTAATATTAACTACAAAACTACAGGCCCATTCAGATGGGAAAAATCTATAAATCACAAAGTGATGTTACTAGAGGGAAGTTTCCATATATTCTCAAGCCAGGTGATTCCTTAGAAGATTCAGAGTGTGGTACTGTGCTTGCTGACTCAGTCGTGCCGACTCTTTGTGACCCTGTGGACTGTAGCCCACCAGGCTCCTCTGTCCATGGGGATTTTCCAGGCAAGAATACTAGAGTGGGTTGCCATGCCCTCCTCCAGGAGATCTTCCCAACCCAGTGATCAAACCCACGTCTCCTGCATTGCAGGTAGATTCTTTACCAGCTGAGCTACCAGGAAAGGCCCCAGGGTGCGGTGCTATCACTCTAATTCCAAGAAAGGGGGTTGTATCATCTCAGTCCTCCAGAAAAGTCTGATTGGCAATGGTCCCATTGACTAATGTAAATATTCCCCGCCTTGGGTGTAAATGCAGCCACTATGGAAAATAGCATGGAGGTTCCTCAAAAACCCAAAATTAATATTGCCATATGATCCAGCCAGTCCATTCTGAAGGAGATCAATCCTGGAATTTCTTTAGAAGGAATGATGCTAAAGCTGAAACTCCAGTATTTTGGTCACCTCATGCGAAGAGTTGACTCATTGGAGAAGACTCTGATGCTGGGAGGGATTGAGGGCAGGAGGAGAAGGGGACGACAGAGGATGAGATGGCTGGATGGCATCACTGACTCGATGGATGCAAGTCTGAGTGACCTCCGGGAGCTGGTGATGGACAGGGAGGCCTGGCGTGCTGCGGTTCATGGGGTCGCAAAGAGTCGGACACGACTGAGCGACTGATCTGATCTGATCTGATGATCCAGCAATCCCACTCCTGTGCACATAACCAGACAAAACTCTAACTTGAAAAGACAAATGTGCCTCAGTGTTCATTGCAGCACTATTCCCAATATCCAAGACATGGAAACAACCTAAATGTCCATCAGCAGATGACTGGGCAAAGATGTGGTACATATACACAATGGGATATCATTCAGCCACAAAAAAGCATGAAGTAATTCCATTTACTGACTGAACCAGAGGTTGTCATACTAAGGGAAGTCAAAGAAAGACAAATACTATATGACATCACTCACATGTGAAATCTAAAGTACGACACAAATGAACTTATCTATAAAACAGAAGGGCTTCCCTGGGCTCAGCAGTAGAGAACCCGCCTGAAGTGCAGGAGCCATAGGAGATGTGGGTTTGATCCCTGGGAAGAGCCCCTGGAGGAGCGCATGGCAACCAACTCTAATATTCTTGCCTGGGAGACTCCCATGGACAGAGGAGCCTGGCGGGCTACAGTGCACAGGGTCACAGAGAGTCAGACACGACTGAGTGACTTAGCAAGCACATGAAACAGAAAGACTCACAGACATAGAGAACAGACTTGTGGTTCCCAACAGGGAAGTAGCTTGGAGAAGGACAGATTGGGAATTTGTGATGAGCAGATGCAAATTACTATATATAGAATGGATAGGCAACAAGGTCCTACTGCATAGCACATACAACTGTACTCAATATCCTATGAAAAACCATAGGAGAAAAGAATATGAAAAATAATAAATATATGTACAATTGAAACACTTTGCTGTACAGCAAAAATTAACACATTGTAAATCAACTACAATAAAAATTTTAAAAATAAAACAATAAAAGATAAAATAAAAGTTTACTGCTAAATATCCCCTGCTTTGTGTGCAGTTAATTTTTCCTCCTCTGTGATCCTACTCGTAGGTTGGCTTCTCTGCCTTCTAGAAGTGGGTCATGACTCAGGATAAAGGGAGGCTGCAATGAGTCAGACCTGGAGTGGCTCTGAATTGAGGTCCATATGGTTTCCTTAGCTGCTGCACCCAGGGGAGGGGTTTTATCTAATTCTGGGTCTGCAATAGGTTCACCAACTGAGAAATCATTGCATTGTTGGTAATAAAGTCATTCAATGCCAATCCACTCTGAAGAGACAGATTGGAAGAACTCCGTGCAGAGTGTGGGGTCAAAAAAGCACTGAGCTACAGATTAAACAAAACAAAAATGTGAGGAATTCCCAGCATGGAGCCCTGGGGATCGATCAAGTCACCTGGCTGATGTTAACCTCAGTTTCCACGGGTGGGAAGTGAGCACACTGAAGGTAGGCTGGGCTAAGTGATAATGTTCTGTAGGGGAAGTGTATTAAGTCCATTTCAATTGATGGTATTTTCAACTTGCAACAGGTTTGCTGGGATGTAACACTGAGATGTAACCCTATTGTAAGTGGAGGACAATCCACACTGTTTTCAATGATACATTTCACTAGAATCCCCTGATTTGAAGACACTTTTACAAGCAAAATAATAAAGAGTGGGACCTCACCCTTTATCTGCTTTCCTTTAAATGTCTGGGTAGATATTGCTTTTTAGGAGATGCTTTTATGAGTACCAGGGCCTGCTTGGTGCCTTGCCCACATGGTTTCAGTTCTCATTGTGGTACTTAAAATACTAGGATTGGTGCTTTCCTAGTGGCTCAGTATTAAAGAATCTCCTTGCAAATTCAGGAGACAGGGGTTAAATCCCTGATCCCAGAAGATCCCACATGCTTCATAGACATTAAGCCTGTGCACAGCTACTGAGCCTGTTCCTCAAGAGCCCGGGAGCTGCAAGTACTGAAGCCCTCATACCCTAGAGCCTCTGCTCTGCAACAACAGAAGGCACCGCAGTGAGAAACCCACACACTACCACTAGAGAACAGACCCTGCTCACCCCAACTGGAGAAAAGCTAGTGAAGACCCAGCACAGCCACAAATAATAAAACACTAGGATTCCAACCACCAAAGTATTTGACTTTCCAGATTTTCAGTGTGATGAAGTTGGTTATTTTACAAAACAAACCACATTAACACAAAATAAACAAGAAAATTAAGCTGTATTCTGTCATGGCTCCAAGATTTTATGCTGATGTTTTCCATAGATGACTTCTGGCCCCAAACAGGCTACCATCTAAATCTGTGTCTTTTATTTCAAAAACTTCAAATCAACATTTCTCTACTGCAAGTTATTCTGAACTCAGTTCTACTTTTCTCATAGGAACATACCATGCATTGTCAGTTAAGATAATTCTCTCTCCACAGACTGTAGAACTAATATTCTTAAGTGTACGTCAGGTGCTGCTTTATCTTTTAATGAAATACCCAGTGATGAAGCACATTATGACTGGTCAGTAGAATTGAGTTGTTCCTCAACTTTGAAATAATGTCATTTCATATCTCTGACTTAATACATTAAGAATTCAAAAAAGGTATTAATCAAACTTAAGGTAATGGTGGTGAATCAATGTAGGAAAGTTAAGTTTCGCTTAAATAGAGAATTTAAAATCTAAGATGTTGTTATAGTTTAATTGTGATGCTATATGATCTGTTCAGTGGTATTTGTTAAGAAAGGTAAAATAAAACCACCACCTGACTCCTTCCTGGGTGCTCCATCCTGTATATGAATTATTTTTGTGCAGATAGACTGCCATCACCATTCCATTCTTCATTTATTTCTTTTTTAAATAGTAGAGAACATTTTCTAGATCAGCGAGAGATTTTTTAAAAATTTTAATAGGATGTTCTGTTTTAATGTTTAGTGACAGTTTACCTCCAAAGAGAAAGTGAAATATTAAAAAGACATGCTAAAATTCCATGAGGATTTATAGACTGTCATAAAGAGTGAAGTCAGAGAGATAAAAACAAATATCATATATTAATGCATCTATGTGGAATCTAGAAAAATGGTGTAGATGATCTTATTGGTAAAACAGAAGTAGAGTCACAGACACAGATGCAGATGCAGAGAACAAATGCAGGAAAAAGAAGGGAGGATGAATTGGGAGGTTGGCATTGACATATATAAACTACTGATACTAAGGATAAGGTAAATAACTAATGAGAATATACTACATAGCCCAGGGAACTCTACTCAATGTTTTGTGGTGGTCTAAATGCAAAGGAAATCCAAAGGGGGGCATGTATATATTTATATATGTACAGCTGATTCACCTTGCTGTACAGTAGAAACTAATACAACCATTGTAAAGCAACTATCAGATCAGATCAGATCAGTGGCTCAGTCATGTCTGACTCTTTGCGACCCCATGAATCTCAGCACACCAGGCCTCCCTGTCCATCACCAACTCCCGGAGTTCACTCAAACTCACGTCCATCGAGTCAGTGATGCCATCCAGCCATCTCATCCTCTGTCGTCCCCTTCTCCTCCTGCCCCCAATCCCTCCCAGCATCAGAGTCTTTTCCAATGAGTCAACTCTTGGCATGAGGTGGCCAAAGTACTGGAGTTTCAGCTTTAGCATCATTCCTTCCAAAGAAATCCCAGGGCTAATCTTCAGAATGGACTGGTTGGATCTGCTTGCAGTCCAAGGGACTCTCAAGAGTCTTCTCCAACACCACAGTTCAAAAGCATCAATTCTTTGGTGCTCAGCCTTCTTCACAGTCCAACTCTCACATCCATACATGACCACAGGAAAAACCATAGCCTTGCTTGACTAAAAATTAATTAAAAATAATAAAACACCATTGACCTATGATCATCTATGAAGCATGAATCTATTGCAAAGTAAAGGAGGATGTACACTAATAAGGGCCTTTATGGTTATGGAACATTTTCAGATTTAGAGACTGAAAACCTGACAAATCACAAACACATGTAATTTTTTTTTAACCTTAAATTAGCAAATGCACTAAAAAAAAAAAAAAAAAAGAAACATGCAATGATTTCCTCCATTTTTTAATATCATCTAGAATGAGTGGCTGAGATGGCACATGCCTCATAATAGTAGGGGTTCTTGTGTAGGTTTAATAGGAAATAATTGATATCTAAGAAGTTATGCTTAAATTTGTCAAACAAACAAGCCAGTTTACCATCTGTCCCTTTGGACAAATAGACCACTAGGCCTAATAGGGCTCCTGAAATGTTTCATGTCTCAATTCAATGTCTCTCTTGTTCCCATTCTCCACCTATGAATCACCATGGAGATGTTTCTGCCACACAGGACTTCCATGGCTTCTAGGAAGGTCCACAGCTCTGAAGCATCAAAAGGTGAGATCCACTCCCCTCTTCTTCCTCCCTCTCCTGCCTCCACACACACACACACACACACACACACACACACAATGTTAGCCTGCTTCTCTCACCTTTGGATGGAATGATTTTGGGTTTTGAACTATGCCGGGAGCCACAATGGGAGATCCCACCCACGACAAAGGTCATGCGGAGAGAACCTGAAAGGCAAAGGCAGATCAGGCCTCAAGGGACCCCCTGGATCTGTTCAAGCATCTACCCCAAAACCAGAATCTGTCTGCCTTACTATTTAGTGCCTTTCACCAACTCTTCTGACATTAACAGGGGGCTATCCCCGATCACCTTTCTCTGGAAAAAGTCAACTTAGGGCTTTAGTTAATAAGTCTACTGAGCATGAAAGGAATATTTCTATTTTAACCCCTCTGTTGGCATTCTAGCTTGCCTGACAGGTTTATCCATACTCTTGCAATTAACACACATGATTGCTCACAACTCCCCAACCTTGAAAGGCACGGGAAGCCAAAACATTCTAAAAGTCCTATTGAGCATAGAGCCCTTTAAGAGATGAAAAATTATTAGAATAGATAGTACTTGGTAAAGGGCTTCATTATTGGGCCAGTGCTTGCTTGCAAGTTCCCATATCCCTTATCCATTTTGCACCTGGGAGTGCACTGGTTAACATAGTTGCAATGTAAGAAAAACAAGTAGCAGCCTTGGAATTAACCACATCAGACCTTTGAGCTAATTGGTTCTTTCTTTGTTGTGACCCATTGCACCTTTGCTCCCTGAGAATGTAACTCTATTTAGTACTTTCTGAGGCTGGGAGAAATAAAGAAGAAACACTTTAAGGGAAAACAAGTTTTCTGGCTGATCAGCCTTTATCAAAAAAGGGTCATAAAATGTCCATAGGCCTCCAAGGCCAGAAGATAATGTACACAATATTGTATATGGGAAAGGTATGCAGAAAAAAATCCTGGTTTCGATAAAGACAAAACAGATGTAATGTTTGGGCTGACTCTCTATGACTTTGCATCTTTCAATTCCCTTTATGTACAAGTCAAGGTATAAAAGTTCCTTTTGAAAATAAAGTTATGGGCCTCACTCACCGAAGCTTGGTCTCCCCCTGTCATTCTTTTTTTCCTTTTCTCTCCTTTTCTCTCTCTGTCCTTCTTTCAGGATGACTCCTTGGAACACAGGAGCTTTAATGGCTTTCTGTGTACATCAAGGAAGATCAAGCCTCTCTCTCTGCTTTGCTATCCTTTCGCCTATGCCGTCATCCTGAGGGTACCCCTGGATCCTGCTGGGGCTGGACCCCAGCAGAACTAGGGTTATGTCTTCCTGAATGAGACACTAGACGTCTTCACAGTGGCTGCACACAGTACCCTGATAATATGATCTCACTGACAGAGCTGACTTCACATATTACCATGCTTCACCTTTTAGCAGACTCTTCACACTTACAATTGTGCTTTTCCTCAGAATCTGCACTGATTCAGGGAGAGAAGGTGGAGGGATAAGGGCCTGACTACACAGCCCCCATCATGATAAGACATCAAAAAGCATCTTCCCTGGATTCAGCACCGGCCTGGATCTGACTGGAAGCGTCCTGTTACTACATTCACTATTTCTAAATTAGTAAATGTGCGTTTTATGAATGATGGGGAGGGATGCGGGTCTGTAGTGTCCTGAAGTACTGAGGTTTACTCAACAAAACCTTACCAGTGTCACTAACACCTAATCTACACCTTGATGACCTATTTCCCTGGGTCGTAAACTCCTCTTCTGAGTTGCAATGGCTTTATCTGCCAGGGCACCGAAAAATAAAGTGAATTACTGTGGGTAAACCATCATTACTTCATGCAATCTTTTTGTGAAGATCTAAGTGCTCAAGACTGGAAGTCAGATGAGGGCAAAATTCCTCACCCTAGAATACGTGTCTCCACCCCAGGTGCTCAGCACTGTGTCCAGGTCATACTAAACCATCTGTCTATGGAGGCAGGAGACCCCAGCTGACCGCATGGCTGATAAAGGACCATAGGGTGCCTGTGATAATCGCTGCAGCCTCTCTCCACAGAGAGCACCTTCCAGACTTTCTCTAATTCTCACAGAGATCTTGACAGGCAGGCGTTGTCATTCCTTTTTTTGCTGATGAGGAAACTAAAGAGGGTAAATGATTTGCGCAAAGTCAGACACAAAGGTCAAAGAAATGGGAGGCGAATCAAGGTTATTCTGACCTCAACATGAGTTCCCGTCCCACGACACCACAATCAGAGGCCACATACTACCACTCCCTTCTGTTTTCTAAAAGGAATTACGTCTCCAAATTGTGCGCAGGAGCAAAAGGCGTGTCTGAGTCCTCAGAACGTTCCCATTGCCGTTCAGGAGAAGACAGGTGACATCTGAGATGATGACTGGATTCTGCTTATTTGTCTCTACTGGGGGACACTTAAGAAAGTTTAAAAAAGCTATTTTTAGTTATGGATTGATTCTTTAAATAACTCTTTGGCCCCAAAGTTACTACAGGCTTTAACACATGGATAGGACCTGGGGTTTCACTAACATCTGTAGGTGAGGGGCTGGGGTACACACAGATTGAGTACTACACAACTCCAGGGTGTGTGATGCACTCGCCACACTGTGCATGTGTTCAGTCGCCCCAGTCTTGCCTGTCTCTCTGCAGCCCCATGGACTGCATTAGCCCACCAGACTCTTGTGTCCATGGTTGAGTACTACACAACTCCAGGGGATGTGATGCCCTCACCACACGGTGCACGTGCTCAGTCGTGTCTGACTCTGCAGCCCCATGGACTGCACATAGCCCACCAGACTCTTCTGTCCATGGGGTTCTTCAGGCAAGAAAACACTCCAGGGACAACGCTGTGCTCCAGCGGATCTTTCTGACCCAGTGTTCACATCTGTGTCTCCCGCACTGCAGGTGGACTCTTTACCACAGAGCCACCAGGGAAGCCCCTGTGCACACACACCACCCAACTAATTAAACAAAAGATAGTTGAGAACTTGACTGGAATTCGAGTTTCTCATGTCCTGATAACGTCACCTTTGAATATGCAGAAACAATACAGAAGACACTGACCAAACAGCCATTAAACTATTAATGGAAGCAAAAGTTCCACTTACGTATCTGCTACTATCATTGACCTTTATGTAAGTCTGTACTTCCACGTTTATGACCTTTCAACTTTTCACTTGCTCCTTAGTGGTGGGAAAGAAAGCAAAGTCCTGGTTCCTGTCCCCTATTTTATCTTGGTGTTGTGGTGTTTCTGAAGAAATTATGCATGATACTGAAATTCCATTGACAATTAGAATTTGCTGTAAAAAATATTTTGACAAAAAAGAAACACAGATTTGAAACTGCTCTTTCAAATCTGTGGCCTTGAGTTAAAAAAAAGCAATTTGTAGTGAACTATGCTTGTATTTTCTATTTTACTGATTTATACTTAGAACTTAAAGAGAACAAAAGGGTTTTTCTTCCTTTTTAAACATATTTAGTTTTATCTAGGTTCTATTCTTCTTTGTTTTATTGTAGTAACTTTCAAGGTTTTAGATCAGAAACAAAGACCAGGGAGAAAAACAGCTTATTGCCTAGATAAAGAGCATTAAGAGCAGTGTTGATCTGTTTTTCAGGAAAGCACTAATTTAATTTGCTTTGCTCTAACTACTGCATATAAACCAGATGATTATACTCATAACTTAAACATTTATAAAAATAAAGAATATAGGCAAAGAGATAAGGGACCATTTGCAGTATTAACTGATCAAAGCTGCACAGTAAATAGAAACGTTTAGATCTGCAGATGATCTCTGGCAAGTATGATGGGAAGCAAAGTGAATGATGGTACAAACGCTGAAAGTAAAACGAGTATGTTGATTTTGAATATGAAAAAAAAATCCTAATATACAACATTCCATAACATCAAATGTATATACATTTAGGAATGTCATACATATAGCTGGCCTAAAGCAAGAGGGAAATTGAATGTGTGTGTGTGTGCTAAGTCGGTTCAGTAGTGTCTGACTGTGACCCTATGGACTGTAGCCCGCCAACTTCCTCTGTCTATGGGATTCTCCAGGCAAGAACACTGGAGTGGACTGCCATTTCCTTCTCCAGGGGATCTTCCCAAAACAGCCATCAAACCCATGTCTTTTAGTTCCCTGCACTGGCAGGTGGGTTCTTTACCCTTAGCACCACCTGGAAAGCAAGGGGGAAACCAAATAAGTGATTTTTTAAGTGTTTGTTTAATTATCAAGAATGAAAGGATTCTCAGAATGGGCAAAGGTCCAAAGGTACAAACTTCCTGCTATAAAATTAATCAGTCCTGAGCATGTGATGCACGGCGTGGTGACTAAAGTTAGTAATGCTGTATTGGACATTTGAACCTTGCTAAGAGAATCTCCCCACTTGTCTGGAAAATCCCATGGACAGAGGAGCCTGGTCAGCTGCAGTCCAGGGGTTCGCTAAGAGTCAGACAGGACAGAGTGACTTCACTTTCACTTTTCACTTTCATGCATTGGAGAAGGAAATGGCAACCCAGTTCGGTGTTCTTGCCTGGAGAATCCCAGGGATGGGGGAGCCTGGTGGGCTGCCGTCTATGGGGTCGCACACAGTCAGACACGACTGAAGCGACTTAGCAGCAGCAAGAGAGTCTGATGGATGTGAACTAGGCTTAGAGCAGTGATCATTTTGCAATATATACACATATGAAGTTATCATAATGTACAGTATAACTAGGGCTTTCCAGGTGGTGCTAGTAGTAAAAAACAAACAACAAAAAAACAGCTGCCAACGCAGGAGAAATAAGAGACATGGGTTCAGTCCCTGGGTCAGGAAGATCCCCTGGAGCAGGGCATGGCAATCCACTCCAGTATTCTTGCCTGGAGAATCCCATGTACAGAGAAGCCTGGCAGGCTGCGGTCCATAAGGTCACAAAGAGTCAGACATGACTGAAGCGACTTAGAACACATGCGTATCAAAACTAATATAATGCTATATGTATGACTCAATATAAAAGTCACAGCAGCAGTAAAGCTATGTAGTTGGTATTTCTGAGGTAGGAGATAGATGGTCTTACAATTGGCCTCCTGTTTGCATTTCATGGTGCAGAAAGAAGTGGGCTTCAGGGTGGATTCTTGTGACTAGCCTCCTGTATACAACCCCTGAGACAAGAGACAGGTGGGCTCCAGTTAAAGTGTTTATAATCAGCCTCCTTTTGGCCCTCCAAAATGGAAGTAATGACAGAAACAGGGTAAATAACAAGACTTTGTCTCTTGCAAACACCTTAAGATAATACTTGTGACAATAGTCAAGTTAAGGACAAAAAGGGGCAAAGCCCTGTTTGGTAAAGGATTAAGAGATTTCTACTCCTCCATTTCTGGGACAAGAGAGACACTATACATATGCAGAAAGGCTCCTTGGGGTCAAAACTCAGAGGATAATTCCAGGCCATGAGTCCTGCTCCTTCCAGAAGCCTTCACTTCCTGATCCATCTTGGCTGAGGAGTGCATGTGCGCTTCAGGAGAAGGTCCTGAGACAAATCAACCAGGGTGAGACAAAGCAAGATGACAAAGACCCAGAAAACTGACCCCTTACAAAGGATTTCAATTTCCCAAAGGAGGAACTCTCTCTGAATTCATCTGTGCTTTTCTGCAAGTACTTATCTTTTCAATAAGTTTTTGCTTTAGTCTTTACCCTCTGCTTCCTCATCTTGATCCATTCCTGACTAGGGAGGCAAGGACTCGGGGCTCCAGCTCTGTTAGCTCCTGTGGTCCAGCAGTTAGAACATCCAGTCTGGGAAACTAAGACCTTGCTTCCAGCTACTGCTCCCTGCAAGCTGCTGCTTACTGCCACAGTGTCCGAAATCATTTCCAGAATAAGAAAGGCTGACAAAACCACTCTTGAGTGGTGAATTTTAAAGCAGATAAGCCCCATTTTAAAATCAATACAATATTGTAAAGTTAAGAAAAATTAAAAAAAAAAATAATAATAATAATAATAAATAAAAAATAAAATAAATAAATAAATAAATAAATAAAAGTGACCAAGCTCCAGGAAAAAAAAAAAATAAAATAAAATCAATGGGTCCATGGGGCCTGGGCTATCCCGCTTCTCTGGGCCCTGAGTTATCACCAGTTCTGGTGATTTCTAGATGTATGTGTGTAGCTTGACAATATACATTTGTGGAAAAGAAAACTTAACAAGCACAAGTGGGTCAGCTAAGAAAGAATCTGGCTTAGTGATTTCTCTATGCAAAGTCATACTTAACTTTACTGTTAAGGACTGAACTCCTATTTACTCCACAGCAACTCAATCCCCCAACTAAGACATGAAGTCAAGGGAATTCACAGCCTCAGGCAGTTCTCAAACACCTTCCGGAAGAATGTTCATTGTCTCAATTCCTGCGGAGTGTATGCTGTCATTTTCTCCTTATTATCTGCCCACGACACTCTGGTTTAAGCCTTATTTTAGAATTAGATTAAAAATACATATCAAAGGCTTCCCTCATAGCTCAGCTGGTAAAGAATCTGCCTGCAATGCAGAAGACCCTGATTCAATTCTTGGGTGGTGAAGATCTGCTGGAGAAGGGATAGGCTACCCGTTCCAGTATTCTTGTGCTTCCCTTGTGGCTCAGCTGGTAAAGAATCCACCTGCAATGTGTGAGACCTGGGTTCGATCCCTGGGTTGGGAAGATCCCCTGGAGAAGGGAAAGGCTACTCATTTCAGTATTCTGGTCTGGAGAATTCCATGGACTGTTTAGTCCATGGGGTCGCAAAGAATCCAGCAGGAATAAGCAACTTTCACTTCTCTTCACTTCTTCACTTCACTTCGCTTCATAAATATCAAACCAGTCAATTCTAAAGAAAATCAACACTGAATATTCATTGGAAGGACTGATGCTGAAGCTTCAATATCTTGATCACCTGATACAAAGACCCAACACATTGGAAAAGACCCTGATGCTAGGGAATACTGAGGGCAAGAGAAGGGAACAGTGGAGGATGAGATGGTTGGATGGCATCCCTGACTCAATGGACATGAGTTTGAGCAAATTCTGGGAGATAGTAGAGGATGGAGGAGCCTGGCATGCTGCAGTCTGTGGGGTCGCAAAGTGTTAGATACAACTTAGGAACTGAACAATCATCTAGCTCCCACCTGCACTACTTAATTGGCAAGTCGTGTGTTTGTTAGAGGGACCTGCTTTCATCCACTGAACAAAACAGAGATGTCTGACCCTAAAAAGTTTCTGTTTTAGAAAGTCCCCCAGCCTGCAAGCTAAGGGCATTAGAAGATGCTGCACACCCAGGGCTACTTAAAGAAGGGACAGTGAAGAATCTAGTTCAGTTCTTCGGACTGAGTTCCCTCAAGTACATGGGAGAGATGAAATTAGAAAAGCTCTATCTCAAGTTTCTCCTGAGATATAAATGAGCCACAATGAAATCAGCAAGAGTGTGAATTGACAATTCTACAACATAATTTTCTGCATAAATTAATAGGAGAGGAGATTAGGAGAGGCAGGGGGAGAAGTGATAAATTATATTTTCAACCACAAAGAATTAAGAGATTGCATTAATAGGAATCCTCATAAGTACTATGAAAACTAAGTAGGGGAGTGGAAAAAACAATATAGGAAAATAAATCCAGTCTCATCTCACTTCATATTTGGAGACCAGGAATTACCATGAAATGCATTTTGATATTTCTTCTTCAGTTCAGTCACTCAGTCATGTCTGAATCTTTGTGACTTCATGGACTGCAGCACTCCACGCTTCCCTGTCCATCACCAATACCCAGAGCTTGCTTAAAGTCATGTCTGTTGAGTTGGTGATGTCATGCAGACGTCTCATCCTGTGTTGTCCCCTTCTCCACCTGCCTTCAATCTTTCCTAGCATCAGGGTCTTTTCCGATGAGTCAGGTTGTTGTATCAGGTGGCCAAAGTACTTGAGCTTCATCTTCAACATCAGTCCTTCCAATGAATATTCAGGACTGATTTCCTTTAGGATTGACTAGTTTCATTCTCCTTTGTCCAAGGGAATCTCGAGTCTCCTCCAACATCCCAGTTCAAAAGAATCAGTTCTTTGGCACTCAGCTTTCTTTATGGTTCAACTCTCACATCCATACACGACTATTGGAAAAAAAACATAGTTTTGACTAGATGGACTTTTGTCAGTAAAGCAATGTCTGCTTTTTAATATGCTGCCTAGGTTTGTCATAGCTTTTCTTCAAAGGAGCAATCATCTTTTAATTTCATGGCTGCAGTCACCATCTTCAGTGATTTTGGAGTCCAAGAAAATAAAGTCTGTCATTGTTTCCATTGTTTGTCCATCTATTTGCCATGAAGTGATGGGACTGGATGCCATGATTTCAGTTTTCTGAATACTGAGTTTTTTTTAAATATAAATTTATTTGTTTTAATTGGAGGCTAATTACTTTACAATATTGTATTGGTTTTAGGCCAACTTTCTCACTGTCTTCTTTCACCTCCATCAAGAGTCTCTTTAGTTCTTCTTCACTTTCTGCCATAAGGGTCGTGTCATCTGCATATCTGAGGTTATTAATATTTCTCCTGAATATCTTAATTCCAGCTTGTGTTTCATCCAGCCCAACATTTTACATGGTGCTCTGCATATAAGTTAAATAAGCAGGGTGACAATATACAGCCTTGACATACTCCTTTTCCTATTTGGAACCAGTCTGTTGTTCCATGTCCAGTTCTAACTGTTTCTTCCTAACCTGCATATAGATTTCTCAAGAGGCAGGTCAGGTGGTCTGGTATTCCCATCTCCTGGAGAATTTTCCACAGTTTGTTGTGATCCACACAGTCAAAGGCTTCGGTCTAGACAAGGAAGCAGAAGTAGATTTTTTTTCTGGAATTCTCTTGCTTTTTCTATGATTCAATAGATGTTGGCAATTTGATCTCTGGTTCCTCTGCATTTTCTAAATCCAGCTTGAATATCTGGAAGTTCTCAGTTCACGTACTATTGAAGCCTAGCTTGGAGAATTTTGAGCATTACTTTGCTACTGTGTGAGATGAGTGTAATTGTGTGGTTGTTTGAACATTCTTTGGCATTTCCTATTAGTCTAATTTATTTTGTTTAAATTGGAATATAGTTGATTTATAATATCTTTAGTAAATTAGTTTCAGGTGTACAGCAAAGCAATTCAGTTATACATTTATATGAGTGTGTGTGTATATATATAGATTTCACTTATAGTTTATTACGAGATATTGAATATAGTTCCCTGTATTATACATTAAATCCTTGTTGCTTCCCTGTTTTATACATAGTAATTTGTACCTGTCAATCTCTTACTCCCAGCTTATCTCTCCCCCTTTACCCACTGGTAATCATAAATGTGTCGTCTATGTTTGTGAGTTGTTTCCTGTTTTGTAAATAAGTTCATTTATACTACATTTTAGATTCCACATATAAAGTATATCATATTATGCATCCAATATAAAAGCACCTAAACACACAAAACAAACGTTACTAAGTCCAAGCTCGCTCTGCTTGCTGCACGATAGGCCAAGGAATCCAAGAAACAAGATGTTGAGGCAAGGAAGAGATTTTAACCAGGGAGCCAGCAGACCGAGAAGATGGCAGGCTAGAATCTTAAGTTACTATCTTATTGGGGTCTGGATGCCAGGTCCTTTTATAGATCAGGGAGAAAGAAGCAATGAGGAACTAAAGTCAAAATTAAGAATAGAGAGGGAGATGCAGTGGGGGAGTAAAGTGAAAGGGTCTTCAGTCTTATAAAACATCTCCAAAGGATGTCCAGCCTTCAGAAAGAGTGTGTTATCTCTTCTATTCACAGGTGGGCAGGACAAACTCTCTCTCCATGAGCTGAACAAAGGCACTTTAGTTTACAGTCAAGTAGAGGGCCAGTGCCCTCTAGGCTAGCCATTGTGTATGACTAGGGTAATAAAAGCAAGTCAAAGAAACAGTTTCCAACATGGAGTCAAATTGGCTTCCTCCCTGCAACTAAAATACTAACAGACATTGAGGGTGAATGTGATGGGGAATAGCATAACTTATTAACATCAGCAAAGTTTTTTGTAAACAAACATACAACATTTATTTTCCACTTTTCAGCGTGTTTCTCTCTGCTTTGAGAGGAAATGAAAATTCCATTTAGTGGGACAAGTAGAGCCAAGTCCCTTCACCTACAGGAGAGAATGAATACTCTGAATTGGCCCAGGATAAGTTCACCTGGATTTAGCTGGTGGAGTAATTCCCATTGTGCTGACCATTGAGGAAGGGATTTATCTATGATAGAGATCCTTGCTCCTGGTCACCAGGTGACAGTTTTAGAGGTCAAGTAAATGACTTTTCTAATCCTCAAAAATCTGGCAGGGGTAAAGGGATCATTTGACCCACAGACCACTGAGTAACTGAGTAGAAGGCACTAATCACTAATGCACAAGTCAACTCTTCTGCTTTCAGCAGATGGTTAAGCCTATTATACAGAGTGAAGTAAGCCAGAAAGAAAAACACCAATACAGTATACTAAAGCATATATATGGAATTTAGAAAGATGGTAACAATAACCCTGTTTACGAGACAGCAAAAGAGACACCGATGTATAGAACAGTCTTTTGGACTCTGGGAACGGGAGAGGGTGGGATGATTTGGGAGAATAGCATTGAACTATGTATAATATCATATCTGAAACGAGTCACCAGTCCAGGTATGATGCCTGATAACAGATGCCTGGGGCTGATGCACTGGGGTTGGGACGACCCAGAGGGATGGTATGGGGAGGGAGGAGGGTTCAGGATGGGGAACACATGTATACTTGTGGCAGATTCATCTTGATGTATGGCAAAAGCAATACAATATTGTAAATTTAAGCAAAATAAAATTAAAAAAAAAAGAATATAGATGGTTATTTTTCAAACAATGGTGAAACAGAGCAGGAGCCTGGAGCTGTGGGGCTCCTGGGCACAAAAGCCTTTCTGTGTCCCCTATTTCTTGATTACAGGAAATAGGCTTCATTCAGTCTCTAAGACATTCCTTGAGTTCCAAGGGTAGGTTCAAAACAGATACTTAGGGAAGGGAGGAGACGCAGAGACCAGGGAAGAGCAGTTAGAAAACAATGGTGTGGGATTTCCCTGGTGGTTAAGTGATTAAGAATCTGCCTGCTAATGCAGGGGCAAGGTTCTTTCCTGATCTGGGAAAATTCCAGATTTAGGCAACTAAGTCCCTAAGCATTGCAATTACTGAGCCAGTGCTCTAGAGCTGCAACTGCTGAGCCCACACCCCGCAACTAGAGAGCAGTCCTCACTTGCTGCAAATAGAGGAAGCCTACACACAGCAATGGAGACCCAATACAGTCTTTTTTTTTTAATGCTTAAAAAATAAATAGCACAGCCTTGGGACAGGTCCTGGTTCCCCCTCAAGGGATACACATAACAATATCTTTGAGTTTTTTGCAGATACTGAAATCCCAAGCAGGTGGAAGAAGTTAACTCTGGGCTGCCCACAAGCATGTACACCCTAGACCTGTTAGAACCAGAAGGTTGATGATGCTGACTCCTGATTACCTCACCACCAACCAATCAGAAGAATGTCCATGAGCTGACCACACTCTCTTTGAACCATTTCTATAAAACTCCTCGGTGTCTCTCCAGGGTGGCACACACACTTTGGAGGGCATTAGCCCACTGTGGTCCTCTTTGCCTGACAAAACAATAAAGCTATTATTTTCTACTTCAACCAAAACTCTGTCTCTGAAATTTAATTCCGTGTTGGGGCACAGAGCCTGGATTCAGCTTCAGCAGCAAAAGCATATGAAATATGATATCTTTTTTTCTATTATTGAAAATTATCTTATTGGGTTTTAATTCACAATGGTCACTGTCTGTCTCTGTACAGATGAAAATAACACTTTTTTATTTTTCTTTTTTTCTCTAGGCACAGTCTAAAATCTTGAATGAAGCAAAGACTTATCAACAGACTTTCTAAAACAGATTTTAGGAACCCATGATCAGGGTTTTGTCAATTTGCTTCAAAATAGGAACGTTTCTTTGTGATTTATGACATGCAATAAAATAGTCCTAGATAACAACTCAGTGCAGTCAAGTCAACCGCAGGGGTCCTGATCGCAATATGATACTTGGGTAGTTAAGTTGCCCCAGGCTAGAAAAAATCATAACACAAATGGTGAAAAGGAAACAGCAGAGGGAAAGCTATTTTCAAACGCATTTCTTTGGGACACCAAAGCATGCCAAATATCATTTTGACTTTGCGTTGGGGCTTTTGTAAGTAACTGATCTTTTTCAAGTGCCATGCTTATGGCAGAAAGTGAAGAGGAACTAAAAAGCCTCTTGATGAAAGTGAAAGAGGAGAGTGAAAAAGTTGGCTTAAAGCTCAACAATCAGAAAGCGAAGATCATGGCATCTGGTCCCATCACTTCCTGGGAAATAGATGGAGAAACAGTGGAAACAGTGTCAGACTTTACTTTGAGGTGCTCCAAAATCACTGCAGATGGTGATTGCAGCCATGAAATTAAATGACACTTACTCCTTGGAAGGAAAGTTATGACCAACCTAGATAACATATTGAAAAGCAAAGACATTACTTTGCCAAAAAAGGTCCTTCTAGTCAAGGCTATTGTCATGTATGGATGTGAGAGTTGGACTGTGAAGAAGGCTGAGCGCTGAAGAATTAATGCTTTTGAACTGTGGTGTTGGGGAAGACTCTTGAGAGTCCCTTGGACTGCAAGGAGATCCAAGCAATCCATTCTAAAGGAGATCAGTCCTGGGTATTCATTGGAAGGACTGATACTGAAGCTGAAACTCCAATACTTTGGCCACCTCATGAAAAGAGTTGATTCATTGGAAAAGACCCTGATGCTGGGAGGCATTGGGGGCAGGAGGAGAAGAGGATGACAGAGGATGAGACAGCTGGATGGCATCACCAACTCGACGCATATGAGTTTGGATAAACTCCGGGAGTTGGTGATGGACAGGGAGGCCTGGCATGCTGCAGTCCATGGGGTCACAAAGAGTCGGACATGACTGAGTGACTGAAATGAACTGAAGTGAACTGAATGCTTTTAGGATCTTGAAGAACACATACTTTCATATTGTTATCCATGCAAAATGTCTCAGTAGATACTTTCCCCCAAAGTATATGCTTGGAGATATTTTTAGGACGGAGCTGGCTTCATTTGCTCACAGTTAGGGTTTTAATACACAAGTGTTAAGGTTGGTTTTTCACATGAATTGGTTATAATCATCCAAGTTAAAAAATAACATCCATGAGTACAATAAGGAGCTTTAATAGTCCTTTTCTCTCTCTCTGCAAACTGGCGCCAATTTAACACGACAGTTGCTAGATGCATGTTCTGTTTGTTGATTGCATTGTCTGTTGTCTCATCTTGAAACCATTTTCCTGGATTACTCTGGATCCAGGTCTCCCAGTGCATCTAAAACATTCCACAAGAATTAAGTTCAGCTCAGGCAAATCTCAAGTGAATATGGACATACATGACAAAGGACAGACATGATTCAGAGATGTTATTTCCTTCCATTTGGAAGGAACCCCATTAGTGTAACATTCCTGGTTTCTCTCTAATTACCCCTCACATGCACACTCTATTGCAAGAAAGACAGAGTAAATCATTTGCTTTCTGTGTTTAAAATGTGAAAGTAGAAATCTGGAACAAGAATTTTTTTTCTCTCCAATCTTTGGGCAGCCTACATTCTTTGTTCCTTTCTAAGGACTGAATGCAACACTTGCAAAGATGTGAGTGGAGTTTAATGGGGGAGAGAGAAAGGATGATGGTCTAATGAAAGAGTTTCCTAGTAGGAAGATTAAATGCCTGTAAGTATCAACTAAAGGCTTCAATAGTAGCTTAATTTGTAATAAGGCTGCCCAAGAACCAAGTTCTTGACACATGCTAAGTCGCTTCAGTCGTGTCCGACTCTGTGCGACCCCATAGACAGAAGCCCACCAGGCTCCCCCGTCCCTGGGATTCTCCAGGCAAGAACACTGGAGTGGGTTGCCATTTCCTTCTCCAATGCATGAAAGTGAAAAGGGAAAGTGAAGTCGCTCAGTTGTGTCCGACTCTTAGCGACCCCATGGACTGGAGCCTACCAGGCTCCTCCGTCCATGGGATTCTCCAGGCAAAAGTACTGGGGTGGGGTGCCATTGACACATAGACACATATTAAACCTCTTCTTATGTTGTGGAAAACTTCATTCCATTTGTCCATCAAAGGAGACCCATGGGCTCTTTCCTATTGAAAATTCTAAGGACTGTATCTAAGACTCAGTTTTGATTCTTCTGATTTCATCAAAAGATCTTTCCTTCAATATAGACAAACAACATCCCATGAATCTGTTTCCCTTTCTCCTATAGATGTTTTGTTTGTAATTATAAGAGAACAGAAACCCTTTTCATGTTAGTGTTCAGGCTCCTTCTGCTCCCACCTGACCTGTCTCCAACCCAACTTCTGAGGCTTTGAAAGTAACTTCTAGGAGACAGAGAAAAACAAAACCAAGAGAATAGCACAAATAACTGTCTTCATGGAAATGGGAGGCTACAGACATGACTCCTGGCTTACTTTTATTTTTAACTGAAATAAAATCTTTAGTGATCAGAATATAAGAGAAACTCAGTTTGTAATATTTGCTTCTGTTACCTGCCAACACAGGAGACACAAGAGATGCGAGTTTGATCCCTGGGTCTGGAAGGTCCCCTGGAGGAGGAAATGGCAACTCACTCCAGTATTCTTACCTGGAAGCTTCCATGGACAGAGCAGCCTGCTGGGCTACATTCCACGGGGCAGACATGACTGAGTGACTGAGTATAGCCACAGCACAAAATACTTTATAGAGACATAACCGTGGAATTGATTAAACTGAGTGTTTGCCAAAGAATATCTACATATGTAACTTTGTGGTATTTGCTATAGGAAAATATGGCAACCTTAATGACGTAGCTGAAATGCCTAGATGATATAAGACCTAAAGAAGCCACAAAGAGATGTTAAAGGGAAATATCATTTTCGTAAGCCTCACTACTCATTTACAGTAACATTAAAATTGATTTAAAGATTTGATCACTAAAAGAACCTCAGCAAAATATGGACTGGAATTCAGCTAATTCATTTATTGGGAATGGGAGAAAAATGCTTCCCATAATTTATCAAATATTTATTGACTATAAACTGCTTCCACTGCTTTGGTCCCTGGCGTTATATCAGGGAAGACAGAAACCTTGGCCCTCGGGGCTCCATTGTGCTTTAGAGGGTTAGGTGATAAACATCAAAGGTATAAGTACACAAATTATATGTTCCCAGTGGAGATGAGATGTGTCATGGGAGGGGATAAAAGGTACAGAAGAGCAAGGATTAAGAAACCACCAATGGTATAAATCTAATTTAACCTCAGTTTCATGGGAGGTGACGTTGACCAAAGAAGGAGTAGGGAAGATGCAGTCCACAGCATCAAGCAGCACAGGAACATATATTCATCATTAGTAGTTAATTAAGGACGTGTGAATTATACCATAGTGAGAGATCACTAAGCGCTTATCAGTATGGTAAAACTTTTTAAAAAAGTGATACTATTCAATGTTGGCTAGGATGGAGAGAAAACAGACCACTCATACATTGCTGCAACATGGTACAGCCATACTGAAAAACAGTTTGCAGTTTCTTTAAAAAACTAAGACTGCAGCTACCTTACAACCTAGTACCTGCTCTGCAGGGAATTTAATTTTAGAATTCTGAAGCCAGGGCCACACAAAACCAGTACATAGATGTTTGTAGCAGGTCTGCTGGAATAGGCAAAAGCTGAAACAATCTACATGTCCTGTCCCCAGTGAATGATTAGGTGTACCTCTGGAACATGTATTACTTCTCAGCAATAAACAGGGACAGGTTACATACTGACACATGAATCTCGGAGAACTATGCTGAATGGGGGAAAAAAAAACAAACAGTCTCAAATGCTACCTACCATATAATTAAATTTATACAACATTCCACATCAAGATAACAAAATTCTAGGAATGGTGAACAGGTTAACAGTGGTCCTGGGTTGGTAAGCGGAGGTGGGGTCAGGAGGGATGTGAGTGTTGGCTATGAACAGGTGAAAAGATCTTAGTGGTGATGGATATATTGTACAGGTTGATTTTAAATGTTCTATAACTTGATCATATTAATGTCAACACTCTAGTAATGACACCCCACCCCAGTACTCTTGCCTGGAAAATCCCGTGGATGGAGGACCCTGGTGGGCCGCAGTCCATGGGGTCGCTAAGAGTCGGACATGACTGAGTGACTTCACTTTCACTTTTCACTTTCATGCATTGGAGAAGGAAATGGCAACCCACTCCAGTGTTCTTGCCTCGAGAATCCCAGGGACGGGGGAGCCTGGTGAGCTTCCGTCTATGGGGTCGCACAGAGTCGGACACGACTGAAGCGACTTAGCAGCAGCAGTAAGAAGTTACCACAGAGGGAAATAAGTAAAGGGACAGGAATTTCTGTATTAGTTTTTACAAATACATGTGAATATAAAATTATCTCAAAATGACACATTTAACTAGGAAAAAATACAGACTAAAATCAATTCCTCTTTCATAAGAACAGTAAATCCTGATCATCCCAAATCCCCAAAGCTGTTGAAATTGGAAATATGTTTGCAGTAGGCAATATAAGTTGGCTAAACCCAGTGTTAGCATTGAAGATGAAGAAAAAAAACCAGCATGTTGCAAGATGGATGAATAAATATGTATGTATACATATCTAATATAATGAATGTGATATAGCATATTATATAATGAATATATATGTAATTACATATCCACAGTTAATATCCTCTAATATGATTATCTGAACTGATAGGATTTCTATGTAGTTATACTAATCTGTGGGCTTTCCAGGTGGTACCAATAGTAAAGAAACACAGATTTGATTCCTGGGTTGGGAAGATCCCTTGGAGAAGGGAATGGCCACCCACTCAGTATTCTTGCCTGGAGAATTCAATGGACAGAGAAGCCTGGTGACTGCAAAGAATGGGACATGACCAAGCAACTGAGCACAATCTATAGTGTTATTATGATAAATATCAACATAATTTTGCTGTTAGGAAAGTTCACATTTCATGAACAAATGCATCACTGACACATGCAGGTCAAATAAGCAAATGTGTTTAGACTTTATACGAAAAGAGAAAATCAGAGATGGAAAAACACCACATACACTTATGACTTTTCAAGCCCATGACGATCAAATGTGTCAACTGCAATGGAAATGTAATCCCTCCGCTGAAAATTCACAAACCATGTCTAATACTCAGTTTGTTCTCAGAATTATGAAATATATTTTTGCTAATTCATAGCAAATTTAATAAACATTCCTACTCAGTAGGTAAATAAGGAGTTTCCTAAAATAACAGATGACTGAATTCTTTGGAGGAAATGAGAAAACTCATGGGGGCAATTTTTAGGAACATGTATTGTTCTTGAAATTGCTGAGGAAAGGATTGGGTTTTACAAAAAGACCACACTGACACACTTTTCTTTTAATAATGCTAATTTCTTTTTATTTTCTCCAGCGAGGCACTCTGTTTCTGTGGTTGGGTGCCTCCCATCGTGAAAAGCCCATCTGTGTGTTTTCTGCGTATGTTCCCTGGTCTCCCTGGTGAATGCTAATGTAAAGACATGAGTCATGTGTCCAGCGATGTCAGTCTGAACCATTACTATTCCTCACACCATGTTCTTCAGAAACCTAAAATCCCTTCAGCAGCCCCTTCTCTTTGTGTTCTATTTTCAGGAACGTGGCGACACTGTGTTGTCAAAGCTTCTGCAATTACTCTTCACATCCACCTTCGCTTCATTCTTTCCACTGACTGTGGATTAGCCCTTTCTCACTGGGGATGCGCGCTGGGAGACAAACCGGCTCCCTCATCTTCAACATTGTGTCAGGACACGCATCCCTGTATTGAAACATGCAAAACTGCACATCCCTATGTGAGTTGGACCACAAAAGAGGAACAAAAGAGAAACTATACAAGGAGTTACTATGATGTGCGTGGGTGGATAGGTAGAGAAACATGGCCACGTGCTTGCTTGCTGGATATTTCCTCAGATCCCCTCCTTCCTTTCAATCTCATTGATTGGAATGGTTAGTTCTAGTATTCTGGAAGCATGTGGAAACATTTCTTTTTAGTGCTTAGGATTCCTTCTCTTATTTTTATCTTTATTATTTATTTATCTAATTTTTTGGTCCACTCCCCATAGCTTGCAGGATCTTAATTCCCCAACCAGGGATTGAACCCTCACCCTTGGCACTGAAACTTCAGAGTCCTAACCAATGGACCACAAGGGAATTCCTGAAACTTTTTACATTTGAATAAAGCTCTTTAAAATTTTAGGGTATAAAGTTGTTAACTTTTTTTGTGGACTTGAAATTTTCAGCAGTTATGTTTCAAAACTATTTTTACATAGCTCGTATTCATCTTCTCAGGGTCGGAAGCTGAGGCACAGCAATGTTGTTCCAGAAGGACAATGATTCAAACAGAAATATTTGGAAGGGCATGCAAGAAGAATGGCGAATTAGAAGGCAACTGGCCAAACCTCACTATGTGTCTCACAATTCAGCTCATAGCACATGACCTGTAAGCCAGCTACCTTATGATATCTTGACTGTCTGTACATTAATATTTTATTAGAAGTAAAGGTATCAACTTCAGGAGTCATTGTTGTTCAATTGTTCAGTCATGTCCAGCTCCTTGCAGCCCCAAGGACTGCAGCATGCCAGGCTTTCCTGTCCTTCACCATCTCCCAGAGTTTGCTCAAACTCATGTCCACTGAGACAGTGATGCCATCCAACCATCTCATCCTGTGTCATCCCCCTTCTCCTCCTGTCCTCAATCTTTCACAGTATCAGCGTCTTTTCCAATGACTTGGCTCTTCACATCAGGTGCTGTATTTTATATTTGGTCTGTATTCTAAAAATGAGGACTGAAGCACATCCCTACTGTAAGCAGTACTCTCTGGTGTGTGTTTTGATCCTTCGCTGTGTTGTTATCTGTACTAATACAAAAGGATATTCGAAGGTTACCAGGAGATATGCTGCATGAACCACGATGATGTGTCTTCACAGGACACTTCAGACAACCAGCAAACAACTGCTGGTGGTGACTCATTGAGAAACACAAGTTCACAAAAACATATACTACAGAAATAACAACAACAACAACAACAAAATTGGGACCTAATCAAATTTTTACATTTTTTCACAGCAAATGAAACCACAAACAAAATGAAAAGACAACCTACAGAAAGGGAGAAAATATTTGCAAATGATGGAACCAACAAGGGCTTAATTTCCAAAATATACAAACAGTTAATACAATTTAACAACAAAAAGAAACAATCTAATTAAACAATGGGCAGAAGACCTAAATAAACATTTCTCCAAAGAAGAAATATGGATGGGAAATTTGTGGTTGCTGTTTAGTCGCTAAGTCATGTCTGACTCTTTTGCGACTCCATGGACTGTAACCCACCAGGCTCCTCTGTCCATGGTGTTCTCTAGACAAGAATATTGGAGTGGGTGGCCATTTCCTTCTCCAGAGATCTTCCTGACCCCAGGATCAAAGCCACATCTCCTTCATTGGCAGGTGGGTTCTTTATTGCTGAGCCATCAATGGCCAATAGGTATCTTAAAATATGCTCTACATGGCTAATAATAGAGAAATGCAAATCAAAACTATAATGAGGTATAACTTCACACCAGTCAAAAAGGCCATCATTAAAAAATGTATAAGTGACTAATGCTGGAGAGGGTATGAAGACAGGGGAAGGCTCCTACATTGCTGGTGGGAATGCAAGTTGACGAAGCCACTATGGAATTCAATACAGAGGATTCTTAGAAAACTAAAACTAGAATTACCTTGCTAAGTCACTTCAGTTGTGTCCATCTCTGTGTGACCCCCTAGATGGCAGCCCACCAGGCTCCCCTGTCTGTGGGATTCTCCATGCAAGAACACTGGAGTAGGTTGCCATTTCCTTCTGCAATGCATGAAAGTGAAAAGTGAAAAGGAGTCGCTCAGTCGTGTCTGACTCTTAGCAACCCCATGGACTGCAGCCCACCAGGCTCCTCCGTCCATGGGATTTTCCAGGCAAGAGTACTAAAGTGGGGTGCCATCGCCTTCTCCAAGAATTACTTTATGATCCAGCAATTCCATTTCTGGTCATATATCCAGACAATACTACAATTGGAAAACATACGTGCACCCCTATGTTCATAGCAGCACTATATACAAAAGCTAGGAAATAGAAACAAGCTAAATGTCCATGGGCAAATTAATGGATAAAGAAGATGTAGTACATTTATACGATGGAATATTACCCAGCCATAAAAAAGAATGCAATAACGCCATCTGCAGCAACACAGATGCAACTAGAGATCATCATACTAAGTAAGTCAGAAAGAGAATGACAAATACCATATGATATCACTTATTTGCAGAATCTAAAATATGACATATATGAACTTATTTACATAACAGAAACAGACTCACAGACATAGAGGGCAGACTGGTGGTTGACAAGGGATGGTGAGAGTGGGGGAAGGTTGGATAGGAGTTTGGGGTTAGTAGATATGAATTATTATATATAAGAAGGGATAAACAACAAGATTCTACTGTATAGCACAGAGAACTATATTCAACTGTATTTTCCTATGATAAACCATAATGGAAAAGAATATAAAAAATGCATATAAATATATATATATAACTGAATCGCTCTGCTGTACAGCAGTAATTGACACAACACTGTAAACCAAAATTTACTTCATTAAAAATGTCTAATACAAAGAAAAAAAAATTATATGATTCATGTACTCAGTAACCTGCATTTCCACAGAGAGTGCAGGAATGCAGTTGTGTTGTGATGATGGTTGTGTGTGGAAAGGGCTTTATTCACAGAACAGAGCCACATGACAAGCCTATCAGTATTCACCCCAGACTCTGGCTTTACCAAGAAGCTCCCCTCGACTCGAGTCCATTGGATGCTGTTTCCCCACCAACAACTCTGAACACAATGATGGCATATATCACAGAGCATCAAGCACTGCTGCTTAAAACCATGGCTTGAAAAATAGCTGTTTCCAAGTATTGTTCTCTGTTAGGACCTCGCGGCATGATTTAAACACCAACGAAGCTTAGTACTCTTCTATTTTTCTTAGTATTTTTCTTGTCCTTCCAGATGAAACAGTCAATTCTTTTGTCATTAGGGTCATGAAATTACTGCTCTGCAAATGCCACTGCAGGTTGCTGACTGGCCATGGGGACACACTAACCTGGCCACTGTCTAGATCCTGTTTGTAGCCCCCGCTCACGCTGTTTGGTTATACACTAAAACAATACACATATTGCAGTTGTTCATTTGGCTAATCAAGGGGAAACATTTCATGAGGAGTAAAACTTAAAAATAAACATTTTGGCCAACAGGTTTATTGTGATAATCCTGAAAGTACAGGCGAGAAGTCAGTCACTGCTCTGGAACAATAGCAGTGGCGTTGGCCAAACGTGGCTGGCAGTCTTCCAGGCAGGGGTCCTGTCCGCCTCCCCACCTGGATTCACCTGACACTTCCAATGGACTCAAATAACTCATCCTCAATAGTGCCTCTCAGCACAGAGAGATTGAGGAGAAAAGGTTGAAAATGAACAGTGTTCATGGTTAGATTTAATTAATAGATCCATTTTATTCTCACCTTGGAAGACATACAGGTCAGAAAGTATTGTTGGTTATATATCTATTTTTTCCCTCTCTGGGAGGCTATCAGACTGAAGAAGCCAGTGGGGGAAAAAATAGCGTTTGGAGACTTTTATCCATGCTGCGTCTTTTCAAGTCACATTCAGAATGAGGAGACAGAAACCCCCAGTTGCCGAGAATGGCTGCTGAATGGGTCAACATTCCAAAGTGAGGAGGGGCTCCCCCTCCCAGATCAGCCTTGTGTTTCTTTCTCAAAACATCTGACGCAGTTCAGGTGACTTGTGGAGTGTGTGACAGCACTCATATCAAGGAGAGCCCCCAGCTCTTTGTGCAGGAGATGCAGCATCCCTAAAAGAACCAGGCTTCCTGCAGCCAAAGAACCTGGGGACCTACTTCTCCTGTGCCTGGGGCCCCAGGTCCCAGGCCTGCATCCCAGTGGGAGCCCTGCTGGGCTTCTACTGGCCAGTCCCCTGGGACTTCAGGAATACTGAGGTCCTCACAGGGGATGCTGGTACAGATGTCTGCATCTCCTCTATAAGAACACATTTCAGGATTCTTGTGATCTCTTGAACTCACTCATATAAAAAGAGCCCCTGGGACCTCGTCTCTAAGATCAAAGCTAGGAAAGGGGAGGCTCTGAATCGACCACAGGGCATAAGGATGGTGGACACTGTCAACATTCCCCACATAAAAGCAGACTTGGGTGGATGGGCAGAAGATATCTACAATGAATACAAAATCACCCAACTCCTTAGGGAGAGAACAGGGGAGAAATTCTATCTTTATTGATGCTTAAAAATATCTTTCAGTAAAGGGTTATTAAAATAATGAAACACAAAGGTATAAGTTAAATTCCACCCTAAAGAGAAAATGTAACACTGTCACTGAATCTTGAGTAAATAAAAAGCACCAAGTGCATAGAAAAATTAAACTCAAGCACACAGAAAGGAGAGATGCTTGACTACAAAGGAAAAAAAAAAAAGATTTTAGAGTCATGAAGGAGGAATAAAATGTGATTGTATACACACACACTCACACACTGGCATGCACATGTGCACTCTTTTTGAAAATTGAAGGAAAATAAAAGCTCAAAAAGGGTACTGAGAGGCAAAGAGAAGTATACCAAGAAAGAAAAAGAAAGGGGAGGGAAGAAAGAAAGGGGAGGGAAGGAAGAAAGGAACAGAAAGAAAAAGGAGGCTTCCCTGGTGGCCCATTGGTAAAGAATCTGCCTGCAGTACAGGAGACTCAAGTTCAATCCCTAGTCTGGGAGGATCCCACATGCCATGCAGCAACTAAGTCTGTGCACCACAACCACTGAGCCTGTGCTCTAGAGCCCAGGAGCTGCAACTACTGAAGCCTGCATGTCCTAGAGCCCACATTCTGAAACAGCAGAAGCCATGGCAATGAGAAGCCCACACTACACAACTAGAGAGTAGCCTTGCTCGCTGCAACTAGAGAAAAGCCCAGAAAGCAATGGAGACCCAGCTTAGCCATAAATAAATTAATTAATATCTTCTGCTTTTGTTAGGTCCATAACATTCCTATCCTTTATTGTGACAGCTTTGCATGAAATGTTCCCTTGGTATCTCTAATTCTCTTGAAGAGATCTCTAGTCTCTCCCGTTCTATTGTTTTCCTCTAGTATCTTGCATTGATCACTGAGGAAGGCTTCCTCATCGCTCCTTGCTATTCTCTGAAACTCTACATTCAGAGGGATAAATCTTTCCTTTTCTCCTTTGCCTTTAGCTTCTCTTGTTTACTCCGCTATTTGTAAGGCCTCCTCAGACAACCATTTTGCCTTTTTGCATTTCTTTTTCTTGGGGATGGTTTTGATCACTGCCTCCTGTACAATGTCAGGAACCTCTGTCCGTAATTCTTCAGGCACTCTGTCTATCAGGCCTAATCCCTTGAATCTATTTGTCACTTCCACTGTATAATCATAAGGGATTTTATTTAGGTCATACCTAATGGTTTTCTCTACTTTCTTCAATTTAAGTCTGAATTTTGTAATAAGAAGTTCATGATCTGAGCCAGTCAGCTCCTGGTCTTGTTTGTGTACATCTTCAGCTGCAAACAAATATAATCAATCTGATTTCAGTATTGACCACCTGGTGATGTCCATGTGTAGAGTCATTTCTTTTGTTGTTGGAAGAGGGTGTTTGCTATGATCAGTGCATTCTCTTAGCAAAACTCGTTAGTCTTTGCCCTGCTTCATTTTGTACCCCAAGGACAAACTTGCCTGTTACTCTAGATATCTTTTGACATCCTACTTTTGTATTCCAGTCCCCTATGATGAAGATGACATCTGTTTTGGGGTGTTAGTTCTAGAAGGTCTTGTAGGTCTTCATAGAAATGCTCAACTTCAGCTTGTTTGGAATTAGTTGTCGGGGTACTGACTTAGATTACTGTAATATTGAATGGTTTGCCTTGGAAACAATCAGAGATCATTCTGTCATTTTTGAGATTGCACCCAAACACTGCATTTCAGACTCTTTTGTTGACTATGAGGGCTACTGCATGCCTTCCAAGGGATTCTTGCCCACAGTACTAGATATAAGGATAATCTGAATTAAATTTGCCCTTCCAGACCATTTTAATTCACCAATTCCTAAATGTCAATGTTCACCCTTGCTACCTCCTTTTAGACCACTTCCAATTTACCTTGATTCATGGACCTAACATTTCAGGTTCCTATGTGATCTTGTTTTTACAGAATTGGACTTTCCTTCCACCAACTGTCACATCGACAACTGGACATTGTTTTCACTGCTCTGTACAGATAACTGTACAGAATAGTTAAGTTACTGTGGAAATCACACTCACTGAGATTTGGAAGGCATCTTATTATTTTTTTTGTAGAAAATATCTGATAATATATTCAGAAATTAAAGTGAAAAGATAAATATATAGAGTTCACCAATTAACAAAAAACGCTCTCTCCATGTTTATCTTGGAAATGGACAATAGGACAACATCTTTGAGGAAGTCTGTTGTTAACACCATATGTTAATTCAAATCACTAACCAGGTTGCCTCTCTTCTTACCAGATTTTGGCAAAGTTACCTTGAATACCTCGTGACCAGAGTCTGGTTTTGCTAACTGTGGCACTGCTGCTCAGAGGCCAGCCTCCAATCCCCTCATGGTGGACATGATAACCGGTGATGCTAACACATGGCTCATGGGCCACAGCAGGACTCCAGCCTCCAGACCAGCAACGGTGCTATGGTGGCCTCATACTGGCTCTGTCTGTCTCTCGTGGACAGGCAACAACAGGACTCTGCTCAAGTCTCCGTGGCATTTGTCCCTGTTACAATAACCTCTGTGGCCTTAATCACTCCCCCAGGGGACCTCACATTCACGACCCTTTTCAGAGGTCTCTCAGGACCCTTCCCACCACTGCTTCCCTGGCCAAACCTGCAGAAGGAGTGAAGGGCAAGTTACAGGTCCCAGCCCTGTGTGGTCACCTTCGCAGCAAGGAACACACTTCCATGGTGAACTTTTATACTCCCAAAGCAGCCATCTTATTGATGCTGTTGTTTATTTTTTTTAATTAATTAATTTATTTATTTTTACTTTACAATATTGTATTGGTTTTGCCATACATCAGCATGCATCTGCCACCGGTGTACACGTGTTCCCCATCCTGAACCCCTCTCCCACCTCCCTCCCCATACCATCTCTCTGGGTCATCCCAGTGCACCAGCCCCAAGCTTCCTGTATCCTGCATTGAACCTGGACTGGCGATTCGTTTCTTATACAATATTATACATGTTTTAATGCCATTCTCCCAAATCATCCCCCCTCACAGAGTCCAAAAGACTGTTCTATACATCTGTGTCTCTTTTGCTGTCTCGTATACAGGGTTATCGGAGAAGGTAATGGCACCCCACTCCAGTACTCTTGCCTGGAAAATCCTGTGGACGGAGGAGCCTGGTAGGCTGCAGTCCATGGGGTCACTAAGAGTCAGACATGACTGAGCGACTTCCCTTTCACTTTTCACTTTCATGCACTGGAGAAGGAAATGGCAACCCACTCCAGTGTTCTTGCCTGGAGAATCCCAGGGATGGGGAAGCCTGGTGGGCTGCCGTCTATTGGGGTCACACAGAGTCGGACATGACTGAAGTGACTTAGCATAGTATAGCATAGCATACAGGGTTATTGTTACCATCTTTCTAAATTCCATATATATGCATTAGTATACTGTATTGGTGTTTTTCTTTCTGGCTTACTTCACTCTGTATAATAGGCATCAGTTTCATACACCTCATTAGAACTGATTCAAATGTATTCTTTTTAATGGCTGAGTAATACTCCATTGTGTATATGTACTACAGCTTTCTTATCCATTCATCTGCTGATGGACATCTAGATTGCTTCCATGTCCTGGCTATTGTAGATGCTGTTGTTTAGTTGCTAAGTCGTGTCTGACTTTGTGACATCAGGCTCCTCTGTCCTCTGTTATCTGAAGTTTGCTCAAGTTCATGTCCATTGAGTTGGTGATGCTATCCAATCAATCTTACTGATAGATGCTTTAAAACTATTTTCAGCTCATGCCTACTTGATAAACATTAAAATATTAATTCTTTTTTTAGTGTTGTTGAAATTCAAAATATAGAAGACACTGTGCTTAATAACAAATCTAAGTAACTCAGCTCTGTTTATTTTTAGACCAGCCACCTTCCCCTCCCATGCATACGCATCACTATTCTAGAATTTGATGAGTCTAGCTTTCACTTCTGACATCCGGTCCCAAACTCCAACTTGGGGGCTGGGTAAGTGTTTACACCAAAAAAACTGCAATAACCCTCTTAATCTCCTTCCTTTCTTACTGATAATTTTTCTACAAGGAGGTAATGTCTCACGAAGAGGTTAGGAGGATCAAACAACATAATTATCTAAAAGAGCCCAGAGAGCAAACATTTGCTGAATCTCAAATTTATTGGTTTCTCTAACTACTTAATTTCTTTAAATGAAGCTTTATGCATAAGTAATGTCTGCATAAATTATATAAAATGGTTATGCAGTTCAAATTCTCCTTTATTGATTTTAAAAGTAGATGGTCACTGCCCCAATTAATTGCTAGTTGTTTTATCTCTAACAATGCAGATCTAAAACCATATTTCTAGAATATTAGATATAACAACTTATCATTTGTTTGAAGATTCTGCATGAATTCTATGGTGAGCAATGTATGCAAATGATGTGATAAAACAATAGGCCATGAAAATGAATCAAATATATACTTTAAGTCATTTAAAAATTCACAGTCTTTGGTAAAAGGGCAACTATAAATATACACATTGCATTTCAAAGCAGCACTGTGCTTGGGATCAATTCAGATCAATTTGTGCACTGGAAAAATGCAGGCAGCAGCACTGGTCACTGAACTGAATCTGAGAAATGTGTGCTTTGTTGTCACTAAAATTCTACCTAGAAAAATGAGCCTGGAAAGTAATATGAATCTGAAAGCATTGGGTCACTTAATTGAACCTCAGACCTCCCCCTACTAATGTTACTTTGCAATATGAATACATTTTCCTGTGGATTCCCTCCACCATTTGAAATGACATGCAGTGAGAAAGCATGTTCCCATCATTGTATTTTCACACTTGATGGCGTGGGCAAGTGTATTAAATTACGAAGTGTGTAGGAACAAGGACGTGAAGAGGGGCTGGTGACAGTGAGCTGACTTGAGAGCCAGCCAACACGTTTTAGATAGTTTCTCATGTGAATAGAAGAACACACACACACACACACGCATGTCTTTTAAATTCAGAAACATTAACTTTTGACGTGGCTGTGTAATCAAAAATAATTAATGTCACTTCTGAAGATGAAAAGACAACATTTCTCGACAGAGGCATGCACTGCCAACAAGATGTCTTCAAAATGGATCCTTGTCGGTAGAATTGTTTTTAGATAAATAAGAGAGACCATTTGATTCTAAGAAGCTAGCTATCTAGATAGACACATCTCTTCAGCTGTGCTTTCATCTCCTGCTTCCTATTTGTAAATTTGATGTGCTATAATATGTACTATAATGCACATATTTGATGCACTATAATAGGTACTATAATGTTTGACTTCAGCCTTGAAGTAAATGACTTGCTGGTTTCGGGGGCATCATTGTTGTCTCTATTTCCCTCTTTTTCTCCCTTCTTAACAAAACCGCAGCTCTTCCAGTCATTGGATTTTGATGAAAGAAATCCGCTCTGGTGCCAAGGATGCAGTGAGCTTAAGCCCATTAGCACTCAGCTCTTCTTCCAATGGTCGTGTGGTGTGAATCAGTCAGATCAAAATGCCCCATCATTCTGGTTGTGGTGATTGGGGGTCCATTTGATTGGACATGTGACCTAAGCTGGTCCTCCCATGGGAAGTCCATGGCCAGTGCCCAATGGCTGGAAACACCCTGATGCTGGGAAAGATTGAAGAAAGGAGGAGAAGGGGACGGCAGAGGCAAGATGGTTGGATGGCATCACTGACTCAATGGACATGAGTTTGAGTAAATTCTGGGAGTTGGTGATGGACAGGGAGGCCTGGCGTGCTGCAATCCATGGGGTGGTAAAGAGTCAGACACGCCCGGTGCTTACTGGTACTTACTATGCCTGTGACTTCGAGAAGGTCTTAAAACCTCAGGAAGCATCCACCTCCTGCTCTAAAAATTAGGAACAATAAACCTTGAAGCTCTAAATTATGAGGAAGAGCCCAGCACAATTCTTGCCATGTGATGTGTCCCCTGTAAATGCTGACTTGCCTGCCTTTCTTAAAGTTAGTGGAAAACTTGATTAATGGGCTTAGAATTTTTTGTTAGTTCCTTTAGATAAGCTCTTCTAATGTATCTTAATTATTTTTTTTTACATTTTTTAAAATGTTCTCAATGATGAATTGTTTGTTGTTCACTCTCTAAGTCATGTCCAGCCAGTTGCGACCCTGTGAACCGTAGCATGTCAAGCTTTTCAAATTATAATTGTTTACTTCTTACAGGTTTTTTTTTAAATACTATATTTATATAATTTAGTGTCTTATATATATAGTATGTATATATATAAGATATATATATATGAATATATTATGCTATCTGGAAAGTTCAATATAAATGTAAAGGCTTTCAGAAAATATTTACTTTTAATTTTGGACTTTAGGATAGTATAGGTTACAATAGCATGCTACTTTTTATTCTGGAAAAAGAATACTCTAGTTAGTATGATTTCAATTCATGGTATCTTTTTGTATAAAAAATGGTTAAAATGTTAAAATGAGTGTATTTAAATGAATAATATGTATAATATGATTTCCCATAATGTTAAATATACTAAAATATATATTTAAAGTTTAATAAATATTAAATGCATAGTTTATCAATATTTTTAATAACTTTGGAAAGTTTCAAATAAAGTCCATCCCATTTCTCCTAAAAAAATTAGTATTTTATATGTAGATTTTAACTCATATTATGAACATACCCAGGATCTCTCACTTTTCATTGGTGACAGAAAGATCAAAGTAGTTCAACTTATCCAAGTGTTATGAAGTCAGACATAAAGAGAAATTTTCATTCAATCCATACTGTGACCATTGGCATATACCAGAAACAATCATTTAGAATTCTCATTTGCATGTGTTTATTCAAAGGATAATATGACCACGAAGCAATTTAGTATTACCAAAAAGAGTCTTATCATCTCAATTTCCATATCAGGAATTTCATCTAAAGAATAAAAGATGCTTTAAGAGTCAGGAAGATGTGCTCTTCAGAAAGATGCATTAAAAATCATGAAGGTGAATATGACATTCTTCCATCATACAAAAAGAGCAAACCCAGTGCAGACTGAATGAATTATAAATGTCCTACGAGAGGCACAGGCCCATGATGAGGGCCTTTGCAAGTCTACACCTTGTCTTTCCTGCTCAGAGTCTGGCCTCACGTTGACATATTGACCACAGACTGAAGGGCGCACCTGATCCAGCCAGGTCAGTCAGACTCAGCTCCTGGAGGTGTGGGGTCAAGACTGAGACAGCCTTGCTCACTTCTATTAGTGATGGCGCTAGAAAGGCAAATACAGCAGCTACGAACATGTTCTTTTTCATCCTACTCATGGAGGCTGGGAGAGCTTTTCTTCAGAGAGTCCTGGCAGTGACCATGACCTTCAGAGAGACAGGTGAGCATTCTAAAACTTGGGGGCCAGCAGGCAGGCCAGCTGCCCCCTTGGGGTTCACTAAGTGTCCTGATTCATTCAATCAAAACTTCCTCTCTGTTGTACAATTTTCTCGGACGTGTTCTGTCATTCATATCTCTCTAGACGCTAAGCTTACTGAAACATGCACAAAACAACGACAAAAACAAGAACAAGCAGAGATGTGTTTCCTGGAGCATGAATCTGCACATTCTAGATCTTTCATCTCATTCCAGAGCTGTAGAGTCGAGCGAAAATTAGTGATGTGAGCAGAATCTCATGTACAGGGGGGATTCTTTTTTTTTTTTTTTATTAAAGGCTTATTTATTATAGTGAAATTAGAGGAAATACAATTTACTGATGAGATATTGGCTAAATAAATTATAGCACATCAACATGATGGTGTTGCACAACTTTAAAAACAATTTTTCAAAAGCATTGATAAGAAAAAGAGCAGGATGCAACATGTTAGACATGCAGACACAAATGTAGGAAAATAAAAGAATAGATAAACACCAGCAAGTTATTCTGAGTAAGGGCATTACAGGTACAGCTTTTCTTCTTCATATTTTGAAAATCTTTCTACAAAAAGTGTGCATTGATTTTAATAATAAAAAAGTGTATTCATGTTGATATATGGCAAAACCAATACAATATTGTAAAGTTAAAAAATAAAATAAATTTAAAAAAGGAAAAAAACACAGTTGGAGACAAAAAAAAATTAGCAAGAGAGATGATGCTATTCTCACAAAATATAATCTGCCCTCTTTCCAACATCTTGTTTATATTCCCCAAATTTCAATACTTTCCAAAGCTTAAAGCTGTCATCTTGCTCTCAGAATTGGATACAAACACACACACCTGCACACACTCACACCCATATATATTTTATCATAACTAGTCAATTGTTAATTACTTAGTTCACATGTAATGTATGTTCCAAAATGAATAGATTTGTTTCCAAAGATGCTTTAAAAATAGAATCATCTTTACAGATATTAAAGATATCTTACAGAGAGATATTTTCAAATTCAATCTTGGCCATAGACATACACTGTGCTTTGTACTACTTAATCTATCTGAATCATTTTGTGTAAAGTAGGGATAATAGTACAAGAATCTAAGGATAGTGATGGCAATTATGTGAAAGACTATATGTAAAATATCATCAACATTAGCTTCCTTAGCAAAAAAAGGGACAAATGTAAAAATATCATGAACCATAATTAGTCACAAAGTGCTAGTAAGTTAATTATGCATGCTCAATTCTTGAAAATATTAACTGAAAAAAAAAGATTACTTGCTCTTACACGCTAAAGAACATAACAGACAAATTTGTGTTACCTTTTCTTCTTACATTAATCATTCACTTGACAAAATTGTGAAAGTGAGTAGTAATACTGCCTTTTATATTCTATCCATTGCTCCCAACTGCTGAGATAAAATTCCCTTTAGCAGAGAAATATGTGACACAGAAAGAGAAAGAAAGGAGTGCTCACGAGTCAAGCAGAGAAACAGTGGCTCCAACCACAAGTTTTCTGACCCTTCTCAGTTATCTAGTAACTCCTACACACTTACTATCTTCTCTTATCACTAAATAAAGGCTTATTAAGAGGAATAATAGAAATTCATAATATATATTGTTAACAAACAGAAATGATACAGGGAATCTCAAATAAGAATGAAGACAGTTAACAAAGAAATAAATAGGATAAAAACACAAATACACATAAACAAACCATAAAAGCAATATAACAGCATGAACAATATATACATATTTTATTATACATATGTGTGTGTGTGTGTGTCTTTATATATATATATATATGGAAATATGATCATTGATGTATGGCAAAACCAATACAATATTGTAAAGTAAAAAAAATAAATAAATAAAATTGCTCATTTTTGAACATGTAAAAAAAAACAATTAGTTTTTCACTTGAAAGAAGATGACAAAATCAATTACATTTAAAAATTAAGTAAAAAGAGGTAAAATACTAACCCTTAACTCTAAAGACATTAACAAGATATATGTTTCAAATCTGTTAGTGAGACTAACATAATTTTTTGTAGGTTTGGTAAAAGAGGTTGTTTTCTCCTTGGTTGGTGATGTTGATTTTCAAGATGAAGAATTGTATGAGTGGATATTATAGTTATTATCTTTATAAGTGTTGAATTTGTAATAAACACAAATCAGGATGGCAAAGACTGTTCATTTAAAAACCTTATTTTTCTACCATGTTGTTTCCCAAAGGGGACCAATTAGCAATTTTTTTTTTTCTTTCAGGTACTCTCCTTCCTGTTTTCATTCTGTACTTTATATCAGAATAATATATTGAGACACGGCATCTGTCTTCCTCTGGCCCAGAACTAAGACCATCAGGGCCATACTTTCTTCCACATTCTCAGTCAGTCAAGACTTTCTGACTGAGGTGTCTTGCCTTTCCGTTTCAGCAGGTGTGAGGAATGATCAAGCCCTTTCTTTGAGGGGCTGGTAAAAAAAAAAAAAAAAAAAAACACCTCAGACTCATCCTTCCCAGTTCTATCCATTTGGAAAGCTAGGACCATGGGAGCCTCAAAATGGATTCAGTGCTGGGGGGACAGAGGAAGGAGGTGCATTGTTGAGGGGGCAATGGCAGAGGATAAAGGAGTGTCTCCCAGTGGTAGAAACTGGAGCAGCACTCGGCAGTGGAGGGGGCCTGCTCCCAGTCCTAGACAGCACCCAAGGAGGTGGCAGGGCAGCCCCCTCCTTGCAGCCAGCCCTCCACAAGACCAACTGACTAGTGAATCCCTGTGCTCGTGAAAAATGTCTTCTGAAGCCAAGCCTCAGGTGATTCAGATACTGTGAAGACCAAGTCAACAGACAGTGGGGGATCTGCAGAGAAGAGTGCTGCTGACAGCCAAAAGGGAGAGGCCGTGAGTGGGAGAACGAGGAGGAGCCTTCTGCCAATCTGGTCTCAGAACATATATCCAGAGGATGCCTGCACAACCAAAGGAAGGTGGGGGGCGGGGGGCACTTCTAGATTCTTTGTGCAAAGACTCTTCAACAAGTGGACAGCCGGGTTGGTGGAAAAGCAGATTTAACTAGAGTTAAGTAAAATAAGGAACGTGCTGTATCTTGCAAATGCCATAGAAAAAGGAGCCATTCAAACTGAGATTAAATAAAGAACCTTCACACAAAGATGATGATTTCCATCAATACTAACTCAAACTTGTCAACTTAGAAGCAAATGATGGCAGATGATGCTGGAAGAAATGACGTCTGGCACTGTGTTAGCGTGATTTAGAATGAAATCTGCAGAAATTTTATATAAGCAATATAAAAACTGAAGAAAAAGAAACTCTTAATTTAAAAATACTTTCCCCAGTGAATTACAAAGAAGTTACTCAAGGCTAAATCAGTGTATGCTTAAAAGGGGGCCTCTCTAGTTTTGATCTATCAAGATAATCATGTTGAGAAGGTTAACTCCACTTTCTACTTTGGGTTTTTCTGCAATTTCTGGCTCTCTCATCCCCCTTTCCCAACAAATGTCCTTAGAACACACACACACACTCCACATCTCTCCCCAGGCCTTGTAGTAGGGTGTCAGCTTGGATGAGCACAGACATGGCATGAAATGGGATAGTAGTGTTTCACATCCTGATCATTTAATGCTGCTTCTCCCAATCATTTTCTTTGCATTGGTCACTTAGGAAGGCTTTCTTATCCTTGCTTACTATTCTTTGGAACTCTACATTCAGAGGGATATATCTCCTTTTCTCCTTTGCCTTTTGCTTCTCTTCCTTTCTCAGCTATTTGTAAGGCCTCCTCAGACAACCATTTTGCCTTTTTGCATTACTTTTTATTGGGGATGGTTTTGATCACCACCTCCTATTCTTCAGGCACTCTGTCAGATCTAATCCCTTGAATCTCTTTGTCACTTCCACTGTATAATCATAAGGGATTTGGTCTCGGTCATATCTGAATGGCCTAGGGGTTTTCTCTACTTTCTTCAGTTTAAGTCTGAATTTTGCAATAAGGAGTTCATGATCTGAGCCACAGTCAGCTCCCAGTCTTGTTTTTGCTGACTATATAGAGCTTCTCCATCTTCAGTGGTAAAGAATATAACCAATGTGATTCTGGTATTGACCATCTGGTGATGTCCATGTATACAGTTGTCTCTTGTGTTGTTGGAAGAGGGTGTTTGCTATGACCAGTGTGTTCTCTTGGCAAAACTCTGTTAGCCTTTGCCCTGCTTCATTCTGCACTCCAAGGCCAAATTTGCCTGTTATTCCAGGTATCTCTTGACTCCCTACTTTTGCATTTCAGTCCCCTATGATCAAAAGGACATCTTTTTTGGTGTTAGTTCTAGAAGGTCTTGTATGTCTTCACATAACCGTAAAACTTCAGCTTCTTTGGCATTAGTGGTTGGAGCACAGACATAGATTACTGTGATACTGAATGGTTTGTCTTGGAAGCAAACCAAGATTATTCTGTCATTTTTGAGATTGCACCTAAGCACTTCATTTCAGACTCTTTTGTTGACTATGAGGGCTACTCCATTTCTTCTAGGGGATTGTTGCCCACAGTAGTAGATATAATGGTCATCTGAATGAAATTCATCCATTTCCATCCATTTCATTTCACTGATTCCTAAAGTGTTAATGTTCATTCTTGCCATCTCCTATTTTACCACTTTCAATTTACCTTGATTCACGGACCTAACATTCCAAGTTTCTTTCTTTCTTTTTTTTGACAGAATTGGATTTTACTTTCACCACCAGACACATCCACAACTGAGCATGTTTTTGCTTTGCCTCAGCCTCTTCATTCCATCTGGAGCTATTTCTCCACTTTTTTACAGTAACATATTGGGCACCTATGGGCCTGGGGAGTTCACCTTTCAGTCTCATATCCTTTTGCCTTTTCATATGGTTCATGGGGCTCTCAAGACAAGAATGCTGAAGTAGTTTGTCATTGCCTTCTCCAGTGCAAAGATGGGCATAATAAAGGACAGAAATGGTATGGACTTAACAGAAGTAGATGATATAAGGAAGAGGTGGCAGGAGTACACAGAATAATTATACCCAAAAAAAGATCTTAATGACCCAGATAACCATGATGTAGGAACTCACTTAAAGCCAGACATCCTGGACTCTAAAGTCAAGAGAGCCTTAGGAAGCATCACTATGAACATAAGTAGTGATGTCATTCCTGATAGCTATTTCAAATTCTAAAAGATGATGCTGTTAAAGTTCTGCACTCAATATGCTAACAGATTTGGAAAACTCAGCAGTGGCCACAGGACTGGAAAAGGTCAGTTTTCATTCCAATCCCAAAGAAAGGCAATGCCAAAGAATGTTCAAACTGCATCACAATTGCACTCATTTTACAAGTTAGCAAAGTAATGCTCAAAATTCTCCAAGCTAGACTTCAACAGTACGTGAACCAAGAACTTCTAGATAGTCAAGCTGGATTTAGAAAAGGTAGAGGAAGCAGACATCAAACTGCCAACATCCACTGGATCATAGAAAAAAAACAAGAGAATTCCAGAAAAACTTCTTCTGCTTCATTGAGCATGCTAAAGCCTTTGAATGTGTGGATCACAACAAATATGGAAAATTCTTAAAGAGATGGGAATTCCAGATCATTTTACCTGCCTCCTGAGAAACCTGTATGCAGGTCAAGAAGCAACAGTCAGAATTGGACATGGAACAACAGACTGGTTCTAAACTGGGAAAGGAGTATATCAAGGCTGTATATTGTCACCCTGCTTATTTAACTTATATGCCAAGTACATCACATGAAATGCTGGCCTAGATAAAACACAAGCTAAAAGCAAGATTGCAGGGAGAAATATCAGTAACCTCAGATAGGTAGACGACACCACCCTTATGGCAGAAAGTGAAGAGGAACTAAAGAGCCTCTTGATGAAGGTGAAAGAGGAGAGTGAAAAAGCTGGTTTAAAACTCAACATTCAAAAAATTAAGATCATGGCATCCACCACTTCATGGCAAATGGATGGGGAAAAAATGGAAACAGTGACAGACCTTTATTTTCTTGGGCTCCAAAATCACTGCAGATGGTGTCTACAGCCATGAATTTAAAAGATGCTTGGAAGAAAAGCTATAACCAACCTAGAAATCATATTAAAAAGCAGAGACATTACTTTACTGACAGAGGTCCATTGAGTCAAAGCTATGTTTTTTCTAGTAGTCATGTATGGACGTGAGAGTTGGACCATAAAGAAGTCTATGTGCCGAAGAATTGATGCCTTTGAAGTGAGGTGTTGGAGGAGAGGATTCCTTTGGACTGCAAGGAGATTGAGCCAGTTAACCCTAAAGGAAATCAGTCCTGAAAATTCACTGGAAGGACTGATGCTGAATCTGAAGCTCCAATAATTTGGCCACCTGATATGAAGAAACTCACTGGAAAAGACCCTGCTGATGGGAAAGTTTGAAGGCAGGAGAAGAAAGGGATGATAGAGGATGAGATGGTTGGATGGCATCACCTACTCAATGGACATGAGTTTGAGCAGGCTCCGGGTGATGATGAAACACAGGGAAGCCTGGCATGGTGCAGTCCATGGGGCTGAAAAGTGTCAGACATGACTGAGCGACTGAACAACAACAACAGTTGTTTATACTTCTGCTTTGTTTCATCTGGTGTGCTTTTCACAACAATGAGCCACCATAATAAGATACTTAATTGATTACACTGAGCTTCCATTCACTCTTTCTCCAGTTCCGAGGCTTTCCTATATTCATATATTAATGGGAGGACTGTACAAATCTCTCCATGTTTCCTGACTCTAGAAGTCTGTTCTCAGTGAAAGAGAAGACTCTAGATTCTTTCATTTTAAATATTCCTTTTTAAATTTAATTCTCAACTGCAGGTACAAATTACAAGATGCATATCGGTCTGACATCATGCACCCATCTCAATGAGAATTAGTAATTTTGGACTTTGACTAAAGGTCAACAGACTAAAGCTGAAAAGCTGTATGTGCACAGGATGATCGGCTGAGATGCTGAGCCTGCATTAATGAGGTGCCACCTACAAGGCCACACCAAGGAGGGGCAGTCACCCATGTTCCCAGCTGCCAGCCGGATGTGAACAGGCACTGGGATAATAAGCATGATGAATTGAATTTCATTAAAATACCAAGGAAAATCCTCCAAAACGGTTCTTAATTAGATGGTCTCCAGCTAAGCGTTAGCCAAAATGTGAACTTTCCCTACATCCTATTCCACTGAATAGTCATGTTGACTCCAAAGCCTATGGGGGTGGGAGGTCTTTAACTCATAACACTGCTTCTTATTTACTTGGTTCTTCTCATGTGAGACTCATGCAGTGCTTGATAAATATCCCCTTATTACCTCACAATGAGTTGATTACAGAGCTGAGGGGAGAACCCAAGACCCAGAACTCTGTCTCTTGTGAGACTAGTTCTAGTTCAGCATCACAAGTGGCCTGTCTATAAGGGACTTAGACAGGGAAATTGAAGTTTGCTGCACATTCTTTGACTCATGTCAGTGTCTGGAAGCATGACAGTGGCTGCCTTGTAAAACATTCCCTTTCTGATTTTTCAAGGAAAAAAAAAAAAAAATTTTGTAACTCTGATATCAACTACAGCAGTAGGTCACGGGACTCAGTTGTCCAACAGCACATAATGTCCTGGTGCATGCAATATTCTGATGTCTATGAATAATTCTTTTTCAAGTGGCAAATGCTTGGTATTGATAAACTTGTTCTCAACCCAATAGATAATTTATTGATTTTGCATTTCCTGGGTTCAGCAAAGCTAAGAAGCTCTAAAACTGGAAATTTTAGTATCTGTGTGTTTTTTGTTCTTTTATCTGTTGGGTGATTTTGCACATAATATACTGATGATAACATTGGTAAGAAAGAGAATTTACTAGTATCTCAGTTTGGGATATACTGAGAGATAAATTTGGGCATTGCGAATTTAAGATTCAATACCAGTAACACTCACTTTCCTGAATGACTTTTCACTTTCATTATTTTTTTTCAAATTTAAAGAGCCATATTTTGTGTTAACTTGTCTATACACTTCATAAGAAACTATAAAACATGGTTTACTGGGTATAAAGGTCCAACAGAACATGTTTAGTGCAAAATTTTTATTTTTTTAAATTTATTTACTTTAATTGGAGGCTAAATACTTTACAATATTGTAGTGTCTTTTCCCATACATCCTGAACTCCCCTCCCACCTCCCTCCCCATCGCATCCCTCTGGGTCATCCCAGTGCACCAGCCCTGAGCACCCTGTCTCATGCATCAAACCTAGACTGGCAATCTGTTTCACATATGATAATATACATGTTTCAATGCTATTCTCTCAAATCATCCCACTCTCAACTTCTCCCATAGAGTCCAAAAGACTGTTCTATACATCTGTGTCTCTTCTGCTGTCTCGCATATAGGGTTATCATTACCATCTTTCTAAACTCCATGTATATGCGTTAATGTACTCTACAGGTGTTTTTCATTCTGTGAAGAAAGAAAAGAGTGAAGTGTTACTTCACTCTGTATAATAGGTTCCAGTTTCTTCCACCTCATTAGAACTGATTCAAATGCATTATTTTTAATGGCTGAGTAATATTCCATTGTGTGTATGTACCACAGCTTTCTTATCCATTTGCCTGCTGATGGACATCACAAGAAAAAAAGTCAAATAAATAACCTAACTCTACACCTAAAGCAACTAGAAAAGGAAGAAATGAAGAACCCCAAGATTAGTAGAGGGAAAGAAAGCTTAAAAATTAGGGCAGAAATAAATGCAAAAGAAACAAAGGAGACCATTGCAAAAATCAAAAAAGCTAAAAGCTGGTTCTTTGAGAACACAAATAAAATGACAAATCATTAGCCAGATTCATCAAGAAACAAAGGGAGGAGAATCAAATCAACAAAATTAGAAATGAAAATGGAGAAATCACAACAGACAACACAGAAATACAAAGGATCATAAGAGACTACTGTCAGCAACTATGTACCAGTAAAATGGACAACTTGGAAGAAATGGACAAATTCTTATAAAAGTATAACTTTCCAAAACTGAACCAGGAAGAAATAGAAAATCTTAACAGCCCCATCACAAGCACAGAAATTGAAACTGTAATCAGAAGTCTTCCAGCAAACAAAAGCCCAGGACCGGAAGGTTTCAGAGCTGAATTCTACCAAAAATTTAGAGAAGAGCTAACACCTATCTTATTCAAAATGTTGCAGAAAATTGCAGTGTAAGGTAAACTTCCAAACTCACTCTATGAGGCCACCATCACCCTAATACAAAAACCAAAGATGCCACAAAAAAAGAAAACTACAGACTGATATCAATGAACATAGATGCGAAAATCCTTAACAAAATTCTAGCAAACAGAATCCAACAACATATTAAAAACATATATCATGTTTTTAATGATATATATAAAACATATATATCATTAAAATATATATGTTTTTAATGATATATATAAAACATAAAAACAACATATATCATGACCAAGTGGGCTTTATTCCAGGGATGCAAGGATTCTTTAATATCTGCATATCAATCAATGTAATATACCACATTAACAAATTGAAAGATAAGAACCATATGATTATCTCAATAGATACAGAGAAAGCCTTTGACAAAATTCAACATCCATTTATGATAAAAAACCCTTCAGAAAGCAGGAATAGAAGGAACATAACTCAACATAATAAAAGCTATATATGACAAACCCATAGCAAACATTATCCTCAATGGTGAAAAGTTGAAAGAATTTCCCCTAAACTCAGGAACAAGGCAAGGGTGCCCTCTCTCACCACTGCTATTCAACACTGTTTTGGAAGTTTTGGCCACAGCAATCAAAACAGAAAAACAAATAAAAGGAATCCAGATTGTAAAGGAAGAAGTAAAACACGGTTTGCAGATGACATGATCCTCTACATAGAAAACCCTAAAGACTCTACCAGAAAATTACTGCTGCTGCTGCTGCTAAGTCGCTTCAGTCATGTCCGACTCTGTGCGACCCCATAGACGGCAGCCCACCAGGCTCCCCCGTCCCTGGGATTCTCCAGGCAAGAACACTGGAGTAGGTTGCCATTTCCTTCTCCAATGCATAAAAGTGAAAAGTGAAAGTGAAGTCGCTCAATCGTGTCAGACTCTCAGCGACCCCATGGACTGCGGCCCACCAGGGTCCTCCGTCCATGGGATTTTCCAGGCAAGAGTACTAATCAATTAATATAGTAAAGTTACAGGATATAAAATTAACACACAGGAATCCCTTGCATTCCTATACACTAACAATGAGAAAACAGAAAAAGAAATTAAGCAAACAGTTCCATTCATCATTGCAATGAAAAGAATAAAGTACTTAGGAATATATCTACCTAAAGAAACAAAAAACCTATATCTAGAAAACTATAAAACACTGATGAAAGAAATCAGAGGACACAAACAGATGAAAAACTTTTAAGTTAATACTTTAAAATATTTTAAATAAATACTTAATTGATTACACTGAGGTTCCATTCACTCTCTCCCCAGTGCTACGATCTTCCATTACTTACACAGAAATGGGAGGACACTCAAGGTTCTGCTTGAGAACAGACTCACATGTCTGCTCAAGGTTCTTGACCCTTAAACATTTTTTTCATTGGGTGAAAATTTTTTTTCTTTCTAAGATATTTCTTGGGCAAGTTTTTGGACAATTTTGAAACTGCCATATGTTTTATTACAACTATTCATAGTACAATATATATTTGAAAAGGTGAAGAAAACATTTAGTAAGATTCTTTATCATTCAGACAATAGAAGAAGTGTCAGAAAACATAGCATGTCTAAAGCAGCTAAGTATGGGATCTTTTTTTGACAAATGCCTTTGCTTTGCCTCCTGACCACACGGAATTGTGCACAGTCCATCTCTGGCTACAGTTACTCTTGTACCAGATGTCTTCCTCCTATTCACCTATCAATGGTTCAAGGCTGACTGACTCTCAGTAATATCCATCCCTTGAGCCCAGTGGTGCCTTTTATGGTGCTTTAATTACTAAAGTCCTAGCATATTTATATGAGTGATTAAAACAACTCAATAGATAAAAAGGCGAACCTCTATTCAAGGGCAGGCTCCAAACTGTCATCACTTTTCTCCATCAAGAAGTGGGCATTTTACCACATTAAAACAGGGAGGAAACTTAGAAGAACATTTTTTTAAAATAATGAGTTTAGAGAAGAGAACAGGACTGACACACAGTTAATCTTCCACAGAGAGGTTTTGGAAAGCCCTCCAGGGTAAACTGTTCTATTTCACAATAACTTCATTTTCCACTAAAACACTTGCCACAATGCCCACAATTTAAGATGGCTCTCACTATCTATTTTCCAGGAGAGTACATTTTTCTCCTCTTAACTCGGAACCACTTTCAGGTTGCCAGCATTTCTAGTCCAACGAGAACATGACAAATACGTCACACTGAGAGGCCTCAGGCCTCCACCTGAAGGAGGCGATGCAGCAGGCCAGTGGCCTGATTTAAGTAAAAGGCACAGAAAATCTCATGCTTCCCACATTTTCTGAGCCAGATACGCTCCTAGTACACTCAGAGTTCCAAGTGATCAAGTGAACAAACAGCAGTTATCATCAAAAAGTCTACAACTACCAAATATTGGAGAGAATTTTGAGAAAAGGGAGCCCTCCCTCTTGCACTGTTAATGGGAATGTAAATGGGGACAGCCAATATAGAGAACAATATAAAGGTTCTTAAAAAATTAAAAATAGAATTATCATATGATCTAGCAATTTCACTCCTGGGTATACATCTCAGGAAAATGAAAACACTACCTCAAAAAGATATGTGTACTCCAATGTTCACTGCTGTATTATTGACAATTGCCAAAGCAGAGAAGCATCCTAAGTGTCCATTTACATAAAAAGATTAAGAAGTTGTGATATATATATATATATATATGTGTGTACACAGAGAGACACACAATCACACAATGGAATATTATTCAGCCACAGCAGAACTGCCATTCACAACAAGGTAGATGGACCTAGACTGTATTACACTTAATAAAATAAGCCAGACAAAGACAAATATTCTATGTTATCACTAATATGTGGAGTCTAAAAAGAAATGGAAATGAATGAATACAACAAAACAGATTTGCAGATAAAGAGAATATACTAGTGGTTATCAGTGAAGAAAAGGAAGGAGGGGTATGATTGGATTATAGGATTAACACTACTATGTACAAAATAAATAGTGTTAGTCTTTCAGTCATGTCCAACTCTTTGTGACCCCATGAACTCTAGTCCACCAAGCTCCTCTATCCATGTGATTCTCCAGGCAAGAATACTGGACTGGATTGCCTTCTCCAGGGGATCTTCCCAACCTGGGGATCAAACCCAGGTCTCCTGCATTGCAAGCAGATTCTTTACCATCTGACCTACAGGGAAGATCCATATAAAATAAATAAGTGACAGAATATATTGTACAGCACAGGGAAATATAGCCATTATTGTGTAATAACTTTAATTGGTCCAATCTAGTCATGTATGGATGTGAGAGCTGGACAATAAAGAAGGCAGAGCCCCAAAGAATTGATGCTTCCAAACTGTGGGGCTGAAGAAGACTCTTGAGAGTTGCTTGGAAAGCAAGAAGATCAAACTAGTCAATCATAAAGGAAATCAACCCTGAATACCCTTTAGAAGGACTGAGGCTGAAGCTGAAGCTCCAATATTTTGGCCACCTGATGCAAAGAGCTGATTCATTGGAAAAGGCCCTGATGCTGGGAAGGATTGAGGGCACGAACAGAGCAGATGACAGAGGATAAGATGGTTGGATGGCATCACCAATTCAAAAGACATGAACTAGGGCAAACTCCAGGAGATGGCAAGGGACAGGAAAGCCCGGCATGCTACAGTCCATAGGTTGTTAAGAGTCGGACACAACTTGGTGACTAAACAACAACAATCTATAAAAATACTGAATCATTATGCTGTACATTTGAAACTAATATAATATTATAAAGCAACTATAATAGAAAAAAAATTGGGCAAACAAAAGTATTGCAAAAGTGTAAAAAAACACCAGAAATTTTTTTTTTTAAGTTTGTACTGGATAATAAATATGAAATTTTGTGTTACATGCCTTGAAAAACTTTTATGACATTAAATTATAGAAACAGGGTAACTTCTAAACCAAAGTATTATCTATTAGCAAATTATGCTATTCTTAATTCATGTGAATATAGTTGCTAACATGAGATTTTTGTCTCAGCATTTGCAATTTGACTTTATAAATTGCATAATTTATATTGTAGCTTTCTCCTAGGGATCTGTCATCTTGAAAGTCTTGCTATATTTTGCTTAGAAACATGCACCTTTAAAATTGTACCTGAATTTTTTTTTTAATGAACTTGTTTCTGTCTTCGTGACAGAATAAAATAGCACATAGCGTTTTAACTTGGAGTGAAGAGTGGTAAGGAATCAAAGAACTTTACCAAAAGAAACTGCAAATCAGCAACAAACTCATAGGGAGGAACTGCTAAGCAGAATTAAACTGGAAAGCCAACTTGTCAGCAGAATGAATAGGTGGACAGTCTGAATTTCAGTGCTAAGCCTCAGTTTAATTTTCTTCCCTGATAACCTTGACCACAGACTGTTATTTCAAAGTCACTCAGTTGACTCACCCTGATAGACACCTATTTCCAAAGAAATCACATTTCTGCAACATGTTTAGTAATTATATTCATCTTGATAACATCCTTCCTGACAATTTGATCATTGATGGGGCTCTCCACCTGTGAAGGTCATTTGGATTTCACCCCTTCCTAACCTTCTGTTCTGACAAGGGTTCTGTAAAGTAAATTCCATTTGTTTGGTTATCCTGGGAAATGGCCACACTTCTTCCAGAAACTGTTGCAAAAGTTATTTCTTTCCTGCAGTCCATCTATGCCTGCAGCTCTGTTGCCTTTTTCAACTTTGCTTATTTCCAACCCGATTTTATTAAGGTCCAGGCACACTATCTGGATTGCATGGCTATGGAGCCTGGAACTGGAATTTTAACTCTTTGACCTTTACATCGATGTTTAAATCTAATCACAACGGATAAAGTTGAAGAGATTTGAAACCAGCCAATGTTTTCACATTTTTCAAATATGATCCTACAAGTTGGTAGAAAACATGAACTGAGGTTGGGGACCCACGCCCACTGTGATCAGTTTCTGGAACACAAACTTCAGCTCCCCACTTATGCCACTTCGCTAAGCCTACCTATATAGGCCGGATGTCCATCTGGGTTCAGACACACTCGGCTGGATGCTGGCCACCTGGGCACACACCTGCCATACACACTGCACATGCCTCCAAGTCCATGGCCTCCCCCATCCCTCCCCTTCATTCTTTCTCTTCCCAGAAACCAGTAGCCTCACATCTGCACCCTCAGGGGGAATCATGCTGATTGACCTCAACCAAGTCCTCCAGGAAGCAGCTCCCAAAAGGTAAGTTTTAACATATATGTTGTGTGCATGCATTCTAAATCACTGTGTGGACTTTTACCTGCTAGACTCCTCTGTCCATGGGATTCTCCAAACAAGAATACTGGAGTGGGTTGCATGCCCTCCTCCAGGGGATCTTCCCAACCAAGGGATCAAACCTGAGTTTTTTGAGTCTCCTGTGTCTCTTGCATTGGCAGGTGGGTTTCTTTACCAGTAGCATCACCTGGGAAGCCCAACATATAACTTAAGGAGGCATAAACTCATGAATAACTTAATTTAATACTGTCACTAACTAAAATACTGAACAGAAGAGAGGATTTGATGAATCCCTGAATTACTGTTCAACTTGCTTCCTGTCCTCTGGCAGAGTCAGTGCAAGAACATATTGCCCATCATCAAGTGAGCCTCCTGACTAGTGAGCCACAAATTCAGAATCACAAATATGGGCTTCCAAGAAATATACTTAATAACCATTAATACAATCATATTTCTTGAGCTAATGACTAAAAATTCTTAAATGTAGAATGTCTTGTCTATTATGAGGAATGAAAGAAAGAGTGCCATTTTGAGAAATTCATTAAGATTTCTGGGGAAAATATCAACAACTTCAGATATGCAGATGATACCACTCTAACAGGAGAAAGCAAAGAGGAAATAAAGAGCCTCTTGAAAAGTGTGAAAGAGGAGAGTGAAAAACCTGGCTTAAAACTCAACATTCAAAAGATTAAGATCATAGCATCTGGTCCCATGGCAAATAGAATGGGAAAAAGCGGAAACAATGACAGATTTTATTTTCCTGGGCTCCAAAATCACTGTGGACCTTAACCAAAGCCATGAAATTAAAAGATGGTTGGTTATTGGAAGGAAAACCATGAAAAACCTAGACAGCATATTAAAAAGCAAAGATATCATTTTGCCAACAAAGGTCTGTACAATCAAAGCTATGATTTTTCCAGTAGTCATGTATGGATGTGAGAGTTGGACCATAAAGAAGGCTGAGCACCAAAGAAAATTGATGCCTTTGAATTGTGGTGTGGAGAAGACTCTTGAGACTCCCTTGGACTCCAAGGAGATTGAACCAGTCAATTCCAAAGGAAATCAAGCCTTGGAAGTCCTTGGAAGGACTGATGCTGACACTGAAGCTCCAATACTATGGCCACCTAATGCTAAGAGCTGATTCATTTAAAAAGATCCCAATGCTGGGAAAGATTGAGGGTAGGACGAGAAGGGAGTGACAGAGGATGAGATAGACAGCATATCCAACTCCCTGGACAGGAATCTAAGCAAATTCCAGGAGACAGTGAAGGACAGGGAAGCCTGGCATGCTGTAGTCCATGGGGTCACAAGGATTCAGACACGACTTAGTGACTGAACATCAACAACAAAAGAACAAAGGATTAGAAACAAAACAAAACAATCTTAGGTTCTACTTCCCGAACACAAGTCCTAGGCACTTTCTCTGGTGAAACTTCCAACCTTTGAAAACTGTCCCTTGAAGTACGTGATTGTCTTGGGGACATGAGAATTGAGAGAACTGATAAGGGAAAAATAAAACGAAGTAATTCTGAGTTGAAGAATAAGGGGCAGCCAGACGAAAAGGGCCAGGAAGAGTGTGCTCAGGGCTGGAGGCAACTGATGAGCAAGAAATGCTCTCACCTGAGGCAAGATCAAGTTCATCAAGGGGTGGACAGGAAGGGAAGAAGGAGAAGCAAGCCAAAGGATTTCATATCTTTGACACAGTGCAACACAGAGATGGTGCTGTTTATGTGAATACAGGGAGGAGCAAGATTTGCAGTAATGGAATTTTCATGGGGGTCTGTTTTAACTAATGGAGAAGGCAATGGCACCCTACTCCAGTACTTTTGCCTAGAGTCGGACACGACTGAAGTGACTTAGCAGTTCCAACTAAATTGGCTTCAACAATTCCAGCTTTTTAAACTCTTTTACCTTGCTCTCCATTAACTCACTCTGTAGGAATGTCAACTCTATGCTATTCTTTTACTTCCTCTTTTATTTTTTTTGGGGGGTGGCTATTCTCTTTAATCTTATTGATCATTTTACACATGATTGCTGAATAACTGAATGAGTGATTGAATAGAAGAACCTCTGATGATCCAGAATGATCAAATTTCATTTCATAAAAATCATAAAATGCTAGCATTAATGAAGTTATAAACTTAGCTTGGACATTCAAAGTTAAAAGAATAAAGAAAAGATTTTGGTTTATCCTTTGAACCTAGAAAACAAACTCACAGAAAGAGGTCCTTAGTGAGTGCATTCCTGTTTTGACAGCAGGGATGCCGCCTGGGGTTTGCTCGGGGGGGTCGGGGGGGGGGGAAACATTTACTATGCCTTACTCCCCACCACCAGCCTCCCTCGTTTAGCTAGTGCAGCCTGGTCTGCTTTAGCGCGCTTGTGTTTGCTAATACAAGTGAGTCCAGAGACATGAAACACGGCACAGTGGTTTCTGATGATGCCTTCCTCTGGCTTCAGATGGACTGCTGGGTGCCTCATTGACCACTCCAATGGGGATTGTTGTCCAGAACAGTTAAGTCATCCATGTGACCACTGATGAGGGCTCAGCCAGTAAGTTCAGGTTATGATACCAGAGGTGATTTAACAGGGACAGATATTGGAGTTTGATGACATGATTTCCCTGGACAGTTTTAATTACTGGACAAGGGAATTCTGAAATATGTGAATTACTGAACAGCTTAAAGTACAAAAGGGAAGTACGAGTCATTTGAGGTAATAAACTGATGAAGGGCAAACACATTTATGTTGCACAGGAGCAAACACAGTCTTAATTCTGTAAGTAGTAAATGGCTTAATATTTGCAAATTGTTATATAAGAAGCAAAAGAACATTCTTAGTTTAAGAATAATTTATATGGCCAATCAACATTTAAAATCTTGGTCCTGTCAAGGCAGATAGTGATGTTTAAATCTAAGTATTCATTACCATCTATAATTTGTAGTGACTATTTAATATGCATACAGAAGAAAGAAGATTATGAAATTGAAATGGTTTGATCAAAATATTAAGAATACTTTCTGAAATATAGTGAGGACAAACCACATGCTAAATCTATGAACGAACATTTTTGGTTTGAATATATGGCTTTGTTGTCTTTTTAAGAATTTTATTTTATTGAAGTATGGGTTTACAATATTGCGCTAATTTGCACTGTGTGGCAAACTGATTCATGTGATACAGGTATGTATATATATAATATTTTTCATATATTTTCCATTATGTTTTATCACAGGACATTGAATATAGTTCTCTGTGCTATAGAGTAGGACCTTGATTTTTATCCATTCTATATGTAATAATTTGCATCTGCTAACCCCAAACTCCCACTCCATTTCTCCCCACAACCTGACAACTTCAAGTCTGTTCTCTGAGTCTGTGAGTCTATTTCTTTTGTAGATATGTTCATTTATGTTGTAGTTCAGATTCCATGTATGATATCATATGGTGTGTGTCTCTTTCTGACTTATGCCATTGAGTGTGATCATCTCTAAGTCCAACCATGTTTCTGAAGATGGCATTATCTAATTCTTTGTTATGGTTTACCAGTATTCCATAGCACACACATATCACATCTATATCCACTCCTCTCTCAGTGGACATTTAGGTTGGTTCCATGTCTTGGCTATTGTAAACAGTGCTGCTATGGACATGGTGTATGAATATTTTTGAATTATATTTTGTCCAGATACACACCCAGAAGTGAGATTGCTGATCACTGGATAACTCTCTTTTTACTTTTGTGAGACCCCTCATGCTGTTTTCCATAGTGGCTGCACTAATATTTTTTTTTTTTTTAAAGAGAGCACTACACAATATACCACAAATTCCATAACATACACTTTCTTAACTACATTCATATAATATCCGAATCTTCATCAGAATCTAAAATTAACTTCCAGCTTGAGGAGATGTGTTGAGTATTATGTAAATGTTCTTTAAAAGGTTTCTGTGATGAAACAATAAGTTCATACATGAAAGCGTTTATAAAATGTGAAATGGCAGAGTTTTTCTAGGCCAAGCTTACCCCAGAGTCCTTAGAAAAATTTTTTGAGGAAGGTACAGACTTTTACAAATCACCTTATGTCCTCCCCTAAACTTTGGATTTGCATGTATGTAATAGTTGCAAATAGGTGGTAATTTGAGGATTTTGCTTTTGCGTAGTGTGTATATGTGTGTGTATGGTGTTTGTTGTGTGTCTCCTGTTGGTCGTCTGTGTTGTGTAGTGTGTGTGTATGGTGTGTGTGAGGGGTATGTTTAGTAAACTGGGGCCCCAGGAACAGACACGAGGTGTCAGTGAGAAAGGAGCTATGAATCAATGAAAGGTCTTCTTGGTTTTTCGGAGTCACTTGCTGGTATACTTCCTTGAGAGCTGCTTCCATCACATGCCCTTTATGAACCACTCTTCCCATTTCCTGAGCAAAGATACACACTTTCTCTGAAACTGGCCATCAATTTGCAGTTGGTAAACTGAAAGGTGACTGGATACCTGATTTCTCAGCCATGTGTCTACATGTGTGCAGCACATGCACATGCAGAGACATGGAGAGGACAACGAAGCTACACAGATCTGGGCTCCTCCTTTGGTGTCTGATAGTGAGGGACCCCACACACACAGCACCCTAGCTTTGCAGCCCCAGCACACGGCATCGAGGCTGTCACACAGAGGCCACTGGATAAATATTTATGGGGAACATTTGAAGAGGTAGCAGGTACTGATTTCTCATTCAAGAAATAAATTTTAACCATATCACTGTCAGGTTTCGTGCCATAAACTAATGAGCACAGACACTAACATGAGGTCCACACTAGGTCCACACATCTCCGTTCCAAGCCTCCTCATTCCCTCTTAAAAAAATAGAAAGGATAGTTATAATAATTCAGAAAGTGATCTTTTTTAGAGCTGGATCATAAAGAAGGTTGAGCACCAAAGAATTGATGCTTTTGAACTGTGGTTCTGGGGAAGAGTCTTGAGAGTTCCTTGGACAGCAAGGAGATCAAACCAGTCCATCCTAAAGGAAATCAGTCCTGTATAGTCATTGGAAGGACTGATGCTAAAGCTGAAATGCCAACACTTTGACTACCTGATGCAATGAACTGACTCATTGGAAAAGACCCTGATGCTGGGAAAGATTGAAGGCGGTAGGAGAAGGGCACAACAGAGGATGAAATGGTTGGATGGTATCACTGACTCAGGAGACATGAATGTGAGCAAACTCCAAGAGATACTGAAGAACAGAGGAGCTTTGTGTGCTGCGGTCCATGGGGTTACAAAGAGTCGGATCTAACTTAGCCACAACAATTTCTTAACAATAGCTTCTTGAAACAAGTTTTAGAAAAACTTGGATTAAGGACTTCCCTCGTGACACAGTGGATAAGAATCCACCTACCAACGCAGGACTTCAGTCAATCCCCGGTCCAGGAAAATTCCACATGCCGTACAGCAACCAAACTCATGCGTCACGACTACTGAGCCTGCACATTAGAGCCTGCGAGCTGCAACTGCTGAAGCCCCCACACTCCAGGGCCTGTGCTCCTCAGCAAGAGAAGCCACTGCAATGAGAAACCCAAGCACTGCAAAGAAGAGCAGTCCTCACTCGAGGCCGCTAGAATGAAACCACACAAAATCAGTGAAGACCCAGCACACGCAAAAATAAAAATGAAATTAAAAAACAAAAAAGAAAAAATGAGGCTAAGCTTTGGTTAAAAAATATAATCTCAGGTTCTCCTCTGGATGAAAGTGAAAGTCGCTCAGTCATATCCGACTCTTTGCAACCCCATGGACTATACAGTCCATGGAATTCTCCAGGCCAGAATACTGGAGTGGGTAGCCTTTCCCTTCTCCAAGGCATCTTCCCAACCTAGGAATTGAATCCTGGTCTCACACATTGCCAGCAGATTCTTTACCAGCTGAGCCACAAGGGAAGCCTGAGAATACTGGAGTGGGTAGCCTATCTCCTCTCCAGCAGATCTTACCGACTCAGGAATTGAACTGGGGTCTCCTGCATTGCAGGCAGATTCATTACGAACTGAGCTATCAGGGAAGCCTCTGGATGAAGAATCTCATAAAATTCCATCAAGAATCAATAACTGGCACTGTTCCCCAAATCTGGAAGGCCTCCAGGCTGTCTGACTGGACTATGAATTTTATGTTAGTTACATCCTATTAGAACTAACCATTTCAAGAACCACTTTCTAACAAAGGCTTGAGTGAATCATCTTGCTAAAATAACCTTGAGGGAGATGACATCTTGCAGACCAGATTAGAGCAATCCAAATAGTCTCATTTGCTCAAAATATTTTTAATAACATAGAAAATAAAAATATTTGCCACTATAAAAATCACAAGACATTCATAACTATGAGTCATGTGATAGATTTTGTATGAGAACATAATGTCCACTGCAAAATGAACCTCATTAGTAGTCAATGAGAAATTGAGAATCACAAATAAGGGTTTCTGAGAAATATCTTTAATAACCACTAACACAACCATGTTCTTTTCACTAACCATGAAAAAGTCTTTAATGTAGCATTTCTTGTTTATTCCAAGCAATGAAAGAAAGACCATCATTGCCAGGAAAAAAAAAAAAAAAAATGATAGGGAGCAGGCTGAATAATAACTCAGGGATTCAACTTCCCCTTTTCTTTAGTACTTTACTGATGATAGTATTAAAACAAATGTATCATTGTCATGTGAAAGTATCTTGCAAGCTGACTATGCATTTTTATCAAAGATTGTAAAGTTTTTTCATTTCATCATAGATTACATATTTTAAAAAATATTGTAAACTGAGAAATTTACCCTGAAGATCTCAAAATAGGCTTTTAAAAATATATTTCCCTAGGGAAGAAAATTATGTGAAATTCTAGGGGAAATTTTGGTGATAAATTTAATTTCTAATTGTCACATTTTATTATTATGTGAATTACTGTACACAATTTATAGTTAGCATTTGAGTGATATGTCATATTACATATCAATTACAGGCAAAAATCTGGCAGGAAAAATAAAAGTGTATACATCCATAGAAAGAAGTTCAAATTTCCTTTGCACAACTCAGTGTCTGATGCTCTTATCTACATGATGAAAATCGGTGAGTCTCAATTGTTGATATAGTGGTGAAGGATGTGGAACTAATAGTGCATGCTGTGTACATCAGAATCATCTGTCAAATTTTTTCAAATACATATTTTCCATACCCCCTTCTGGAAGGATCCACACTCCTCGACTGACAGGAGAAGTAATGACGTTACCAAAAACTATTTTCATTCACCTGTAATTCACTATTTTGATTCTGCATGAATATCCTATCTTACAACAAAATATGAAGAATCTGTAACTATTTAATATGTATACTTCATTAAGGTTATTAAAATGCATATCCATTTAAAAATTAATTAAGAAACTAATTAGAGGTGGAGTATAATCACACAGCAACAATACATTTTTTATATTCAGGAAATATTTCAGTCCTTTCAGACTAGTAATTGCTAGGTATTTCAAGACAAGAAAATCCTAAAGACAAATTGCAGTTGACTTAGATTTCTCACAGCCATAATAATCAGACACACACACAACAAAAGTCAGAGTGACTTTAGCCAAATTCAGTGAATACAAACACAAGGTGCTATTAGGTGAAGAAGAGATTTGATCATTTGACTGGACCATCAAGCTCTAATCTCTAGTATCTTCTTCCAGAACCCACAGAACATTTGCTTAAATGACCTTGTGAAGCTCTTACCAACAAATTGAGATGAGTGGTTAGATTATCAGATCAGATCAGATCAGATCAGTCGCTCAGTCATGTCTGACTCTTTGCGACCCCATGAACCGCAGCACGCCAGGCCTCCCTGTCCATCACCAGCTCCCGGAGGTCACCCAGACTCATACCCATCGAGTCAGTGATGCCATCCAGCCATCTCATCCTCTGTCGTCCCCTTCTCCTCCTGCCCTCAATCCCTCCCAGCATCAGAGTCTTCTCCAATGAGTCAACTCTTCGCATGAGGTGGCCAAAATTATACCCAATGGTATTTAGATTATACTCACTCATCTCAATTTGTTGGTAAGAGCTTCACAAGGTCATTTAAGCACTTCTCACTATTCCTTCCAGAAAAAAAAAGAATGAAATTTTGCCATTTGCAACAACATGGATGAATTTGGAAAGTATTATACTGAAGTGACATAAGTCAAAGAAAGACAAATGCCACATGATATCACTTATCTGTGCAATCTAAAAAACACACAAAAAAAACAGTGAATATAATAAAACAAAAGCAAAACAAAACAAAGAAATAGACTCACAGATATAGAGAACAAACGGGTGGTTATCAGTAGGGAGAAGAAATAGGGGAGGGGCAATACAGGTGTAGGGGCTTAAAAGGTATGAGTTAGTATGTATAAAATAAGGTACACAGAAAGATTGTACAACACAGGAATACAGCCAATACTTTATAATAACTATAAATGGACTATAACCTTTAATTTGTGAATTAATATGTTATACCTGCAACTCATGTAATAGTGAACATCAACTGCATCTCAATAAAAATGCTAACAAAATAAATAAATAATACTTCCTACTTGTAATCTTTGTGTTTCCTCCAGGCATATCTGGAAGAGAGCAAGTTTTATAAATGTAATAGTCAATTCAACACGTAGTGTTTACTCTATTCAGTAAGTGAACAAGTAACACTTATTGAATGAATTAACACATTTCTGAATATGCCCTCCATATTCCACATAAAGCTTCACACCATAAAACTGTATACACAAATATTTGTTGGGAATAGATTATAGCACTTATAATCAAGCAGTATCCTTTTTTCACTTATTTATTTGCAATTTGGTGTTTGGGACAGACTGGGATTTCAAAACACATGTGCTTGAATGAAATTCAACTTTAGAAAGCTGAATTTTTGTAGTACTTCTTCTTTGTTTCTAATTTAATGTTTCAGTGTCATTCTACAGATACCCTGACTGCTATTAATTATAGAACACTGCTAGCTTGACATCACTACATTGATTAATTCTAAATTTTCTAACTCTGTACATTTCTTCTTTAGTCATCCTATTTCCTACCAGTCATTTAAAGAAAACACATTTTTCCAAAGTTTGTTGTATTTACTTAGTAGAGTATCTGTCCTCTGAAAGTTTGGGATGTATATGTGTTGCGGAAAAGGGTGCGGGTTTAAGGTTAACAGGTCTAAGTTGGAGAGATGGTCATATGACTCTCTACATCAATCAGACTTGACATCATGTAGCACAGGGATGTCTCTGTTCAAGTAGTAAAGAAAATTATTTAATTTTATCTTAATAAAGACTCAGATGGTAAACAATTTGCCTGTAATGTGGAAGATCCAGATTCGATCCCTGGGTTGGGAAGATCCCCTGGAAGAGGAAATGGCAACCCATTCCAGTATTCTTGCCTGAGAAATTCTATGGACAGAGGAGCCTTCCCAGCTACAGTCCATGGGGTCACGAACAGTCAGACATGACGAAGAGACTAACACACACAAAGGCTTACTAAACTTAGTCAGCCTTAAGTCTCTTGAAAATAATATGTGATTCTATATTCTAGGTTCTGGCTCTTCTATCTGTTTCCAAGTATGCCTCACATTCTTTCTGAGTGGTTCTTCAACACGTGCCACATTAATCTATTCTGTTAATGAAACCATTTTCACATCACAAACACAAGTCTGGATACTCCGCTAGACCTGATCCATTTTTTAGAACTCAACCAAAGACTATACATGTTGTAATGCTCTGCTCTGTTTCCAATGTCTCTGATGTGGTCTTGAATGGATTTACAACCCTGCATACATCATCTCTCCAGCTGAAATAACGAGCCACATGGTGGAACAACCATGCATCTTTTCAAATAACCAGCATCTAATACAGTGTCTTAAACCCGGAAACTAACATTCATGTCAATAATTTTAAATTATTATAACTTCATATTTTATTTTATTTTTTTTTTACAAGACACTTTTTTATTCATCGTTTCATTTGCATGGCAGGCCTCACTCTTACTTCTTTTTGTTTGGCTGCACTGGGTCTGTGTTGCAGCACGCAGGCTTCTTCAGTTGTGCCATAGGGCTCAGTAGTTGCAGGGCACAGTCTTAGTTGCCCTGAGGCATATGGGATCTCAGTTCCCTGACCAGGAATTGAACCTGAGGCTCCTGCACTGGAAGGAGGATTCTAACACTGGGCCAGGGAAGTCCCGGGCATCACTTTTTACTTCTGCTTAACAAATCCCAAGAAGCCAAATGATTTGTCCAAGGTCATCAAGTGAGTGAGGGGAGAGGCGGTGGTCAAAGTCAGGTCCTGTAATTTCACGTTTGATCCCCATTTCACTTGTTTTATTCCCTGTCATGTTTTTCCTAAGTCAATCGATCATCTAAGTGGTCATCAAAGGGAGACAATAAGTTTCTCAGAAGGAAAGGTACATGATGGGGCAAAGGCACAAAGGATCAGGGGGCATAGACACAGCCTATTCTAACTACCCTCTCATATTTTAAAACATTTTTCTTCATAAATATCTTCTTGTTTTGCTTTCTAAATTTTCCCAGCTACTATCATGAATGATTTTTTCCTTGATGAAGAATCACTTCTAGTTACTTCTCCCTGGAGTTCAGGTTATTGGCTGAAAGGCACAGAAGATATAACCGATGACTTTGGGTTTCAGAAGTTGAGGGGGCATAGGTACCATATTTCTAAAGACAGACCCCGTGGACCAAATTCTAGCACCATGTGAGGATGGAATACAGAGAGATCTCCAGCAGGTTTTGGTTAAAATATTAACATTGGATTGTAGTAAAAAGCCAACAGACACTTTACATTTTCTCTGGTTGCTTAGAAAAGATATGTCCTTAAGAGAGAAAGCACATCAGGTCCCAACCTAAGTAATGTTGTGCTGAGTATAATCAACTGACTTCAGAACTGTAGGAATAATAATTGCTTCTGATCAATTTTTCGGATAACTTTTTCCATGAAATTATAAATTAGTCCATTAAAACCAGTAATTCAAAATACAATTAAAAATGAGGATGCTTAATTATATTTAAATTAAAGAATGCCTAGTCTTGTGGGAATCTTTTTGTAGATGAGTTGCATCAGGATCACTTGGGTGCACTTACATTACATAAGCACCCTCTGATTCCATTCTTGGGACATCATCCTGGTTAGGCCCAGGGTGGCACCTCCTGCTCAACACATAAATCCCTTTAATGAACCTCTGCATAGTGGACCCCTATGAAATATAATCTCTGCAGGGAGAAGGCAACACATGTCTGGGTATCATCTGCACAGTGATAACAGTTTGGAAACTCCACAATATACTTGAGCTAAATGTTTCTCTCTTTTTTTAATTCTCTATCAAGGAACAGTAAGAAGCAAATCAAATCCTTTTCCATGTGGTGACCTTTTAAATTCTTGCATTCCATACTGAATGGACTGAACTGTAAACAAATAATGCTTAAGTCAACATCCATGAGGTCAGCTTATGCCACATTCAAGTCACTTTAAATATTTACTAAGCCTCTGGTCCTTAAAAAAACAACACAACAACATGTTAAGAGTGAAGAAATAATGATAAATCATCCCTCATCACTGCACTGGCAGAAGCAGATAGAGACACGAGTGTCTGAAAACAAGAGAAGAGACACAGAGAGGAGTCCTGGTTCAGAGGCACCAGGAAGAGTGAGGGGAACATAATGCAGTGAGTTGTGATTGAAATCAACACAATCAACTGTACCGATCATGTGGAGAAAAGCCTTATAAACAGAAAAGGCAGCCCGATGAAAGTATTAACTTAAAGGAAAGTCATAAAAGCTTCTAATTTCATGAAGTGAAGCTGTTCACTTCTGTTCAACTGAAGCTTGGCAGAGTTTGGGGTTAGAGTGACAGGAACTGAATTGCTAAGAACTTTTCTCTTGATTTTTGAGGAATGTCATCAGCAGGTCTTATTAAGTGACTTAACATGATCCGATGTGAGATTTAGGGAGATCACACCAGCAGTTCTGGGGAAAGCAAATTGGAAGAACAACCAGGAAGTTATGACAGTGACAAGGGTAAAAATAAAAATAAAATAATAGCTTCCTCTTTTAAGGGAAGGATTGAAAACCTGGGGTCAAAATCAGAGGCTCCTGTGGGGACTGTAGACCTGAATGGATGCAGCCAATCGGAGTCAAGGTCCTTCCATAAATTGTCAAGTCCCTTAGAGCAGCCCCAGCTTCCAAACAGGAACCAGGGAGTCGTCCATGGGATGAGGGAACTAGTGGCAAGGACATTCCAGCCTTCCCCCAGCGCAGATGCACACGGGCATTCACAGGAGAGGATAGGAGCACCGGGGTGCTGCCAAGGACGAGTGAGAAACACGAGCAAAAGCACACAGGAGTATCTGATTGTGGGGGCCACAGGCAAAATGTAGGTAGGAAAACTGGCCAGGAACCAGTGGATGCCCTGTGAAGAGAAATGTCCTACCTACTCCAGAGATAGTCCACAGCCTAAGGGATGCGGAAAACGCACAGCCCAGAGCCCGATGTGTGGGAGGTCCCAGTGGGTGAATCCTGATTCTCCACAACAGAAACTTTCAGCAGAGAGACAGCAGATGGGAAATAACAATGGTGTTCACACAAACCCCAAACTGAATATGAATAGACATAACAACAGCAACAACATCTAAATAAAAATTCAGAATAAGTATACACTTCCCATGACCTAAACCATAAAAGACTGGAAACTGTAAGAAGAAATGGGACCATCTGAGAAAAACCAGGTCATTTTAGGAATGTTAATTTTAGTTAACACAGAGTTAACTAAATAAAAATATCACTGGGTATTTTGATTAGGCAACTAAGCTGACTTGAAAAATAGTGATTTGGAAAATTTGAGATGAGAGAGCAAAACACAGCCCAGGAAGATCATAAGATAGAATATATTTTTAAAAGATAGGTTAAGAGGTATAGAGACTAAAGGAGAAATTCAAAAGTACAGGTAATAAGTGTGCCAAGGTAAATTCGAGGTGATGAAATAGTTGCATCTAAAATGACTAAAAATAGTTTATAGCTAGAAAACAGCCCATGTTCATGTTTTGAGGGGCCATCCTAGCACTGAGGTCACTGAGGGTGTGCTGGATGTATGTACACTTGAGTGATATCAGTGATAGAAAAATGTGTCTCAGGCATGTGGGTTAGCAAACCATTGCTGAAAAGAAAATTGAAAAAAAAGGGTGATATGAGGTTTCCGAAGCCAATTTTATTTATGTATTAATAACAAATGCTTATAATAAAAGTCTTTGCAAAATGTATGAAACTCTGAACAATTTTTGCAAAAATGGGCTTTGTGCAAACGGCACTACCACATGAAATTGCCAGAATAATTAGACTTGGGAAACACCATTCATTTGAGTCATTTTCTGTTTATCCTTCAAACTGAAGACCAGAATAAACCTTTGTTTCAACTATAATTGAGGAATCTGGCTCAGATTTTCAGGCAATTAAGTGGCCTTGTTTTAGCATCAGTTATCCTTAGATAACAGGTTCTTTCCCATCACCTACATTTTCAAACAAAGATACGAATGGTGCCTGTTATTTTTGTAAAGCAAAATTGACTTCCAGAGAAACTATTTTTGGAACAACTATCCTGAAAAAAGGTATAATAGAAGAATTTGACCATTTTTCAACAAAGGACAGAGGAAAGTGAAAAAAAATATATATTGGTACTAAATTTGAAATACCACTTAACAGAAAATATTGTCACAATAGGAAAGGCCATTAATACTTCTAGAACTGTGGTAGGTAGAGGGTTTTTCTTCTTTCTTTTTTCTTATCCCTCCATCTTTTTTTAAACTCTAATAAAGACTTTGAGCCTAAAAGCAACTTCAAAAGAATTCTTCTGGAATTCTCTTCAAAAGTTTCCCCACCTTCCCCTTTGAGGACAGGATTCAAACATCTAAGAAAGCACCCTGACCAATGAATTTTGGTTCTATGGCAGCAATTATTATTGACAACAGGATGACAATGCTACAAATAACAAGTTTCTTTGTTAAGTGCCTACTATGGGAAAACCCTGGACTCGGGTACTTGGCATGTTCATCCCCTGGGAGGTAAGTTTTCATCTCGAGTCAGTGATTTAAAATATGTGACCTGGCTGATTCATGTTGATATATGGTGGAAACCAACTCCATATTTTAAAGCAGTTATCCTCCAATTAAAAATAAATACATTTATATTTTAAAATAACCATACAAAAAGAAAAAAAAAATGTGACCTAGAGAAACTGTTACAGAGTACATTTACTCATGAGAAATCCTATGAAACATATGTTAAGAGCTGTGAAGAGGAAATGACTGATCCCTTGAAAGTCTATGAGGATGTCCATCACTGAAGCTGGGGTCTTAGATCACTGAGTCTCCTCTATTTCATTTATTTGGGCTTGACTATCTGTGAACCCACCAGTCCTTGACTTCCACTCATGATTTTCAGGACAAAACCATCTTTTTCAGTTGGCTGAAGGTGCCACTGGGCATGAGTGGAGTGCACTTGCGTATAGGCTAGGTCATTTTCTATTGGGCATTCTCAGCTCCCTTTTTCGAATATTTAAAAGCTTCAAATAGCATGTGACACAGTGGAAAATAATCCCCAAATTAGAAACATAAAAAAAGACACCTAAAGCAAAGGCAACAAGATAAGAAGGACCACATCTAACTAGAAAGCTTCTGCACAGCAGAGAGAACTGTTGACAAAATAGAAAGGCAGCCTACTGAATGGCAGAAAAGATTTGCAAACCATATATTATGATAAGGGGTAAATATCCAAAAAAATATTAAACATTTATAAAACTTTATAACCAAAAAACTCACTAATCTGACTATGTGGACAGAGAACCTAAATAAGTATTTTGATTAAGAAGATATAGATAGTCAATAGGTACATGACATGTATACTCAACATTACTGATTATGAGGGAAATGCAAATCAAAACCACAATGGGATATCACCTCACATGTCAAAATGGCTATCATCAAAAGACAGCAAATAACAAATGCTGGTGAGGATGTGGAGAAAAGAGAACACTCATGCAGTGCTGGTGGGAAGATGTATATTTGTTCAACCACTGCGGAAACAACATGGAGTTTCCTCAAAATATTAAAAATAGAATTACCATATGATCCAGCAAGACCACTTTTGAATTCTTAATCCAAGAAAACAAAAATATCACCTGGATACGATACACATGCCCTTTTCTTCAGCAGCATTATTCACAATCAGTAAGATATGGAAACAACCTAACTGTTCTGTGATAAATGAAAATATTATACACACACACACAATGGAATGTTACTCAGCCATACAAAAGTATGACATCTGGCCATCTGAGACAACGTGGATGGTCTTTGAGTGTCTTATGCTAAAGGAATAGACAAAAACCACATGGTCTCACTTATATGTGAAATCTGAACAAGCAAAGCTCATAGAGAGGAGAGATTGGCAATTATTGGCTGCCAGAGGCAGGGGATGGAATGGGGGCAACATGGGCGAAGACTATAAAAGTTACAAACTTCTAGTCATAAAATAAGTCATAGGGTTACAACAAGGTGACTATAAGGAAAGTTATGTCCAATTGGCCAACAAAGGTTCGTCTAGTCAAGGCTATGGTTTTTCCAGTGGTCATGAATGGATGTAAGAGTTGGACTGTGAAGAAGGCTGAGCACCGAAGAATTGATGCTTTGGAACTGTGGTGTTGGAGAAGACTCTTGAGAGTCCCTTGAACTGCAAGGAGATCCAACAAGTCCATTCTGAAGGAGATCAGCCCTGGGTGTTCTTCGGAAGGAATGATTCTAAAGCTGAAACTCCAGTACTTTGGCCACCTCATGCGAAGAGTTGACTCATTGGAAAAGACTCTGATGCTGGGGGGATTGGGGGCAGGAGAAAGGAGAAGGGGACAACAGAGGATGAGATGGCTGGATGGCATCACTGACTCAATGGACGTGATTCTCAGTGAACTCCGGGAGTTGGTGATGGACAGGCAGGCCTGGCGTGTTGCGATTCATGGGGTCGCAAAGAGTCGGACACGACTGAGCAACTGAACTGAACTGATTGAATATCTGAAACTTGCTAAGAGACTCCGTCATAAAAGTTCTCATCTTAAAAAAAAATCTGTAATGTACGTAGTAACAAATATCAACTAGACTTCTTACAGTGGTCATTTAACAATATATGTACATATTGACTCATTATGTTTTACTTGTAAAACTGATATGATATTATATCTCAATTATATCTCAACTAACAAAAAGAAAAAACAAATTCAATTCTAACTTTGAACTGCTTGTTTTTTTTCCCATATCAATGCAGAAGTGGCCAGTTGGGTGCAGGGACATTTACCAGGTGTGAATGAAAAAGATGAGTGAATGAAAAGTAAAGAGGCTTTGGAATACTAACATAAAATGATAGTCATTTATTTCTGATGAGAAGATTTGCAGACTTTTCTTTATTCAGTGAGGAGTAAACAGTTCACAAATGATAATAAGGACTACAGTTTCATTTCTCTCTGTTAACTGTGGATGCTAAGTATACTTTGTTTCCTTCTTTCTCTTGGAACTGTTGACTTAACTTTTTAAAAATTTTTGTACCTTGCTGAGGAACATTTATGACTATACTGTCTAAAGTTTTTACTTCAGAGAGGTCTGATCTTGACATATATTAGGAAACATTGGTATATGTGGATCAGAGAATACAGTTCTCAAAACTTGTGCTTGACCTGCATGGGAGGCTCACACAAACCATAAAATTTCCTACCAGGGTGAGCCTGCAGGCATTAGTGATGGTGATATCCAGCTGCGTGGATGGCATGGTGTGATTACAGGGATACTGAAAAAGTTCCTCTTTCAAAAATTGGTCCCCACTGCACCTCACATATCCACCATTAAAGTCATTCATTTGAGTTAAGAAAATTGCCAGGAAGACCTCTATTAAAATGCAAATGCATTCCCTGGGTGGGGAAACACATTAAATCATTATCAGCCATTAACACTTTAGACCAAATTAGTTTCAGATTTATTAGCCAATTATTCAAAGTACAGGAGGAATGGTTGTACAGGAGAGGTTAGAACAAGCTGGTGTGGACAGAAAGGAGAGCTGGAAAGCACCATCATTCTGTGATGTCTTGCAATGATGTCCCCTCTTTCTATTTTTCAGTCATGCTTTAAAAAATGAAATGATGTATAAAATTCTCACTTAAAAATATCAAAAAGTGAAACTTCTCTTGACAAAACAAAGGTCAGGGGCAGGGGCCTTAACTCTCTCCTCCCTCTAACCCCCTACTCCCCAAGACTCCAACAGGTTCCTAAGGCAACTGTAAAGAATCCAGAGTCCTGAGAAGCAGAGTTTGAAAACCATACTAGGAGGTGTTTAATCTCCTGTCTACGCTTTCTCTGTCCCCTTTTTGTGATATTCTGTGGTAGACCAGAAACCAAATGCACAGATGCAGGAAGGGTTTAGAAAGCTGGTTCTTAAAGACACTCTGTATTCTACAGCCATCACCAAGTTCTATGTCCATCATGGTGAAGGGATGGGATGTCATCTCATTACACCCTAAGACACAGGAAAAAATATATATGCTCATCCCAAATGAACGTAGGTCGCCTCTTTTCTCTTCAAGACCATCCTTGGCATTCATTACAAGACTACCAAATGGATAAGGTGACGTTTCTAAATGCTTCAAATCTCGCATGCAGTGTCCCCAGCATATCCTAGAAACCATTCAAAGGACAAAGGGGAGATGAAAAGAAGCTTCAAGTGGACCCTTGAGTAAATCACTCTTGACTTTGACTCTTGCCAAAGTCTCTGTTACTCAGTGGACTCATATGTGACTTAGATCCTTGTGCAGTAGAGACTATGATTTTCAGAAATAAGCAGAATCATCCTATTATATATTGGGAAGCCAACCAATGCTTGATTAATTTCTGTATTGAAAGGATCTTTGAAAAGAAAATCTAGATCATTCTTACATTGCTGAAGTCTGAGGATGGGTAAGAGGAAGCGAGCAAGCAATTACGTCCTATACACATGCACATGCATGTGTAAGAGTGTCCCTGATAGCTCAGTTGGTAAAGAATCTGTCTCCAGTGCAGGAGACCCCACTTTGATTCCTGGGTCAGGAAGATACCTTGGATAAGGGATCAGATCAAATCAGTTGCTCAGTCGTGTCCGACACTTTGCGACCCCATGAATCGCAGCACGCCAGGCCTCCCTGTCCATCACTAACTCCTGGAGGTCACTCAGACTCACACTCATCTAGTCAGTGATGCCATCCAGCCATCTCATCCTCTGTTGTCCTCTTCTCCTCCCGCCCCCAATCCCTCCCAGCATCAGAGTCTTCTCCAATAGGTCAACTCTTCGCATGAGGTGGCCAAAATACTGGAGTTTCAGCTTTAGCATCATTCCTTCCAAAGAAATCCCAGGGCTGATCTCCTTCAGAATGGACTGGTTGGATCTCCTTGCAGTCCAAGGGACTCTCAAGAGTCTTCTCCAACACCACAGTTCAAAAGCATCAATTCTTTGGCGCTCAGCCTTCTTCACAGTCCAGCTCTCACATCCATACATGACCACAGGAAAGACCATAGCCTTGACTAGGCGAACCTTTGTTGGCAAAGTAATGTCTCTGCTTTTCAATATGCTATCTATCTAGGTTGGTCATAACTTTGCTTCCAAGGAGTAAGCATCTTTTAATTTCATGGCTGCAGTCACCATCCGCAGTGATTTTGGAGCCCAAAAAATAAAGTCTGACACTGTTTCCACTTTTTCCCCATCTATTTCCCATGAAGTGATGGGACCAGATGCCATGATCTCCGTTTTCTGAATGTTGAGCATTAAGCCAACCTTTTCACTCTCCACTTTCACTTTCATCAAGAGGCTTTTTAGTTCCTCTTCACTTTTGCCATAAGGGTGGTGTCATCTGCATATTTGAGGTTATTGATATTTCTCCCAGCAATCTTGATTCCAACTTGTGTTTCTTCCAGTCCACTACTTCTCATGATATACTCTGCATATAAGTTAAATAAACAGGGTGACAATATACAGCCTTGACGTACTCCTTTTCCTATTTGGAACCAGTCTGTTGTTCCATGTCCAGTTCTAACTGTTGCTTCCTGACCTGCATACAAATTTCTCAAGAGGCAGATCAGGTGGTCTGGTATTCCCATCTCTTTCAGAATTTTCCACAGTGTATTGTGAGCTACACAGTCAAAGGCTTTGGCATAGTCAATAAAGCAGAAATAGATGTTTTTCTGGAACTCTCTTGCTTTTTCCATGATCCAGCGGATGTTGGCAATTTGATCTCTGGTACCTCTGCCTTTTCGAAAACCAGCTTGAACATCAGGAAGTTCACGGTTCACATATTGCTGAAGCCTGGCTTGGAGAATTGTGAGCATTACTTTACTAGCGTGTGAGATGAGTGCAATTGTGCGGTAGTTTGAGCATTCTTTGGCATTGCCTTTCTTTGGGATTGGGATGAAAACTGACCTTTTCCAATCCTGTGGCCACTGCTGAGTTTTCCAAATTTGCTGGCATATTGAGTGCAACACTTTCACAGCATCATCTTTTAGGATTTGAAAGAGCTCAACTGGAATTCCATCACCTCCACTAGCTTTGTTCGTAGTGATGCTTTCTAAGGCCCACTAGACTTCACATTCCAGGATGTCTGGCTCTAGGTCAGTGATCACACCATCGTGATTATCTGGGTCGTGAAGCTCTTTTTTGTACAGTTCTTCTGTGTATTCTTGCCACCTCTTCTTAATATCTTCTGCTTCTGTTAGTTCCATACCATTTTTGTCCTTTATCGAGCCCATCTTTGCATGAAATGTTCCTTTGGTATCTCTGATTTTCTTGAAGAGATCCTTAGCCTTTCCCATTCTGTTGTTTTCCTCTATTTCTTTGCATTGATCGTTGAAGAAGGCTTTCTTATCTCTTCTTGCTATTCTTTGGAACTCTGCATTCAGATGTTTATATCTTTCCTTTTCTCCTCTGCTTTTCGCTTCTCTTCTTTTCACAGCTATTTGCAAGGCCTCCCCAGACAGCCATTTTGCTTTTTTGCATTTCTTTTCCATGGGGATGGTCTTGATCCCTGTCTCCTGTACAATGTCACGAACCTCATTCCATAGTTCATCAGGCACTCTATCTATCAGATCTAGGCCCTTAAATCTATTTCTCACTTCCACTGTATAATCATAAGGGATTTGATTTAGGTCATACCTGAATGGTCTAGTGGTTTTCCCCACTTTCTTCTATTTAAGTCTGAATTTGACAACAAGGAGTTCATGGTCTGAGCCACAGTCAGCTCCTGGTCTTGTTTTTGCTGATTGTATAGAATGGCTCCATCTTTGGCTGCAAAGAATATAATTGATCTGATTTCGGTGTTGACTGTCTGGTGATGTCCATGTATAGAGTCTTCTCTTGTGTTGTTGGAAGAGGGTATTTGCTATGACCAGTGCATTTTCTTGGCAAAACTCTATTAGTCTTTGCCCTGCTTCATTCCATATTCCAAGGCCAAATTTGCCTGTTACTTCAGGTGTTTCTTGACTTCCTACTTTTGCATTCCAGTCCCCTATAATGAAAAGGACATCTTTTTTGGGTGTTAGTTCTAAAAGGTCTTATAGGTCTTCATAGAACCGTTCAGCTTCAGCTTCTTCAGTGTTACTGGTTGGGGCATAGACTTGGATTACTGTGACATTGAATGGTTTGTCTTGGCAACGAACAGACATCATTCTGTCGTTTTTGAGATTGCATCCAAGTACTGCATTTCGGACTCTTTTGTTGACCATGATGGCCACTCCATTTCTTCTGAGGGATTCCTGCCCGCAGTAGTAGATATAATGGTCAAACTGTGGTGTTGGAGAAGACTTTTGAGAGTCCCTTGGACTGCAAGAAGATCCAACCAGTCCATTCTGAAGGAGATCAATCCTGGAATTTCTTTGGAAGGAATGATGCTAAAGCTGAAACTCCAGTATTTTGGCCACCTCATGCGAAGAGTTGACTCATTGGAGAAGAGTCTGATGCTGGGAGAGATTGAGGGCAGGAGGAGAAGGGGACGACAGAGAATGAGATGGCTGGATGGCATCACTGACTCGATGGATGCGAGTCTGAGTGACCTCCGGGAGCTGGTGATGGACAGGGAGGCCTGGCGTGCTGCGGTTCATGGGGTCGCAAAGAGTCGGACACGACTGAGCGACTGATCTGATCTGATCTGAGTTAAATTCACCCATTCCAGTCCATTTTAGTTTGCTGATTCCTAGAATGTCAACATTCACACCTGCCATCTCTTGTTTGACCACTTCCAATTTGCCTTGACTCATGGACCTGACATTCCAGGTTCCTATGCAATATTGCTCTTTACAGCATCGGACTTTGCTTCTATCACCAGACACATCCACAGCTGGGTATTCTTTTTGCTTTGGCTCCATCCCTTCATTCTTTCTGGAGTTATTTCTCCACTGATCTCCAGTAGCATATTGGGCCCCTACTGACCTGGGGAGTTTCTCTTTCAGTATCCTATCATTTTGCCTTTTCATACTGTTCATGGGGTTCTCAAGGCAAGAATACTGAAGTGGTTTGCCATTCCCTTCTCCAACGGACCACATCCTGTCAGATCTCTCGACCATGACCCACCCATCCTGGGTTGCCCCGCCGGCATGGCTTAGTTTCATTGAGTTAGACAAGGCTGTGGTCCTAGTGTGATTAGATTGACTAGTTTTCTGTGAGTATGGTTTCAGTGTGTTTGCCGTCTGATGCCCTCTTGCAACACCTACCGTCTTACTTGGGCTTCTCTTACTTTGGATGTGGGGCATCTCTTCCCGGCTGCTCCAGCAAAGCACAGCCATTGCACCTTACCTTGGACGAGGGGTCTCTCCTCACCGCCGCCCTTCCTGACCTCAGTCGTGGGGTAGCTCCTCTCAGCCTCGCTTAGTGTGCCGGTTGCAGCCGCTGAGGCGCGTAGGGTTGCAGTCACCGAGGCATTTAGTGTGCCGGTCGCAGCCGCCGAGGCACTTAGGGATAGGCTACCAGTATTCTGACTTGGAGAATTCCATGGACCATACAGTCAGTCCATGGGGTCAGAAAGAGTTGGACAGGACTGAGTGACTTTCACATTCACTTTTCACTACCCATGTGTAAGAAAATTGGATGTCCACAGAATAAAAGTGGAAAAAAATCAATCAAAGCAAGAGAAGTAGGAAATTTTAAGTCAAAGCACTTGGGTGCTTTCGTACACATCTTTGTATAATTTCATCCCATAAAATTTAAACATAAAATCTTAATAAAAAATTTTTAAAACTAACCAAAATTAATTAAAAATTTCAAGCATAATTCTTATGTTATCCAGGGAACTATTAATTAAATAAGTCTAGCTAAGAAATCTCAGAGAAAGCAATAGCAACCCACTCCAGTACTCTTGCCTGGGAAATCCCATGGACAGAGGAGCCTGGTAGGCTACAGTCCATGGCGTTGCAAAGAGTCGGACATGACTGAGCGACTTCACTTTCACTTTTCACTTTCATGCATTGGAGAAGGAAATGGCAACCCACTCCAGTGTTCTTGCCTGGAGAATCCCAGGGACAGAGGAGCCTGGTGGGCTGCTGTCTATGGGGTTGCACAGAGTTGGACACGACTGACGTGACTTAGCAGCAGCAGCAGCTAAGTGAACTAAAGTCACCAATCTTCAAATCATTTACATTCAGTTACAAAACCTAATAAGACAAATATACTGCAATATATGCTTTAGTGATTTTATCATTTTATAGAAAAAAATGTGCTATACATCTAAACGTTTTTATGGATTTGTGTTTAGAAGCTAAACTCTGTTAGTTGTGACAAAAATGATGAGCTAATTAACGCTGACTTGACACTATCCCTGCTTCGTTTACACAAAATGACTTACAAATTCACACAGTAATGACTAATTGAAAAGCAATGCTTGAAACCAAACATAAAAATTTTAAAGAAATGCTTTTGTTACCCTCTCTTTCCTATTTACTCATATTTGCTTGGCAATTTCACTGGTTTTATGGCTTTAAATACAACATATGAAATGATGAGCCCCAGATTTGTTTCCCCAGCCTAGACTGCTCCCTTTAATCAGTGGCTCATAGAGCTGAGATCTCTGTGTTTCCATGCACATGCCTCATAGGCACTGCAAACTTAACAAGTACACAAATGAGTTCCTATTTTATTTATTTGTTTATTTATTTTCTTTTCAAAGTCACTGTTTTCCTCCAGACTTCTCTTAGCTATCCTTCTGGGTACTCAATTCCACCACCACGGTATCAGCTATCTCAGCCACTCTATTCCTCTCACCCATATCCACTTTGTCAGCAAACTCTCTTCATTCTACCTTAAAAGGAACACTCTAACCTGCTCTCTGGTGAAGCAACCAAGAATATAGCAGCAGCTTCCTAAGCAGTGCCCTTGTGTTCACCGTTGTTCCTGTAGAGACTTTTCTTGACGCAATAGCTAAAGTCATCCTGTAAATCTTTCTTCTAAAATATAAATCAGACCATGGACTCCTCTGTTTAAATCTCACCAGAGACCCCAAGGGCAGGCAGAGACTGGAGTAGAAAATACAACAAACAAATAGGGGAACCATCAGATAAACCACTGTGGGGAGCACAGACTTGGGTGAGTGTTTATCCGGGAGAACCCTGAGTTCTGAGATAGACTATATCAAGAGTTACAGATTTTTTTTTCCATATGATCCCCCAGAGAAGAAAACTATTAAGCAGATGAGGGCTGGTCTAGAAAAGATAGTGTCCAAGAATCTTTACATCCTCACTCCACCCTCAGACCAAGAAACAGTAAGCCGGCATGCATCTCCCTCTGCAGCTGGTCCCATCACTACATGGCAAATAGATGGGGAGACAATGGACAGTGAAAGACTTTATTTTCTTGGGCTCCAAAGTCACTGCAGATGGTGACTTCAGCCATGAAACTGAAAGACACTTGCTCTTTGGAAGAAAAGCTATGACCAACCTAGACAGTATATTAAAAAACAGAGATATTGCTTTGCTGACAAAGGTCCATATAGTCAAAGCTATGGTTTTTCCAGTAGTCAAGTATGGATGTGACAGCTGGACCATAAAGAAAGCTGAGGGCTGAAGAATTCTTGCTTTAAACTGTGATGTTGAAGAAGACTCTTGAGAGTACCTTGGACTGCAAGGAGAGCAAACCAGTCAACCTTAAAGGAAATCAGTCCCAAATATTCATTGGAAGTATTGATGCTCAAGCTGAAGCTCCAATACTTTGACCATCTGATGCAAAGAGCTGACTCATTGGAAAAGACCCTGATGATGGGAAAGATTGAGAGCAGGAGGAGAAGGGTATGACATAGGATGAGATGGTTGGATGGCATCACTGACTCGAAGGATGTGAGTTTGAACAAGCTCCAGGAATTGGTGATAGACAAGGAACACTGGCATGCTGTAGTCTATGGGGTCATGAAGAGTTAGCCACGACTGAGTGACTGAACTGAACTGATCTCCCTCTGCACCAGAGTAATAGGAGGGAAGGCATCTGACCGAATGAGTAGTGATTTTTTTCAGAGGGAAAAAAAAAGCACACATCATTTTAATTTTAAGTGATTAGTCATTGAAATAGATGATATTTAAATTGTTCAACACATTTTAAAATATGGATATAATTATTATTTTATAATGTATAAGAAGTTATACATATAGATGGAAGACAAAATGAAGCTACATTTAAACAAATAAATTGTATTTTTCATATTTATCTGTGATTAAATGTAATTACATATCATTAAATACCCAGCATAATGTCCAGTTGATCAATGAAACTTAATACTTTTGTCTTCTCTTCACTCAATGTTTTAATAATGTCAAGAATCTAATGATATAAAAATGAAAGTAAAAAATAAAAAGCAGAAGTTTGGAAAATGTACACATGAAACATATAAAATATATATGACAGATATGTGTGTTTTATGTATATATATTATTTTTGTAATTATGCACATTATATAGTTGGCAGTTAAAACTCTGATGGTTTTGGTCAGATCAATATAGTCTAGGAAATTAAATAAGAACATTTAAAATTAGCACTATTTGAGAGGAAAAAATAATGTGTAAAACTTAGACATTTTCAAAGGTAATTTATATTAGTATTATGTTTCCAATTTAAAAATCTCCATAGAAACTAGTTTCTTTCAATTGATCATGGTTTAAAAAAATGAGTGATACGATCATGAAATAACAGAAGTTCCCGTATGGATTTACAGAATTATTATGCCAACACATTTAAGACAACAAATATGTAAAGTATACTATAAATAGATCTATGAAAAACATATTTATCACTTACTACAACTTAATATAACTTAATGCTAAAAGTTATTTAATTATACTAATACTCACTATTACTTAGCATTAAAAGAATTAATGTCTAAAGTTGACAACAAAGGTTAATATTCACTCTGTAATTTTTCTTTCAAAAGTTCTTATATTTAGCTTTTTATAAGGGACTACTTGTCATTTATCTATAATGTTTTCCACTGAATGGTATACCTCTTACATAATAGAGTTGCACACAAATGAAAACAAATCAAAAAAAAAAAAAAAAAAAAACAAAGACAAATCCTTTAGATGGATCAGGTCAATGTTTCTTAGAATTTGAAAAAAATAACTTCTTTAGGTACCAATTTAGCAAGCCTATAATTATTTGTAACAATTTTGAAAAGTTTATAACAAATAGCTGATAGTGAACATTAGTGAACATTGAAACTCCAATACTTTGGCCAACTGATGCGAAGAGCTGACTCATTTGAAAAGACCCTGATGCTGGGAAAGATTGAGGGCAGGAGAAGGGGACGACAGAGGAAGAGATGGTTGGATGGCATCACTGACACAATGGACATGGGGTTGGGTGGACTCCAGGAGTTGGTGATGGACAGGGAGGCCTGGCATGCTGCGGTTCATGGGGTAGCAAATACTCGGACATGACTGAGCGACTGAACTGAACCGAACTGAAGTGAACATTAGGGCTGTCCACCTCTGATTCCACATAAACATCCCTCTCCCTCTCAAACCTGTTCCTGTCAGGAGCTGGTCACAGCTCTGGGGTGCCATTTCATCAAGCCAGAATGAATTTTCCTTAATTGGATCACTCCATGTAAACAGCAAATTGACCCAGTCTTCTCTGCTCTTCCTGCCTAATTTTGCACTTCTTGTCTTTCATTTCTTTTTCACAAATGTGACAGCACCCCTTGCAACAGATTGAATGCTTGTATGTCTTGCTTCCAAAATCCTTCCTGTTGAATCCTGATCCCTCGGGTGACACTGTTAGGAGGTGGGGGCACTGGCAGGTGATTGCATCACGATGGTGGAGCCCTCATGGAAGGAGTTAGTGTCTTCATAAATGAGACCCCAGACAGTTTTTTTTTTTTTTTTGTCCCTTCTTTAATGTGAAGACACAGAGAGAAGATAGAGTCCATGAACCAGGAAGAAAGCTTTCATTCAACAACTGTCAGAGTTTACTCTTGGACTTATTAGCTCCCAGAACAGAGATGGTTATGCTGATTGTAAGCCACCTATTCTATGGTACTTTTGTTATAATAGCCCGAACTGAATAAGACACCACACCCACCATTACTTTGGGATTCATTTCCCCACATCGTGCTTCCCTTAACCCTCTTAGGATCAAGTTCATCAAGTCCTCAGAGGAAACATGGGCACAAAGTCCTCAGCACATAATAACCAACAATGTGAGCTGAAACTGTTGCCAGTGTCCCACCCACTGCACATGAGCCCACTTACACACTACTTAAAGACATTTTGTCCTTTCTCCAAAGATTCTTTGATTTCCTAAATATCTCATTCTCTGCCAAATATTCACTAATGTTCAAAGTGGAGAAGAGAATGGCTGTCCACTCCAGTATTCTTATCTGGCAAATCCCTTGGAGAGAGAACCCTGGTGGACTGCAGTCCATGAGGTCACAAAAGAGTCGGATATGACTGAGTGACTATACAACAGCAATGCTGAAAGGGAAGCTGGCTTGTCAGAGCCACATGGAATAATTATATCAATAAGGAGAAAAAAAGGCATGAACTGAGATTTCTGGAATATAAGCATGGCTGTCAGGGACAGATTTTTTTGTTTGTCTGTTTAGTCCTAAAATAATCAATAAGGAAAAAAATATCTCATCCCTTCCCTCTCTCCTTCAAAGTTAAATTTTCATACAAACATGGAGAAATAATCTTCATGGGGAGAATATGTTTAAAATGAGATATTTGGGAGTCACAGATGAGGAATTGGAGAGAAGAGCACAGTGCATAGAGCGCTTCCAGAAGGGGCAAGTCTAAGGTGTGAGCAAAATGTTCGCACAACTTATACACAAGGGAGGCTCGGGGCAATATAGCTGGGTTTGAGTGATGGTGAAGGAACCTAGAGAAGTAGGGAGGTTGATTACAGAACTTCCTTTGATTCAGAAGAAGATGGGGGATCCCAAGAACTACCTGAGAAGCCCCACTACCTGGAAACTGTATCCATGAGTGAGAAAAGAATCTTCAGATTGTGAAAACCCAGAAAACCTGGAAGATAGCTGGGCCATTCCAGGTTCCCACTCCACACCAGAAATCTAGTGTGGAGTGAGAGCCTAGTAGGCCCACAGACACGCAACACTTTTTTATTAATAATAATGAAGCTTGCTGAAGTATTGATGCAACATATTATAAAGTGAAGGGTGGGAAAGCACAGTCAAGTTTATAAAATTGAGTGAATTCAGGAAAGAAGTATATGTTTGCTTCTTTATTATGAAAATCCCATAAACATTTTTGCTAAGATTAATCTGAATATTCCTAAATTTATGTTTAACATGATTAAAAGAAATCTCCCTTACTTCTGTATTTAATCACATGCTTAACAGTGACACCTTAGTGCCATTGCTTCTAGAAATAGGAACTACATAAGGATTGCTACAACATGACTTAATATCTTACAGGAATTACTAGCCAAGCCAATTATAAATAAAATTTATAAACCATAAAAGAGAGGAGGATAAACACATATCACTATTTGCTTAAAATTTGATTGCATGCCAAAAATTCAAATCAAAAAACGCTAATACAAAGTATGAAAACATTTAATAAGATAACAGGAATTAAATTATTATAAAGGAATTATTAGCTTTCACATAAAAAATGTTAGAATATTTCATAGAACACCATAGCATCTATTTACTAAAACAACAAGAACTTAAGATGGGAGGGGATAAACTAAACAAGAAATATCCATGACCAAATTTAGGAAAACTTTAAAATACTCCTGACAGACATAAATGAATGAATAAACCTATTTTTGGAAACAATACAACTTTGTAAAAGAATGAGGAGGTTCACTACATTGATATTTAAAGTACTTTTGAGACACATTATGATAATAAAATAGTAGAGAAGAAATTTATACTGTGTTATAATTTATGGGGGAAAAGGGAGAGTTGGAATATTTAAAAAGTAAGAACAGTTTGTTTATGCTCAGAGAAGATCTGACAGATGAACAAATCTGGGAGAGACATCTGTGTAGTTTAAGAAGAAAGACGATTTTAAACAACACACAATTTAAAATTCTATCTCTTGTATTCTGTGCATGTTACCTCAGCGATAAAACAAGCAAACAAATACATTTTAATAAGGAATGGTGACATTCTGATCCCTCTCTCTCTTGCTCTCTTTTTCTCTCTCTCCTCTATGATTTTTCATTGCAGTACTGTATTCTTATTAGGTTCTGACATTTATTGCTTCATTACTCCTGAAACTGAATCTTTTATTCCCTTCAACTGTTTGTAAGTACACCTGTCTTTAAAAGAAAAATCTACTTTAAAGACCAAATTCCTAAAAGATTTTCAAGAATCATTGAAACAGTTCCAAGATATTATAGGACTCTGGGTGAGCATGCTTTCAGACAGGTAAGGAAAATAAAAACTTGGCTCCTTTTCCTATTTTATTCAAAAGCTAAATTTCCATTTATGTTGTACTCCCAGATGAAAGTAATTTGATTTATGAATTTCAGTAAAAGCAAGGGAGCTTTAAATTACTTACAGGATTGCATTCCCAGTATGCATCTGTGATCCTGAAAGGCTAGATTACTATTTCCCTTGGAGACCTTGAACTGTTGCCCTTCACTTTTGTAAATAAAATTTTATCTCATTAATGTAGTATAAAACACTGAGAAAGACGCCCTGTATACATCTCACATATATACATTTAACTCGTTTGACTGATTTTACCAATTTTTGATAGCAACTAACACCTCCACTTTAAAAATTCTCTTCTATATTTTACCTGCAAAATAATAAGCCATTCTTATTGAATTTAAGTACTTACTTATAGATCATTAAACCTTTTAAATAAAGGATTCCTGTGGTGAGCCTTGTTACAAAATGAAACGCTTTTCAAAATGTGAAATACCACCTTTTAGTTTATGGTTGTGGATTTCTGTATTTTGGGTTCTCAAAAGCCAGGAACCCACATATATATTTACAAGGGAAAATTGACCCCTTGCTGTGTTTTAGTAATTAATATGTGAATGGAATGAAATATTTTTGGAAAATCTAAAGAGCTGTCACAAATATCATAGAAAGAAGACCTGTGGGATAATTTCTTCTCAAAACAAATCTATCTTACCAGAATAATATGCAATACGGTGTCTTAAAGAAAATAGGAGAAATACAGTTAAATAGAAAACTAGGAGCTGTTATTTCTCATTTACAGTACTGTATTAAAATAATTACCTTGATTTGAGTATTCAAAAACTAAAGGTTTCAACAGATCATCATGGCCAATACTTTGTGACTTAGAATCCCAGTAAAAATTAACAAGGGGCATTATGACATGGCAGATGAACGCTTAGTGCAAACAGAAAACCAACGTTTCAGGCCATTCATGGCACTAACACATTCAGTGACCTTGATCAAATGTCTGAATTTCCATACACTCATGAATCACCATCTCTGAAGCCTGCTCTGCCCACTCACCAGGAAGACCATTTTTATTGAACTGAACCGACATGTAGAGCTAATCTCTGGGTTTACAGGCTCACCTATAAAACCATGATATATTAAACTCTCAAGATGAACACAGGGTTAAATGTGGGAACAAGACCAAAGACTGAAAACTCACAAACACAAATCAACACCAAAACTCTTGCAGTACAAATCTCACCAAGGTGCAGTGTTGAAACCTAGGTAATTTGCCCTGTGAACATCTTAGGTACTGGGATCGGGTTTTCCTTACCCTTGCATCCCTCTGCCTAGTGTCCTGTTCTACCTGTTGACTCAAGAAATAAATGTGGTTTCATTTATTTTTTTATTTTTGGCTTTATTTGTTTGCTTCATTTATTTTTGACTACGCTGGGACTTCATTGCTGTGTGGGCTTTTCTCTAGTTGTGGCAAGTGGGGAATACTCTCCAGTGCGGTAAGGAGGCTTCTCATTGTGAAGGCTCTCCTTGTTGTGGGACACGGGTTCTAGAGCACAGGCTCAGTAATTGCGGTGCATGGGCTTAGTTACTCTGAGGCATGTGGCATCTTCTCGGACTAGAGATTGAACCCTTATCTCCTTCACTGGTGGGATTCTTTACCACTGAGCCACCGGGAAAGACTTGGTTTCATTGTTAATGCAATAAAAAGCCTTGGTGGTTTAACAGAAACATCACATTCTTATTCTACTACTTAGGGAGGGGTAAGGATATTAAAGGAATCAAGCACTGTACAACGGAAACAAATGCATCTCTGACTTGGGATTCAGGTCAATGTTGAACCATTTTGAAATATACAAGTTATTTTGAAGAAAAGAAGATGGTATAATATACTTAATATATGTAAAAATTTTAATTTCATCTAAAGCAAAGTAGCTAAACATAATTGATATGCCTAATGCCACAGCCATGAAATTAAAATACACTGGTTCCTTAGAAGAAAAGTTGTAACAAACCTAGACAGCATATTAAAAAGCAAAGACATCACTTTGCTGACAAAAGTCATACAGTCAAAGCTATGGATTTTCTAGTAGTCCTGTACAGATGTGAGAGTTAGACCGTAAAGAAGACAGTGCAGGAAGAATCGATGCTTTCTAACTGTGGTGTTGGAAAAGACTCTTGAGAGTCCCTCAGACTTCAAGGAGATCAAACCAGTTAATTCTAAAGGAAATCAACCCTGAATATTCATTGGAAGGACTGATGAAGCTGAAGCTCCAATACTTTGGCCACCTGATGCAAAAAAGCCAACTCACTGGGAAAGACCCTGATACTGGGAAAGATTGAGGGCATGAGGAAAAGGGGATGACAGAGTACAAGATGATTGGATGGCATCACCAATTAAATGGGCAAAAATTTGCACAAAGTCCAGGAGATGGTGGAGGACAGGGAAGCCTGGCATGTTTCAGTCCATGGGGCTCCAAAGTCCTGGCATGCTTCAGTTTTGCTGACAAAACTGAGCAACTAAATGATGCTGTACACTTCTGGACTGTTTATACTGCAGTCCAGAGTTGCTGAATGGTGCAGTGGTAAAGAACCTGCCTGCCAATGCAGGAGATGCAAGAGACATGAGTTTGATCCCTGGGTTGGAAAGATCCCCTGAAGGAGGAAATGGCAACCCACTCCAGTACTCTTGCCTGGAAAATCCCATGGACAGAGGAGCCTGGCGGGCTACAGTCCGTGGGGTCCAAGAGTTGGGACGACTGAGTGACTAGGGTCACCACACTGTCTTCGTTTGGATGGTGTCACTGAGTCTTAAGGATTACATTCTGAATGGAGTGTGATTTTTCATACCACACCTAATACTGATAAATGTCCTCCTTTCTGAAAGAATCCTGGACCACACGGTATATAAGACCAAACAGAACAATCTCCACATCTCATTGCTATTCTTGATGGAAAAAATATTTTATTTGAATATGATGAATTGGCTCATTTTCACAGAACAACAACAGCAAGTCGATAGCCCTCTGTCAGGAAAATGACATGAGCTTGAACTTAACTATTTGAATATTTCAGGGACACTTATTTTCTTCAACCTCTTAGTCAGTCATAAAGACGACTAGCAAGGCACCACTTTGGAAATCTCAGCAAAGGAAATGTCCTTTGTTAAACACAATGACCTGCTATTTTTCATTTTGTATAATACCTAGCTGATTTTTTCAGATCTAAACACAGTGGGCTGTGAGGTTAGAGGGCTGAAGGATCATTTCTCTTTACTTTTAGCATTTCAAGAAAGATGTAGTCTGGGAGTACCTAACGCAATATTGATCTACTTTCAACAATGTGCAGAGGTCAGCTTTCTATCTGGACGCTTGGATATCTGACTCGTATCCCTAACACCATTAGAACCTATTTGAGTGCATTAGTGGAAACAGAATCCATTCTATTGCCTCATGGGAAACCCACAGGAGAGTAATAGAGTATTATGTAGATAGCTACTTTTAAAGACATTTCAGGCAATTTTCATGCCATGCCTGAACCTCATTCTCACTGGTGAGCTGGGGCTAATCCAATTACAATATCTAGGATAACAGGATTGAGAGTGAGAGCTGGGAAAGGTCTCTTCCAAAGAGGGAGACTGGCTAAACTCATGAAAGCTTGTCACCATTTCTGAAAACATTTAATACCACGGAGCAGGGCAGTCTGTGAAGTACAATCCAAGTCACAAAAAGAGGCTACTTCACAGTCCATCTCTTTTGTGTTTGTAGAATCTATGCCCTTAAGGAATGGGACATACTGAGTCTAAAAATAAATGCTTCATATTATAAAGTTTATGAGAAAAAGGAAGAATATATAAAAACAAATAATGATTAAGTGGTTTGCTTAGCTAATGGGCAAAAACCTTGTCCATTTTTACATATTTTTGTAATTCTGATCAAAATGCCCAACAAGTATATGTATTTAACAATCATAAAAAATTGATAATTCCTAGAAGAATCTATGGGCTTCCCTAGATGGTGGCTTAAACGGTAAAGTATCGACCTGTCAATGCAGGAGATGCGGGTTCAATCCCTGACTCGTGAAGATCCCCTGGAGAAGGGAAAGGCAACCTACTTCAGGATTCTTGCCTGGAGAATCCCACAGACAGAGGAGTCTGGTAGGCTACAATCGATGGAGTTGCAAAGACTTGGAGACGACTGAGTGACTAACATTTGTCACTTTCTCACTTTTTCATAAAAATCTAGAACCTGAATACTAAATATGCCTTAGTATTTTTTTTTTTTTTTTAAAGGAAGAAACACAGTATCCACCACTCTGCTGACACTGCAAAACTTTTTTTCTTGCCTTCCCAGGACAAAGTTGCATGGGTAATGAGATTATTTCTGTTTATACACTTATCTTGGGCTTCCCTGGTGGCTCAGATGGTAAAGAATCTGCCTGTAATGTGGGAGACCTGGATTCAATCCCTGGGTTGGGAAGATCCCCTGAAGAAGGGAAGGGCTACCCACTCCAGTATTCTTGCCTGGAGAATCCCAAGGACAGAGGGACCTTGAGGGTTATGGTCCATGGGGTTGCAAAGACTAGGACACATCTGAGAGGTTAGCACACACACATGCATGTATCTAAAGGAAAGCTTCCAGTATTTGCCTAGGGAAGTACCCTGAATCCTGTTGCTGAGAGAATTTGAAGGTCATTCTTTCTACACTATATACTATCATGTCAGATCTATTAAACAGAAATCAGCGAATCATTTTTGTAGCTCTGAAGATGGTAAAAAAAAAAAAACTATTTGCACGTAAGTGAGACTCCATACTTTGGTGTTTTCCTATAAGAGCTCATCTTGGGAAAAGTAAAAGAAAACATGCATGCTTCAGAAACATTTTCATGATTTGTTGATAATCATCATTATCTCACAGCAAAATATTTGATCTTGCAGTCCTAAGAACAAAAATTTGAGGTTGAAATGTGAATACTGACATGTAAGTCATTTTTAAAACCCTATCCAAATTATGTGGTAGCAATCTAATGCAGGTCAGGAAGCAACAGTTAGAACTGGACATGGAACAACAGACTGGTTCCAAATAGGAAAAGGAGTATGTCACAGCTGTATATTGTCACTCTGCGTATTTAACTTCTATGCAGAGTACATCATGAGAAACGCTGGGCTGGAAGAAGCACAAGCTGGATCAAGATTGCAGGGAGAAACATCAATAACCTCAGATAAACAGATGACACCACCCTTATGGCAGAAAGTGAAGAGGAACTCAAAAGCCTTTTGATGAAAGTGAGAGAGGAGAGTGAAAAAGTTGGCTTAAAGCTCAACGTTCAGAAAGCGAAGATCATGGCACCTGGTCCCATCACTTCATGGGAAATAGATTGGGAAACAGTGGAAACAGTGTCAGACTTTATTTTTCTGGGCTCCAAAATCACTGCAGATGGTGACTGCAGCCATGAAATTAAAAGAAGCTTACTCCTTGGAAGGAAAGTTATGACCAACCTAGATAACATATTCAAAAGCAGAGACATTACTAACAAAGGTCCATCTAGTCAAGGCTATGGTTTTTCCTGTGGTCATGTATGGATGTGAGATTTGTACTGTGAAGAAAGCTGAGCACCAAAGAATTGATGCTTTTGAACTGTGGTGTTGGAGAAGACTTTTGAGAGTCCCTTGGACTGCAAGGAGATCCAACCAGTCCATTCTAAAGGAGATCAGTCCTGGGTGTTCATTGGAAGGACTGATGTTGAAGCTGAAACTCCAATACTTTGGCCACGTCATGAGAAGAGTTGACTCATTGGAAAAGACCTTGATGCTGGGAGGGATTGGGGGCAGGAGGAGAAGCGGAGGACAGAGGATGAGATGGCTGGATGGCATTACCAACTCGATGGACATGAGTTTGACTGAACTCTGGGAGTTGGTAATGGACAGGGAGGCCTGGCCTACTGCCATTCATGGGGTCGCAAAGAGTTGGACATGACTGAGCGACTGAACTGAACTGATAGTTATAACAAGATAAGACAACTGCTAATTATTTTAAAAGCTAATAATGTTTATTAAAGTGTAACAATGCATTTTACTTTTCTTATACCACATTAGGTATACTTCAAAGTAAAATAGATCTTGAATATATAAACATGAGATTCAAATATAATACTCATGCAATCTATAAGTAAATATGTTTCACACAAAGACTTGTTATATTTTTAGCTATTATTGAACACTATTGTAAAACAAGATGTGGATAAAATTAATAATCAGGTTTCACATTTTAGCACATTTTAAAAGTTGAGATACAGTGTATAGTCTTGCAGTATGAATCAAGTTCATATGTTCAATTACATACACATTACAAGTTGTATAAAGATTGGATATGTAACTTCAAAATTAGACAATATTTTACATTTTTGTTAAAATTCGATTATGATATAATAGAAAACTAATTGTGCAGATTAAAAAAATAAGATGATAACGGCTATAGAAATGATTAGAGTCTACACCTTAAGCCTATAAATTTTTGAATGAAAGAACATATGTTTTAAATATCTGCATTTGTTATTTCAAGCATAAAAAAGGAAAACTGTGAGTTTGGCTACTTGTGATTCTGACTTTTCAAATAATGTAGATCTGCAAACTGTTCTTCATTTCACAAAGCTAGCATCACAACCAAAAAGAATGAAAGCAATAACCAAATAAATAATCAGATCAGATCAGTCGCTCAGTCATGTCCGACTCTCCGCGACCCCATGAACTGCAGCACGCCAGGCCTCCCTGTCCATCACCAGCTCTCGGAGGTCACTCAGACTCACATCCATCGAGTCAGTGATGCCATCCAGCCATCTCATCCTCTGTCGTCCCCTTCTCCTCTTGCCTTCAATCCCTCCCAGTTTTAAGAATTGTTACAAGCTGCTTAGTATCATCAGTAAGTTTTTATAGCACAGTTCCATGAGTGACCAAGATTCCTTTAAGTTCCCTTTTTGCCACTTCTTCCTATTAGAATTGCCAGATTTATAGAAAATCCAGCAGAAACTGGTACTGATGATGATGCTGGTGCTGATGATGTTTTTGGCATGAAACTATCATATAAGCTAGGTACATATTTATTGTTAGGCTCTCCATTAAAAAAAAAAAAAAAAGATCTTAAAAACATAGCTATGTGAGCTTATAGGGACACATTGTGAGCAGAGATTTCCATTTTATGGTTCTCTTTTTCAATATATTCCTAGCAATAGCTAATGAACCAAAACCCTGAAATTTCAGCAGCAAACTAATGTACTTCTGAGATTTCAACTTTTCTAAACAAACCTCCTGAAATGGATGCAGATGGGCCTTTCAACTTTTATAATCTCATAGAAATTCCAGTCTTGCTTTTGGCATCCAAGAAGAAAATCTCCATTTATCCAAAATATTAGAGCAACAATTTGCCCTGCATTATTTAATATTTTGAAAAAAGAAAAAAAAAAAAAAAAACCTGAGTTATTGTATAGACTTTTGCACTGCATTTTATTCTAGGTAGCTGACTGGAACTGAGTGTAATTTTAAAGATGTTGCTAAGAGGGCTCCCAGTCCGACCCCAACAGTCTTTACATTCTGGTTGTAGGACTGGGTACACGTTCTAGAAGTGTGTTTTGTTGTTGTTGTTGTTGTTTTTAACATCTGCTAGTAGACTAAATGGAATAGGAAATGGTAACCCACTCCAGTATTCTTGCCTGGAAAATTCCATGGACGGAAGAGCCTGGCAGGTTACAGTCCATAGGGTTGCAAACCACTGGACACAACTGAGCACATACACAAACAGTAGACTAAAACGATGGACAACATCCTTTATTGAGAAGTAATAAGGATCGAGCATAAACTCTGACATCATTAACAAGTTACAGGGGCTTCCTTGCAACAGACATGTCTGGCATGTGAGCCAGAGACGATGCCTCAGGTCAGCACCAATTCAAGGCACGGACAAACGGTTCACAAAGCACAGACAGCACAGACAGCCTCTGTGATACACGGGAAGAACCAAGATGAGAATGTATGGCAGACAACCAGGGCATCATCTGCACTGGCCATTTGCCTCCAGGTGGATAAGTGCTGAAGCTGGTTCTATAGGAACGCTGAGGTTTCCAGCAGTAGCTTCATCACTCATGTTGGATTCAAGAAGAGCTCTTTTGTGTGTCTGCTGATTTTTCCCACTTCTTTGATCCTTTGCAGGGAAAGAGACTAAGTGGCTAGTGTGTCCTTTAAAAATATATATATATAGCTTTCCCTATTCCTTGAAGATGGTTATTAGGACCAAAAGCTTTCTCTTCTTACAACTAAAAATAGAGCACTCTGCCCCTCTGCTGCAGCACAGAGCTCATTCTCAATCTCCAGGGCTTTGTGATCCTCAAGCCCTCTTCAGAGTCTTTGCTTCCCTTTTCAAGTGAGACCCCAGTGGACAAGATCTTAGAAAGAATCTAACTGATGCTGGCCAGTGAAAGTCACTCAGTCATGTCTGTGACCCCATGGATTATACAGTCCGTGGAATTCTCCAGGCCAGAATACTGGAGTGGGTAGCCTTTCCTTCTCCAGGGGATCTTCCCAACACAGGGATCGAACCCAGGTCTTCCGCATCTCAGGCAGATTCTTTATCAGCTGAGCCACCAGGGATGTCAGAGGGCAGGGTTATCTCCATCTCCGGCAGGTGAGACTTCTGGGGCATCTCATCCACTTCCACCTGAAGCAGAAACTGGGACCTACTTCCAGGAGCTTCAGCATCCTCCTCTACTGCTCTGCTGTCACCATGCCTCAGCTTTTCCAATTTGCTTCTTCCTCCTCCTTCTGGAACTTTCCCTTCAGCACAGGATGGAGTGTGAACACACTGCCTTTCATCATCCTGCTGTTTATTAAGAATCAGGACAGCACTAGGGTTGATCTGGAGACGACAATGAATAAGACGCCCTGTGATACTATTGAGTTTCAAGACATTAGTGGACATATGAAAACCTGGAACTAATCACTTTTTTATAAGTTTCTTCTGGGAAATGTACAGATGTCTTTAGAAGAAATACTGACCACATTGAGGAGATAACTGACATGGAAAATGAGACCCCATGAGGCATACTGGAATAACAACAGGAGGGTAATACTGGCAGACCTCAGTGATACTGCAGGCTCATTGCAGATCACCACATTAAAGCAGACATTGCAACATGGTGCATCATACAGATATTTTTGGTTTCCTAGTGCACTAGGGCTTTCCTGGTGGCTCAGTTGGTAAAGAAACAGCCTGCAAAGCAGGAGACCTGGGTTTGATCCCTGGGTGGGGAAGATCCCCTGAGAAGGAAACAACCCACTCCAACATTCTTGCCTGGGAAATCCCATGGACAGAGGAACCTGGAAGGCTAGAGTCCATGGGATCACAAAGAGTCAGACATGACTTAGCGATTAAATCACCACCACTATAGCCAACCACTACCACAGTACATACAGAAGTTATGTATACACGATACTGTTGCAGCAGCAGCAGTGTTATACCTGAAAAATAATGCAAACAGCTTAATTAAAATATACTCTTTGTGCCAAAAATGCTGAGCTTTCAGCAAGTTAAGAGTTTTGCCAGTGGAGGGTCTTGTCTCCATGTTGATGGCTGCTGACTGATCAGAGTGGTGGTTGCTAAAAGTCATGGTGGCTGCGGCAATTTTTAAAAATAAGACAACAAGAAAGTTTTCCCCACTGATTGACTCTTTCTTTCATGAATGATTTCTCTGTAGCCTGTAATGCTATCTAGTAGCATTTACGCACAGTATAACTTCTTTAAAAATTAGAGTCAATCTTTTCAAACTCTGCCACTACTTTATCAACCAAGCTTATATAATATTCTAAATTTTTTGTTGCCATTTCAACAATGTTCACAGCATCTTCATCAGGCATACTTTTCATCTCAAGAAGCCACTTTCTTTGCTCATCCATAAGAAAACTCCTCAATCATTCCATTTTTATCATGAAATTTCAGCAATTCAGTCACATCTTCAGGCCTGACTTCTAATTCCAGTTCTCCTGCTACTTCTACCACAACTGAAGTTACTTCCTTCACTGAAGTCTTGACCCCTCAACATCATCCATGAGGATTGGAATCAACCTCTTCCAAACCCCTATCAATGTTGACACTTTGACCTCTTCCCATGAATCATGACTTTCTAATGGCACCTATAATAATGAATCCTTTCCAGACAATTTTCAGTTTACGTGGCTTAGATCCATCAAAGGAATCATTATCTGTGGAAGCCATAGCCTTACAAAATGCATTTCTTAAGTAATAAGATTTGAAAGTCAAAATTACTCCATCCATGGACGGCAAAATGGATGTTATGTTAGCAGTCATGACAACAACATTCATCTCATTGTACATCTCCGTCAGAGTTCTTGGGCAACCAGGTATATTGTCAATAAGCAATAATATTTCAAAGGGAATCTTTCTTCTTTTTCCTAAGCAGTAGATCTCAACAGTGGGCTTAAAATATTCAGTAAAGCATGTTGTAAACAGATGTGTTATCACGCTGGGCTCTGTTGTTTCATTTATAGAGCACAGGCAGAGTAGATTTAGCATAATTCTAGAGGGTCCTAGGATTTTTGGAATGGTAAATGAACACTGGATTTAACTCCAAGTCACCAGCTGCATTAGCTCTTAACAAGAATGCTGGCCTCTCCTTTGGACCCATGAAGGCAGGCACTGATATCTTCCCTCAGCTATAAAATTCCTAGGTAGCATTCTTCTTCCAATAGAAGGCTGCTTCATCTGCACTGATGATCTGGTGTTTAATGTAGCCAGTTTCATTAGCTATCTTAGCTAGACCTTCTGGATAAATTGCTGTAACTTCTACATCAGCACTTGATGCTTCACTTTGCACTCTGATATTATAGAAACAGCTTAACCAATTGAATGCAGGGGCAAAAACAATTTTATCACCAACTGAATTAACAGTACGCAGGACAGAAGTGGCCTATGGTAAGAACTCAGAAAATAATTAGTAACTGAATGAATGAATGACTCTCAATTTTTATCTTAGAGCAGTTCTTTATGCAGTTTATCAATTTCCACCATATAACACAGGCCCTCCCAACTCCAAGTCACAGCTCAAAGACACATCTATTTTAGAACATCTTCACTAGTTAATGCTGGCTGAAGAAGAAAACTTCTGTGCAGGTGGTTTGCCTAGTTCTATTTGTGAGATTACTTAAATAGGTGCTGAGCTGAAATTTCCAAATTAACTGGATGTCTACTGGCTACTAAAAAAATTTGACTAAACTACCTGAAAGCAAAGAGGTGGCATTTATTGAGATTAATAGAGGAACAGGGAATATCCTGACAGGTAGAATACAGGGGTTTGGCATGGAGCATGTTGAGTTTGAGATAAATATTAGACATGACTGACCTCCATGTGGAGGTTCAAATGGGCAGCTTGATTGCCAAGAGGAGGCAGGTTTGAGACAAACGTTTGGAAGTTGTCAGTGTAAGGATGGATCTAGGTGAACATCACCTATGAAGTGATGATAGACAGAGAAGAGGTGAACACTCATAACTAAATCATTCCAGTATTTGGAAGGACGGAGTGGAAGAGCCAGCATGGAAAACTCAGAGTTGCTGATGAGGTAGAACCAGGGGACTCAGAAAACAAATTTAAAAAAGATGGTGGGATGGGAGGTAGGTCCAAGAGGGAAGGGATATATGTACACATGTCTAATTTTTTTCCTTGTACAGCAGAAACTAACACAACATTGGAAGGTAACTGTATGCTGATATAAAAAATGAGAAAACAATATTGCTCACATTCAACAGGTGTACCATTACACTCTTTGTATTAGTATCATAAATGACAATATTTTTATTATTAAATTTCAAATATATTATGAAAAAAGAGTAGGTTGGGAAGAGAATGAGAGGAAATTTAAAAAGAGGAAAAGCAAATATTGACACATTCTAAGAGAATTATGGCAGAGGAGGGTAGGGAAATGGGCAGTAGCTGAAGGGAGATTGTGGGTCTAAGGGATCTTTTAAGATGGAATAAAAATCACACAACATGATTTTACACTACTGAGAATGATCCACTAGGCAAATTTTGTTAATGCTACGGAGAGAGAAAAAAATCAAATACCTTAATCCTCAAGTCGCTGAGAAAAGATGATGTAAACTTTGCATGCATATACATTGTAACACAGAAGATTAACCAATGATTTTAGAATATCAATGGCTTTTTAAAAGTCATGTGCACACCTGTGCTTCTGAAAAGATCATAAAAGTGTTTCATGACTAATGTATACACAGAATATATATATATATAACAGCTAATGGAATTAAAAGTTTTCCAAGTAATTCCAGTGAAAATGAAGATACTCTTAAGTACTAATCTTCTTCCAAAAAGAACTTTTAACATGGCATTGGCCTCACCATCTGGAATGTAAGCAAGAGTTTTGATATTCAGTATTTTCATATGTTGCACTGAGCCATGTATTACAGGGTGAACACATGACAAGCAAGTGTAATATCCAGATTCTGAACCACATGCTTAAGAACAGAGTTGCTACCATGTTCATGCTGTAACTACTCTCAGATGACCAGAGAATAGAAGAAATCAGACAATGTCTTTATCATCCCTTTTATTCTCCTCATTTCAAAGAATGTGAAAGTACTTGGATAGATTCCCAGAACAATGAGAGTAGCCACAGTGAAGAAGAAAGAGCTAACAAAAGAGAGACAGAGAAGGGAATTTTACTTAGAGCAAACTCAACAATTTTGGAGACTTTTCATTAATCCAAAGACAAATTAGGTCCAGTAGAAATATTGAAACTATAGAGAAAGGCCCTGGAATGTAAAATCTTATTAAAAATAAATTATAAACTTGAGAATAAGAACTACTTGTTGGATGGAGTCAAAGAAAATTGGAATTAAGAATAAAGGAAGTGAGTAGTTGGGGAATTGATGATTTTCACCATTTCTGTCCCAAACTTTGCATCTAAAGAAGAAAGGGCAGAGATGGAAACTGAATACCCCAAGCCTTTCTGAACTGACTTAGCTTTGACTTCAAGCATCTCTGAGGGAAGCAGGGCTAATGTTCCCACCTGTTCTCATGATTAGATTTCACTCATTCTGGAAAGCTCTGAAGTTTGATTTCTTGGTTTTAAATCCCGGGCTCAAGACTTTACTGGAAGACTATGGCAGCTTTACCACTGTGGTGAGCCATGCATGGTCTTCACCTGCAGTAATGGGTTCTTGTTCACTCAGGTTTTCTATTTGTTTTCAGGAGAAAGTATTCTAAGGCTTAGAGTAGGGCTAGAGCTTACAAAATACAGGTAAAAACTAAATGCAATTTCTACCTTAGCTTTGAAGTTATAACGAATCCTTCCCGATTTTGTCTCCCTACAAGCAAGGCCCAGGGCATCTCACTTATGTTGGATTAGGGCCACCATCAGGCTCCTCTCTTGGGGATGACATCCCTTCCTCCTCTCACCATAGGACAGAGTCAAGGACTGGAACAGGATTCATAGACCCACGTTCCTGTGCCTCTTGTCCCTTGTGTGTGTGTGTGTTTCATAGCACAGTGTATTTTCATCATTTCTAAAATTTACAAGTTCACTTGGGGTAGCTTGCCTTGGAAAGAAGCAAATATCCTTTACATCATATCATTACATTTATCTATTGATTCCTTTGTTTAGTAATGCATTCAATACAGTTTAATCAAATATTTTGACAGTCATGTAGAGTGAAACAGTGAACAAAAACCAACCCAGTTCTGCTCTCAAGGAACTTATTAGCCCACTGCTCTACTGCTATTGAGGAGTGAGACAGGTGTCCTTGGGTGCTCTGTGTGTTTGGAGGGGTTTTCCTGATGAGGGGAAACTGTATCCAACATCTTGTCCCAGGGGACTTCTGTACTGCGTTTTTCCTAAATTTTTCTTCTATTTTTTAAAATGCCTCAACAAAATGGTGTCTGATGCTGGAATGACTGGGGACAAGATGAGAAAGGGGAAACAGAGGATGAGGTGGTTGGATGGTATCACTGACTCAATGGACATGAGCTTGAGCAAACTCCAGGAGATAGTGAAGGGCAGGGAAGCCTGGCATTCTGCAGTCCATTGGGTCACAAAGGGTTGGACATGACTGAGCCACTCAACAACAATAGTTATCACAATACTAACAACTCAGAGGAAGGTGAGAAGAAGAAGGGAAAATGTGAGAAGGGAGGAAAACACCACTGCATGCCAACTATACATCTGAAGTGTGACTTCTCTCTCACCAACACTTACAACAATCCCACGTTCTTACCTTCATCTCTGTGGCCACGGGACTGGAAAAGGCCAGTTTTCATTCCAATCCCAAAGAAAGGCAATGCCAAAGAATGCTCAAACTGCACCACAATTATATTCATCTTACACACTAGAAAAGTAATGCTCAAAATGCTCCAAGCTAGGCTTCAATAGTACATGAACCAAGAACTTCCAGATGTTCAAGCTGAATTTAGAAAAGGCAGAAGAAGCAGAGATCAAATTGCCAACATCTGTCAGATCATAAAAAAAAATCAGAAAATTCCAGAAAAACATCTACTTCTGCTTCACTGACTACACTAAAGCCTTTGTCTGTGTGGATCACAACAAACCGTGGAAAATGTTTAAAGAGGTGGGAATATCACACCACCTGACCTCACTCCTGAGAAACCTGTATGCAGGCCAAGAAGCAGTGTTAGAACCAGACATGAAACAATGGGCTGGTTCCAAACTGGGAAAGGAGTATGTCAAGGCTGTATACTGTCACTCTGTGTATTTAACTTATATGCAGAGTACATCATGAAAAATGTTGGGCTGGATGAAGCACAAGCTGGAATCAAGATGGCAGGGACAAATATCGATAACCTCAGATATGCAGATAACATTATCCTTATGGCACAAAGCAAAGAAGAACCAAAGATCCTCTTAATAAAGGTAAAAGAAGAGAGTCAAAAAATTGGGTTAAAGCTCAGCATTCAGAAAAGAACAACATGGCATCCTTCACGACAAATAGATGGGAAAACAATGGAAAGAGTGAAAGATTTTCTTTTCTTGGGCTCTAAAATTACTACAGATGGTGACTGAAGCCCTGAATTTAAAAGACGCTTGCTCCTTGGAAAAAAAGCTATGACAAACCTGGACAGAATATTAAAAAAACAGAGACAGTATTTTGCCAACAAAAGTACATATAATCAAATCTGTGGTTTTACCAGTAGTCATGGTAAAACTGACTGTGAGAATTTGGACTGTGAGAGTTGGACCGTAAAGAAGCCAGAATGCCGAAGAACTGATGCTTTTGAACTGTGGTGTTGGAGAAGACTCTTGAGAGTCCCTTGGACTGCAAGGAAATCAAACCAGTCCATCCTAAAGGAAATCAACCCTGAATATTCATTGGAAGGATTGATGCTCAAGCTGAAGCTACAATTCTTTGGCTACCTGACTCATTGGAAAAGATCCTGATGCTGGGAAAGATTGAAGGTAGGAGGGGAAGGAGATGACAAAGGATAAGATGGTTGGATGGCATCACCGACTCAATGCACATGAGTTTGAGCAGGCTCGGAGATAGTTGGGACTTCCCTGGTGGCTCAGATGGTAAAGAATCTGCCTGAAATGCAGGAGACCCATGTTGTATTCCTGGGTGGGGAAGATCCCCTGGAGAAGGAATGGCAACCCACTTCAGTATTCTTGCCTAGAAAACTCCATGGACAGGGGAGTCTGATGGGCTACAGTCCATGGGGTCATAAAACGTCAGAAATGGCTGAATGACTAACACACCCCAGGAGATGGTCAAGGACATGGAAGCCTAGCATGCTGCAATCCATGGGGTCGCAAAGAATTGGACGTGACTGAACAACTGAACAATGACAAATCTTCATCTCACACACTCTGAGATTCAGAGACTTCTAATCATGAGCCCTGGACCCAGAGGGAAAAAGTGTTAAGTAACAGAAGACAGGACAGAACTCAGATTTATCAGACTCCATAGGAAGGACGCTTTCTACTTTAGCAAAACACCTCCAGTGAAACTTGAAACCTTCATGCTAAATCAGAACACCTTAAGAGTTAACGTGACAATTTCTGGTGGTTTTCCCCGAGATCCCCACTCTGGGTGTGGAGACACCAAGCCCTCACCCTGCCTCCCTATGCACAACAGCAAGTATTTACAAGCCCTTCCTTTTTAGGATCTCTAAATGTTTGAATAACTTTGTCAAATTCAAGTCCTGCAAAGCTGTTGGATTTTGTTTGTACTAATGGAAAGCGACCTGCCAGGACCACCCAGCTTTCTGAGCACCCCAGGATGCAGGGGTCAGCAAATCGAGCTCGCTGGGCACTGATTGCAGTCACGTCCAGGCGGCATCGCCCGGCTGTGTCCTTGCACTCAGCGATCAGCCTGCCTTGCAGTTTCTGTCGTTTTTAGCCCTCGGCATGATAAAAACTGAGCAGCCATTTAGCAGCTCTAATTGTGTTCAAATCCTCCAGGATTTAGTAACTGCAGGCAGTTAATGTGTTTGGAACTTCTTCACAGTCTGCTTGATGACCACGCTCATTCATTTTGCAATGTTCACAGGGGCCCTAAAACGTGCCACATCTGGGGACAGGTGTCACCCTGGGGTGACAAGGATGGAGACCATCACAGAGGGGAGAAGATGCCTCTGTTCTCCAGCCTCTGCATTGACTCGCCTCCTCTTTCAGTGTTTATTGTGTTTCTTTGAAAAATAAAATAAATCATGCCCCAAACAGACAAACAAAATAATTAGAAACAGGCTGAGGCTGGTATCCAAACTGTAAATTTTAAGGCAAACCAGAAGAGAAGGCATTCATTCCTTCAACACCTCCAAAGTAACAATGCTGGAAAAAGCAAAAAATATCTGATCGTATACATATATACCAACTTCCTAGGTGGCATTAGGGGTAAAGAACCTGCCTACCAGGGCAGGAGGCAAGAGACATAGTTTGATCCCTGGGTCAGGAAGATCCCCTGGAGGAGGTCTTGGCATCCCACTCCAGTACTCTTGCCTGGAGAACCCCATGGACAGAGGATCCAGGCAGGCTGTAGTTCATGGGGTTGCAAAAGAGTCAGACACAACTGAAGCAACTTAGCTTGCATGCATGTGTACATATTTACACTATCATGTATAAAATAGATAACTAATGAGAACCTACACAGAGCACAGGGAGTTCTACTCAATGCTCTGTGGCAACCAAAATGGGAAGGAAATCCAAAAAAGAGGGCATACGTGTGTGTGTGTGTGTGTGTGTGTGTGTGTGTGTGTGTATGTGTGTGTAGTTGATTCACTTTGCTGTACAGCAGAACCTAACAACACTATAAAGCAACTATACTCCAATTAAATTAAAAAAAAAAATTTCATCATTATATTCTAAGATGGAGTCATCCAAAAGGTTTAACAAACTCTAAGTTTTTTTACCACTAGTGCCAACTCGGAAGCCTTACACACAGCAGATTGTGGTAAATCATTCCCTGCCCTCTAGACTAGCCATTTTTTTGGAAGGAAGGAAAGACAGACGGAAGGAAGAGAGGGAAGAAGAGAGGAAGTCAGCATCTGCTGCTGCTGCTAAGTCACTTCAGTAGTGTCCTACTCTGTGCAACCCCATGGACTGCAGTTTACCAGGCTCCCCCGTCCCTGGGATTCTCCAGGCAAGAACACTGGAGTGGGTTGCAATTTCCTTCTCCAATGCATGAAAGTGAAAAGTGAAAGTGAAGTCGCTCATTCGTGTCTGACTCTAGGGACCCCATGGACTGCAGCCTACCAGGCTTCTCCATCCATGGAATTTTCCAGGCAAGAGTACTAGAGTGGGGTGCCATTGCTTTCTCCACAGCATCTGCTAGATATCAACTAGGTGGTCTTCTGGATACCTACTAGGATCTATCATCTCAGTGGCCTAAGAAGATAGTGAATTCCACATTTATACAGGTAAAGATACAAATGTTAAGGGATTAAATAATTTACCTATGCCTTAACCATAGCTCTTTTTGGTATTTCTATCCAATATTTCACATTGCGTTTTTAATGCAGTACACACACATTCTGTTCATTGTCTATCTACTTTTTTGTCCCATCTATGACTAAACAAAGTAAGTATGCAACCATCCATGAAAAGAAACAAAATAAAGATAAAACTGACACCACTGTAACATTTTTTGCTATTAACACTATATCATAAAAACTTTCTTGGATTACCATGGTCTCTGACCATTTCAGAGATGTCTGTTTATTTCTGTTTTAGAAATGAGACCGAATCTCAGAGTGACTTGTGAAACTCATCTAGGTAGGTTATTTAAGTTTTGTATGAAAAAAAATAAAGGAGGAAAGGTTTTGCAGGAATTAGCACAAGGCTTCTGAAGTTGATGTTTAGTTCCTGACACAGGTCTAGTAAATATTCCCAATGCGAGGAACCCTCCTTATGACACTATTTTGAAGAATGTTTTCACAGGTCTGTAGATGCTGAGATTTTTTTTTTTTTTTTTTTTTGGTCTTTGTTAGTGGTCAGTATGAACATTTTTAATTTATTAAAAAAATTATTTTATGTTCACACATCTTTAAACTAGGCTAAAATACAAATAAGTGTTTATATTGGGACTTTAAAATCTATTTATCTGCAAAGTCCTCATGCATACTACAAGGATATGTTTTGATTTTCTATCTTTAGAGGAATTTATTAAATCTTTTTCAGAAAATGTGGTAAATTGGGAAGCACTAAGAAAAGCAAATTATTTCTTATAGATGTGAATTTCACAATATAGCTTATTATACAGAAATCTGTAACTTACTGTGAGAGCTTTAATGCATGCAATTTTTCTTGTGTTTATTTTTAGTGAAAGGAAGAGATGAAAAGACAAAATTGGATCCAGGTTTTCTGACTGGAAGATTCTCCTGTATGGTTAAAACCCTAATGCTATTTTATTTCTAGAAAATAAGAAATATTAAAGATTTGGGGAGGTATGTTGGAAAAGAAGTATAAATAAAAGCCGGGCATGAAAATATATATTTACCATACATACATACATAATATAATTAATTTTATGGGGATTTATATATTTATGACTTTTAAATACATATACTACATATATTTAATGGTCATATATCTATAATGATTCTCAATGTTAACATAGTTTAGATTAGTGGATTGTCCCAGCAAAAATGATAGGCAATGTTAGGGCAGAGAAGATAGCAGTTGCTCATTTAATGGACTTCACTCCTGCCACCCTCACTCTGATTTCTAAGATGTCTCTCAAGCACCTGGATATTTCCAGTTCTGGTTCCAAGGCTAACCTCTCCTTTTGTGAATGCTGTGAGTCTGTCTGTCTACATGGGCGACCAGCAGCCCTAGCATTTTGCTCGCCTAGGAGGTCTGGCTTTAGAAACTACAAGTTACACCCCGGGGATTGTGTGGAAACTTCCACTTGGATGAATGCAAAATGGTATTGAGGAGTGCTCAGGATATTTGCAACCACATCAAGACTGATGGAGAATGAGTTGGTTGAGAATAGCAAATTGTTCCTCATTAAAATTTGGAAGAGAACAGGAGCAAAGTTTGCACAGGGCTGAGCAAAGGGGTCCTGGGAGCTGGTCTGCATGCCCTTGGCTCACCCCGAGAGGCGGAGGCTGCTCCTCAGGGTGAGGGACAGCCTCCTCCCTTTCAGAACCTTTACAGCTGCCACCGAGTAACAGAGGACCCTTCAGACATCACAGCACTGAAAAATGAGAAGGCCTCGCAATCTCATCCAATTGACTTTTTAAATTGCTTCTCAAATGCCAGCCACTGAGTTACCGAGCCAGGACGCAGCCTAGATTCTGTGTTGCCAGGGCAATTGTCTTTCCATCGTCAATTTATCAGCTCCCAATAAACTCCTCTCTTCCATGAGAAAGAGTACATATTAGGCAGACCTGCGGATTTTGTTGCAAGATAGATTTTCTTTGACATGTCAAACTTTCTGCAGTGCTTTAATCCAACTTAGTAAAGGGCAGGAGACTGTTCTCTCTTTAAAAAATGTCTATTTTCAAAGTCACAGAAAACAAACTTATGGTTACCAAAGAGGAAAGCAGGGGGAGGGGGGCAGTGGGAGTGGGGGAGAGAGAAATTAGGAGTTTGGGATTAAAATATACATATTGCTGCTGCTGCTGCTGCGTTGCTTCGGTCGTGTCCGACTCTGTGCGACCCCATGGACTGCAGCCTACCAGGCTTCTCCGTCCATGGGATTCTCCAGGCAAGAACACTGGAGTGGGTTGCCATTTCCTTCTCCAATGCAAGAAAGTGGAAAGTGAAAGTGAAGTCATTCAGTCGTGTCTGACTCTTAGCTACCCCATGGACTGCAGCCTACCAGGCTCCTCCATCCATGGGATTTTCCGGGCAACAGTACTGGAGTGGGGTGCCATTGACTACTACATATAAAATAATTAGAAAACCAACAAGGATAGGGAACTGTACTCAATATCTTATAATAACCTATAATGGAAAATAATTTAAATACGTATATATATATATATATATATATATATATATATTATATCTGTATAAAGGAAATGGCAACTCCAATCCACTCCAGTAATCTTGTCTGGCAAATCCCATGGACAGAGGAACCTGGCAGGCTACAGTCCATGGAGTCACAAGAGTTGGACATGACTGAATGACTAAATAGCAGCAGTGCATATATATATATGTGTGTGTGTGTGTGTGTGTATGTATATATACATATATATACATATGTATATATACATCTATAACTGAATCACTTTGTTGTACACCTGAAGTTAACACAACATTATAGCTCAATTATATTTCAATAAAAACCTTGAAAACCAAAAAAATAAGACAAACTGTTAAATATCTCTTCTCTCAGACTCCACATATTGCCAAGAAAGGAGGTGAACGAGTCTTGAGTAAATGTTGATATAACGGTAATGGCAATGACGCAGCAGTGACAAGGATAAGACAGACAGCAGTGCCCTGCGCTGTGACCCGCCCTGTGCCAGCACTGCATCAAACACCTCACGGCTTCTCCCATCGTCCTGGGGCCCTAGGAGGTGGGTACTGCAGGCTTCCCCACTCTGCAGCTGCGGATTTCAACTTCAGAGTTATGTGTCCAAGGTCACAGGGCTCCCGGGTGGTGCCAGCATTAGAACCC